>CM024574.1:4759623-5959623 GCA_014182395.1 Eucalyptus sp. ANBG9806169
GATGTTGCTAATGTTCTACTTTGAACTAACCATGAACCACTTAATTAGAAAATTAAATGCGCCATGCTACCCATTTTGGAATGGGAAGAGAAGAATGCTAAAGAAACCCTTCTGAACACAGATATTGCCCTCCGCCACTGTCCTAAGTTAGCTCAAATATTTCTCAGTGACTCAGAAATTACACTGGGCTACTTAAACTTCCTGAACAAGATTGTTGATCAGGTTCTGGAGTTGTATCGAAACAAACCTTCTTATTGTTAGCCATAATTTTGAGATTATGTATAGATCTACGTCCAATCCAAAATAATTTACTACCTCGACATTTCGTATGGCTAAATATTTGCTAGATTTTCATCACAACCAACTTTAGTTGACTCTCCCTATTTATTAGCTGCACAAAAATTTTCTGTCAGTTCAATTACACTGAAAAAAAGAATAAATTAGTTAAATTGATGACTCATCTCACTAAGAATGTGACAAGAAACAACCGTATTCCATTCGGGATAATTTGTATCAAAGCACTAGAACCACGTCAAATCTGTAATAAGGCACTGGCGAGTGTCATATTGACAGATAGAGCTAAAATAATCATTACAACAGCAATAGCAATTCCAGCAATGGAATTACTGTCTCAGTTGGCAAACATTTAAAAGTGCCGTTTATCCAAAAGTACTGTAAAAATTTGAGGAAAAGTAACCAGTCTGATATGTAATGATAGTGCTTAGACAAAGCGCAAGGAACTAACCATTACGACTTCCTCGCTAACATTGGAAAATATTGACACGAAGTTTCAATCGCTTCGACTCGATTACGCTTTCCACTCGTGATTGAGAATACCATACCAGTTAGTGCAACGAAGATGATCCGTCCACGAATCAGGGAATACGACAAAGAGGAACGCGCCACGTACGTGAGCCCTAGCGGCCGCGTCTTCGAAATGACCTTCGAGCGCTGAGTCGGCCGAGAGAAGACGGGGTCCGCGAGAGGAGGATCGCCAATCCACGAGCTCTGCAGATCCGGAAGAGAGAGAGAGGGAATGAGAAGAGGAGAGATTCGAGAATTCTTCAGCATCGACGATCGAAGCAAAAAGAGGAGGGGAATTGCTCGATGGAGAGAGAGAGAGAGAGAGAGAGAGAGAGAGATGAGTGAAGATGATCCGAGGAGAAGCGCATGAAAGATGCCGCCATTGACGTCGCGGGAGGGCTAGGGTTCTGCTGCAACTGCATCGGACTCCATTGATGACTCCACAGAAAATACGAACACAGAGAGAGAGAGAGAGCGGAGAGAATGAAGCGAAGCACTGGAGCTTCGACGCCGGAAATTGCGCAAAGTAGGACTTTGACCCGACCCGATCCGACCTAACCTAACAACTCGAGTATTTTATAATAAAAGTGCCATGATAAATTATTTGATATTGATATTAAATACGACCCACTTATCAAACTATTTGTCCACATATCATAATATTTAGCATGTTGATTTTAATTTTAATTTATTTAGAACATTTCAATTACTAAATCATTCTTTCGATACATTTCAACTATTAAAAGTAATACTTTTGCATTATAATATTATCTTTTTTAGTACGTCGTAACATTAGTTGCATTTGTAATCAATAATTTATTGTTATGGACAATAATTGTCCAAAGATTTCGTGCTATGAGAATGCCAACGGGTAATTTAACTTCATATTATTGGAACTATCCTTAAAGGTAATAATTTTGCTGTGAGTTTTACTACATTGCAACTAGTAGCCCTACTTGTGGAATTCTTTTTGCTCAAAATAGTAATTCTTGAAGTAATTTACCTTGAAAGTATGTTTTGCTACATGGATAATAAATTTACCTTGACGGGTCACAATATACCTGAATTTTCTATAATTTCAAGAAATCTTTAACATATTTGGCCATAAATTTTGGTAACCTAGAAAATGCTACGACCTAGCAATGAATCGCAAATTGTCGTAATTATTATCAACAATTGCAGTGGTGATTTGCCCGCAAGTTCTTGAAAATGACAATTGGTAACATGTCTTCTGAGGTAAATAATTTTTCTAAAGTGTAGAAATTTACCTAATTTGGAAGTAGTATAGTTTGCTTATTTGGTTGGTAAGCTTTCTTTGCAGACCGTAATTTTCTTGAATTCATCCTAATTTGAGTGTACCTATAGCTGGTAATTTTTTTTTGTCATATACCTATAGCTGGTAATTGGATAAGGACAATTGTTCTGGTGAGGAATGCTGTCATATAATTAACCTGAAAAGTATAATGGACTCCTTCTGGACAGCCTGAGTGCTGGATGGACCTTTTATAGCAGGCAAAAGTGCAACTTTATCTACCTAAGGGAACACCAATCTCATTTATTATAGCCAGTCATACCAACAGAAAGAGAAGACGCCAATCCCACATCCCACTGATAAAATGGTAAAGAGACCACCTTTATTTAGCCAAGGCAGGCAGGAAGCCTGCCCTTATCTAGCTTATTAGCTAAGCCTGTTTCTATCAGCACACCAATGGCCCATGGCATTGGCCGTATCTGAGCTATTCCCATCTAGCTATAATGAAAAAGGCAAGCAAGCACTTTCCCAATCAACAGAAAGAAAGGGACTGGTTTTTGGCTTTTCTAGTCCAGCTGCACTTGGGAGTCATAAACAGCACCAGCTTTCCAGTCAGCAGGGAGGGCGTGCTTTGGTTGCACCCAAGACCCACCCACTTGGAACCTCAGATACCAATCGCCTCTTGGCGGAGTTTGCGTGTCGAACATTGCTCCGTACACTCGGCGCATCGGCTTCCACTCTTGATAGTCAGCCTGAATCGAAATTACGAGAAAGCAAGATCATTGTCTTGTCGACTAGTGGTCTCTTGTTCATGTTTATGTCGATTTATGGTTTAATTTGTGCCTACTTGAAACCAAATTGTAGCAAACTCATGGGATAATGAATGACTGAATACCTGCCGATACTCCGCAGCTATGACGTCATTTGTGCCGCCGACGTATAAAAGAATGATAGCTAAGTAAGAAGGGTTTCTGCTGTGTTCATTGACGCTGACAAGGAGGTTTTGGCCGGGGTATTGGCACGAAACCCTTCTGAATTCGACCTCAACCACGCCGTAGGCAAACAGCTGCTTGGTTTGGTAGTCGTCCGGTTTTGCCATCTTCGCATAAGCTCTGGGCCCCAGGATGAAGTCCGTCCTGTCTCCTTCTCCATAGTCCGTCACCAGCACGTACGCTCCTTCGCCCGTGCACTGCGGTTTCGTGCACCTCACCTATACTTAAAACAAATAAAATTAGACTGATGAAAAAGTAAAAAAGAGTCATCATCTATATATGTGTAGTCTATATGAAGTTAAAACCTGATAGCAAGCACCACATCCAGATCCATTTCTGTATAGCCTCGAAACTCCAGTCACATAGCCATCGTACGTGGTCCTGCCATACTCGCCGTACCCACAAGCTCCAGCTGCCATGAACATTGCACTCATTAGATATTCTCTAGCAAAAATTGTTCTGTTTCAAGTGTTTGGTTTGGGCGTAATGAAATGGAGCGGTTCAAAGAGTGCATGTGAACAACCAAGCCTTCAAGTACCGAGTGAGATATGCTACTACACAGATCTTCTCATGTTATATTGCGCTCTCCCGAGTATCAAGGGAAAGAGCGCATACCCGCGAAAAGTTATTCATGATGTAACGGAGCATGCCACATGACCATAAACATAGTTTAAAAAGTTACTTGAAAGACAAGAAACATTGTTTTGTGTACTTTTCATGACACGAAACTATTTTAGCGACTAGTGCTCTACTAGCTTCACACTAATGTGTGAACATAATTTTTGTGCAACGCTTGTGTGGTGTGGTGGCTGATGCAAGTTTTGTTTCTATCACAAGAGACGGAGCGTGCACATACTTGGAGTCCCATAGCAGAAAGGGCTGCCATAGTAAGTAGCTCTCGAGGGTGTAAATGAGTCTCCAGTACAAAGTGCTGGCAAGAGCACCAGGATACAAAGAAGACAACTATAGTTCATTGCAGATTTCATGTCTCACTCAATGTACTGATCCTAATGCAAGACAAGTAAACTCAAGCCTAGAGGACTCGACTAGAGAGAGAGGGAAATGGACAAGAAGGTTTTGGGATGAGAAACATTCATAGCCAAGATCCCATATTTATAGCTGAGCTCTTTGAGGGTCAGGTTCTTGAGGAAACCCCCACTATTTTTCCCTCCACTTGTGAGCAGATAGTACAGAATGGGGCATTCATTTATAATTCTTCGATGTCATAATATTACATATTGAGTAGTAAGTTTACAATCGTCTTTATGGTGACAAATGTTTATCGGGGACCAAATTCCTATTGGAGTTCATTGCAAACAGTACCTCCATTGAGACATGAGGGTTTTGATCTCAGGAAAGATTTTATCTCTTTTCATTAGCTTGAAATACTTCTCTTTGTCATGCATTGATTTCGCTTCCCCTGTAAGTATGAAGCTATTATTAAAACAGCGCATTCATTTATAATTCTTTGATCTCGTAATATTACATATTGAGTAGTAAGTTGTTTACAATCGTCTTTGCAATAATGTTTATCGGGCACCAAATTGCTATTGGAAGTATCCAAGAAATTCGGCCGACTTCATTGCAAATAGCAACGCTATTGAGACCTGAGGATCATACAACTACAAAACAGCTTTCTAGATATCTAATTTAATTAAAACCTAATAGCTAGAAGCACTCACAACAGTAAAAACCCACTTAGTTGCTGAGCAAGACTCTCGCTACTTAAATCTGAATTGATTTGCTGAAGTGCAAGCAATATGAATTGATTTTCTGAAGTGGAAGCAATATGAATTGATTGCTGAAGTGGAAGCAAAACTATGAACTATCAACAACTTACATTGCCGACAAGTCATCACTTGGTTGAGTCATCGTTTGATTGCAGCGCACTTAAGAAGTCTAGGATACTAGGTAACCTCCGGTTCCATTTTTCCCTGTCGAAATTCAGTACGGACCAATAAAGCAAATTGGTTTTTAGCACCTCAACCACCTTTCCCTATTTTGAGCAGCATTCCGAGTGACGCAATATGCAGGGAAAACAGGTAGGATCATTTACGTGTTCAGCTCCCATGTTCAGGCATATAAAAGATTAGATGCTTCTCCTCCTTCCACAAAGTTCGATCGAGAGAGAGAGAGAGAGAGAGTATTGAACATCTGTTCCGTTTCATTTTCCTCAGATTTGCGGTGTTTATTATAGGAGGCATAAAATTAATTCACGCTACAAATGTGGAACACACTGAGATTCAGTAGTTGATGATTTATGGTAGAAAAAACCATGCGAAGAATCACGCTAAGTGTAGGCTAACTTTTTACATTGGAACCGAGTCACCGTGCAACCTGTAAAATCGGATTTGCTAATTGGAAACATGGCTTGATTCCTATATAGACATGAACGGAAGTATCAACCGACTAAAAAACCACATCATTATTCAAATAGTACATTAACAAGCTCTTCCTACTTATTGTTTCAACTGTTGATAAATCAAATTAAAAGAGACAATGATGCTGCCTATGCAACTACACAAGATAGACCTTACAGATGTGAAAATACATGTATAATGGCATTCCAGCAATAAATCCAATACTGTGAGCTCTAGAAGTCTCATTCCCACTTCATAGCTGACACCTAGGCTTTCTGATGTTGATGGGAATTGTGCGTCAGAACCTTTTATTGACAGTGTCACCTGCATGTTATCAAACTAACAGTTCAGCGGATTTTGTAAGTGACCTCTGAGCTAAAATGCCAATTCTTTTGAGTCATTTCATTTCAACCATATATTTACTTGCTAATGCAAATATCTACTGAAAAGCATTGGATGCACTATGCCGACTATCTGTAATATCCCAAAAGATACCACTCTTAGATGGGTGGGTCCTCAGCACTTCAAAATGCAACAGGGGACACACTGCTAATGTCCCATCAGCCTAGATGCAAGATCTACCGACTAGCAAGGCCTTTCCCCAGCCTCTCTAATTTCAGGAAGAACAATCATGACAACAAAATCAGATGAGGGAAGCAATGTCATTGTCGAACCAGAAGGTTGTGCCACCACTCTTTCCAGATGTCAAGTCACTGGAGTTTCGCAAAAGCAAAAGAGCAAAAATGGGGCAACACTAAGGTGGTATGTCCATGAAAAGGATTAGCATATCCTTCTCCCTTGCTAGAACCTCCTGGACACTGAACTAAGAGGAACAACCCATTGACAAAATTTGGATAACAGAAGAAGACTTAAGAGAAAACGTTCAATAGGAGCATATGATCGCAAAGTTGAAGCTTTGCTCACACCCAATTCTCGCCAGTTGCTGTCTTCATTTTGTATTGCACATTTTCTTTTCATTCTTATTATAACAAGCATACTCTCTAACAACAAATTAGTTGTGCACTCTGCTGAATATACAAAGTGGGTATATGTAAAATTTTGACAGAAAAATTTACATGTTGAAGAATATCTTACTCATTATTTACCTGAATCCCCTGTATAAATAGCAATTTCGTTCTCCAGCATCATTATCATATAAGTTGCGCTTTTTCAGGTCAGATACAACTCCATGATCTTCACTGCTCCTCTCATTGTATAGCACCTGTGAGGTAACCATACTAAGCACACCATGAAATAGAGCAAAATCAAGTAGACAACACAGTGGGCATACCTTGTCTATGATACCATACTCAACCGCTTCACTAGGACTAAAATATTTAGGTCGTCGAATGTCAGCTTCGATTTCCTCTGGTGTTTTCCCAATATGCTTCGCATAGAGTTTAACCTTCACAAATTGTTAGCAGGAAGTTGTTCCCACTTCAGTGTCTCGAAGAAGCATCACAAGACTCGAAAAGTAAATTCTTTTGTTTGCTCAATTCACTTTGTTCATTCCTTTATATGTACATAGTTGCCAGTTTCTACAAGATAGGCCCCTACCCTGTGGATGGTAATTAAAACAGGCTCTTCTATCTGTATTGGAATTGGAACTCATTGAGAACATCATTCCAACACAATGATCTAATGAGAACAACACTAAACACACACTCGTAGAACCCTGCAAAGATCGACACTCTACTAGTACCACATTTCAGTTAACATGATGAAGCAAAGAGGCAAACCAAAAAGAGCCAGTATGACAAAGAAACGAGTAACAATATTCTCTTGATCTGTAAAGTTTTCAATTTGTTAAACAAACACTGGAAGACTTTCTCTGAAGCTTTGCAGATCATTTTCAATTTAGGGTGAATCCAATCCGAAGGGCCTCTTGCTTTGATTAACTTAAAAAAGATGGACATGAAAGCTTCAAAGAGCAAATGGCCATAATTTGCTGCGCTTATGCGAGCTCAGCTTACTCTGATTTTGAATTCAAGTGCATAGATTAGATCATGTCATCCACCAGAATATTAATCTCATGCCTATAGAAGACAAATCTCACAATTATCTCAAACCAACAAAGTGATTTATCTTACCAACTCTGCCTTGACATTCTTCACTTCTTTCCTGGCAAGATCGATATCTGTTGCTTGACCTTGAAATCTTGCAATTGGCTAGCAATTCACAGACAGAAGATACACAAGAACTATTAGAATTCAAGCAAGCTGCCTAAGTTGATCCCTGACAGAATGTAGACTCGGAAAAGGCCACGAAATAAAAGGTATAAATAACTTAGGAACTTCAAAGGTGCAGGAAAAACCTGCTTCATCATGATTGTCGAAGATGGCAAAGCAGAACGGTTCCCCCTTGCACCAGCTGCTAAAAGTAAGGCAGCTTCTCCCCATGCATTACCAACACACAGAGTAAAAATCGGTGGCTTGACATACCTGCATTGGATAACCACTATGTCATGAAAGAAAAACACAACAATAACATTTGGAGAGAAGATTGAGGAACATAGAGAGCTGCGAGCTTAAGCTAATAAGATACATGCATATAATAAGAAGCAATTCCCATCAAATGCCTACATTCATAAGATTATAGAAATTTATTTTGCATCAAACAATGAAGATGATGAGCATAATTTATAACTATAAAAGCGTTTTTTGATCTAATAAGCTTCCACATAGATGAAAAGTTCAAAGCAGCGCCACTAAGATTTTTATAAATGACGGTGGTTGATTAAATTTACGTCGAGAAAACTAACAAAAGCCTAATAAGTTATCCTTGTTAACAATATCAGAAACTTAGAAATTCAAAAAAAAAAAAAAAAAAAAAAAAAAGCCGAAATTGGACAGATTGAAACCTCATGACATCATAAATAGCAAAAGCCTCAGTCTCATAACCCAGCTTCTCACCACCCTGGAAAAGGCAATAAGTTTCATTAGATGCAGAATAATCATAAAGAAAGGAAAAGAAATATAGACATATATTTGCATTCTAAACAAAAAGGGATGGCACAAGATCGAAGACCTTCTAATAACTGGGGTATATAGAAAGAAATCCACAAAAAACGAAATTCCTTGAGAAGGGAGAAATCTAGTAGTCGCAAAAGTCATGCATTGCTTATTTTTGTGATACTAGTACATTAATAACGGTGAATACAAGCATGGCGGACATATTCCCCTCTTGTTCACATGAAGAGCTGTTGCTTGTTATAAAATATTTAGTTTAACTCCTTAAGACTCGAGGAGAAGATTTCAGGATTAAAATATATATACATCAAGCGTCTAATCATTCGAGAGAAGATACAACCCGTACAAACTTAACAAGATAAAGTATATTTGACCTTTGTCGTGCCAGTGGAATTTATGTACAGGTAGATAGGCTTTTCGGCATCTTCATATTGTAGATAAAGAAATTCGGCAAGTATCAACTCTGTCACAGAGGGAACAAGAGACATGCCCAGGTAAACTATACGGTTCTTGTACAGGTAAGATGCCAAGTCTGGAGGAGGTTGCTCCCACGCACTTCCCCGGGAGAAAGGAATAACCTGCATGCAAATGAGGAATTAACAACTGAAAAGTCCATCATGGAGTAAGAGATAGTAATGAAAGAACAAGTATCCAAAGTGAAACACCAACAACCCATTAGCAAGCCCCTATCACACTAAATGGGACATATAGAGATAAACACCGAAATCTGAAATTACAACAAACATGTGGAAAATGGTCAGCCTCTTTATATGAAATCTTTAATCCAATTGAATACTCCTTCCAAAGACAAAAAGCAAAAGATCTCTCATCCAATATCATATACGCGGGAGGAATTTCTTTACATAACCTTGTGTACACTGATAACTCAGGGAACACTTTCTTCACCTCAAAGGCAATGGCTAATGCAAGCAACTTACCTTATCCCACCCAAAGATTAAATAGAGAAAACTTCACTATCAGAAGCCAGTGACTCTCAAGAGCGGAACCAAGACGTCTATGTACGAATATTCGGGAGTTCTTGAATCTAACCCTAGCCCACATTCAGAGCCTAAGAGGCCGCAATGATCGATTTCCAATGACGGCAGCTATTGTGTAATCTTTAACCATATTATCGCTGCAGGAACTATTTTTCGAATCCGCAGAAGCTATTTTAACCAAAATTAACCTTAAAAATATCATCTTTCACTTCACCAAATAAGTTCCCATAGCGCGTCGGAAGATGGTCTCATCAGCAAAACTCACACTTAACAACTACGCTCATCAACCAAGCTTTTCATCTCCTACATCATCTCAATCGAGCCGGAGCAGAAACGTCAAACAAGCATCTAAACGAATCTCGCGCCACCGTCGAGCACAGTCATCCAATTGAAGACGGCAAAGGCGGCGGGCCGGAGGAGTACCATGGTGACGACGCCCCGTTTGCCCCTGGACCTGGGATTGGAAGCCGGAGAGAGCGACTTGGGCCGGATTTTGGCGCCGGAGAACTCGCCGGAGACGCTGCCGGCGGCGGCGGAGGAGGAGGGGAGGAAGCCGGTGGAGAGAGAAACTCTGGCGGCGGGAGAAACCGAGGTCTTGCGAGTCCTTAGGGAAGTGGAAGAAGCCGCCGGCGCTAACATGCGCCGGCGGAGCGCGAAGCTCGAAGACGCGGTGGCTACTTCCATTGCAGACAGCTCTTTCTCTCGAAGTGGCGGAGGGAGAGGAGGAGGGAGAGAGAGGATATCGGCGATTCGGAGCCCCGAAGCTCGCTATTCGGGTCATGATCCGACCCCAGAGAGGTTGTGTTTTGGGCCGGGTAAGGCCTTTTAGTGGGAGATGGCGAGACAAGAGGAGGCCCAACATTTTTCTTCTTATGGAAAGTAAGACTTTGGCTGTATTGGCGACCGGAATCAAATAAGGATCGCCGTCTGTCAATGGCAACCAAATCTTTTTAATACAGTTTCGTCCATCGATCAAAATGGAAAAGAGAGTATCAACCGCGAATTTGGAAGTGGATGAGTATCTAAGGAGACCAATGTGTCGAGAAGCAAGTAAGAGACGAGGCGTATAATCTAAAATTCCAAAGTTTGAGCATACGTTGATCATACACTTTCTCTTTCGAGAGCCAAACTTTTACGATCGTGAGAAAAATACAGAAAAAGTGATTTAGTAAGATAATGTGATTTATTACTGAATGTTTGCACTTAAAGTTGTAATCTCTTGTTCATCATCCAGTGGAATCCAACTAATAAGCTATCAATGAGAAAAAATAAACGTAAGCTTGACCTCAATCGAACCATCATAAACCTTGTGCGCAACTTCTTCTTGCCCTAATCTCTTATTATCTATCGTTATAGTCCATTACGCACTCATGTTTTCTCTTAAGATATGTTCTATTACTTAACAAATTCTGATACCTAATCAAACTTTTATCTTGACTTGTGCCATTCCGCATTAATTTATCAAGATTTTATATTATCACTTATTCACCTTCTCTGGGTGATTGGTGCTAACCGCATCAAGAAGCATGCGAAATCGACAAACACAAGAAGGTCATAGCTTAATCTGGCCAAGAACAATATTCAATGCGCGACACCAAGCCATGTGATTTGCCAAAACTAAAAAGGACAAGTGCATTGCACCGGAATTGAGAATTGAAAAAAAGACCACAACATCAGTTCACACTACCTTCCAAGCTAGAGTACAAACTGCCATGTCCTATGAGAGGCTGAGGATTGCTGGCAGCTCAAAACTCATCGCACTTTCCCATGCCATGTCCTCTCGCTCTTCCCTTTCCTCTTCTTCTTCTTCTTCTTCTCTGTCTCTCTCCTTGTTCCTGAGACTGTAGGGAAACCAGCAGCCACCAGAAGAAGAGCAGCACCGCCCAAGATGTCCATTTCCATGGCCTTGTTCTCCCCTCCCGCGCCCAACCTCAGGACCCTCCTCGCCTCCCCTCGCTCCCTCCCCAAACCCCGCCTCACCCACAAGCCCTCCCCCTCCCTCATGCCCAAAGGGCCCGCCTTTTTCGCCGTCAACGCTTCCTCCGACAATGGGGCCGGGGTCGTCCCGTCGTCGGCCGTGGCCGTGGAGGAGGAGGGGGAGCCCAAGGTGGCTGCGGAGCCGGCGAAGGAGCCGGAGAGAGAAAATGGGTCTGTGGCCTCTGCTTCTGAGGAGGGAGCTGTGGCGGTCGCCAGTTTCAAGGACTCGAGATGGGTCGGTGGGACTTGGGATTTGAAGCAGTTTCAGAAGGATGGCTCGACTGTTTGGGATGCTGTCATCGATGCTGGTGGGTTGATCGGTCCTTTCCTTTTGGCTGTATTTGCTTAAATTTGTCTGATTTGATATGATTATGCCGAGTCGGTCGGGCTGATGTCTGGAGTATGTTGAGCGAGTGACCCACTAGTTCAATTGGCTCGAAAGGTTTGTGTTACTTGGAGGGAGTGAGGATGTGGTTAAGTTGAATTAGTGATTGAGCAAGTAGGTTGGTTTTTCAGGTTAATGCTTAGTCTCAAGAAGTGAGTAATAACTCAGACATGCATGGTGCATCTCTGTGAATTGGAATGTTTGCTTTGTTACTCTATTTCATGAGCTTGAGATTTCAGGGGAAAAAATGGCTTTGCCATATAAGTTGCAGCTGTAGGAAATGGCATAGTCTTGAAATTCAGTTGTGCTAGACTTTATTCTTTGAATTTATGACTGTTAAATAATGGCTACCACATGTTATCCTGAAGTTTGTCAAATTGCAAAGCAGGCTAAAGTTGAAGGCTTCAAATTTGCTAATCTCCTGATAAGTGGCAGAAAATGTGAACTTTGCACATTCTGATGGATGCTTTTTTTTCCCCCACTCTTGTTAACTTGGCCCATGGAAACATCTACGACATCATATTTCTTGCTAAAGCCCCTATTTTAACAGAGTAACAGCATGGACAATGCTCAGCATCTTTATCTTACTTTGAGATTGTAGAAACTTTCTTATTTGCTGATGGTGCACTTAGATATGGGTTGAGGAACTAATAAGTACTCATATCAAAGAGGGAACAAACTTGTGCCTACTTCAGTTCACTATGAAAAACCAGCCAACATGTTTTATTCAGAATTATTAACGAAGATTACTGGCAAGGACACAAACGTGTGGTATCCACGAGGATTATCTTCTGAAAAATAGTCTTATACCACGAAACTTTGTTCCTCAGCAATTAATGCAGTAGCTCTTTTGTAATCCCTCAGGTTAAGATGTAGGCCAAAGGAGACCATCGTCTGCACTGTTTTTTGTGGTAACTGGTCATAGAGGCAAGCTAGAGTTTCCTGTCTATTAAACAAGCTTTGGTCTGTATGATTCCCCAGTAAGGTAGACTTGTTATTTTGACCTAACACGTCAGTACTCCATGGAGATGAAGCTGTTTCATGCGTCATACTTGTCATTTCCATTCGCTAGGCCTCCATGATGTTTGGTGACCATCTGAACAAGCTTTGTAGAATATATCACTTAATCCAGTTGTTCGTAGTTATTATATTGTATTGAATCTCTCATTTTTCTGAATGGTTGTTGTGTATACTTTCAGAGGTTAGGAGGAGAAAATGGCTTGAAGACAACCCCGAGTCATCCAGTAATGATGACCCTGTAGTTTTTGACACCTCTATCATTCCATGGTGGGCTTGGATGAAGAGGTTCCATCTCCCTGAGGCTGAACTACTCAATGGCATGTTCCTGATCTTTTTAGAAATGCACTATATGTACCCCATCTGCTTATGTTAAACAAGCTCATTCTTTCATTTCTAATCCTTTGTACAGGTCGGGCAGCAATGATAGGATTCTTCATGGCTTATTTGGTGGATAGCTTGACCGGAGTCGGCCTGGTTGACCAAATGGGAAACTTCTTTTGTAAGACTCTCTTATTCATAGCTGTAGTAGGAGTTCTGGTAATAAGAAAGAATGAGGACATCGACACCATAAAGAAGCTTATTGAGGAAACGACTTTCTACGACAAGCAATGGCAAGCTACATGGCAGGATGATAACTCTGGCAGTTCAAAGAATGGCTAGTGAAAAATCCATGGTCGTTACCAGAAGAGAGCGTCTCAAGATGACTTGGCATTTTTGCGGTAGAATGTTTTTACCATCTATTGTGTGTTTGAATACGTTGCAGTATAACATTCAGAATCGATGGATCCTTTTGGGGGAAGAAGGTGTTATAAGCAATTTAGTGGCAATTTCTAGTTCCTGTTTACAGCTGGTTTTAAATCACAAACACCATGACTAAGTAGCACATCCTCTTTCTTGTGGTGAAAACTGTCTTTGGTGGAGATTACTCAGTCTTGCATCTCTTGATCAGCAACTTCATTTACAATTGGAAGAGTTTGATCCTCTGCATAAGGCATCAAACATCTAAGGCAGGTAGCACTACTATGAATCTGAGTGGAAGAATGACAGCCCGTAAAGTGAAGTGAGGATTATTTGAAAGAACCGTTGACCTTGTTAAGCATATTAAAGACGTCTGAGCCTGTGATTGTCTTGTGACCACGAAGGTACCCTACGCAATGCAGTTTCCGGGAATAGGGATACTATGGTTGGTTGTGAAAATTACTTGGGTTGTGATGATCAGTTTGGTAGTGCAACAGGGGGAAAAAAGAGAACCAAAAAGGACAAAGTAGAATGCTGAAACAAACAGGAGATTAATACTATCAAAAGAATTAGTTGCATAAACTGAAATAGTTATGTTAAACATAAGATACCTGACAAGGAACGGAACTATTCCGAATCAAAGACACAAACCGTACCAAAAACAATCCAAGTGAATCTCTCTCTCTCCTGAATGAGCATGCACAGATGTTTGAAGGGGAAGGAAATAGAAAATTTATTCCTATTAAAATCTGCATTACTGTCTTAAACACAGAAGAAAACGACCAGGCTTAAATAAATTGTTATTACATAAAAAAAAACTGTTGGCCTTTTGGCCTTTTCTTCCATCCTTTACATTGCTAATATTCCTGGAATGGTGTACATGACTCAACTCTCCTTCTCTTTTAACCCAAAGTACACGGGATATCAAATTAAATTACAACAAAATCTTAAAACGAATTTCGGTTGTCTAATTTGCAAAACTCCATGCATTACATTGAACCAGAGCTGGCACCAGTCCAGAACCTTTGTGCACTTGTGGGACATATCAAACACACATACAAAGGAGCTATTTAGATCTCTGCTGTCTAGTGTACTCCCAAAGGGCAATGGCGCCACTAACGTGAACATTAAGTGATCTAACAACTCCCAACTGGGGAATTTCAATGCAAGCGTCCAGAATATGAATAATATCCACTGGTATGCCCTCTTTTTCACGGCCTAGGACAAGGACCTGGAAATAATCAAATAAGCATTGTGAAACTGAAAATCTCTTTACAGAACATAAACTGGCTTAATAGTGCAAAAGTTTTAAAAAAAGATAAAAAAGATAAAAAAAAAAAAGATATCTTCATTTTGTTGAGAAAAAAAATACTTCGTCTATCTTCTACAAGTGACAATATCCAGCCTCTGTTCCCTTCATTTCATATTATTTTTCCCTTCCTGAGAAGTTTCTTCAGTATTCAATGTGACAGGATCTAAAGAAAGATACAATTTCATGACTTCTAATAAAAAGATTCAATGGCTTTCTCCTTCCTTTGTACAGTGTACTAGTTTTCTAGAAAATTTTTAAGTGAATCCCTCAGTTTCAACTTACCGTGTTTGCGGGGAAAGCATACTGATCGAGAGGGACACTATTTGCTGTTTGTTCTAGTCCCAAGATGGAGAAGCCTTCTCGCTTTTTCTTGTCCAAGAAACCTTTCAAACTTCTTACGGGGACTTCTATGATAGGTACCCACTTCTCTGCAGTGACACTGAAAAGAAAAGACAATGGTCACATAGTGAAAAGCATTTACAGGAAATGTTTTACAGATGCTCGATAAGCATGTACATCAAGCTTATATATAGTTGTGTCATGCACCATGATCCAATTTGATATGACTATTAAGGCTTCCTATGCATGGTGAACCCTTTTTCTTATGCTCTATAGGCACATAAAGGGGAAGGTAGCACTGCACTAGGACTAGTGATGTACACAAGACTTAAGTCAGAACTAGATCAGTTGGGGAGCACATAGTATAGAGCATTATTTAATAGTATCATTTGGGAAAAATACAATCAGGAACCCATTTCTGAATGCAGAGCTTCTTCTTTTTTCTGCCAAAAGTTTTATCAATTTGACTAGCATAAGATGTACTAAAAGATGAGAGGTGGAGGACAATAAGAAGATTGACACTGATCAAAAGCCACGTTGCAAACCTTATTAAAGGACCAGTAAAACATGCTATAGCTTGGAGATTCTAGAGGTCTGACAATGTACAAGCACTTTGAGCATATACTCTCAGTGCAAAGCTTAACAATGAAAATAAAACGAGACATTTGATTTTATAAAGTGGACATAAACTTATAATGCTCTTTTATCCATGGGGCATGTGCAAACTTGCAATACGGTCTTCCATAATGCATTGTGAGTGTTTATCCAGGTGAAATGTCACTAGTTTTCCCTCCACTGTGATGTGCTCAGGCGACTCCATCACTGTGATGGAGAAAACAGAGGGCAAAGCTTAAAATCTGGCATCACCACTCTGATGTGCTCAGGTGACTCCATGGTGGTGGCAGGAGATGCCAACAGCAGTGGCGCTGTTAGTGCTGCCAAGGACATGCAGCCCCCGTTCCTTAATTTTTTCGCAGGCAAGGTTAGAGATAGTGAGAGGGAGAATTTTGCAAAATGCAAAAATACTAGAAAAGTACAAAAGAGTCCACAAAAACCTGATCAGCTTTTTTTTTCCCCAGTAAAAAGTCTATGTTAGCAATTTTAAGGGCGTTAAGGCATATCAGCAAAATCTGCGATCGGAAAGGCGCAAGGACAAACAGTAGCAAATTCTAGAATATACAGAGACCATTTTGGAGCAAAAAAAGTAGAGGGATTGTTTTGAATTTTGGGCAAAATTAGAGGGATGACTAATGCCATTTCACTTTTATCTGACAATCAAAAGATGTTAGTAAACAATCAAACGTGACTTAAAATACCGTCCTACTTAAAATACTGCCCTCACAGAATTGTGAAATAGATAGTAGGAAACTACAGTCAAAACCTGATGAGTTGGAACTGCTTATCACGTATGATATTAGTATCTGCAATGGCCAATCCAGAAGCCTTAAACACCTGAACAAAAAATTTATCAGTTAAGGAAACATGGACTTCCGGAAAACAGCCCTCTGTATTCAACATAATGAAGATATTATATCACTGACATGTATAACTAACCTCACATGTCCGTGCCAACCCAGCAAGATTTGGTATGCGATCAAGCAAAGATGCTACAAGTATGATATTTTGTCTGCTAGCTCTGATTTTGTCCATGGTCTCAATGCGTGTGCGGAACATATGATTGACAAGGTGATCCTCTTGCTCCATTTCTGCTGGATATGGAACAAGTTACTGAAGTTCCAATATCAATAGATGAAATGGAATTAGACAATCCAAAGCAAAAGTTGACATGTTTTGTCAGCAGGGCAACAAAGGAACTCGCATAATAATGATGCCGGTTAGAAGAAAAGTACCGAATAAGTGTCACCTTCAAGTGGAAGTACCTGAAGGCGCCACAATTTTCCAATCAGTACTTTTCATCACATTCTTTTTGAGATGGTCCATTGGGAAGAGGAATTATAGAACGGAAACTCAGGTTCGAAGGAACAGGCAAACCAAGAAGACAGTGTGGGACAATAACAAAAGGTATGAAGTTCTTGGCTCGTTTAGAAGACTAGATACATATTAAGTGTAATAATTTTGTCTGAAAATCCAACCCAAAAGTTTAACCTATATGGTGAAGGGCAATGATATGAATATAAGACGCAGAAAATTACGTTAGTAAGTGACATAGGATACTTTGGGCGTGCATGATAACCTATTTTTCTATTTTTCTATTTTTTTATCCCGGGAATATGTTTGTTACATAAATCCGTTTGCTAACACAATTTCCTTTTTCTATTTTTAGAACAAATTTTTACTCCAAAAATAAGTTTGGAACAGAAATTAAAAGTTAAAATTTTTAACTTTTCTATTTTTAGAACAAAAATAAGAAATAAAAACTCTTTTTATCGTTCACTTTCATCACCACCCACCACCCACCCGCCGTCCGACGGTCACCCACTACCACTCGCCCATTGCCACTCGCTGGCCATCGGTGGCTGGAAGCCAGCCACCGGCTACCAGAAGCTCATCTCCAAACGCCGGCTGCTAGATCCTCATCGCCACATGCCTGTTGGTCCCTGTCCGCTAGCCGTCGGCTGCTTCCCACCGCCACTCAGGAGGGAGAAATTTTGTCGTTATTAAACGAATTTCTATTCGAGGAACAGAAATTTTATATCATTATGCGTATTTTTGCTCAGAAACGCGTTTAAGGATAGAATTAGAAAAGTCAATTTCTAACTAGAAATTGATTTTTGGAACAGAATAGTTATCATTTATGCCCTTTTAACACCTTTTCACATGTGCAAATGAGCTAAGAAACTTTAGGACTCCATGTTCAAAATGTAGGAGAACTTGCCAAAGAGTAATATCTTAAATAATACTGACATTTTGATACTGTTGCATTATGACAAGAGTATAAGTATCAGACTTTTATATTTGGACTTTACCTGAAAGAAGTTTGTTCATCTCATCAAGGCCCAAGAACGAGCTCAACAAAGGGTCTTGTTTCTCATGTTTGGCAAGTGTAAATTTTTTCTGGAAGTTCGTTAAAGCATCTCCAGGTGGCTGGGCAAGAAAAGGTTCATTGTTGGTGCTAGATGATACTTCCTGACGGTTGCTATCTTCATCAATACGTAAGCTCTCATTTTTAATGGCAACCAAATCTTTTGCCATGGAACATCTCAGATCTCCCCGGACATCCTGCATATTTTCATGACTATAGTTGCCGGACGGGACACAAGTATAGCAATATCCTGATTTTCCTTTTAGAAAAGCTAAAATAGGCACGTACATTCAAAAAGTCAAGCACTTGCTCCATGAGGGACGTAGGAACACATTCAAATTCAAGTTCCTGAAACAATCACAACTATATCAACAAATAAAGCAAGATACCTTACTCTTAGTAAAATCACTTATGACTTACAGTTAAACACATGAATGAAGTTTTACTTATTTATCATACATTTGAATCAGTTAATTATGCAAGAAACCCTGTGAAAGATTCTATCAATGAACTTCAAGAAAGAGAGACTCACCTCAACCCGATTGACGAAAATTCCAGAAGGAGTGGCTGAAACTTTGGGATCATAGGCATCAAGATATCCTTCCATTGATGATCGTAAACTGAAGAAGCAACAAATCAATATTACATTGAGCAGATTTTCACAACATATATTACACATTTAAAGATAAATTATCCTTCTGAACATATTATATGACTGAGTTCATCATAGCATGAAATCCATGTAATCATAATGACAGATTTTTGTGTCAACTTTGGAAACATCACATATAGAAATCCATAGCTGAATTTTCAAAAGAAAAAAATACACTAGTACAAAGCAATGTCATACCGTGCACAATCTTGATTGTTGGTCAGGTACTCTTGCAAATCCATAAAGCATTTTTTCTCTAGAGGGACGTACTCAGAGACTCCATGACCAGCAGGAGGAAACAACTTTTGTAGAACTTTATACACCAACAACTGTGCGAGATTTCCAACAAGTCAATCATTCACTTCATGTAAATAGTGGTAAGGTTAACATAAAAGAAAACTTCATCTGCTTCACCTGAGTAAATCCGCGTAAACTGTGATGATGTGAGGTCAACAATGGAATTATAGGAGGAAGTAAATCTTCCAAATGCCTGAGTTGAACATCGTTAGATGTGTGTAGAAGGATATTAGCTGCTATAAATACATACGAAGAAAGTGCCTGCAATAGATGAGATGGCATTAATTGACTAATGTATGCTTGGACTTATTCATATCCAAAGAGAAGTACAGCAAGAAATACCCAAAAACACATCCCATCTGATATATAGAGCTGTTAAAAAGGTTCATAAACTTAATGCGCTTGTTTTACGCAAAGTCACCGCTTTGTAAAACATTTTCCTAAAAACGATTGCCTGTATTACTTACAAAAATGAATGAATGCAAAATATTTACATCATCAAGAAAATGTTTAGGCATAGATTGTGTTGATAATGAAAACATTTTCCATTGACTAATTTTTCTAAGCATTGGCAGATGCTTTTCAAATCATTCATTTTCCACAAAACAGACGAACCCAAGCCTTTTTCTGGAAAAAAGAAAATAATTATTTCATGCTGTTATGGCTATGAAAGTATTAAAAACCTACTTTTGACTACTAAAATCAAACAAGTGCCATCTTTCACCCTATGCATCTACTGCCCCATGGAAAGCCTACACAGAGTCATCCTAGTATTTTCCCGTCTTCTTCCCTTTTTGTTATCCTTGGGGAGATATCTGCAAAGATTTTTTGCTTAATGGGACAATTGTCCTTAGAAGTCGAGGTTCTAGTTGATAATATGGTTCTATTTGATAGTTTCAGACAAAAGGAGGTTATGGTAAAGAATTTGATTTCACATATTAAGATTTTTACTGACAAAGAAAACAACAGCTCCAATGCATCCTTTGATATGCATATGAAAGAGGGACACATTGGTGAAATATGAGTGATTCGACAAAAGGAAATCCTGATCCAGATAATGAATGGATGCTTTGCTTATGTATGTAATTTTCATTGTGCTGACAAGTAAGCCAGTTGGTGTTGTATCAAAGCACTATTGCCTTGCTGCTTGGACTTAATTTGATCTTCCACTCCAAGATAGAATAATCTAATTCCATGGGCAAAAGCTAATTTCCTCAAAAGAACTGTATCAGCATTTGCTTTTCCCGCTGTAGCATAATCTTCTATCAAGTGCTCAACTTCTGCATATGTTTGAAAGTAATCTTCATCCTTTGCTAGCTTTATGGAAATCAACAAGCAATTTCCTCAACCTTCTGTCAGTAATATTATCTAAATATCCCATCTCATTAAAATTTTCACTGCAAGTGGCAGTGATTTCTTCAGATTATGAGGTTAACATAAAAGGGATATTATTAGATGAAAGATGTACCACAGAACATGCATTGCTCTTTGCTCTTTTTATACAAACAATGAAGGGAGCAAAAGGAAATACAAAAATGCAGCATTTCTAAGAAGGGTGGATCACTTTCAGACATAGATGAAAATATAATACAAACTACTAGAATGCAAACTTAATAAACCACAATACACTAAGAGAGGAAAGTTCTAAAGAAACTATTTCAGCTGACATTATTCAATATGATGCCACCAAAGGTTAAAGATAAGTGAGTCGCTTCTGTGACATTGAAGGTGTATTGTCAATCAGTGTTACCATATTCTCACTATAAAACATCATATCACATAATTTACCTGAGGCCTTGCATTGTGATCTCGTAAAATAGGAACCAATTGCTCCCTCACCTGTAATTAGGTACAAGTACCAATTTTAAGGATAGCTCTGTGTACATAGAACTGACTTGTATGTGCAAAAACAAAGAAGATTATAGCCACCAGAGGTTCTTAAACTAAAATGCAAGAGAAAAGTTGCGACAATACAAAGTGTTGCAAAATGGACTTCGGACTAGGCTTCGATAATAAATTTAAAGTAATACTCCCAGTCAACTTATCAATAGCCGCATCAATCACTTCTGACATAAAATTTAAACTCAGTCTCCAATGCACCTCCAGAACACAAAGTAATGGTTCATTTAATTGACTTCCGGTGCCACTATCAATACAGGTTTCTTTAATCTTTGGCCTAAAAGCAAGCCCACAGAAAGAAAAGAACCACTAGAGGATCAAATGTACATAGACTTTCCAAGATACCTTTTCTCTTTCTTAGTCTAAGACTCAAAGTCTCCTCAATTGGCTTTAAAGAAGGAGAGTCGCATATCCGCTGTTGATCTAATCTATATCTAATTCGCAGATCAGTTGTTAAAAGTCTTCTATTCAAGTAAAGATTCAATTAGATTGAAATATAGATAGAGATCGCATATCGGTTTTGACTAACTCTCTTCTATGGGATGTCGCATATCGACTGTATGCTTTCCTCATTACCAGCATGCCGGTCCCCTCTTTCAGTTAAGTTTTTCTTTAAAAACGAGCTCCCTTCTTTAACAGCTTTTTCTACCCGATTTCAGAAGATTCTATATCCACTAAGAACGAAATCACTTGGAGTAAGAGAAGAGGGGGCACAGCAAGGCAGAGGATAGAGAAGTAGGGGGAAGGAAGACAGAGCGGCAGAGGAGCGGAAACCTCTTAGGCGAAGATCAATTCCTAGCGGGGCATGACACCAGATAGGCGGGGGAGGAACTATGAAATGAAGGACTTTTCCTTTCCCCTTTCAAGCACTTTTCTTTCACTCTGTCATCGAGCTTAGTTTAAAGGTCAGGGGAGAAGCTACTTGCCCCAATAGGGGAACTCATCCCGGAAAGCCTTTGATTCATAGTACATGGGACTGCCCTTTTTCCGCTCCTCTCGCTACCACGAAATCCTAGCCCGGGAACACAACACCTAGCCACTCTATTTCCAGCTTCGCGAGACAGTGCCATCCCAAGTAAAGCGCTAGAAGAAAGGAAATGAGAGAACCGTCCGCAGTTCGCGTTGACGGCGTTAACAGAATCGGAGAAGAAGAGCTTAACGCAGCTCGACCCTCGGGCTCGGGAAGTACGGTCAGATTCATAGGACCGAGACTATCTCAGCTCATATCGGCCGTTTTAAGCCAACTAATAGGCCAAGAGCGAACACTTTGAGGCATGCGTATCAGACTTTCTAACATTACCACTACATGGACATGTACTTACATGTAGGCATATGTGCAAACTTCCTGTAACTTGCCCCACTATATCTTGACTGACAAATCTAGTCAAGGCACATATCATCTGCCAAGCACGAATTTTGCGCCTATGAATCTGCTCAGAAAAACCAAGGGTCAAAATAAGAGGAAAAATCCAAATTAATCAACATGATCCAGGGCAGAAAAAAGGATGAAATGTCGGCCCCATTGAATATTCAATTATCAACACATATTAGATCACATGGAATGCAAGTCTTTCGTTCGCCACTAGATGCAAAAGGAGAATAACTATTCAACAGTACTTCTCGACAACTATGAAAAGGTTGTTGAGCACGATTATAAAGGAAACCTTTTAAATATGTTTCTGACTTGCAACATAAGTACCTCCTCAAATGAAAGCAGCAATAGTACTGCCAGTAGTAAAACTCAAATTTTCTTATCAAAATTTTTTAGATGGCTATTAGCTTAAGATTCTTAAATCAGCAGATTCCCACAGCCAATGTTTTTCTGAAACAAGAGAAAGGGATAGCAAAGCACACCGCACTATACTTCTTATACAGCTCCTTTGCAAGATCCTTCTCATTCACCTATGACAGAAAGCAGCAAAATGAATGTGAGGTTTTGGAAAGTACAATATAAGCAAAAGATTGTCTGAATTGAATGAGGAAAAAAAGACCATTGTCAATAGTCACTAATAAAAGACCACAATAATACATAAGTTATACTTAGTTAATACTCCTTCCCAAAGCAGGCATTCTTGAATGGTATGAAGTTTGAAGTCTACAAATACTTGTGGAGAACAAACCAAAGAGAATTTCCCACAATTACTATGATTCCATAGTTGCAGCTACCATATACATCCTGAATGGGAAGAACAGTATACTGATCTGAGAATTCAATTGCTATGGATTTCGAAAGTGATCTCTGCATTAATAAGCACCAAACCGAGGCACTAGCCGAATCCTCGCATGTACATGGACATGTTTTATTTTATATGTGTTTGTATTTCCATCTATCCATCTAACAAATTGTCTATCTCTATAGAGACTCTGCACATTAGTGATATCTACGTCTCAATCTATCTAAATTTAAATTTATCAATCTAGAGCAAATTTCTACACCACACGAGCATAATAGTAGAGAACTGTATATATAGACCTGTGGGGATCTATATCTAGACACACATGAACACACATCTACAAGTTTGTGTAATAGGTGTGCACTCACCCATGTGGGCGCGCACACCAAGTACCAGAAGGCATTAAATGTACACACTACCATGACAAGTTTAAAGAGAAAGGGAACGCCAGCATTACCGTCTGATAGAGATAAGAAGTATCATAACTTGGTAAAGAAAAAAACTACTAAAAAAGCTTACATGAGCTAGACATTTTCTACCAATGGAACCAAAGTAAATGAACAGAGATCCATGAGCTGTAACCTACTGGCAGTATATAGCAGAATTAAGAAAGAACAATTGATTGCTTGAATGAAGTCTGATATATGGTGTTGTCAAGTTGAACGGTCATTGTGAAATTATGAATCCACCAGCCAGTGGAATTAAAAACTGATGGGGAAAAAATGGTTGAAAAAGTCACAGTTCGAACTTTATTGAGAACCAATCAGGGCAAATGCTGTCCATTAAAAAGTAACGAAGGCAAAGCAACAACTTAGGAGGCTTAAAAAGTAATTAATACCACTGCATCAAGGAGCTCTAGCAGAAATAATTTGCCAGCATCGAGAGCAGCATGACAATTGGTATTCTCCTCAGTAGATCCAACCTTTTCGACCATGTCAGCGAGTTCGCAGAAGAGGACAGCAACAGAAACACGAGCATACAATTCTGTATTTATAAAAGCCTAAAAGACAATGAAATTTGCCAGATAAGTGTTCACACCTGGCATTGCAAGGCAAACAAATAACGCCTTCACCATCCATTCCATCGTACTTTTCAGAGTTTGGATTGCTGATTTTATGCAATTCGACCACTTAAAGCACAACCAGATATGAAGTAAAAATAATTTCTTTTGATAAATCTTCATGTTAGCAGCCAGCTAGCCAGTCAAATCCTAGTTTCTTTCAAAAAAAAAAATATATATATATATATAAATGCTAGCAGCCAGCCAGCCACTTCAGCGTATTAACAGCATCGGTGTGGAAGGACTTTATTGTAAAAACCCTGCAAATTAAGGGCTTTATTGCAAAAGGAGAGGTTGTAGGACCAAAAAAAAAAAAAAAAAAACACCACAAGTTAGAGGACCAAAAGTCAGCTCGTCCCTTTCCTCGATTTTGTAATGAAATGAAAGAAACAGTGGTCTAACTCCTCTCTTCATCTGCACCAAAAAGTGTACAACTTACTTCAGTCAACTCAGCGTCAGGACTCTTTGCCAATAAGGACACTTCAAGCTTGGCATCGTTATTCTCAGTCATTTCAGATTCAAAATCCTCGTCAAATGCAACTGGGGAAAAAGAAAACGAACCATATGTCAAAAAGGATATCTGACCTCACATACAATAAACAAAGGGCTATTTTGAACAGATTCACGATTCATGAATGTGTCCCAAGAAAAAAGACTTAGACTTCATGAGAGAGTGACAAACCAGAACCATGGAGCGTTAGAAGTTTCAGTTCCTTAATGTAATACTTTAAGGTTGTAGGATTTGAAAGCCAAACTCCTGTTAAATGCAATGCTGCCAGACGAATGGTCCGTGGACTTTTCGTGCCTTCCTCAAGAACCATTTCCACAAACTGGTAAAATGCAAGGACCATAGCAAAACCATTAATCAGCAGCAAGAAGCACACCGTGCAGGGGAGGGAGGGGGGGGTGCCGGGCGGTGGAGAGAGAGAGAGAACAGACCCATTTGAGAGGCCCACATCCACTCTCTGTCACATGCATTCTCTTGTCCTTGAACAACGAAGGATGCAGAACAGATGATAAAAGTGCAGAAATAGCTGCAACCCTCCTCTTGTTGCAGTTGACATGCAACACCCATGAAGATCGAACCAACTGCCACATCATCTGCACAATAAGAGAAAATCATGAAAGAATGAATAAATCATAGAAATTCATTTGATGCTAGATTGCCCCCACCCCCCCCTTTTTTTCTTTCCTTCTCTGCTTTCCCTTCCTCTCTCCAACACACATGCACCCGCCATGGCAGAAGAAAAGGAAAAGAGAGGTTGGGGGGGGGACCACACTCAGGCAAACCTAAAGTATGGTGGTAGGCTAGGAGCTGCCCAGCTTAATCTGCCCATCAGCATGAACAGTAAACCCCTAGCAAACAAAAAGGTCTGGATAGAATAGATTTCAGATTAATCTTCTCTTATTCTTTCTAGAACTCACAAGGCATTACCATCTGTTGCGATTTGACCAGTAACTTCAATTACTTACACTCAGCAATCATCAAAATAAATCAATAGTAATACCAGAAAAGTTGCTCATAAGAGTTTGTGTTTTTCCAGTATTGATCTAACAGGAAGGCATAACAGCAGGTAATGTCTTTTTCGGTGGAAAAAAAATGGCCAAAAGTACTTATATTTCAGCAAACACAATAGGACCTAGAAAAAGCTTTTGAATTAAACAGCAAACTAACTCTAAATCACCGAACACGATAATTCAAACCAAAAATATAACAACTATAGCTAACTTGCTGCAAAAGTTAAAGAACTGGAACCTGGGTATCCACACCAACAGATGGGGAAACGGCTGAATCCAATCTACTGGAAGCAAACAACCCCAAAACCAGTCTGAGTGACCTTAGCATAGGTAGAACAGAATCTTCAGCAGCATTTTCAAGACTGCAAGATCATTTATAGGGTTTCAATAAATGAAAAGGAAAAATAAAGTTCAGAAAAGATTCATCATATAACTTCTATCCCGGGAGTTACAAACAACGGAAAAGGGACATAACCATCTCATTTTGAGTTCACAATTGCCAGTAACCACAGGTTCATGTCAATTAATTTAAAAGGTCTAACCGGTGAGAAGCTGGGGATGACACTCCACTATAAAGAAATTCTCAATCAACAACTAGCTTTGGAATTAACATGTGTGTATATTATTTGTTAATAGTGGGATAATAGAAAGAAAAACACGAAATTTTAGGTAAAGAAAATGTCAGTCATAAGACTTTCCAAGCCTGCTTAGTCCAAGACCAGGATGTCTGGAAAAACATAGGAAGAGAACAAGAAGAACCGATTAAACCAACTGAAAACTTTGTTTCCTTTTCCCTTTCTCAATTTACCATATCAGAATTAGCTTCAGATATGCCCAGTCTACTTCAATTTTCCTATGACATGTGTGTTCAAAGAATCAAAGCAACACATATACCTATGCTTAAAGCTCATTATGGCAATAGCCAAGAAGCTCTAGATAATTACCTTTCAACAAGGTCAACAAGTATCTGTCTGAGCGCATCATCTGAGAAGAAACATTCCTGTCCTTTTACTTGAACTCCATCCTTACAAGCATTACAAGGCATTGACAACAGAGATTCTAGGCACCGCCACTAAATCAATAAGAAATCCATCAGTATTAAACTTTTTTTCGATAGACTTATTAAACTTTCACTTTGAAATTGTCAGCAATTATAGAACATCAAATGTTGCAGCATGTAAAATCCTAAAAATGTAGCAGTAGAACCAAACTTATGGAATGCACCAGCGAAGAGCTGTCTGACTACAGAGACATATAAGGCGAGAAATAAATATTAAAATGTTTCACTGCTTATCACTACTTTCACTTGGATGTAATATTATGTCCAAATCTGCAAAAGCAAAAAAGAAAAAAAGAAAAAGGCATAGTGTGGCCATTTTAAGCTACTCTTATGTGTGATCTATATCCTTTTGTCTACCTTTATCAATAAACTTCAAGTACTAATAAGAAAATGTCACTTCATTGATGAAAAAACTTCACCTTCCAATTTATCAAAACTGCCCGTCGTGTTCGTGTCAGAAATCCCACAGCAACAATTGTATTTATCTTGTGTAGAAAAGTAATAACCAAGGAATCTAAAAGCTGTTCCTCTTCAGAAAGCTGTACATGAGTCAAATCCTTTCTCCAGATTATATTTAGAATATGGGGAGAGAAAACCGACACCAATGTTCTGAGAGCAGAAGCTAAGGCTTCATAAGCTGCAATAGAGAGTTCTGCCCCAGTCTATTCTGGGGAAATTGTATCAGTAATGTTGAAGTGGGTACAGACAGATACAGATGTAGAATATTGTGGACATCACGCTTTAAAAGCAGAAAAAACCAAGTGATTTAATTAATACCATTGAATTACAAGCTGAAGCTGATAAAGTTCTCCGCAAAAAATCCCACAGAAAGTCAAGACAAATATTTAGTGAAGCCTCAGTCCTCATCTGTGCACACCACAACGAGATAGAAGCAACAGCCTTGACAGATGTTATCTGTTAAACAAGAAAAGATACAAAACAGAAAATGTGAGAAAGGTACCTCCATAAAAACTCTCACAACTATTAGGACAGAGAGTGCTTCTTTAGTGAAAGGTACACCAGTTTTTAAGTTATAACTTTGAAAATATTTTCATGTACTCTAGCACAGTCATAGTTAGATTGCATTGAAGAGTTAATTCTCCACGTATATAAGTAATAGTGCATGGATTACTAGAGTTAGTTAGGCTGTAAAAAAAATGTTACTCAAGAGAGCAAAGGATTATACAGCCTGCAGCACTGCAGTAGTGATGGAAGATGACAAGCGGCGTTGACTAGGACCTCCAAGCTTTCCCCGCACAGAACCAGGCAGGTCCTTGTCCGCTACCTCACAGCTAGACCAGAATATTGAACAAGACACCTTAGCATATGCAACCAAATCCTCCTGCATGACAAGAAGAAAATGTCTCAGTTGTAGCACCATCATTTATGAATCTATTACAAAGGCGAAGAAACTAAAAGAGTATTGTGCCATTGCTTCATAATACAAGATCAGAGCAGGGGGATACATGTTACAACTCGTTTATGAATCAGAACAGAAATCTCAAGAAATGACTGATCAATTCACTCTATCAATAAGTAAGCCAAATCTGGTGTATCATAAGGGATTTTCCATTTCTATGGATTCTGATGTATTGGGTCAAAAACAGTTCTTGAATAAGATATTAACTTCAGGAGTGAATCGAAAAAGAAATCTTTATTGGTTCTACCTCCTCTTTTTTTATTAAGAGAATGAATCTTTTTATCGATGGATCACACCAAAATGGCCAAATCTCCGATAAGAATGATTTGAAAGATCCAAAACCCGATATAGTGGTATTTGCCAGCAACAACATAATGGACGCAGTTAGTTAATCAATTTAGATGAATCCAAAATCTTATTCAAATCCAATATGGCAACTATGCATACATAAGATATGTATGGAATCAATTCTCTTTAAATAAATCCCATCACAGCTTCAAATATGGAATTCAAAGGGATCGAGTAGAAAATGATACTTTGAATCATAGAACTATAATAACTTATTTAATCAAAAAATATCTATCGAATTTTAATCAGAAATAGTACCAGAATAGAAAGGAAAAAGCAGAGAAACTTTTTATATTCCTCCAAAGTCTCTCGATTATTCAATGGACCCACTGTATCAAGAGGGACAGGAGTAGATTTTACTCCAAAATTGCTGCTGAATTCAGCAGTTTTTCCCTGCAACTCCTGAAGCTCCAGAACCAAGCTTAATAGAAGGATGAGATACTTCAGAGCTAGCCAATTGGAATTATTGCTTTGGTTATGTATGTCAATACCATGAGTTTTGATGAACTGCAAAACCCAAAAAAAGTAAATATTAGGAACTTGTTTTGCAAAATGATCAAAATCAGTAACTGACTGGCAGTAGAATAGTCTATGATATATATCGAAACTACAATATCATTACGTATAAATGCAAAGCCTCATCAGAATATTGCCTGTGAGTATATCATCAAAATAAGTTAAACAATCAGCGCAAAAGCTGAGCAACATGACAATGCAAAAGCACATCTATTCTGCAGAAGATAATGTATGGCATAAATCATTCAACCAGGAAGTAAGTCGACAAGAAAGTGATAGCAGCTAGCAAAAGTAACATATGGCAATTACACGAGTACTGATAGAAATTACCAAAAAGAACATTAGAATCCAATAGCAGCAGCAATATATGGCATACCATCAATACTGACTCCAACTGATTTTCATCGTTTGCAACAAGAAAAAGCACCATAGCCCACCGTCTTGCTTCATATTCCCAGGCAGCAAGTTCCTCATCATCACAAGTAAATGCGGTACCAAGAGAATGACAAGAATTTATGAATCTTCTAGGGAAGTCTAGAAGACTATCTAAAATCTTTGTCTTAGGAGAACCCAATAGCCATTCTTTTATTATCATGTGCAATGGACCTGTGAGAGAGAGAGAGAGTTATGTACATCTATGGTTAGCATTAAAAATTGAATTTTAAGGAAAAAACTACTTAAGAGTACTCCCCGCATAATTTGAATGGGTATTTAGACAATATATGCATCTACATGTATGCATCACAACAAATAAGTTGTATCTCTACTTCTTTTTCTTAGACAATTAACTTACAGAAAATAAAATAACTATTAATCCCACATGAATCATCAACTAACTACTTAATATTTCTTTCTTAGAAGGCCATGTCTTATTGTCTCAATATGGTCTCTAAAGCTACTAGATTATTGTTTCAATGTTCACCACCCCAGAGCCATTTACTGTTTATTTATATCCCAGTTATTGTCTGCAGAGGCATTCGCTATTGATTTATATCCAACTCATTGGATAAGGCAACTTGATGACGACAAGGTAACTAACACCACCTGTATATGTATATACTATTTTCAGATCGAATCGAACATGGATGTGTTCAGCCATTAGTGGAAACCCCAGACTAAAGCAACATGTAGCAAGGGAAAGAACACAGCCTGTGCAATACAACTTACCACCAATAACAATGAACTCCCGAGGAAACGTAGAAATAAAGTGTAGAAGCATCTCAAGAGGCACAGCACCGGAACACACCACTGAGGCAGCAGCTTCGAGTATCTTCCCACAAACTGAGTTAACAGAACTTACTTCATTAGATTCCTAGAGTCGAAAAAACTGTTCAACATACTATTACTAATTTGAACAATTGCCGACCTTGAAGACGATAATTCGGATTAAAATGTTGTTTGCAGCTTTCAACAACATATCTTAGAACATCCAGAATGTCTGCTCCATCAGAGTGAGGCAAATCCTCTTCAGAGTGTTCCACTTGATCCTTGTCAAGGAAACTATTTTCAGGACACTCTGATTTGCACCTTTCACTCACTACAATTCTACGAGCTGCTGAAGCAATGCATTCAGATAGGGCCATCAATCCAGCTCTACCAAAAGATTGTTGCTTAGCAAGAGAAGATATATTCCTCAGAAATTCCATCCGTGTCCTGCAACCGCCTTATGAATGAGTTAAGCATTTGAACTATTTCTAGTTCCCGAATTTAAACTCAAGTAACAGAAAAATAACAACTAAGTTCAGAAGCTTTCTTGAAAATAGAGGTAGAAGTCAAACCATGCTTTTCTTTTTCCTTTCTTGTAGAAGTTTGAAAGGAAGAAATAGCAAACTCACGATCATCTGGCAGTGAGTTTCAAATGCTATTTTTTGTTTGTGTTAAGTGAGTACATAAATGCATGAGCACATGAAAAACAATCATTTAGCAAACTCAATTAAAATGTCCTATCCCTACAAGGAAAACGCCTTGAACTTACATCACACTAACCAAAATACAATGTATGCCAAAAAGCTACAGAAAAAACCTTAGACATCATTCTGTCCAAATTCATTTGTCAGTATCCTGTGTGGTGTCCTACCAAAAGGTGTGCTGTTAGGAAATGTTACACATAACAAGGCAAACATGGTGAAAGTTATGTTTAAATGTCCCACATCGCTTGTTTACAAGTTAATATAAGTCTTCTATGAATATCATCTTCCACCAAATGGCTTAAGCTTTTGGATCAGAGTTATGTTCCACCCCAAATTTATTCAGGAATGAGACACCTATTCCACGTGCCATATCCAGTTCAATTTGCACATGAGAGAGGGTCTTTTAAGTATCCCACATCGCTTGCTTACAAAGTTCACATTGGCCTGATATTCGTTCCCTCTAGCTAACTACTTAAGCTTTCGGGATGGACCTTCTAACGAGTTGCAAGGTTGGGGTTGCACATTAACTAAATACTATATATGTTGATGAACTTTTGAGGAAACCCTATACTTCATTATTCCCAATTTTTTTTACCTAGTATAGAGTCAGTGTCCTGCCATATGTATATCATCAGAACCTTATCACGCCTAAAGTTAAAACGTGGTTAAAGTTGTGAGGTTTAAATAACTCCCAAACGACTGTTGTTACTCATTACCAGATAAACTAACTTCTAGCTGGCCAAAATGAAATAAAATATCTTCCGGAAAAAGCACTTTGCCCATAAAACATACCTTGCATTCAGGTGACCAGTATAGTGGTATAGAAACTTTGTAGCACCTTCAATTGCAGCTGAAGAATAAGCTCCTTTTAAGCCTATAATTAGGGAGAAGGAAAAACATTTCACTTAGCTTGAAGAATGTACTGTCACATGTAAGGTTGCTCACAAAATGAGCAAATATGCATGCATAAACACATGGGAACCAACTCACATGTGATAACAGGCGTATGCCACGCACACAAACAATGGTGCCCCAAAGCACATGCACACGTGCACCCTCTCCCCCCCCCCCCCGCTTTCTTTTTCCCTTCTCTTCCCAATGAATAAATAAGTGATAGAAATGTGTTTTCCAAAAGGGCAATCCCTCGAGTGCACTAAAAGTAAAAAAAACGCTAACCAAAATTCTTGTGGTGCACAGGGTCATTCAACCCTTGTATAAATGGACCAAGAACAAAAGATTCAGGTAGAGCTTTAGCACAGCTTCCGTAGTTCTCCCATTCAATGCCCAGAAATGACTCCATTATCAGGCATCTAACTGTCAAATCATCAAAGACGAGGGGAATAGAGATAAGCCACTGCACAATAATTATTAACAAGCTGTACACTAACTGGAAATGAAAATAATCTACTTCATTAGCTGAATCATTACTATACATGATATTCTGACAGATAATTAGCAAACAACTTCATCTAATACATTAACAAAGCTTGCATATCACATAACCATAAAAGCAAGCTAGTACCTTGAGGATTATCATGAGAGAAACCCCTTTCCCACAAGACTGACAGCCAGTTAGGGAATTCACCGGTAACAACATTACATCCAGAAGCTTCGTCGTCAGAGTTTCCAGAATTATAATGTGAGCCACAAAAATGAAGCAACAAGGATACCTGCAAAAAACCTAAAAATCAGCACTGATTATCAAACAGTGAACTAGTCTGATAAAACCAAAAGTGATAGAAAACAGTTTCCGAGTACCAACAAAGGTATAAAATTAGCACAGACACAGTCAAGCTAAATGCAGACATGAAAGAGAAACTTCACTGGAAATTCAATCACCAGATCAGCAGAAGAAAACAAATTTAATGGGATAGATATATTAAGGAAACCAGGAGAGGAGGTAACAGAATAAAGGATGATGAATGTCAATGGCTTCGATTGTTAGGTCAATTATGTGCAAAATTCTTGAGAATTACTAATTCAAAGTGGTGTCACCCAATAAATGCAGGTTACACCAGAGGCAGACAGAGATTCTTGATAGAAGGTGCGGAGAAATAAAACACCAATTATAGAACTGTATCGAAGTTGAAAGCATTAAGAACCAACTGACCTGGTGATTCCAAGCTGCTTCAACCAAGTGAGTACCAAATTCTTCGAGCATCTCATAAAGCAGCAAGAATGCTTCCCATTTCCACCTACTGTCAGGCAGGGATTCGGATAGATTGCACTCTTTCCCTACGCCTAGTGACCTAGCTTCCTCAACAGCCCATTGCTCCCGCTTTGTCAGCGATCGTGTATTGGACTGCTTATCACATGATTTTTTATCTAAACCACCAAAACTTTTCTGGTCTTCCTTACTTGTGCCTAGAGCGATCTTCAATATGTGTAATGACTGTTTCCTCAGAAAACCTTCCTTATCAACCTAACAAGAACCGAAGTAAATGAGAATGATAGGGAAAAGACTGATGCTACTGTACCATAAATACGTTCAGATATGGAACAAATGTATAGCTCTAGTACCAAGCCTCTTTTCATTTCATCCCAAAATTCTTTTTCACCCTGATATCAAATTCTTTGTCATCACTGTCACCATGACCACTTTTCTCTGTACAGGCAGAAAAAGACAAATAAAGAGAGAGAACACGGTAGGCATCTCTTCTCTCTAAATTTCCAAGAAAAAACAGGGTTCTGCAACACTTCCAAATTTTTTCAGAGAAAAGCCTCCTGGATGACGAACAACCAAAATGTTAAAACTGGAAATGAAAAACGAGTGGAGAAAAATCATTCCACAAACATCACACAATAAGATAAAGCAGTAAGACATCAGCACCTGGAAAGTACATTTGTCTCCCCATGAACTGAGATCTTCAAGCAGCTGTAAGTCCAAAATGCTTTGAAAATGATGGGAAGCAAGAGTAGAATCGCACAAGACCGATGTTCTGAGCTTAGCAGAAGCAATTGCTCAGCCACATTGCATAGATTGTAAAGCAAAGCACTGGTGAACTTCTCTTCATGACACTCGTTCTCCAACTTCATTTCTGACTTTTTAGATGCTTGTGCATTTTGTAGAGCAGCATTCAATAGTTGAGCAAGAATGTGACATGATAAGGGTAATGTAAGAGACCCAAAGCATGACAGCTTCTTTTCATCCTCAATTACTGAGTTTGTTACATTGTAATCATCAGGGATTGAGCAGGTTCTCCATTCAACACCATGTGACCCGGGTTTCTGAGACATACCTATGGAGAGGCTGATGGATCTTAGCAGAAAAGGTACCAATGTGACCTCAACAACTCTCCAGGCATTGGCCTCAGTCACAACCTCAAAGAATGAATCCCCAATCTTTATAACAGTATGCAAAGAAAACAAATACAACCACTCAGTAAAATGAAGAAATACGCTAAAGAAAAGAGTAAAATCAAGACTAGTATGTTCTGTTCCTACCTGATTCTGAATTTCACAGTCGAAAGCATGCACCATCTTCATTAGAGGAATGAAAACTCTCCATACATAAGACCGCAGTACATCATGAGTAACCCCTGTAGAACATATAAAGTCAGCAAGCCGATCTCACACTTTCTTCCTATATATTACTTTCACCTGACTTTTATAAAGGAGGAAGAACAAGTGGCATTCTCAGCCATCTATTCTTTTCCTTCACTCAGTGCAAAGTTTTAAATTAATTTAACGCCTTCCATTCTTCGCTCAAAATGTACTTTTTCAATTGCTTGACATCACTTCAATGTTAACCCAAAGTTAAAGGCCAAACCATGTTGTAACATTGTTTTCAAAGGATACAAACCAAAAATATTAAGATTTTGGATTTGAAATTGTTGACATCACATCAAAGGTAACATTCAATTTGATACACTCAATTTATTTTTAATTCTATGTGCAGATTCTTGTTTATGTTACCCAATTCTTCAAATCTACACGCCTTTCATCATCAAAATTGCATGGGACAGAGAGTCAAAGTTATCCCCCATATTTTGCTTATGAGATTATCTTGACCTTATATTTTACTTATACAGATTGTAACCGCACCTTGGCAACATTACAAGAGTGCATGTCCAGGTTACTTTGCAAATTCATCAGAATTTCAAGAATCCATTATAATTATGGAGCATGAAACCCAGAAGACTGACAGGAAAGCAAGTCTAGCCCCACTTCATTTCCAAGTGAATGAATACGAGTAAGGTTACCAGTAGCAGCCCCGTCAATAAGATTTATGCAAACACAGATGCTAATAGGTAATATATATCATTTGCCATGCGCTGACAGCTGTAATGATAAATTCAAGAACACTTGACAAAGTAAAAATGACTCACATGGTGTCGAAGGATTAAAAGAGCCAACAACAAAGTTAGAGCATCGCGCAATGTTCCTTTCATCCTACAAATGTATAGAACATCCGAAAATTCAAGTCAGGACCAAACTCACCGCGCTTCTTCAGGAGATGACACAGCGCGCACACCAGGGACGCGATATAATTCCGGCCCTCAGAGTCCAGATTTTCGCCATCCTTGATAACATCCTAACAAAAGCAATCACAGAAAACAAAATCAACCAGCTACTCCAATGGCATTTTGCCAAGACACAAGCTAGACGGGCGACTCCAAGCTCATGCCACACAGCTACCAACCACCTCAAAGCTCAAGCCTTTAAGCAAATGCGTACATAGAAGACAGTTGAAATCAGCAACCAAACAGTTCCCAGCTACTCCGCCGCCGGATGAAGCGGAAATTTCCGACTCCGTAAACAAAGACACATTCAAAACCTGGCCAAATGACAGGTCGATTTCCAGATAGAGGAATCTGATGATACCTTGGTGAAATCATCGAACGAATCGAAGAGCGAGTTGAGCAGCGCCGACGGGGGCGTCCCGGTCGACGCCAGGATGCAATCGAGCAGCGGCGGGATGGCCGCCGGAGGCACTCGCCTGAAGCTGTCGGACAGCGAGTCGACGACGGCCGCGGCCGCCGCAGGGCCGCCGCCCTCCGCAGCGTCCATTTCTAGGCTGAGCTGAGCGCGCGCGGTCGAGGACGGGTTCCGGGTTCAAGGCGTTGGGGGCTTTTACGGCGTGCCGCCAAAGGCTTATGCTTAAACCCTTCAAACGTCCACCAAAAGAAAATGCCTAAGCCCCCCCACCCAAAAGATGCTGACGTGGCGGTGACGTGGTGACCTCAAATTGGTAAATTTGACATAAATTTACTCCAAATTCATTGTAACAAATTTATCATATGTTAATTTTTGTTAAATTTTATTATTAAATTACTGAATGAGATAACACGTAATAAATGACAGAAATAGTAATTGAATTTTACTCCCCCTTTATCATATGTGTAGCAATTTGCAATCTTTTGAGATATTAATTCAATTTAATAGAAACTAACGAACAATAAATTCATAACAAATATACTAGTTTTGGATTTTTTATAGTTAAAAAATAGTTTTAGATAAATTTGTTATTCGTATACCAGTTTAAAGTTTTTCCATGGTAAAAAAAAAAAGTAATTTTAATAAATTTATCACAAATATATCAATTAAAGTTTTCCGTGATATTAATCCATAAAATAATAGGTGAGTGAGGTTCCATCACTCCTGTGAGACTAATGGAGGCGTCATCTAATATTTTTCCTATAAAAAATTAGTAACAGATCAATGGAGCCGTCATCTAATCTTTTTCCTATTTATAATTAATAACAAAATAACATCGTCACCAATTCACGGAAAATTTCGTGAGATTTCGGTCATATAAATGAAAGATTCAAGGATTATACGTGAAAATTACATTATAACAACTCTATCGGTATAAACCAAGTACAAATATTAAATTATTTTATTATCTCATCGTAATACCTCAATCTTCAAGTGGGGGACGCAACACTAATAAATCACAATTCAACGTAGCAACCAACGTTGAACATTTATTTCATGCATGCATTATTCTATCCAATACAAAAAGCTCCATCCATCCATCAGCTTTGCCAACCCGTTTCCATGTCGAGCAACTTGTGATCGACGCGCCGATTCACTTTGTGCCTCGCCGAGCCGCCGCCGTCGACGCTGCTCCTGCAACCCTCGCGTCGAGGGTTCGAACGGGCAACGCGGCGGTCGTGGGATTGCGCCCTCGATTTCCTGGAATCATCAGCGCCTCCTTTCTTGTCGACGAGGCCCGGGCCTCCTCCCGATCGAAGAGATCTGGCCCAGTCGAACTTCTTCCCTCTTTGAACGATCATTCCGCGCCTATCGTCATCGGCACGACGGTTCGAATTTGGCACTGCCGAGGCCGCGCGAGGCCGAGGTTATCTCTCACAGCCTCTCTCTTCGTTTCTGTAATCTCGACCTTGGTCCCTCCTTCCGTTTTGATGCTTATATTCAGCTCCAAGACCGGTTTCTCCTCGACTCCCTGTCGATCTTTCCCCTCGCTTTGTGCGGACTGCGACGCTCTTGCAAGTCTCTCCTTCTTGTGTCGGTAAAGCCGGTGGAGTTGCAGAGCAAGGCGATATATGCCATCCTTGATTTCCTCCTCCAAATCTCGCTCCACGTCGAGCTCAAGTTCGCCGCGGATCCTGGATTCCTTGTCCGACAACAATAATTCTGCTCCTGGAGAGGCTTTCTTCGGGCCTCCGTTGAGATCGACCTGAAGAAAAACAAACTGCAGCTCAATGTGCAAACATCTACTTAATAAACACATATGCTCGGGGACCCTTCGCATGTTTCTGTACATCGTTTTGCAATATTATGAAGTTTTCATAAAACTGCGATGTCCTATCATGCGAATGCCGGTTTTCCTAGTGAAAACCCACAGGCGAGTTCGATGTCCGCACAGCATTTGCAAACAATGAACCGATGATACAAAACGAGAAGGGAAAGACGGGTCCATATTCACCGTCGAGCCGCACGGCGCATCGGCTCGCGGAGACTGATTCGCGAGCTCCATCGGGATTCTGCCGAATAGAGAACAAGAATCTGAAAACGCGCAGAAAACTCGACACAATAATCAATGGACAGGTACAACATATGACTAAACAATTCAGCCCAAATCGAAGAACTGCAGATACATTAAACTCGCGGAGGAGCGCTCCTGGTCGAAGCCTGTCTGCGCCTTCTTGCACCGCCGCTCTCGCATGTTTATATACAGCGACGAGAAGTGAAGCGGACTGCTTGGGAATGGGGCATACAGTCCAGTTGTAACGAAGAGGACGTGAGAATGACATGATGAAAGAAAACCGTTAAGAGGCGTTATTTCAGTTGGCTGAGCCAGATTAGGGGGACAAATGTTTCCAAGTGTTGATGCGAAGTTAGAGGGTCATACTGCACCATAACTCTACAAAGTGAGAAGCTGGTGCTTTCCGTGGAAGGCCATCAAGAGCTTTGGTTGGCCTTCAAGCACAATCAAAATAGGGGGACAATCCTCACGTGTATGATGTTGCTCCAGGTTCTTGCAATCGACAGCAACGTTTCTGCAGATGTCCCTAATGGTGTCTGCTTTACAACCCGATTTGCGGCATTCTTCCACGAGCAGTATGGGCTAATGACGGCGCGTCGGGTTGGATTGGAATCGAGATCCGAAAGAGAACTTGGGTCGCCTGTGTCGGTTCCGGGTACTAATATCCTTTTTCGCAGGGGATCCTAACTGTGATGCAGCTCCGATATGATTATGATCCATGTTCTTGCCCAAGTTGAGGTGAGGAAAGAAGATAGAGAGCATCTCAGTTTAGTTCCTTTTTGTCCTCGTCGGATCCCGTTCAATAACTCATTGTAGATCAATGCATGAAGTGAAACACTTTACAAGCGTGTTCTTGTACAGTATTGATTACGTTTGAATATTTCACATGACAATTTACTCAAAATAAATTGCTCGAGAAATGGGCGATTCAGAGACCCTCCCACCATTAGTCTAATTCTTCTAATTTTCTGTAGTTGATTGCATTTGCAAGACCTAGCCAACGCTGTTATTTACGTTTAGTTTTTTCATTTTTTCAGGGGGAGGACTAGCTAGCTAACTCTGTTGCGTAAGGGGAAAAGATTAATAGAACGTGTCCACGGCACTTGAGAAAAGGAAAGACTACCCACAACTTGACCCGGGCCGAACATGTTGGGCCGAGAAAAAAGAAGACAGCTTCTACTGGGCCGATTCGAAAAGCCCATGTTTCGCATTTTCCACCTCAGCACGAAAATTTGGAAAAGAAAATTGCTAAAATAAATAAATAAAATAAAATAAAAAGGGAATGATCCGCTGCAGTAACAGGATTTCGGGGGATTTGAACCCGACGTGAATCGAACACGCAACCTTCTGATCTGGAGTCAGACGCGCTACCATTGCGCCACGGATCCACTTGGTTATACGTTCCCTCAAATAATATATAAAATAACTTTCAAACTCGTCCCCTCCACACGGCAAAATAATGAGATCTGTATGGATTTTCTTTGTGGGATGATTGCTATTTCCGCATATGGTTCATCTAAATTATGGAGAAAAGTGGAGAGAGGCTGTTCGATTTAGACAAACTACACGAATTTTAATTATTGTTCTATGTTTTCGAGTTGCTGATTAGTCTATAACATGCCCTAATATATTATGATGTTTAACCCTATCAAGGTGATTGGCTTAGTGATAAAATGCATCGTTTGTCTTTTCATGCATTCCGTTCTCTATCGCAAGAGATCCTCTAAAAGGCTAGAGTCGTGTTACCTAGATGCAGCATACCTTGAGTGGAGAGATTTTGGACCTTGCCCAGAGGGACTCGCCAGTCCCGATTGCCCTTCCTCGTCATTCTACCGATATAAGAAGGAATATCAAGTGGTGTATATCATGTCCCTCTAGCTGATGTTGTTGCTGGTCTTTTTAATGGTTCTTTTGTGTGGTTATTCGGATGTACTAAGGTATACAAAACGGAAAAACCGATAGCTGTCCAAATGTAGCACCAGAACTGCTCCCAAAGCTACTCATACTGCCGTCGGAATACCATCATTGATGAATATCTTATTAGTTGGACTTACTTCATTGCTTATGTGATCGATCCAATTGTATAAGAACAAACCCTTTCCGGGTATTTTGACAATGCCATCCACTTCGACGAGGGGAACTGACCCTTTTCAAATCATATGTTAAAACTCCATGTAAGATCAACCACGGTTCGATTCTTTGCCCGGCCAGTGATTTCTCATATTTTGTTCATTAGCCAAGTGAAAGGGCTATTCTACCAGCAGCAACCTCCATCTTCATTGATGAATACTGAGAACAGGCTTTTGAGATGATAAGACTCTAAAAAGAAGGCAAGAATGACTGAGCACCTAACTTCCAAATTTCCAGCTCGGATATGCTCTGCAGAAGCATTCTCATCCCAACTTTGGTTTCTACACAGCCAGCTAATAAGAACCCATTAACATTTTTCTTTGGTTTTAATTTATACTTGTCTGTTGAGATTAGAACGTATTGCCCTGATCCTAGCGGTTGCACTTAAGGCTTGAGGCTAATCGACATCGCCTTTGAACTGAAAAACCCTTATTCATGTCACATCCCTGCACTTAGGATTTGCCTGATATTTGAGCCGTTTTCAGTAGAAATGATAAATCATTTTCTTCGTTCTCCATTCATCAAAGTAATTATACAACTTTAAGCTTTGTACAAGAATGCCACCTTAATGATTATTTAAATAATGTGTCAGCTGAAAGTCGTGGAAGTTGCCATATCTCAATGGAAATCAGAAGTCTAAACACTTTGAGATTGCTTTCTGGTCTATGCCATCTCTCGCAGTCGCAGACGTCAACATCGACATTGCCGGCATAGGATGCATCAGCCCCTTGAGCTTAGCTAGGGACAACTATAAGAGGACAGGAGTTGAGAATTTTGAGGTCGAAAGCCTCTCGTCCAAAAGAATAGGACAGTAAAACTTCCTGCGCATACTCCTTTCTTGTTTCCATATTTCAAATTTTTGAGCACTTTTTGAGGCAGAAGCATACATAGTGCAGCCATTGAATCAACATGAGGAGAAGTTCAGTCTTTTAAGGTTTACCCAATCATATTATTTGCCCTTTTTTCAGCAAAAAACCAACCATTAAAATCCAGTCAATTCTCATCAGGAACATCGCTCAACAATGAGCCAAGATAATGAGCATTGGATCTTAACAATGCGACTATGGACCGCTCTTCAACCCTATAAAAGGAGCAAGAACCAAAATTTACAACACACGCACACACACACACTCACCTAGTACTTAACATGGAGAAATTGTCTAGCCTAATAGCATGTGCCTTGATCTTGGCTATTGCGAAGAACCCAATCTTCGCAAATGCAGGAGATCCCGACATTCTGAAGGATTTCCTCGTCCCTCCAAGCCTCAACGAGAGCACAATCACTAGGCAATACTTCACATTCACCAATTTCAGGTATTTCGAGACGAAGGTCAATCTGACGGGACGAACCACAGCCTTTATAGCCAAAGCAACAAAGAAAGAATTCCCGGCCCTCGAGGGGCAGAGCGTCTCCGTGGCAAAAATCATCTACCCGCCTTCAGGGATCAACCCGCCACACACGCACCCGCGGTCAGCCGAGCTCCTGATCGTCCTGGAAGGCATCCTGGAAGTTGGGTTCGTTGACACGGAAAACCGGCTCTTCCTGCAGACCCTCCAGGCCCACGACCTGTTCATCTTCCCAAAAGGGCTGGTCCACTTCCAGGTCAACACGCAGCCTGACTGCAAGGCGGTGGCGCTCGGGGTGTTTGGGAGTGCAAGCGCAGGGACGGTCTCGATTCCGGCTAGCGTGTTTGGGAGTGGGATCGACGTGGAAATCCTGGCAAAGGCTTTCCACACAGATAATCAGACCATATCCGAGCTAGTGCAGGACAACAAGTAACGCATTGTAGATGAGGTTCCTAAACTGCAGTCTGTTCCTTTATGAAGATCTCATTCCTACCTGAAACGCAGGTGTTCAATAAGTTCAATAACATGCCGATTGGAATAAGAAGATGTGTGATTGTGTTGGTCTAATGATTTTTATATCCGATAAGTAAATGTCCTTGTATTCTCACGACACAATCAACTGTGAATGGGCAAAATCCACGACAAGTCCTCATCAATACCCCCAGATGTTCCTTAAAAAATGTCCCAAGTGGCGTGTATAACGTCTCCAGTGCCCAACAAAAGGTCCCAAGAATCCCAGCACAGCCTACCAAAAATCATGATCTTAAAACTGCCTATTATTTAGCAACAACAAAATCCAAAGGAGCAGCACAGCAACGTCACAACAGACTTCAAACTCTCGAAAGACAGCGACACCTATTGCTATCGACATATTCGAAACAACCCACGTTTACGTTTCCAGCAATATACTTTTAGCCTCTTGTGGAACTGTTTCTCGCAACCCATCACCAAAGGTCCAAATGCCACTTGAGCTGGAAACCAACAAATCTCTTTCGAATTTCTCGCACAATGATAGATAATGGCATTCCATGCAAGTTTTAGAAAGGTTATTTTCAAGCTCCTGCTTGTGCAGCCCTAGAAAGAACAGACATGGCATTGGAACTTTAAGGTCCTCATCTCGCATGTAAGCAAGCATCTTTTAATCTGCAAAAGCAAAGCAAGAAAGGATAGACCTATCGGGCAACGAAGACGTCGGTCCTTCAACTTCAAATTGACTACCAAATCACTCATCTTGATTAGACAGAAGCACGAATGATGAATCCAGCAAGCAGCAGAATATAATGTAAGTAAATGGGAAAAAGCGTCGTTACAATTTGGAAAAATGAAAATATAAAAAGAAATGATCCGCTGCTGGGGTAGCAGTATTTTCGGGGAGTTTGAACCCGACGTGAATCGAACACGCAACCTTCTGATCTGGAGTCAGACGCGCTACCATTGCGCCACGGATCCGGTAGTGAGTATTGATGCCTTCAAAAAATATATAATGTTGTCTGCTTGCTACGTGGACTTAGTGGAATCTGCTTGGGCTTCGCTTTCTTTAAAGGCTGACTGCTATTTGAGTATTTGATTCGTCAAATATAGGAAATTTTTTTTTTGAGCTGTGGAATGACCCATATTGATTGGTCTAAAGCATGCCAAAGTATACCATGTAGTTTAACGCCGCTAAGATGATTGCTTAGCGATAGGATTTACTTATCTTTCACGAGTTTGATTCACGTCTTGAGAGAGTTTCTGAATAACTCATATTGCTTTATCTAACTGCTCGGGAGACGAGCTCGTTGACTAGGGACCTTGCAGAGGGGTTGCTAATGCTAGCCATCTTTCCTCATCATTTTACCAATAATAAAAAAATGCTATGGATATTATGTCCCCCTAATTGATGTTGTTGCTGGTCTTTTTGCTGTTTCTTTTGTGTGCTTATTGGGATGTACCACGTTATGTAAGGTACTGATGAATACAAACCGGAAATTAATAGCTGTACATATGTAGCAGCTTTATCCGGGACTGATCAAAATGCCGGGTGCAATCCGATCAGATCGATCCAACTCTATAAGACTAACATTTTGACAATGCCATCCACTTTGGTAATTCAGTGAATGCGACTAACCCTTTTCGCGTCATAATCTCCATATAAGATTTTCCTGATATTTGAACCATCATAAGTCGAAATAATAAACCATTTTCTTCATTCTCCATTCATCAAAATAATCATACAAGCTTAAGCTTTGTACCAGTTTATCACCTAAGTGATTATCAAAATAATATGTCAGCTGAATTTGTTGATGTTATCATTTATTCAATGGAAATCAAAGTCTAAACACTTTGAGATTGCTGCTCTGGTATGCACCATCTCTTGCAGAATCCAATCAGTTCTCGTCAAGAGCATCGCTTGACAATGAGCTAATATAACATTGATTTGTAATGTTGAGCATGGGATCTTGAACACTGCAAAGACTTCACCGCTTTTCAACCCTATAAAAACTGCAAGAACTGAATTCACCGCACAAAACAACTCAAACATGGAGAAATTGTCTAGCCTAATAGCATGTGCCTTGATCTTGGCTATCGCAAAGAACCCAATCTTTGCGAATGCAGGAGATCCCGACATTCTGAAGGATTTCCTGGTCACTCTGGGCCTCAACGAAAGCACAATCACTAGGCAATACTTCACATTCACCAATTTCAGGTATTTCGAGGCAAGAGCCAATCTGACGGGATGAACCACGGCCCTCATAGCCTAAGTGACACAGCAAGAATTCCTGGCTCTCGAGGGCAGAGCATCTCTGTGGCCAAAATCATCTAACCGCCTTCAGGGATCAACCCACTGCACACGCACCCGCGGTCAGCCGAGCTCCTGATCGTCCTGGAAGGCATCCTCAAGGTCGGTTTCGTCGACACAGAAAATTGTCTCTTCCTGCAGACCCTCCAGGCCCACGACCTGTTCATCTTCCCGAAAGGGCCCGTCTACTTCCAGGTCAACACGAAGCCCGACTGCAAGGCAGTGGCACTCGCCGCTCGGAGTGTTCAGAAGCACTAGCGCAGGGGTGGTCTCAATCCCACCTACCGTGTTTGGGAGTGGGATCAACGTGGAAATCCTGGCAAAGGCTTTCCACACGGATGATCAGATCATATCCAAGCCAGTGCAGGCCAACAAGTAACATATCGTGGATGGGGCTCATAATCTGCAATCCATTCCTTTATGAAGATCTCATTCCTACATCAAACGCAGGTGTTCAATAAGTTAAATGACATGCTGATTGGAATAAAAAGATGTGTAATTGTGTTGATTTAATAATTTTTGTATCTGACAAGTAAATGTCTTGTATTCTCATGACTCAATAAACTCTGAAAGGACAAAATCCACGACAAGTCCTCATTCTGCAGAGAAACCAGCTGTGCAAAACCCCCCAGATGTTCCTCAAAAATGTCCCAAGCGGCGTACATAATGTCGCAAATGCCTAACAAAAAGTCCTAAGAATCCCAACACTACCTACTACAAGTCATGATCTTAAACTACCAATTACCTTAGCAACAACTAAGTCGTAAGTGGCAGCACAGCAACATCACAACAGAGTTCAACCTCTCCAAATACAGTGACACCTATCGCTATCGGCATGCTCGAAAGAAGTTACATCTCCGTCTCCCGCAATTTACTTCTAGCCTCTGTTAGAACTTGTCTCTTGTAATCCAGCACTGAAGATCCAAATGCCAACTCAAGCCGAAAACTCAATGGCTGACAAATCTCTTCCGAATTCCTAATCTCCAGATGATGGTAGATAGCAGCATTCCACGCAACTTTTGGAAAGGTTCTTCCCAAGCTCCCACTTGTGGAGGCCAAGAAAGAACAGACATGGCATGATGACTTCTTTCAATCTGCAAAAGCAAAAGCAAAGAAACGATTGACGTATCGGGTAGCAATATTCTATCCTTCAACTTCGAATTGACCACTAAATCACTCGTCATGATCATACAGAAGGATGACTCCGGCAAGCAGCAAAATATAATGTAAAGAAATGGGAAAAAGAATGAAAAAGGAAAAATGATCCGCTGCTAGGGTAGCAGGATTTTCGGGAGGTTTGAACCCGACGTGAATCGAACACGCAACCTTCTGATCTGGAGTCAGACGCGCTACCATTGCGCCACGGATCCACTGGATGTTAGTGATCCGCTCTCTTTATTGTAAATACAATAGCGGTCTAATTGGACCATCACTGATGCCAAGGTCCAAAGACCATGTTGAATGATGGACTGATTCGGAAGGCTTATGGAACGAGCAAAGCCAGGCCCAGGCCCACGTTGTGAATGGTCGGTCCCTTGCCCACCGCTCTGGACGAGAGCATGTTCGGTGAGGTTTTTGAACTCGTGACAAGACTTCTCTCTTTCCCATGTGGATCATCACAAGGGATTTTTTTTTTTTTTTTTCAGTTCGAAAACAAAGTCTTTCATTCATTCACGAGTACCAGGGAACAAAACATAAGTGTTTCTAAAAAAGATTCTTCATAACAGAGCTAGAGATGCAAGTTCTTCATATTCATAACAATAAACTCCATATAAACGATGTTGGGCATGTCCAATGAACTTTATATAAACCCCGTTTGGTTTAACATTCCCAAGAAACTTTGAGCCCCTAAAGGCCATTGAAAAAAAATTTAAGTGTTTAGTTCGGTATTTGGAGGTCTTCTTGACCAAATGTTTGCCTTTGAAATCTTTGCCGAAGGCCGCCCGTTTGGTTCGACTTTAGGGAAATGCCATTGGGGGAATGCAAATACATTTGAGGTAAAAGGACTTTCGGAAATGTGAGACCGTTTGGTAAATTATAGCATTGAAATGCAACTTAGCATAAACACCGTTTGGCAAAATTCATATTTGTAATTAGCTTTTGTTATTTTTTTGTTATTTTTTTGTTATTTTTTTTTTTTAAGTTTGAAATCAAATTCGGCGGCCAGCCACCGCTGCCCCACCGCTAGACGGCGGCGATCCGGGCGTTGTCGGACCGCCGAATCTGGCCGCCGGAGGTTGCAGAGGCGATTTGGCCGTCGAACGGCCGATCTGGCCTCGCCTGGTCGCTTGGCTTGCGCAAGACCAGGCGATGCCAGCTAAGGTTCGCGTGACCTCAGGCGAGGCTTCCCGGCGGCCAGATCTGGCCGCTCGTGGCTAAGCGCCGCCAAAGAAGACGAACGACGAAGAAGAAGGCAAACGGCGGAGGAGACAATGAACAGTGACCTAGTGAACAGTAAAATCGCATCTCCGGAATGCCCAATGCTCAAAGCTAGTCCCCCCGGCATTCGGCTTTCGGCATTTAAAATGCCCGCATTTCGCAAATGGGCATTCAAAAGCCCTTGCCAAACACCCAAAATTTCCCCCAAGGGGCTTTGGGGCCCAAAGCCCCTTGGGAATGCCCAACCAAACACCCCCAAAGCAGGTCCCCACCTACTTTGGGCTTTTAGCATTTTTTTTCTTCCAATATTGCCCTTATTGATAATTGCGTTTTCCTCTTTTACCCTAAAAAATTACCGTTCATCGTCTTCCTCCTTGGACTTGTTGCTCCACCGATGAAGCTTAGCCAGCAAAGGTCAGTCGACTAGATCTGGTCATCGAGAAGGGTTGCTTGAAGTCAGGCGACCTCGGGCATGGACCCCATGCATTGCCGTCGCTTGGGTCACGTGGCCTCATTGACTCGGACCTGTTCTAAAAAAGTCGAGGCATGCCAATAAGGAGATGGCTCCATGTGCTCTGATTCATTATTTTGGTTTGTCAACCTCTTTCAGATAGATAGGTCGATCAAAATGCTTGAGTTGCGCGACCCATACACCGCCGTCGCCTATGTTGCGCGGCCTCAAGCGGCATCTCCTGAGGCCGCGTGACCTAGGTGATGGTGGTGCGTGAGTTGTGCGACCCAAGCAACGTCGCCTGAGGCTGTGACCTAGGCCACTCAGCCTCAGGCGACATGAGTCGCGCGACCCGCCGCCTCTCCATGACCACTACCACCAACCGCCTCCTCCACCACAACCACCAACTCCGACTGCCTCCCCCACCACAACCACCAGCTCCGGCGCCTCCCGATCGTTCCCCTCTACTTCAGCATCTCCTCCTTCTTTTTCCTTTTTTTTTCACCACAAAGCTACTTTGCAAAATACATCAAAATGAGAGTATCTAAACACTTTTGCCTTCACCAAATGCCAATTCCTCTAAAATACTTGAGGAAATGCAAAGCCTTTCCTCAAATTTGAACCAAACGGACGAGCCCTATAGTCTCCTTTGTATTTCAGAACTTTTAGCACTTGATTTTCTTTTTGGCGTTCAAAAACACACGAAATCCCCCGACTATTATCGGAGCAGAGGTGGGATTCTCTTCCCAAATTCCCCCCTCCTCCGCGTCCTTTCATTCGACCATTTCGCTGGGCGTACTGTGGAAGCGAGTTATAATTTTAAATTAATTGTTGAGTGAAAAATGGCAAAATGGGTTCCATGGTGTAGTGGTTAGCACTCTGGACTTTGAATCCAGCGACCTGGGTTCGAATCCCGGTGGGACCTTTTACTCCTTTTTATTGCAAATGTGATTTTCCATTGTTTTTCTCCTGGACCGCTTTTGCATATGTCAGTTGAACTTTTCAGCTCTAGCTAGTGGCTCTAAGGCTTTGGGTCTTTGATCATATTGATGCTCTTGGACGGAACATCACCATAAAGATCAAAGCATCTGTGGAGGCCACTTAATTTTTCCAAGTATGCACATCACAATTTCCCTTTTACAACTCATGGCGATTAATCAATGGAGTGATCACTAATTATTGATAGATCTTGTGGCTGAATCTTCTACATCATGTTAGGACTTTTGGTATATATATTTATATTAAAGTAACTGCCATCATATGAGACGAATGATAACACGGCTAGATCTAAGGATATAGTTTAAATACAAACTGCTCTATGTAAAACTATCTATCACAATTTAAAGTAAGTTAGGAATATTTGGAATGCTTCTTCTTTGAGGACTTTTGAGGTTACTGGTGCCTTAAGAGTAAGATGAGGTGTAATGCTTGGCAGAAGTTAGTTATGGTTCATCCTAACATTTCAAAACATATAGTTCTATTTGTGGGCTTGCCATCAAAACATCTCGAACAGGTTGCTTACTAGACTAGGGATGGGATTAAGAAGTGGAATCCTTCTTGAAAAGGTATAAGCTTACCGTGGGGTTCTTTCCCAGAGTCTAGGAATCACTTCTTTGCTGAAGTTTCTTGAGCCTGCAAGGTTGGGATTCTGATCTGCAATGGGCTTAGCTCATCTTGGAAAGGGAAAGCTACCTCAATTTTGACTTAGCTTTGCAACCAAACCATGTATGACATTCAGTCACCAAGAAATAGTAAACTTCACGAGGCTGATTTCATCATTTCCAGTACTATTTTCTCTGGCATTAAAGGTGAGGTTTTGTACAGAGTTGGAAATATGCAGGCTGGTAATAGTGTAATCCAAATTCAGTGGTGGGAGATGGGTAGAAGCTGGAGAATGCACTAGATTAGCCATCTTTTGATCTCTAGTAGTCTTGCTTGTAGTACTCGTCACAACTATTCTTGTTTCTACTAAATGAATTCACATGCTTACCGTGCAAAAGACAAAGGGAATGTTTTGCCAATAAAATCAATGTTCAAAATCCGTTTTCCATTTAACAAATTTCGAAGGAAAGCATTATTCTCGCAAACGTTCTAATTACAAAGATACACAATGGCTCCCCCGGAAATGTTGCCTGAATGGGGACGCCAGAAGAAAAGTTAAATATACAATCAAGAATACAATTCATCAATCGTTAATCCTACAACAACAGAATGCAAATCTAATGGTACAAAGACAATTAAATCACAGAGTGCGCATTTTTATCGCCGCTTGAGTATACAGCTCGATGTCATTATAGCCTCTACAATAAGGTTGGATACTTGGCATCTAGGAATTCTCTAAGAGTCCGAGCAACTTTCTGCCCACCCATCAGTTCAGCTAAGCGATCTACTGGAAGAAGGGCGAGTTCTGCCAAACTTTTACATCCATCCATTATCGCTCTATAATTTGAATCCGTCACACCTGGTAGACGTCTCAAGAATTCCACAGCAGATGTATTGTAGTTTTCAGCTCTGCATACAAGAGGAGGACAGTAGTTTCACCAGCTGATCCAGCTTTATTTTAAAAAAAGTGGACAGAGAAACACAAATCTCGTGGTTGGAAACCTAATGCTTCTTGGAGCTTAGCAATTAGAAATGCATACCTCACATCATTTTCCACAATACCCTCTTCCGAAGGGACACCAACTCTAATTGCCTTGGTCTCATCAGGTTCATCTTGATTTGCCTTCAAAGAGAAGAAAATTTCGGCAGTAGCATGAAGACTGCGGGACCAGATTATTCGCAAGCGTGGGAAATGCAAAGCAAGCAAGGATAGCTTGGATATTATGCTATAGGGAGTTACGTCATCACCAATGTCACTCGCAGACTGCAAAACAATCAGAATGAGTCAAAACAGCCAAATATCAAAAACCACTCTTCCAATAGTTTTGGTAAAGTTACCTGAAAAGAGAAGCTCTTGTCTTGTGAAAATTCAATGAGAAGAACAGGTATTCTATAATAGCGCACCATTGTTTCCACCTGGTGGAAGAGGCGACCTGACTGGAAGCTTGAAAAGAGATCTTGGATACTCTTTCTTTCTACACAAATCAAAGGTGAGAGTATATAATCTCCAACCTCCAAAGTAATAGGTATTATACGCATGCCTTTCTGGTGAAGGACATTTGGCAGGCTGCTCATGAACTCCCTCATATCCACGATAACCTGAAATATTCCCAGTTCAATTTCAATCAACCATCAGGGAGTAACAGCCAGAGTTGCTAGAAGGGAAGAATGGAACCTGTATCTCTCTCTCAGCATCTTTTCTCCCGCCAGCCTTTCTCGTTACAGAATTTTGGGAAGATGAAGCTTGTTGCTCCATGGAAGCATTCAGTTCAAGGCAGTGACCATCCTGAGGGAACCCACAATTAAAACAAAAGACATAATGTCCTTATACTAAGAAAACATCGATACATCAGGTTCAAAAAAAGCATAGAATTAGTGACAATAAAATCATTTTTGGGATATCACGAAAATGCAAATCAACTACTAAACTTAAAAATTCATAAATATTGAGGATTAGAGAGAACATTTAATATGGATCAAGGAAGTGAGAAATGAAAATTATGGAACCTGATCAACTGGTATCATCATCATTGATTTCTGCCTGATCAAAGATTCAAATGCTCCATTTTCTCTACGGATACTAGCCTCAAATTTCTGAACTTCCGTAGACTCCTCATAGAAAAGAAAGTATATTTTTAAACTTCTGGAGGGATTCTCAGCTTTGTAGACTTCAATCTCCCTGACAAAAGTCATGTCTGGGTGGTATGCAATTATCACAGACGGCTTCAAGATATCCAATATCGGCTGACCACTTTCTAAAGCATGAAAATGCAGAGGAGGCAGTGGCTTCACACTTCTGGATTCTGACTGGTCAGACTCCTCCTGGAGAACTGCTCTGTCTACAGAATGACCAGAAATGTTACCTTCACAATCACCAGCAGATACTAATCCATCTGTTAAATGTTCATCTTCAGAAGCAGGGACTGCTTGATTACCATCTGTCACAACTTTCTTCCTACCACTGCTGTTTCTATGCTGAGCGCTCTTAGCACGTGCTCTTCCTTTCTTATTTTTATCTTTTGTTCCATTGCTAAATCCTTCATCACCAACATGAGGCTTAATAGAGTCCCCAGGCTTTTCCAGCTTAGCTCTATTTTTTATTTCTGATACTGCGGCCAAAAGTGCATCGTGTTCCTGCTTGCTTGTACTGCTAGCTTCTGCAGTAGGTGTAGTCGTTACATGAAGAGTTCCATCAAGAATGCCAAAACCTTTAGGATCTTTAGGTTTCTTCTTGTAACGTGTTCGTGCATCACGCAGTTCAACTTTGCTAAGCAAGTACTTCTCCCACTCTTCTCGCATCACCTTCATATGTGATAAAAAACATCAGTTACGAACATACAAGTGAAAAATGCTTATTCACAATGAATGTGAGATAATAACAGGTTCAAAAATGAGTTCCCTCCAGTCACACGAATGCAGCAATCTCTTCCAAGCATTTCTACAATTGACTATCTTCCTCCACCTTCCGAAATTCCATCCACCATTTGCATGAACAAGTATATATATACTATCATGAATTTGGTCAACTAAAAGTTTTTTTTTTTTTTTTTTTTTTAATCACAATTGCATGAACATGTGTCCATAAAATGTGCCCTTTGGTGCCAGTATGATGCTTTCCAACTGTGGCAGAAGAATACCCAGTTTCAATTTCTTCAAGGTCAATTGCAACTACTCAGTGGGTTCCAGAGGATAAAGCAGTCGCACAGATAGCACCAACCAGAAGTGCTACTTAGATGCATCTGGCAAATGTGACAATAGGTGCTAAATAACTAATAACAACTTTTTGGCTCATTGTGGGATGCAACTAGTCAGACAAAAAACCTTCAAAAATAGAATGGGGAAAGAGCTGAGGTGGACACTAGGGGGGGGGGGTTCTTAAGTCTTATGCCAAATGAAAATCACTAAACCTTCTGTGGGTTGTTTGTGATGATATCTTCTAGCTGCATACATGACCGTTCATCCTTGCAGGTGATCAACACAATGCCGTTATCACTTTCCTCACCCTCGACAAGACATTCCTCACTGGTCAAAGTTGCCTTTTGTCTTTCCTGTTCTATCTCCTCAAGAACCTCCTGCCACAAAAACCACACCTCAGTTTCAACTCCATATTAGCATAAAGTCATCTAGTTGTTTTCTTATTAAAATAATTCAAAAACTGAAGAAGAAGAGAAAGAAGATGACGCCATGAAAGCAACATATTAACCACATATAATATTGGCATACCAGTATTTAAAATATATATATGTATGTATGTATGTAAGTGTGTGTGTGTGTGTGTGAGTGTGCACGTATGTAGAAGAACTGCACAGAAAGTGGAACTTCCTCACTCACACGTAAAACCTTCCATTTTGGTGCCTCCTCCAAAACTTCCTCCAAAACTATAACACCTGTTGATGAAGAACCACCAGAGGCTACACATATGAAGGGGACAAAGGAATTTCAGAAATAGCGCCCAATCATCTGAACTTGCTAATGCTTTCAAAAGCTTGCTACTATTTCCTGGTTAGAGTCTATGTATTAATGCAGTATTCCTAACCCTAAAGGGATGGTCAATGAAACTGACGATAAAAAAGAAAGCTCTGTAACAACAGTACATCTCCTTCTTAAGCAGGACCAAAAGGCAGCAATAGAGTTGGCCTGAGTAAAGCTGTACCTGTTTCTTCACGATTGTCTTCCTCTCTAAGTTTCCTTTTTTTGCTGGTTGTGCTCTTACCAGGCCCATCAAATTTAGTTCCATCTGACCTCACAAATCGATAGACACGCTTCTTTGCAAGCTCAAATATCTTATAGCTGGACTCTGCAAATATCCAAACAGACCGAAAACTCTCTGACACTCGCAGTGTATCCAAATACTTCAAATAACTGACTGCTTCATACCTATGCAGATTAATTACTAGATCTAATCAATAACCAATCCTTGGAACAATAAGGCTGTATATATAAAATTTCCTCTATTATTTGAGACCTACTTCTCAATGCCGACAAATGAAAGATCACAATCACAGAAATCCATCAATTCACTTAACATTGAGTCCATGTGTATCAACACTTATCAGGGAAATCCTTCCAATAACAAGTAATGGAAAACAGTTACTGCACATGCTACAACTACAAGCATAAAAAGTCAAAACTGCACATTTCTTCATATCCGGGAGATCAACTAATTATGGACACCGAAAATCCAACTGAAGCTGCAGAGTTTCAATACCTAACGAGATAATCCAGCAACTTCCTTAAAGTCTTCAAATCTGAAACTAGCTGCTTTGTCTTCTTCCCCAATGTATGCCAAATAGGATCCAATTGCCTCCGCACAATCTCATCAAAAGACTTGAACAACCCATTCTCCACAGTCAAATCTTCGACATCCACCTTGTTTGTCTTCCTCATCTCCTTCAAACACGCATCCATTACCTCGATGATCGCTTTCTGAATCCCCACCATGTTCTTAGACATTGGAACCCTTATATCCACGACGACAGGTGGATCCTTCTCCAATTCTTGTGATACATACACCTTCAAATAAGACACACACATACACCTTCAAATAAGTGAAATTGTGCAGATTCAAAAGTAATGTCCGGTATTACTTTTCTCAAAACTAGTAAAAATCCGCAAAATAGCGCATATTGAAGTAACTATGCTGATTTCTCTTCCACTCCAGAGTACCTGAAACCTCGGCCAGAGGTGCAACTTCCTAATGAACAAGCACTTCATGATCCGCTCCGCCTTGGCGAACCCGGCGACCATCGCCTGTGGCTTATCCGAGAACGCCCGCACGTATACATTCTTATTCAACGACTTCAAAATCCTCACGATGAACGCCTCCGTGGAGGTCTCCGCGATGGCGTGCGCGTTGGGGATCACGATCCCGGCCACGGTGGAGGCCGGGACCCGGCTCGAGAGCAGGTCGACGATGAGGATCCTGGGGGTGATGAAGAAGGCGCCGCCGGAGGCGTAGAGGGAGTGGCGGTGGGGGGCGGGGAGGTCGGCGGTGATCTCGGCGGGGGTCTGGAGGGGGCGGCGGAGCGGGAGCGGAGGCGGCTGAGGAGGCGCTGCTTGAGGGGAGGGGGAGGGGAGAGGAGGAGGAGGGAGCCCTGGGGAGGGGAGTGGAGGAGGAGGAGGGAGGCGAGGAGGGAGGAGAGGGAGAGGCCGGAGGAGAGGATCACGAGGCCGCCGTTGGGGTCGTCGAGGAGGTCGGCCAGGACGTGCTCGTGGAACTGGACCATGTTGTCATGTGCATGGAGGTGGCGGCGGTGGCGGCGGCGGCGGCGGTTGGCGGCGGTTGGAGGCGGCGCTAGGGTTTTTTTGGGGGGAGAATGGCGGGAAGATAGAGAGGGAGAGGGAGGGAGTTCGGCGGTTGACGGAGGAGGGGATGGGTTTTCATCGGGAGCGAGTCGGAAGTGCAAAGTCAAACCGGCGGAGGCCTTCAGTGGGTCCCACGAGTCGTTATTTTTGAAATAATAATGCAAATTATGTGAGAACTTTAATTCAACATATCATTTGATCGCTAAACTTCTTAATTTGATCAATATGATTTTTAAACTTTAACTCAATATGTAATATTACCCCTAAACTTTTAATTTATTCAATTTGGTTAATCAATTTTTTATATATGTTCAAATTGATTTCTAAATTATATAAAAATATTCAATATTAAATATTTTCATATAAATAGTGGTTAGTTTTTTTTTTTTTTGATAAAAAAATATTGGTTAGTTTGAATATGTACAAAAAATTCAAGAACCACATTTTAAATATTAAGTTAAAGTTTAATGATTATATTAAATAAATTAAAAATTCATATATCACATTACAAGAATTGTTCGTGTCTTTTCTCCTTAATTTTTTGGATTTATTATTTGGCTTTCCATACGCCAATCATCCTTATCAATGGATTGTTCATATTGGGTACCGTCAGATCAGATAAGGCAAGCAAAGTAAAACCCAGATTTTGCCTATATAAATTTCTACTTTGTGGTGATTATAATCACTTTTTACAAGAGATTTGCCAATGTAACGGTAAGTTCTTTGGCCAAACATGATAGATGATCGATGATTAGGATAAGCCGATTTGGTGACTACAAGCAAGATTGGTAAAAATTTCATGATGCATATACATCGTAAAACTTCACGGAGAATAAAGCGGATTAGATACTGGCAAAACTGCCGTGGGGTTCTAAGCTTTGTTTTTTGAGTGCAGAAATCACCTGCAATTTGCTCCTGCCTCTCTGAGTTCATGAGCTCGCTTCAGATGAAACTGTCCATGTATATATGGAGTCACAGAGAGAGAGAGAGAGAGAGAGAGGCATAAGGCTTTCAGGACATCCAAAATTGAGTACAATTCCACACTGTAAGAAGGAACATGTCGACCCCAGAAGGTGGCAACCGCTGGAGATACATGGTCGTTAACTTTCCCCCCTGGCGTCGCCGTTGCTCGTCTTGATCCTTCGCAGGGCCAGGGGACCGGTTTCTCCAGCACGGACACGTTGACGTTGTTCCAAACCTCCGATTTAGTCGGGAGCTGCGCGATTCTCTCCGTGATGCTCATGTCTTCAGGTAGGACAGAGCCGAAAGCTGTGTAATCCCTTCGCCACTCTTCGTGATTCGCCAAGCTTATAAAGAACTCCGGCCCCGACCCAACCCAGGCGATGGTTCCCCTCTTTAAGGTCGGACATGCTTCCTTCGGGGCCTTCCGAAATAGAGTTCCTTGAGCTTCTAGGGTTCCTTGAATCAGCGCAAATGGAGGGCCAAACGGGGCCTGCAGAGAAATGCTTCATATCAGAAACCGTGTCCCCTAAGGCAAAGTGTCCAGATCCGTGTTAAAAGCTGCTAAGAACAAGCTGTTTCTAAGGTAAACTTTCCATCCGCGGAACTTATTTACTGATAAACAAAAAATGCCCTAGAAACTACAAAATTCCAAAAACTGGAGAAGAATGATGGACCATAGACACTGAACTAACATTGCAAGTTTTGATCACGAAATTAGTCATTGCCGATGTCGCCAATCTAAAATCAACAGTTCATAATCAAACTTGCAATATGACACAGATAGCAGAGGGAACAATAACAATTTAGCAGAGGGAATGATAACAATTTAGAACCTGCAAACACCTTCGTGAATATTGAGAAGCGAAGATGGGGATCCTAATTCATGATGATAGACAAGGAATCTCAACTCTAAGCACTGCAAAATATATATAATAGACATGCATAGACCTGATAGAATTCACAGAAGTATTCTGCTTCACCCTACTGCATTAAAGTTTACAAGGACTGAAGAGGGAGAAAGTAAACGAGCTTTACATTTGGGACGTGATTGCCTTGTGAATCCCAGAACTGCCCTCTACTCTCCGCGCGATGGAATTGGCAACCGGCACAGTGCCGCAATGCCAACAACTCAAGGATATAAGAAACTGAGTACGGGGCACAATCAGGATAAAGCTGCAGGAATTCTAAAACTCTTAGAAAGCTCAGCTCTGTGTTATCCATAAAACTTCACTTTAGAGGAACAAACCTCATCATCTATACCATTTTAAGAAGAAATAGCAAGTAGAGGAGTGGCCAAAAAGAAAATATATTAAGACTTACCTTAATATGCATGGTACCGTATTCTGTTTCCAAGCCAATTATACCCTAAGAAAGGAGAAAAAGAAAAAAAGAAATCAACGCAGAGAAAAGTCTTGATCTAAATAATCTCAAGACATTAACGTCTAAGACAATGAAGGACACTCCAAGGTTAACAAATCTCAAGCACATTGACCGATTATAGATGCCAAATTTTAAGGGTAGTTGTAAGGGCCATACTCTTCATCTTAAAGTGCATTGACAAATCATATGCTGCGGGGCAATTGTCACACAAATATGCTTTTTTTCTGAAAACGGATGGGACAATTACAGACGGGTGCCAGGGAAGGGCCCTAACTTGCTAATCTAAGCCAAGTTCAGATCAACTTAAATCTTATGCAGATGAATGACAGTATTCCAAGACTAGAGCATCCTGTAGATGGGCCATTCACCTCTCCTTTCCCGTATACAAGGCCAGAGGTCCAGATAACTGTTTGACCCACCTCCTGACGATCAGGAGCCAAGGAATCCCTCTGTTTCTTCAACCAGCACTGCAGAGCAAAAAACGCATGTTCAAGTAAAACCTGACATATAATTTGCACTGGAAAGGAGGAAAAGAAAATGCCTATAGCAGAACTTAAGCAAGCGATGATAGCTGCAATACATGCATGAATTGGGAATGGCATCTAATTATAGAGCTCGAGAATGACAGCAAAGGAGACAGCCGGACATTAAACTCTGCCATGTAACTGGGTATTAAACATGCAAAGGTAATCACAAGAACTGCTTTAGTCCTAGAAATGCATCATCTGGAGAAAGTCCAAGATCTAATAGTAGCCTCAGCAAAACCAACTAATCAAGATAAACGTTTGGCTATCTAGACACGTCTCATGCATCATATACAGCACGTGAGCTCTGCTTTACAGAATTAACCACCATCTGGTTCATCCATCTAACACCATATTCCAGACTAGTCAAACATGCGACAGGTTACTTTTCTGCTTTTCGAGTATCAGTCTACAGGCCAGACCGCCAGTAACACGCAAAACGATACATTGATGGATGAGGTTTTTCTAGTCGTCAGCACAAATGAACACTCCTCTGCCTTTCAACCACTTTCAGACTTAAATCAACCATTCCTGGTCTTTTCAGAAATCTGATATTTTCATCATACATGTCGGATCGTAATGCGCATAACACAGCATCAATCCAATTGACACGCCATTTTGCGTCACCTAACACAGGCACCTGATCGATTCGACTACTCTGCCTCTCAATTACAAACCCCCACCGTAATGCATTCCTCAAATAACGCATAGCTTCTGAACGAGCACCAAAATCCAGTAAATTACCAGCACAAGCTAGAACACAAGATTCAAGAAAACAAACAAGAGTGAAACCAGCTAACCTCACCGAATTTCGACCCGCACGCCTCCTTGTTACCGCAATACACCCACGTATCGCACAAGCACGGCCCGTCGTTCCCGCCGCACATCGCCTTGCAAGCCCTGCAACACTCCACCGAAGAATTGAACTTGAAATCGGTGCCCCACTTCACCGCCGGGCCCCAGAGCTCCAAATTATCGACCCCCCTGCAACACTCTCCGCTCTCGACCCCGAATTCCCCCTCCGCATTGCCGCCCGACCCGACCCCGTCGATCAGCTTCAGAGAACCGAACCCCAAATTGCCCCCGCCGGGCCCAAACGCGACGGTCGCCAGAGTGTAGACCAGGGTGCAGGAGATGACCCCGATCAGGAGCAGGATCAGGGTGGCGTATCGGCCGGGCTCGGCGTCGTTCTGCTTGCGACCCATTGGAAGTCAGGAGCTGCGGAGCGGAACCCTGATCCCAAGATTCAGACTTGAGCGGGCGTTGACCGGATGAGATGGGATCTTGAAGGAGTGGAGGTGGCGGGTCGTTTCTTTATTGCGGGAATGGTGAAATTGAGGAGGATAAGTCATCGATGGTAAAGTCAACGGCCGACGTCGAGGAGGAACAGAGTCTTTATGATTCTACGAGAAGAAGACGACGAAGTTAGGCTTTGGTAGGGTCCAGATCGCGTGTCTATCGTCAGCCATCACGCAAAGCTGGGGGCTTTAAAGAAGGACGGAGATTCATTCAGGATCTTTCTTTTTTGTCAGTATTGCTTTAAGGCTTCCTTGCGCAGGAGACAAGGAAGAACGCTTTTTGTCACATGATATGAGGGATTTGCGAGCTTTCCGAGCTTTCCGACAGCGAAATCTAACTGCTTTTGTATGGAATATGGAAAAGATAGATCATGGCCCGACAGATTACAAAGTAAATGAACCAGCTTTATTTATATGATTGCTCCAAATGCAGTACAGAAACTAAGGTTGTTCCACAGATATTTCTGCTTTTTCTTTTATGGCTGCTATACTCTCTCTCTCTCTCTATGCTCCACCGTAACCTTTATGCCAAACCAAGTTGATGCAGAGGTGGAGGGTATTCACTCATCTTTCATGGAATAGTAATGCCTGCAGGGGAGCAATCAGATAACGCACCAGGAAAATACAAAGGGAGATACAATCAACAAGAGAAGAGGACACTGATTTTAGACAGTTGAAATTGGATTATTTGTAAAGTGACTTTGTTTGGGTTCAATCAAAGTCCTTGTATTGTACATGTTCATAAAATTACCAGGTCCATCCACTTTTCTTACGTCTCCTATTGGGGCCTACCTATGCAGCATCCTTAATTCCCGGACCTAATTTCGTTGGGAATCCTAAGAAAAGTTGAGGCAAATTAGGAATGACTTTGTGGTAATGAGAATTTTGGGGACTTCAGTCGATAAAAAACAGTTTAGAGGATAAAATTTTGGAAATAATTAGGAAGTACTTTACTAGATATATAACTTCCATGGAGAATAAAAAGAAGTTACGGCTAGATTGTGGGGTCAAGATAGAAGTCATTACTTCCACACTTGAAGTGGGGAGGAATATTTCTCCCGCAGCCCACAGCAAGCTTCTTGACCCGATCAATGTCAATCATTGCGGCAACCTCCGGCGTGACCAACGGGCACACGCACTCAGCATGGGTGGCCTGGATGCGGGCACAGCATCCGGCCGAAGGCGGCTGGCCCATCACGACGGCCATGCACGCGCCGATCCCTCGTCGTATCTCATCTTGGCACTGGCTTGGACTCACCTCCTGACCCCAAGCCCCACTGATTGAAACCAACCAAAGCAAGAGCACCAAGGCCCATGAGGCATTACTAGTACCCTTCATGTTTCAGCACACGCCTCTCTCTGTCTTTACCTTCTGTTTGAGGCCCTATGTCCTTATGGAACAGCTCTATACATTTGGCCCCATGTATTTATAATGCTCCAAAGAGAATGTGCTCAAGCGAAAGGGAAGTGAGGTTTCATTAGTGGAATGGCCACTAAGCATTTTGTATTTTGAAGTGGGGAAGAAGATAAAGAAGAGGCTTCACCAACTTTCCAGGACTCGTGTAAACAGGCAATTGAAACTCCCCCATAAAGAGGCTCAAGTGGAGTGACCAAACTCAATCCTCACAGGCTTGTATGAGGAAGCCAGGTTCTTCATTCTTGGGAGCTGCATGTGTCAGCCTCTGAGTCCTCCATGTTGGTGACTCTATCCAGTGTTGAAATGAATTGGAACTTTTGCACAATGGGTATGAAGTGCCCGGCACTCGACGACGCACTCGCTTAAGTTGCTAATGTCTAGCATGCAATCTAAAATTTCACCTAACGCGGAACTTCTGCGAGATTACTGTACTATGACTGTTCAAGACACTCTTTTGACCTTTCGAGTGATGGTGCCGAACCGACGTTCTTGGAGAGCTTTCTGTGTTTCTTTCTTACTAAATTTTCCCCCGTCAAATCTCACATATTCCTGTCTTGCATTGCCTGATTTATTATAGTGCTTTTCGAGTCCATCTAATTACACTAAGGGCGTGTTTGGTAATGATTTTATTCTCGGGAATAAATTCTGATCATAAATGTTTTCTTTTTATTCTGTTCCCGGAAACTGATTCTGAATAAAAGAACGCGTTTGGTAACTGTACAAAATTTCTGATTCTGGAATAGAATTACGTTTGGTACTGTGCTCATTGATTCTGTGCCAAATTAATTTCTTTTAATTTTTAAATAATTTTTATAATTTTTTCCTTTTCTTTTTTTTTTTCCTTTTTTTTTTTTTCTTCTTCTTCTTAAGGCCGATCGCCAGTCTGAGGGCTGATGACCTCACTGAAGCATCACCGGCCCTTGGCGAGGCCGGCCCTCGTCGGCCAAGCCTCGCCGGTGGCCAAGCCGGCCTCGTGGATGCTAGGCGAGGCTTGCCTGGCCACTAGCGGGGTTGGGCGAGCCTTGCCGGGACTGGGTGAGGCTCGCCTGGCCACCGGCGGGGCTGGGCGTCACGAGGCTCGCCCAGCCATCGGCGAGGCTTGGCCTTGCCAGTGGCCAAGCGGGCCGCCTCGTCGGTGGCTGGGTTTGCCTCCGGCGAGCTCGCTGGACCGGTTGCCGGTGATCGTTGGCGGACGGCGGCAGGTAGTGGTCGCGGGATGGCGGTCGATGAAAAAGAAGAAAAGAGAAGAAGAAGAGTTTTGATTCTTAGTTTTGTTCTCGGAACAAGAATCGCATTTTTTTTTTATTCTCAATTCTTGTCCAAAACTATTCCCGGGAACAAATTTGTTCCCAGAAACAAAAATTTTACCAAACGCGATTATGTTCCCAAATTGATTCTGAGAACAAAAAATCAGAATCAGGCACTGTTTGGATAGTTACCAAACAGTGCCTAAGAGGCGAAAGTACATCTAATTACAATTTACACCACAGTCTTTAACCAAAAGTTTTCGCCGCACGCTAAAAATAGCCCCACAACAAAGTAATTTAAGAAGGCAGGCACAGCAACAACTCCACATTTAGTGCTGTGTTTTATCATAATCTGGGAAGGCACATGCCATGAACGATCACCGGAAGCAACCGTTCCGGAATTCAGAGGAAGCGACGACCTATTTACTTATTATTCAAATCGATGTGCAAAATTAGCAGCTGCAGTGTGGACAATCAGACAAACTGATCAAGGTATTGATCCACAGTGGTGTATTTGACATCTGGGTACAGTTCAGAAGCCTCGACCCCAAATGACGGCTCGATCTCGTGGTTGGTCTGATCTCCTCTCACCATAGCAGAGTGATGCAACGACAGTGAAAAACTGCACCGCCGTGTCGCCTCTGAAATGAGAAGAGACAATTAGACCAATTATATGTGAAGCTCCAAATCAGAAAGAAAAGGCCACGCCTCGACTAACAAGAACTTCCTATGAAAGTTTCATCAGACATGTGTTTGGAGATATCCTAGAGCTATCTGACCTTGCAGAACTTGGTCCCCGGGAACGTAAGTCCTCTCCAGGGTCTTGCCGATCTTTCTTTCCCACAAAGACACGAGATCATTCATCGAGTAGGTATTTGCAGGAGGCCTGACGTACATAATTTTGTTTAAGGTTCTCGGATCATCTACAGCTTTGATAGTATAGGTGCCGATGTCCTCCTCCGTATTAAATACCACTGCATGGGAAGCATTTTCGAATCAGGCCAACAAATTTGTCGAGGAATCTGGAATTGATAGTGTAGTTGCCTCTAATTGTAGTTCAAGCCTATTCTGGAATTGATCCTCCATATCCCACGGATGCAAATGAACTGAAGGTAACATATAGAAAAATCTCAACCAATTGAAATCCGCATTCCGAAGAACTGCTCTTACTTTTTGCATTTCCATCCCCTAAGATGACAACTTTATTTCGAGGGGGAGCTGCGGCGCCTGACTGACACAAATCTGTGAGGTAGTAACCTGCAAAATAGTTGTTGCACACATAGGTATAGGGGATTCCCTCAGCCTCGATGATTCGGCGGATTTTGGCCTTTATAGCGTATGCACTCTTTGTTGGCTCCACAACAACTGCGCGATCCACATCATTCCCGAACTCAGACGGAAAGAATCTCTGCAAGGTACAAAATCAGAAGAAGCCTTTTTCTTTAAGAGCACATTGAAGATCCAGAGCAAATTCCTAGCCAAAGAATTTAATCCACTGGACTTCTAAGAGACTAAACTCGGTAGAATCCTCGATATGCCGTCACAACCGATTAAAGAATATCTGTAAGTGAATCAGTATATTGAGCACAATGAGCAGCATAGCAAAAATCAGGTCGATGCGTCGTTGAAGCAGAAGGAAAGAAAAGTTCAGAAATTTTCCATTCAACACGGTGCAGGTAATGCCAGCTCAAGAGGATGAGAACCACCTTAATATTCCCAGCTTCTTTAATGGCAGCAATGATCCTGGTCTGGGCCTCGATCGATACCGTGCCGACGACTGAGATCACAACATCAACCTGCTTTATCGCCTTCAATAGACTCTCCTGATTGGACAGGTCTCCCTACGGAACAAAACCATCAAGCGCACAGGTCGAAACACGATCATTAACATTCCCCACGAACATCAAGAGACTCTATTTTGCCAACCTGAGGATTTATGGAGAAGGATAAACAGACATCTCGCAGATTCTGAAACTCCAATTCCTTGACACACGGGCTATGAAGCGAAATACACAAAACCAGATTGTGATTGTGAAGTATGAAAGCAAATCGCGCGGCAAAACGGGTCACTCACGTGGACTAGATTGACGCCGGAGCTCTTGAACCCGTCGAGGATCCTGGCTTTGCGAGGGTCGGAGGAGGAAGACTCTCTCACGAGAGCAAAGGTAAGGTGACCAGACTTGGCGCTCGCCTCCACGATGAACTTTCCGAGGTATCCAGTGCCTCCTATGATCAGTATCCTGGTCTTTCCGGCCATCGGAGAGGTTCTCCCGGCGACTGTCGATTCCGGTGAAGGTTAGAGCGAGCAAGAGAGAGAGAGAGAGAGAGGGAAGGAGCGCGAGGCGGGCGGGAGATTTCCACTTTCTGTTATAGTAAGCGCAAGCAACGTTAAAATCGAAGGTCAGACTCCGGGTGTTCAGGCTGACCGAGTGTTGTTATAAAGCTTTCCACGTCAGCATGCCACGTAGGCAGCCCGGCAAACCGACTTTAACTGTCTGAGAAACAAAGCAATCGATGAGGACGTCATGGTAATTTGGACATGGATTTAGGATGTACGAACGATTTGTAACAGGAGGATGCTCGACCAAAGTAGACTTTCACAGGCTTCTGCGTCGAACCCAGATTCTTTATTTTCTCTGTCAAGGTTTTGAAGCAATTCCATCCGAAAATCAACGCACTTTGCTGCAGCTAGTAATGTCCAGGGTGCCCGACGCGAACTAGCACTCCGATGCATGACGCGATTCATGGCTGCTGGAGACATTCTTTTTACCTCTCGACCGATGAGCACCGAACCGATTCCTAAGAGAGATTCAGGAGATTGTAAAGGGATACGCGCTATTGCTGATCTGATGCAAAGATCGAGATGGAGCCGAGAGCAATGCATTTCACAAAACGGGAAAAAGCAAGTCAAATTGGATACGAGTTCTTGCTGGTACAATCAGCAGAGGATTGGAGATTCACTCCTTTTTTTCACACCGTCTTAAGTTTCTTCACTCTTGAGGAACAGTATACCTTACGTCTCTCTCTCTTTTCCTTTGTTTTTTGTTTTTTCTTTTGGCTACTACACATGGCTTGGGTTTTTACATACTTGAAGCTCCACTGTCAACTCGATACCATCGTTCATCCAGGGGGCTACAAATCACAGCTGACGTCGATTTCGGATTCCAGATCAGCTTCTTCGTCAGGGTCGGACTCTGAGGCCGCACCTGGCCCGCCGGCTTTTTGTCCTTGCTCCAGCCTCCGCGCCTCTTGTATGATCTTCATCGTTTCTTCCTCGCTCTGCATGGGTTGGTCCTGTTCTGATTTGTAGTTCGATTTGTCACCTTCGATCAACTCCTTTGGCAAGTTCTTCAGGAACCAAGGGTGCTGCTTTACCTCCGGGAGAGTGATCCTCTTCAATGAAGAAATAGAAGAGAAGTGTCAATATCAATTACTAATTATGAGAGCTATTCTTCAACTCTCGTGAATATTTCCTTTTCATAATCGAACTTAATCTCTCCTTAAAGAGTGGAACGCTAGAGAAACTAAATATTAGTTTTGGCCAAAAAGTTCCCTAGCAGACCATAGTCAATGTACTTATCAGATGGAATGTCTAGTAAGGCTTGTATCTTGTCTACCGTGCGACGAAAATGCATGCAGCATCATTCAATTGATTATTTTCTGACATGAGACCCACAAATGAGGAAGTTGGGTGTAGTAAAACACCCTGCTCGTTCGCTCTTCTAGGCAAGTTCCGAGATACCACTCATGCTCTGGCACATACGAAGAAATGAACAATAGTTCACAGGGTGTTACCTCGGCAGGATTGGCGACAAATATGCGAGAAAGCAGGTGCCTACAATCCGCAGAAATGCGCACATAGTCTGGTATGGGGTACTGGACATTCAATATTCTCTGTAAAGAACAGTGGAGAGTCAGTACCCGGGAAAATCAATATGCTTTATTTCTTCAATGGGATAACAGAACGCCTTCTACTTCACTTAAGGCACAGAGCGAACTCACATCGATGGTCTTCCGGAAATTCCTAGGATCGTCAGGATCCTCAAATGGGTAACCTCCAACCAGCATCACATATAGTGTCACAGCACAAGACCAAACATCTGCAATCTGTTGAAAAAGGCAGCCCCAGCTGCTTGTGTTATCGCTTAAAGAGGAGGACTCGATTATTTTACGCACTCAGCAGGACCCATTTTCATGTATGGTTATACGTGTCTATCTCATGTTGCAGCCACGGTCAAGTAAGAAAGATTGTCCTTTAGTATGATTGTGATCAACTACGTAGAAAATGACGAAGCCACGGAAGTGCAAAGAAAATGAAACGACACGAGAGAAACAAGAAGAAGAACATTCCTGACGGAACAACTAACTGACATGAGATTATTAGACATAATCAATGGCAGTTATGGATAGGAATTTGATGATATCGCGATTAATTCCTGGATAAGACTGAGCTTAACTATTTACAATTAGTTATGCACGAACTTGCGACCATTCGGCTCTGGGTCGGACCTGACTGATTCAATGCCTATCAGACGGAGGATTTCCCATTACTGTCGAAATGAGAGCTTCATTTCACAGTCAATAACAAGCTACCTGACTAACACCCCTTCTTAACCCTTGTAAAATCAAAACTCTAGTGTTCATAGCTTCATTTAATTTTACATATCCCTGGGAAATCCGACAGGATGGATGATGCCTTAGTACATGTTATGTGCAAACCAGAATTATAAGAGAAGCACTTCCCTCCGAAACAATTGGAAACTGGGAAAATAGTAATGTGCGAACCTTGCCATCATATTTCTTTCTTGACAGAACTTCCGGAGCAATGTATGCCGGCGTTCCAACCGTTGATTTGGGTTGTGAATGCAACAGACTAGACTGTGGTTCACATACACAAGCCATCACAGGTGATTATGAGGAGAAGAATCAAACATTAGCAAGAAGTTGGCAAAACGATGACTGGACCTTTGAGTAACCAAAGTCGCATATCTTGAGACGAGGCATTGGACTTCCATCGAGTAGTGTGTTTTCCAGTTTAAGGTCCCGGTGGCAAATTTCCTGCAATGAACAGAAGAAACTACATGAGAAAAATCCATTGTGACTTTGGAGGAGAGAAGCATCTATGCTCTGATTAGACAGTCCAACCCAAAAATGAGGGAAAAAGAAAAGAGTGATGATGCAGAATCAAACCATGGTATGACAATAGCTGACTCCGGATATGAGCTGCTGAAAGAAAAATCTTGCCTGCCATATGAAAGCATCGAGATGCAAACATAAGTGATGGAATCCTCTTTTGCACCAAATTGATTCAGATGAAGCTCATTTTTTGCTCAAAAGGACCAGGCAAAACAAACCTCATCTTCGCTAAAACGACCCGCAGCACATATCCTCTCGAAGAGCTCTCCACCAGCCGCATATTCCATGACAATAGCCAAATGAGTAGGGGTCAACAGGACCTGTATTGAACAACCAAAATACCTACACATTTTAGCCTCTTTTTACAAGCAGAAGCTCATTAGATTTGGCTCCTAAAGTTAGTTCAGCCAAGCCTGTTTCACTGGGAACAGATGCACAAAGCAGCTGGCTGCTCAGGAAGACTTCGGATTATTGCCCTCGCCTTTTCCAAGACCCAAATTATTGCATGAATAAACTTAAACACAGCGATGTGATCAGAATGGGAACTTAAATCACCACCTCCTTAAATCTGACAATGTTTGGATGCCTCAGGGATCTGTGGTTGATGATTTCCCTCTGGACTTTTTCATCAATCTGATAACAAAAATATGAGTCAGGGCATGTATCTGGTAAAATCATACTGAAAACTCAAGCAATAAGCTAGTACCTCGGATGAAATTGATGAGAAGGATATAGTAGTAACTAAAACTGAGGTCTTAAGGATCAATCACTCCCTAATCAAGTAAAAAAACCAACTTGCGATTCTCCTTGTTAAGTCTAAGATGCAGACGTCACAATTGCCTCGAAAGCTAGAGAAATATGAAGCAATCTGTTCACCAGCCACAATACAAAGATAAGAGGACTGCTGATTAAAGTTGCCGAGCCTACTCATAGAAGCGAAAAAAATGTAGTTCTATTCATAATGCCCAAGAAAGATGGGAAATATTTTGAATCGCCGCACACATCTATCGGCAAGCAGCTCTTGATTCCCCCACAGCCTAATGAGAAAGCATCATACCCTTTGCTGAGCGCACAATGTTCCACTAAAGGTGCCTTAGATTCACTGTCAATACGACCATTATCAGCGGTTCATCAATAGAAAGAGATCTCCTAAAACCAGCGCCACAGAATTAACACGCAACAAAAGAAACTGCTGTCTACAAGAAGAAGAGAGAAATTCAACCTTGGTTCCCCTCTCAATGTACTTGACAGCAAGAAGCTCATTCGTCTTCCTATCTCTAACCAACCTCGCCACTCCAAAATTCCCAGAGCCGAGCTCCTTCAATGGCTCATAACGCTCTTCCATTCTCCGCACCCCTCACTCGCCAATCAAGCACACCACCTCAGCTGAAACTTCACTGATCATCAATCACAAACAATAACAATCACGTCCAACATCCCAAAAAAAAAAAAGAACGAAACGCTAAAACGACAGAACCCAAGAAAGACGAGATCATACGGGACCAAACAACAAAAGTTATGAAGCTCAGCTTTCTCTACAAGACGAGCTTAAGGAAAAAGAGAGATTCTTACAAGCTGAACCCAAGGAAAAGGTGAAAGAACTGGTCTTCAGGAGGTCTTCAGGACTCGAACTGTGCACAAACGCGCAAACAGACTTCCAAGAACCTTCACGCCTCAAGACACTTTCTAAGGGGAACAAAGGGGTCGTGAAGAAACGTGACAACAGACCGAATTCGAAGAGGTCGTCTTCTACGCACGAAGCTGGTCTTCTCTAACATCAAGAAGACTCCGGGGGACAGAGCAATGCCATTACAATACTGGACCCACGCTGACAACAGACCGACGTTTTCTGATATAAATATCGCGCAAGAAGAGCCGCAAAAACAATGGGAAACCTTACGAATCGCTGTCAGTGACTCTATACAGTCCAGTCAACCATATAGTAAAATAATTATATTATAACGGTGGAAAATGGAATAGGCCAATCATTGGGTGCTACGTAGCTTTCCATACCCTGCCGACGCCAGTTCGAGGAACTATTCAAGGCACGCGGATGACGCTCTTCCTCTGTGCGCGCGCGTCACGGAGCGCTAGATAAGGCCGGCATAGAATATTTCATCCGGTGGACTAATCTCATTACTTAATCTAGAGTCTTGTTCAAGCCCTCCTATTTTCTAGATCTATCAAATAGGTGGATTGGATCGGATCGGGTTCAAGTTTAATCATAAAAATTTGATGCAAATTGACTCGTAAATTGGGGTTAATCCATTTATTTATCATAATATAAATTTCTCGACTCATACGCAACTCATAGTCAAATCTGGAAATGTTTGTTTCTTATGATTTTTTTTTTTAAATGGTGTTGCTAAAATACTTTCATGCAATACAAATTTAATGACAATTTTTATAATTTTTTTTTAAAATTTAGGCTCCGTAAAATCATTTTCTAGAAAAACAACAATATTTTTTGGTGTTACCCTGAAATTTGAAAATAAATTAGAAAATATATTCCGTTGTTTGATATGGAAGATCTGATTTAATTTTCCTTTATGCACTTCTTTTAATATTTTTTATTTTTAGTTTTAAAAAGTCAAAATATTAATTTTTTTTTTTTTTTTTCTTTTTCCTTCTTCTTTAGCGACCTACCACCGGTGACTAGCTACGGGCGAGTGCGAGCTTCACCACAGATCATAACATTTATTTTAGCCTTTAAATTTAAAATCCATTCAAGATAGTGACACGGCCGACGGACGAGCATGACCAAGAACGCCCATGCTCGGCCGTGTCACGCATCCGAGGCGTAGCTGGGAACACCCCGTTCGATGCCCGTCCCGACCAAGTCCCCGATCGATCCCGTATCGGTCCATGTTCGATCATCGATCGTCCTTGATCGGTTGAACTAACCGATCCGCCGATCAGCCGTGCCCGCTCCACGATCGGCGTCCGATCCGCCCATGCACGAGTCGTGCACGACCGCGAGCAGCCGCCCCGATCAACCCGTGACCAGCCCCTGCACAAATCCGGAGTGGTTCACCTGCTCCGTGTCAGGGCCGCCTGACACGCCCATGCTGATCCTGATCCGACCATGCTACCCCTGATCTTGCTTCTGACTTGTGCCTGCACCATGGCTGATTCCCCATGCACGCAGCCCTCAAGTGGCATGCTGGTAGCCTTGTAATGATGATACGGATTCAAACCTAGCCGTTGGATCGGAGGGACGATCCACGGCCGAGATTAGTCTCGAACTTGTATAAAAGGGATCCCTCTCCCTCATTTGAGCTCAGCTCATTCAAAGTGAATATACACGCCCTTTGTGCTTCCGACCCTTTGTGTTGTGCGTGTGTGAGCGAAAAGGCTTACTTAGGATCACCGATCCTAAGGCCGCACGGTGTTTGATCGACCGAAATTGATCGACCCGTGACAAGTGGTATCAGAGCAATCGTTCCTATCGTGATGGCTGATTCTCAAGCATATGTTGCGGTCATGCTGGGTGCTGATCATGATGATCATGGGCGCCCCGCTGTGAAGGCTCCCCGGTCGAAGAAAGGCCGTGCTGTCTCGTGTTCGAGGGAGCCATGTGGAGATCTGGAGAATCGGGTGACGATCCTAGAGGGGACCGTCACGGACGTCCGAGCCATAGTGGACGATCTACACCACCCGGACCGTTGAGGAGCGGAAGCCGGTAGGGAGGAGTTCTTGGCCGAAGTGCAGGAACTCCAAGCCGGCATGGGAGAGCTCCGGGTCGAGGTGATGGGGACCCTCACGCACGAGCTGCAACAACGGAGCGAGACATGGGAGGCCGCGATGATAGCCATGCGCGCGGAAATGGCCGAGCTGAAAAGCAAGGTCACGGAACTTGAAGCTGCACGCGTGAACGGAGTGATCACCGTGCAATCCCGTGCCGATGCCCCCAAGCCAAAAGAGTTCAAGGGCTCCCGGGTGGCAAAGGACGTGGACAACTTCCTATGGTACATGGAACAATATTTCCAGACCATGGGAACGACCGACGACGTGATCCCGTAAACACCGCAGCCATGTATTTAGCCGATGATGCGTTGTTGTGGTGGCGGCGTCGATCGGATGGTAGGAATGGCGATCCTATCACAACACAGGCTCGGTTTGTCGAAGAATTTCGACGAACCTACTACCCCGCTTATGTGGAGGAGGAAGCTTGCGGAGAACTCAAACGCCTAGAGCAAAAAGGCGGAGTCTGCGACTATGTGAAGCGATTCTCGGAGCTGTTGCTCCAAATCCCGTCTATGACCGAGACGGAGGCATTCCACCAATTCATGAGCGGACTCAGACCATGGGTCAAGTAAGAGTTGAAGCAGTGCAACGCAACGGATCTCACAATGGCCACTTCCGTGGCTGAGTCCCTTGTGGAGTATCGACCGGCATCCTCGACCAAGCCCGATTTTCGACCCAGAGAAAAGGGTACTGGTGGGGGAGATCGGAATCGATACCAGCGTCCAAACGAAGGGCGACCACCTTCGGTTCCTATAAGGAACCAACCCGAATCCAGCCGTAGCGGAAACTATGGTGGAAACTAGCACAAAGCACGCACATACAAGTGCTTCTTTTGTGAAGGTCCCCACATGGCTCGAGATTGCTCGAAAAGAGGGAAACTAGCGGCCTTGGGCAAGGAAGAAAAGCCACGAGAAGAAGCGCGGTTGGGATCATTGCGGATCCTTGGATCGATCAAGGCCAAGAAGGCCAAGGAGTCCAAAGGGATGATGTTCGTGGATGTGAAGATCGGAGGTACCACGATGAGTGCACTCGTGGATACCGGGGCGTCCGATCTCTTCATATCCAAAGAGGCCGCGAAGAAGCTGAATCTTCCGGTCGAGACGAGTGATGTCGGTTGGCTTAAGACGGTGAATTCCAGAGAAGTCCCAACCAGCGGCATGGCCAAGGGCGTAGAGTTTCGCCTTGGTCCATGGAGCGTGAGAGGATATTGAGGTAATCCCCTTGATGACTATGATTTCATACTCGGTTTGGGATTCCTTGATCAAATCAATGCGGGCGTTATGCCATTCGCGGATTGTATTTGCATCTTCGATAAGCGGTGCCAATGCATGGTCCCGATCCACCGTGAGTCGGGACACGATAGGAAAATGCTATCGGCCATGCAACTGACCAAGGGATTACGGAGGGGAGAGGTGACCTTCTTGGCAGCATTGAAGGAGGAAGGCCCGGAAGAGAATGAGGTACCGGAAGAGGTGACCCGAGTCCTCGACACCTTCCAAGACGTGATGCCACCTGAGTTGCCAAAGAAGCTCCCTCCTCGGAGAGAAGTCGACCATCGGATTGAGCTCGTGCCCGACGCTCGACCACCGGCCATGGCTCCCTATCGCATGGCCCCGCCTGAGTTGGAAGAACTGAGGAAACAACTCAAAGAGCTGCTCGATGCCGGGTATGTTCGGCCATCCAAGGCTCCGTTCGGTGCCCCGGTCCTGTTCCAAAAGAAACATGATGGGTCCCTCCGCATGTGCATCGACTACCGAGCATTGAACAAATTGACCGTCAAGAACAAGTATCCGATCCCCCTTATAGCCGACTTGTTCGATCAGCTCGGGGAAGCTCGATGGTTCTCCAAGCTGGATCTTCGATCGGGATACTATCAAGTGCGGATTGCCGAAGGGGATGAGCCGAAGACAGCATGTGTGACCCGCTATGGATCATACGAGTTCCTCGTCATGCCTTTTGGCTTGACTAATGCGCCGGCTACGTTTTGCACTCTCATGAATAAGGTACTACATCCGTTCCTTGACCGGTTCGTCGTAGTTTACCTTGATGATAGCGTAATATATAGCCGAACGCTCGAGGAACACGTCGAGCATTTGAGCCGAGTCTTTCGGACCCTTCGGGAGAACGACCTATATGTGAAACGGGAGAAATGTGCCTTCACACAAAAAGAAGTCCCCTTTCTTGGGCACATCGTCGGGGGCGGACGAGTGCGGATGGATGCGGCCAAGATCCATGCCATCGTTGATTGGGAGCCACCAACCAAGGTGACGGAGCTGAGATCCTTTCTCGGTCTCACGAACTATTATCGGCGCTTCATCCGGGGATATTCGAACCTTACCGTGCCACTCACGGACATGTTGAAGAAAGAAAGGCCGTGGGAGTGGACGGATCGATGTCAAAAGACGTTCGAGCGGTTGAAGCAAGCCATGACCGAAGAGCCGGTGCTTGTGCTGCCCGACTACACCAAACCATATGAGGTAGAGACCGATGCTTCTAATTTTGCTATCGGTGGTGTCTTGATGCAGGAAGGGCATCCGGTTGCCTTCGAATCTCGAAAGTTGAATGATACCGAGCGACGATACACGATCCAAGAGAAGGAAATGACCGCGGTGGTGCATTGCCTTCGTACATGGAGGCACTATCTCTTGGGATCACGGTTCGTGGTGAGGATCGATAACGTAGCCACGAGCTACTTCCAAACTTAGAAGAAGCTCAGCCCGAAACAAGCTCGGTGGCAAGACTTCCTGGCCGAGTTTGATTATGTACTAGAATACAAGCCCGGAAAGTCCAATTCCGTGGCCGATGCCTTAAGCGGGAAGTTCGAATTGGCTAATGCGGTGAGCGCCCGACCGTCCGTGGAAAGATCGTATCAAGGAGGGACTGAAGCACGACCAAACGACCCAAGCCCTCCTTCGATACGCTCAAGAGGGCAAGACGAGGCGATTTGGCTTGAGGATGATCTCCTCTACACCAAAGGACGGTGACTCTATGTGCCGCTCCACGGGAAGCTTCGGAAGAAAATCCTACACGAGTGCCACGACTCAAAATGGGCGGGACATCCGGAATCCACCGCACCATGGCACTCGTCGAGGATCGCACTATTGGCCCCATATGCGGGACGACGTTGAGGCCTATGTGCGGACTGTCTTGTTTGCCAACAAGACAAAATCGAGCAACGGTCACCCGCGGGACTCCTTGTACCGTTGCCCATCCCGGAACGTCCATGGGAGAGTGTCTCGATGGACTTCATCGTAAACTTACCTAAGTCCGAAGGGTGTCGGACTCTTATGGTCGTGGTGGATCGATTCTCCAAGTATGCGACGTTCGTACCGGCCACCAAGGATTGCCCAGCCGAGGAAGCAGCCCGTCCGCGTACAAGATGGCCAAGGAATGGGATGAACATGCAGACTTGGCGTGGGCGTGCTTGGATCGTGCCTCAAGACGAACGAAGAAGTGGGTTGATCGGAAGCGACGGCATGTAGAATTCCAGGTGGGAGACTTGGTGCTGGCCAAATTGCACCTCGTCCTTCGGTATCGGGACGTACACAAAGGACTCATCTGTCGTTACGAAGGCCCCTTCCGAGTAGTACAGCGGATCGGGAAGGTGGCTTACAAGCTGGACTTGCCATCCAAGCTCAAGCTACACCCCGTGTTCCACGTGAGCATGTTGAAGCCGTTCCATGCGGATGAGGAGGATTCGGATTGGAGCACTTCACAACGAGCACCCCTTGGAGCAAAGACCTCCTATGATCGGGATGTCGAATGCATCATGGCCGACCGGATCATACGGAAGAAGTATCGTGCACCAAGAAGGGAGTACCTCGTCCGATGGAAAGGCCTTCCCGAAAGTGAAGCGAGTTGGGAACCCTCCGAGGCGCTGTGGCAATTCAAGAAGCACATTGAAGCATTCCATGCCACAAACGCGACGAGGGCGTCGCCTGATTAGGTGGGGGAGAATGACACGGCTGACGGACGAGCATGACCAAGAACACCCATGCTCGGCCATGTCACGCATCCGGGGCGTAGCTGGGAACACCCCGTTCGATGCCCGTCCCGACCAAGTCCCTGATCGATCCCGTATCGGTCCATGTTCGATCGCTGATCAGTCCTTGATCGGTTGAACTGACCGATCCGCCGATCAACCGTGCCCGCTCCACGATCCGCGTCTGATCCGCCCATGCACGAGTCGTGCACGACCAGCGAGCAGCCCCCGATCAACCCGTGACCAGCCCCTGCACAAATCCGGAGTGGTTCACCTGCTCCGTGTCAGGGCCGCCTGACACGCCCATGCTAATCCTGATCCGACCATGCTGCCCCTGATCTTGCTTCCGACTTGTGCCCGCACCATGGCTGATTCCCCATGCACGTAGCCCTCAAGTGGCTCCGCTGGTAGCCTTGTAATGATGATACGGATTCAAACCTAGCCGTTGGATCGGAGGGACGATCCACGGCCGAGATTAGTCCCGAACTTGTATAAAAGGGATCCCTCTCCCTCATTTGAGCTTAGCTCATTCAAAGTGAATATACACGCCCTTTGTGCTTCCGACCTTTTGTGTTGTGCGTGTGTGAGCGAAAAGGCTTACTTAGGATCATCGATCCTAAGGCCGCACGGTGTTTGATCGACCGAAATTGATCGACCCATGACAATAGGCTCTATGATCCATTTGTCTTTTTAATGGGTAATATATGAATTTAAGATCAATTTTGACAAGTCTAGCGTTTTTCGAGTTTTATTTTGCCAAAGTAATCTCTTTAACAAATTTGTGTCGGGACATCCTTTTTTACTAGCCCAAATTTACCTAAACACATTGAGTTAAGATGGTTTTTCTAAAGTAATTTATTTGCCGTAATAATCTGCACCAGCACACCGTTTGGAAAAGAAGACCACGATGCTTGCACGTCGACGGAACCGAACTGTCGGACGAGCTTGTCAATTTCCAAGCCCTTTAGGGCCTGTTTGGTAACCATCCCAACAGTGCGATTTTGATTTTTGTTCTCGGAATCGCCTTTGAGACGAAATCGCGTTTGGTAAAATTTTTGTTCCCAATTAGTTTGGCACGAGAATCAAGAATAAAAAAAAAAAGTTGATTCTTGTTCCGGAATGAAATTGAGAATCAAAACTTCTTCTTCTTCATCGACCGCCATCCCGCGACCGCCGCCGCCGCCGCTTGCCGCCATCGCCGCCGCCGCCGTCCGCAGCCGCCGCCGTCCACCGCCGCCCGTCGCCGCCGCCCGTCGCCGCCACGTTGGCCGCCGTCCACCTTGCCGCCGCCCGCGCGCCGGCGACCGGTCCGGCAAGCTCGCCGAGGCTCGCTAGGCTAGGGCGAGGTCCGGCGAGGCCAAGCCAACGAGGGCCGACCTCGCCGAGGACCGGCAACCGGCTTGAAGAAGAATTAGAATAGGAGAAAAAAGAAAAAAAAAAAAAAAAAGAAAAGAAAAAAAAGGAAAAAGGAAAAAAAAAATTATAAAAATTATTTAAAAATTAAAATAAATTGATTTGGAACAGAATTAATGAACACGGTACTAAACGCAATTATATTCCAGAATCAGAAATTTTGTACAGTTACTAAACACGTTCTTTTACTCATAATCAGTTCCCGGGAATAGAATAAAAAATAATCATTTCTGATCAGAATTTATTCCCGGGAACAGAATCGTTACCAAACGCGCCCTTAGAGATTCGTCGTGGATATTGCTGGAACCAGACATTTCCATAAGGAAACACATCTGATGGTAATGACTAATTGCCATCATTTTCCAAACCTTTCATTAGCGCGTCATCAAACAGCCAAAACCATATGAAAGATCTACACGTTAAAATGACAATCACAAAATCGGACAAACGGCGATACTACAGAAAAAGTTTCCAAGTCGCTTCTTGACATTTGATATTGGTATACATGGTAAGAGAAAGCAATACAGATTGGGAAAGGGATTATAGGGGAAATGATCGCTTGATATCTCTAGCTCTTTCCTTGTTTGAACCAAAATTGAAATCCGCATACTTATCTTTCGGCTAAAACTAGGAGATCGCGAATGTTGTCGGGCATCACGAGCACTTCAATTCAATACCTGCACCAAGGACGTAGAACGTATGATATACAAAAATAAGGTACGTCCTCAAATTTGGAAGCTGTACATGCCATGGGTAGCGACATTTCACACTAGGATCCCGAGAAGCAAAATCCTTGATAGTTCATGTTATAAGCTGGTGTGAGAAATTACCATGCACAGTCAGCTTCGACAATCAGACGATCTGATCAAGATATTGATCCACGGTGGTGTATTTGACAACTGGGTAGAGCTCCGAAGCTTCCACTCCGAATGATGACTCAATCTCGACGTCGGTTTGGTCTCCTTTCACGAAAGTAGAAAGGGATATGGCCAACATCAGATTGAGTGGAAATGCTGTCGCTGCAACACGAGTGGACAAGTAGACCGATGAACGTCAAAAGCTGTAAATGTCAAAGAGAAATCTAATAGCAACGCATCCTTGACCTTGAATGTCCTTCAGAACTTGCTCCTCTGGAACATAAACCCTCTCCAGGGTCTTCCCAATCTTTCTCTCCCACAAAGACACAAGATCATTTATCGAGTAAATGTTGGCAGGAGGTTTGATATACAGAATTTTGTTCAAGGTCCTTGGATCATCCATAGCTTTGATGGTATGCCGATGTCATCTTCCTTGTTAAACACAGCTGTATATTGACGGAAAAATTTCTGAACTTGGCTTAAATAAATATATCACAGAGACATTGATCTTCCTAGAGCAACTTTGGGCTCCCATTCAAAGAAGAATTCTCTTGGTAAGTAGATTTATCAGACACAGGCACACAAATGCTTCCATATGTTCTTTTCTCAATCAAATTCATTAAGATAACCTTCGTAATGTGGTGAACAGGCGGTATTGCGCCAAGATAACCCACATCACTTTCATATCACCTATTAGTCTCCAAAAGTGAAGATAGCCGGACGTCAAAAGACACAACATCTCCAGAATTGCTTCTTACCTTTTGCATTTCCATCCCCTAAGATGACAACTTTATCTCTAGGGAGGCTGTAGCCCCAGGCTGTGCCAATGTTGGAATGAAGTAGCCTGCAAATGAGTTAGAAGACACAAAGGTATAAGGGATTCCCTCCGCCTCAACAAGGCGGCGGATCTTGGCCTTGATAGCAAACATAGCTTTTGCTGGCTCCACAGCATGGATACGATCCACATCACTCTGAAGGCAAGAATCTCTAAAAAGAAAAGTAACAAAATCAGAAGAAACATCTTTATTAGAAAGCATACATGATGAGTCTATAACAGAAGCCCACACTGTGCTATACTTGGATTCTGAAATAGCTATCCTCGAATTTCACTGATGACTTCTACACAAAGTCATGGCCATTTAAGATGGAAAAAAGAAGTGAAGTCTACAAATAATTAAGTCAATCCCATCTCATTTCATCAAAGCGAAGCTCACAAGGAAAACACGGTGCACTTGCTGTCAGAAATAACAAAACTGATTTCACTTCAATCTCCAGGAAAATCCTAGTTTGGAATTTGGTTCCTATTCCAACTAAGGGAGCGTATATGGTGGTTGTGCACAGGGGATTCTTCAATTTGTCAAAGAACGAAGAAAGGAGTTTAGTCACACACGGAAGCTCCATCTTCATTGCTGCAGGTGCACTTGGTCAGAAAATAAAACTTAGAAAGGGAAAGCCAATTGTGGACTTGTTGCAGATTAGGTTGTACGAAGAAGAGAAATCAAATTCTACTTTGTGTCGGACAAGTTTGCACGACGCTGATCTTAATCTTTTTCCTTCCTGTATATTTGCGCCCTTATAGTTCTAAAGTTTCTATTTTCCGTTTAGTTCCAGGGCTTACACGAGAAGACATGAATTAAGCTAACACAACTTATATCATCAGTCAAATGCTAAATGAACAATAGTAACAACGACAAATCATAAGAAACAGCGCCACCTTGATATTGCCGGCTGCTTTAATGGCAGCAACAATCTTGTCTTGGTCCTCTAGTTGTCCCGTTCCGACAGCAGAGATTACCACATCAACCTGCTTGATCGCATTCAGTAGACTCTCTCGGTCGTACATGTCTCCCTGAGAATTGGATCACCAAGAGCATGGACAAACAATCAATGAATTCAGCAATCATCAACAAGATTCGACTACACAGCATCCGCAGCGGTAGCCGTCTCATAAACAGCTAAGGCATATCGCATATGGCAGTTTCTATAAAGATTTGTCTGAAAATGTTGCTTGCTCGGATCAACATGCCGAGCTGAGACAATTCGTCAGGCAGTGTGAAAAATCGTAACATGACTCCATCAACTCGATCAAGTGAAAGATTGAGATAACCATCAACTCCGATTCTACTGCTAAAAACATTTCTCAGAACAATGAACAAGATTAACAGCACGCGACAGCTTCGATTCCTTGAAGCAGCTACTACTCACCCAAACTAAATTGACACCTAAGCTCTTGAAACCTTCGACGATGTTGGCCCTGGCGGGGTTGGAGAGAGCGGACTCCCTCAGGAGAGCGAAGGTAGGGTGACCAGACTTAGCACTCGCCTCCACGATGAACTTTCCGATGTATCCGGTGCCTCCGATCACCAGGACTCTGCTCTTCTCGGCCATCTCGGAGGCTTTTCACGGCGGAAGCGTGGTGTTTCCTGGCGAACTTGATTGGTCTCGCGCTGAAACTGTTGGCGGGCTTCGAGATGAATCGTTGTCATTTTATTTTGATTCCAGAAGGGGGCATGATTGTCATTTCGGTGAACTGATTTTTCTTCGTATCATTCTTCACTTGGAAAATGAGTATTCAAAGTGGAACAAGAAAAACAGAGGAAAATCACATGCGAAGTACCTTTCAATCGATTTTGTCCAATTTGACCGATGGTGTAGTTTGACATATTTGGCTTCTACTTATCTAGATGTTACCTATGGAGTAAGAATTATTATATGTTCATGGAGAAACCATACCAATCACATTTGCAGGCAAATTTTTTTTTTTTTTTTTTTACAATATGTTAATGAAACTCGTGATCGTGAAATTTCATATTTTTACACTAACGATTTAATTTAGTGGGGTACACAAACAACAATTAGACAAGTGATACCGAGAATTGAAAAATTACTTTCAAATATGCTTTCTTTCTTGAATCAGGATAATTTCTTGGTCATCGAAAAAACACCTTATTGTTGCACTCTTTGCAACCGTAGTAGAATACATGGCGTTAACTTCAGCAGCATGTCAAGTGATATGACTTCGTAGGTTACTTTGTGAGTTGATGCGTGAACAAAGAGGTCATACCAAAACAGTTTACAATAATAAGTCAGCCATTGCATTAGCCAAGAATCCTGTTTTTCATGGTAAAAGCAAGTATATTGACATCAAGTATTACTATATTCGTGAGCGAGTCAAAGATGGTGAGATGGAGCTTAATTTTTGCAGATCAAAAGATCATATTGAAATATTTTGATGATTCTTTCGAAAATTAAAACTATTGAAGGTGGATTCATTCAAAAATTAAAGATGATGCTTATTGATTTTCAGAATCAATTTTAAGGAAGTTTGTTGAAATACAATAAAATTGATTTGGGCTGTTGAATTGTCAACACCTCTTGAAATCAATACCAAACCTATGGCTAGCTAGGGGCACAAGCATTAAAATCCTTCACAAGACAAATTGAAGTGTAGTTCTTCGTCAATCTCAAGTGAAGCTTGGTTCTTGTCTTCAGGTTATTCGGCTGCAATATTTTCCTAGTGGAGCAGCTTTTCTAACCATGCCTGCCGCCCATTGCTCTATGAATAAAGTTTTATGCTAAGTTTAGGAGCAAGCCGCGTGAGCTTCAGAATAGTGAGGTTGCTCGAATGTGAGGGAGAGAAAAATAAAAGCTGAGGGTTTGCCTTTATATAAGCAAGTTTTGCTTTGAATGTCTTGGCTGCGGCGTGAGAATGTATATTATAGTAGTTGTGTGGGACAATATTTTATTTTAGTGTGTCGTAAGTCATCTATTACAAATTCTCATTTTACTACCACCACAATGTTTCCCCAACCCAACACATATAATACACAGAAATAGAGAAACCGTGTCTTTCTTTTAGGTTGGCCCATAAACCAATATCAACTCCAATCCAGAAGTAACTTCTACAAGCACAGCACAGATGCACACATTCAATATTCGTAGTATTGTCCTCATATTTGGAGGTTGTACATGTCGTGAGATGATCTGGAACGACGTTTCACACAAGGATCCTGACAAACAGAATCCTATATAACTCATGAATCAAGCTGATGTGAGAAAGTACCAAGCACAGTCGGTTTTGATAATCAGACAATCTTATCAAGGTATTGATCCACGGTCGTGTAGTTGACGTCTGGGTAGAGCTTTGAAGCTTCCACTCCAAAGGACGGCTCAATCCTGAAGTTGGTCTGGTCTCCTTTCACGAAATTAGAATGGTTGATGGCCAATATCACGTCAGGAATACCGACTGTGCAATATGACAGGACAAGTAGAGCGATTGACATCACAAGCTTCAAATCTCGGAGGAAGAGAAAGTCTCGAGTGCTTAAATCTGAAAGAAATGCATCCTAACCTTGAATGTTCTTCAGAATTTGCTCCTCTGGAACATACACCCTCTCCAGGGCCTTGCCGATCTTTCTCTCCCACAAAGACACCAGCTCATTCATTGAGTAGATGTTGGCAGGAGGCCTGATGTACAGAATTTTGTTCAAGGTCCTTGGATCATCCACAGCTTTGATGGTATAGGTGCCGATGTCATCCTCCTTGTTAAACACCACTGTATATTGACAGTGAGAGTTTTAGAATTTGGCTAATAAATGAATCACAAAGCCATCGATCTCCCTAGAGTTACTTTCGACTCGCATTGAAGAAGAATTCTCTCGGTAAACAGATTCATCAGACAACTGGCAGACAGATGCATCCATATGTTCTTTTCTCAACCAAATACATGAAGATAACCTTCCTGATCTGCCGACTGGGTGGTATTGTACCAAGATAAACCACATCACATTCATATCATCAATTAGTATCTGAAAGTGAAGACTAATAAATGTAAAAGTCCCAACATCTCCAGACAGGGAAGTTGCCTGGAATTCTCAAGCTTCAAGAACTACCCCTCATTCTGATCACTACTGCAATTAAATCGTGAAATATGTACAGAAAAATATTAACAAATTAAAATGCGCATTTCAACGAATTGCTTCTTACCTTTGGTATTTCCATCCCCTAAGATAACAACGTTATCTCTAGGGGGAGCTGTAGCCCCGGCTGTGACAATGTTCGAAGGTAGTAACCTGCAAAAGAGTTAGAAGACACATAGGTATAAGGGATTCCCTCGGCCTCAACAAGGCGGCGGATCTTGGCCTTCATAGCAAATCCAGTTTTTACTGGCTCCACAGCGTGGACACGATCCACATCATTTCCAAACTCTGAAGGCAAGAATCTCTAAAAAGAAAATTAATTAAATAAGAAAAAACATTTTTATTAGAAAGCAACAATACTAGAGTATATTCCCCTCATCCAACAAACTCACATGAGTTCTGACAAAAAATAAAAAAACCAAACTTACATGGGACTGAATTTCGCTTTTTTTTTTTTTTTTTTCTTTTTCAAGATGTGACTATAACAGAGTAAAAATGATTGTAAGTGAATCAACACAAGCAATTAAGAGATATTAGAAAAGTAGAAGAAAAACAAAGTGAAGATTTACTTGTCAAGGCAATAGCTAGATAACTCTGTCAAGTATGCAAAGATACAGCTTGCTTAGTCACTTTCACAAGAAAAAAAATATCGGGTAAGTCCATTGCCTTATGTGAGCATGTTGAGCTCCACTCATTACCAACCGTCAACCTGCCAAAGCAACAACTGCTAAACTATCCACTAACTGGGTTTTGGTAACTTATTTGCTACAATAATAATACTACTGAAAAAGACAATTTAAAGGATTAAGTAGTTGCTGTTTTCCATTCATGATCAAGAGCTGGGTAGATGACCATAATCCAAATTGAGTGCTAGAAACCTTCTACTTTTTTTGCTGACCTAGAGGAAACGTAACCACACAGGTTCTGGATAAATAAAGCCATCAGCCCCTGGAGTATGTGGGTAGCCTAATATCAGGCACGAGTTTGGTGTCAAAGTACCTTTTCGGTTGTGTAAAGATGTAAATCTCCGAGTAAATACATACGAATATGTACAAATTCATGTAGATGGTGCACCGTGCATCCACAATGACAGAATTTCCTACCCAATTGAATCCATCAAAAAGCAATAATGTGGATTTAGAGTAGCCCACTTAGCAGCCCACACTGTCCTATACAAAGTCATGACCATTTAGAAAAAGAAAGAAGTGAATTCTGCAGAAAAATGAGTCAATCCATCCCATTTCATCAAAGCAAAGCTCGCAAGGAGATCGCAATGCACCTAAACTAGTAAGAAAAGAATCAAGCTAACGCCAACCTACATCATCACTCAAGTACTAAACGAACTCAGTAGCTTGAAATGGAAATTACTAGGCACAGCACGACCTTGATATTCCCGGCTGCTTTGATGGCAGCAACAATCCGATCTTGGTCCTCCGTTTGTGCTTGCCCCACAGCAGAGATTACCACATCAACCTGCTTAATCGCATTCAGCAAACTCTCTTGATCGTATATGTCTCCCTGAGAATCAAATCACCAAGAGCCTCAACAAGCAATCGAAAAAGTCAGCAATTATTAAAAAAAAAAAAAATCCTATTTTGGCCAGTCGGAAGACTAAGAAAAGGAGAAATACATATTCCGATGCAGATAAATCCTTCAATACCTTCATCAGACGAAAGGAAGTATTGTAAGAAATAAAACAACAAGAAGTTACTATGCTCGACCATACATTGCCTACCGATCTTGGGAGAGATTGAGATAAGAATCGACTCCGATTCTACTGCTAAAAGACATTTTCTCCGAACGGCGAACCAGAGTAGCGGCAAGTGACGCATCGATTCGTTGAAGCAGAACCACAAATGTGGGGGAACGAACACAAATCGCACGGAAAGAACTACTCACCCGGACTAAATTCACGCCTAAACTCTTGAAACCCTCGACGATTTCGGCCTTGGCGGGGTCGGAGAGGGTGGACTCCCTCACGAGAGCGAAGGTAGGGCGACCGGACTTAGCGCTCGCCTCCACGATGAACTTTCCGATGGACCCAGTGCCTCCGATGACCAGGACCCTGCTCTTCTCGGCCATCGGAGAGTTTTCCCGGCGGAGGCGTGGTGGTTTTTCCGGCGAACTTGATCGGCCTCTGAATTGACTGTGCAGTAACTGTCGATCGAGAGAGAGAGAAAGAGGGAATTTTGTCTTCAAGTGACAGGTGACGTTTATTTGGCTTTTGATTCCAGAAGGGCATAATTGTCTTTTACTTGAAATAATTCTTAATGACATAAGTAATCCCATAACCTCAAGCCTAATATACGCATCCATGAACTTTTAATTTATTTATCTGAACTTTTGAATTTTATTCAATATAATTCATAAAACTTTTAATTCATTCAATATAATCCATAACTTTTGAATATATGTTTAAAATTCTATTTAATATTGTGACTAAATTTAAATCAATAGAAGGATAATATTAAATATTTTCATATGATTCATGAATTAAGTTGAATATGTATTAAGAGTTCAGGAATCATATTACACATTTTTTAAAGTTAGGAATTATATTAAACAAATTAAAATTGAAAAATCATATTGTATGTTGAGTTAAAGTTTATGGATCATTTGTAATGTCATTTTTCACCAAAAAAAAGTACATGGATAGTGGGAAAATAAATTGAAGATGACAATTTTATGTAGTTTCAATGATGATTTAGTTCTTGTAAAATAAGATAGGTTTAACTCACCAAAAAAATAGAAAATTTAATTTTGATGGTGCTATAAATTTAAGTAATGATAAGTTGATAACTGCCGAGTATTAGAGAAGGTATGGGCTTCTTTTGTCCCTTTCATTAACTCTCTGATGACTTATTTTGCTTCAGCCGCAGAAAGCACTAAATGGAAAGGACTCTTTGTCCACTCGTAATATATACACATTTAATGCATTCGTGTTTTACATGCCGTTTAAGCCAAATGGACCACTTGATTTCTGATAAGATATTAGGAAAATTGGACGTGTCACATAAGGCTTACGATAAACCATTCAAAAATCGACACGTAGCAATCCCACTAGCCAGAAATTTCAAAATTTCTACTCCTTCCTCTCTTCTTCGTTGCTTCTCCGTTTATTCTCTCTTCAAAATTTCCGAGGAGGGTTGATCACGAGATTAATTATATTTTTAATTCCAACGTTCTTGAAAGAAACAGAGCAACCTTATTAGATTGATTCATTAATGAAAGTTTGAGCCTGTTAGATAAACCAACATTAAATTAAAAACATATTATGTTCATATCATCCATTGGAATTTGAAATTGTATTGTATCTATATTGCGTTTGTTTTTCTAAAAAAATTTTATGATAAAAGAAGATATTTTTAATAAAAATTATTTTCAAAAAAATAATTAATTTTAATTTGTCTGGAGAAAAGCTAAGAGCAATTAGGGTTCTTCACAATTTTGTGGTTTGCGATTTTGGCCAAATCCAAACTGGGACGTTGGTTGATGAAGGGGAGCGATGGTGTTTCTTAAATGAAGTGGAGTTTTTACTTTTAAGGAAATGACACCGTTTTATTTTCAAAATTTCATATCAATCCCATGTTAGACTTTTCTAGACAAAAGAATTGAATTGAAAAATATTTAAAATGTTTAGAAATGAATTGGTTACATCAAAGGATTTAGATTTAAACTTGCCCATATACAATAATTTTGACTTTTTTGGTTATTTTCCCAACTTTTATACAATAATTTTTGAATTTTTTGGTTATTTTCCCAACTTTCTCGTTAAGGAAAGGATACAAGAGTTCACTCGCACTGTCGAGGTAAGAGTACGAACTGATTCACACCACTATCCACAAATGGTCAGGCTTGGAGGTAGGAATTTGGTTCGAGAGGAGTTTGTCCAGATTCATCGTGCATTTGCCGTTTTGCCTTCTTACTCGTTCGACGCCTTAAATAGTCCTTGAAACGTTCGCAAATTCAGTTTACCCTTAATTATCTGGCAACAGAAATTTCACCTTTGCTGTCATTAAAAGATGGTAGGCTAAGTGGACCTCAAGTTTCAAATCCAACCTAAAAAGAAAAACCTCGAGTGTCAATTATGAGGAGATTTTCGAGAACATATAAAGTAATTGATTTCACCAAAACCTTACAGCATGTACGAATTACGACCTTGCACGTTGCAAATGGCAGGAATATTTTCAAACGCTCGTCAATTCTGGCCTGGTTTTATGCGCTCCGATGCGTTAATAAAATATGAAAATTAAGGTGCGTTTGGTAACGTTTACTATTCAAAAATTATTTCGGGGAATAAAAATAGAAAAAACTATTTCTGTTCCGAGAAACAATTTTTGAACAAAAGAACGCGTTTGGTAAACTTGTTTGGAATAGAAAAAGAATAGAAACGCGTTTGGTAAACTTGTATAATTTTTTTGTTTATTTTAATTTTTTAATATTTTAATTTTATTTTTCCTTTTCCTTTTTTATTTTTCTTCCTTTTGGCCGATCGCCAGCCTCGGCTGGTCGATGAGGCCGGGCGAGGTCGGCCAGTGACCGGCCTAAGAAAAAGAAGAAAAAAAAAGAAGAAGAAAAGAAAGAAAAGAAAAAATAAGAGAGAAAAATTGTTTCTTGGAAGTGTTCCAGAAATAAGTTTTTTTTGTTTCTTATTTTTATTCCAAATTTCTTCCTGGGAACAAAAAAATAGATTTGGAACAAAAACACAAATAAACACGTTTCTATTCTTTTTTTGTTCCGCAAAAAAACAGAAATTGTGTTTATGACGAGAAAAAAAGAACACAAACAATCAGGGCCTTATATTTTTCACCCCTCTACTTAAACTGCTTCTCTAATTTAGTCCTGCATTTTTAATTTGTCTAATCAATTTTTTTATGGGTTGAGAAGTCAGTTAGGTTCGACACAAATTTGGGTTAGGAATTTGGCACGACACTAAAAACCCTTGTCTCTTTTTTCTATAAGCTGGCCCAAAAACCCATGATAACTCCAACACAGAAGTAACCTCTCCAAGCACACGGCATAGACGAGCACATATTCCGTATTCATAGTATGTCCTAATATTTGGAGGTTGTACAGTGCCATGAAATGGTTCATGTAGTCACACCACTATAAACAAATGGTTAGGCTTGGAGATGGGAATTTGGTTCGAGAGGAATTTGTCCAAATTCAGCGTAGGGGTGAGTATGGTCCAGGTGGACAATTCCCACCTTAGAATCGGAAACCGTCCATTAAAGACCGATTCCGAAAAATTGGAACCAAGACCCGCCTATTGGATCCATGGATCCAACCGGAAACCAAACCGCTAATCCGGTCCGATTCTCAAGTGGGTCAATGGAATCGGTCATCAATCTTTACAAAATTTGCTTGGCCTTATATTCGAGTTGAATTGCGAGTCATTGATTTTGATTAAGAATTGAAAACTATAAAGCAAAACAAATAAACAATACTCATTAGTTAAAAACTTGATTTCTTCAAAGTCATGGTGTAGTCCTCTTAAAATTTTTAGACACCAGAAACAAGTGGAGAATTATACTTCATGTTAAAATCCTAACCTTCACAGAAGTTAAAACATTAGTCTCTTAATTCGTCTTTTTTCAACGTCAACCTAATTAAATCATGGGAATGGCTAAAGAGAGACCTAATTATACTCTTAAAATGAGCAGTTGGCTCTTATGGACATCTCTAATCGATTCTCTCATTCCTCTACGTTTATTTATTTTGTTTTGGTTGAAAAAAAAAAAAAGAGAAGGTAAATGGATTATTAGAATGAAAAAAAAAAAAAAAAAAAAAAAAAAAGGATGGGGTTAATCCTATTGCACACACAAAAGACAAAATTAGTCAATAATATCCAATAACCACAAATATACATATATGTACATATATATGTAGTCAAAAAATTACAAAATAATTCAGTAATTGATATTGATTTTTTTAAATATATATATTGGTTCGGTCTAAGTGAGTAGCAAGCAATTCCATGCCTAGAACTGAGAATTGAACCGGTACTCATCGGTTCCACTAAATTGGAAGTGGGAACTGGATCGACCTCCATGGGAACTATCAATTCCAGTCTAGTCTAGTCCGGTTCCGGCCAATCTAGGCAATTCTTGATTCTTTTGCCCATAAACCGTTGTCTTTTTTTTTTTAAGGGAAAAAACCACTAGAAACTCCAATTATCCGATATAACAAATTTACTCTATATTTTTTTGTGATACAAAAAATCACAAACTTTATCAATTGTGACATATTTATCCCAACTTTATGGCTTTTAGTTTCAATTTTTTTTTTCCTTTCATTTTTTTTGTTTCCTTTTTCTTTTAAAAAGTAAAAGACGACAATGCCCTATAGTTTAGGGTAAATGTGTTACACGGGTATAAATTTGGAATAGATTTGTCACAGTTGATAAAGTTTGAGATTTTTTATATCACTAAAAAATATCTCCAAAAAACAGTAAGTTTGGACAATCAAACATTGATCAAGGTACTCATCCATGGTGGGGTAGAGCTCCAAGGCCTCCACTCCTAACGACGACTCAATCTCGAAGTTAGTTTGGTCTCCTTTCACGAAAACAAAATGGGACATGGTCATCAGCATATTGTTTGGAAATTCCGCATCTGTGATATAAGCGGAAAAGTAGACCGATCCACGTCAAAAGCTTTAAATCTCACATAAGACAGAGATAATTCCTCATCCTTAAATCTAATAGTATCACGCCCCTGACCTTGAATGTCCCTCACAACTTGTTCCTCTGGAACATCAACCCTCTCCAGGGTCTTGCCGATCTTTCTCTCCCACAAAGACACGAGATCATTCATCGAGTTGGCGTTGGCAGGAGGCCTGATGTACAGAGTTTTGTTAAAGGTCCTTGGATCATCCACAGCTTTGATGGTGTCAGTGCCGATGTCATCCTCCTCGTTAAACATCACTGTATATCGACAGGGAGAATTTTAGAACTTGGCTAATCAATGTATCACGGAACCTTCAATCTTCCTAGAGTTACTTTCGGCTTGCATTTAAAGAAAAACTCTCGATAAAAAGATTCATCAGAGACAAATGCATTTATATGTTCTTTTCTCAACCAGATACATAAAGATAACCTTCTTAATATGCTAACCAAGCGGTGTTGTGCCAAGAGAACCAACATCATTTTCATATCATTTGTTACTCTCCGGAAGTCAAGACTAATGGATGTAAAATGCCCCACATCTCTAGATAGGTTCTCAAGCTTCAAGAACTGACCTTGCTCTGATCACTACTGTAATGAAATCGTAAAATTTACAGAGAAATCCCAACTAATAGGAATGCGCTTATCATCGAATTGCTTCTTTCCTTTTGCATTACCATCCCCTAAGATGACAACTTTATCTCTAGGGGGAGCTGGGTACCAACCTGCAACGAAGCTAAAAGACACAAAGGTGTATGGGATTCCCTCCGCCTCAACTAGGTCGCAGATCTTGGCATAGAGAGCAGCATATAATTAGGAGAAACATCTCTATTAGAAAGCAACGAAAATTTAGAGCACAATCCCCTTGTCCAACAAACCTATATGAGTTCCCACAAAATAAAATAAAACAAACTTACATGAGACTTGTTGGGAATTACTTATTCCCAAAATTGGATTCGACACTAAATCAAACCCCTAAAAAGATGAAGCGGAAGCGAGCCCAGAAACAAACAAACATGAATCACCGATCAAAAGCACACCACGGGATCGAGCGTACCTTTTGTCCACAGACTAAACACCGACGTTGCGATTCGAGGAGGAAACCGGATACTGTTCTTCAAAGGAGAATTCTTTTCTTCACTTAGGGAGAGAAGCGATGTGCAAGAGACGTTGTTTATAGGGGGATTGCATTACTTGATTTCTAGGAGCTCATTGCCATTTTTTTTTTTATTTTTCATTTGTTGGGAATAAAGACACAACCTATAGCAGCTCATAATGGGCATCATATTCTATGGGCCCTCAACTCACGGTAAAATTTATCTATCCACTCGCATGGGCCAAAACCAACATGGGCGAACGGGCCCTAGATCGATCGAAAATCCATCATTTATATCTCTCTTGATCTTCTTTTAAACAATGATATTGCCATAATATATAGCAGCTATAATGGGCATCATATTCCGAGTAAATTTAGTATGCAATACCCTAGATCGATCGATCACATTTATATCTCTCTTGATCTCTTTTAAACAATGATATATATATATTGTATTCACAATTATGATTATCTCAAAGACAGTCATAATTGGTCGACCAGTGAATACAAAACTACAATGTGATTCTCCAAATTTGATCTTCCTATTTCCTTCAAACTCTCAATTTCAGTTCAGCTTGCTTTTCTAGAAATGTCCCATTAGATCGAATCAACTCATAACCATTGGCAATATCCTAAGATAGCAAACACTAAATAGAAATCTTGAGAATAAAAAAAAAGTCTTGAGGGCACTAAATTGAGGAATTCTTTTCCTCAAGAGTCTCATACGGCATAAAAGTTGAGATCAAATTTTTTGCTACTCTTATTGGTCGTATCATGCATACGCAGTATGAAATACGTATTACGGTATTTAACTACTTTCCCATTGAGCGTATGTCTACATCTTTAATACCGTACAGATGATAGTTCAGACATACCTAATGTCTAACTTGAGTTCACATATTTACTCATATACAGAATTCATCAGAACTTACATCTGACATTATAGACAGATAAAGTAAAATATGTGGGTTATTTTACTTTTGGACATAGTAAATATCATGTTCTCATCTTAACACTTAGTTAAGGCGACAAATATATTTTAAGCTTGAGCTCTCGATTATCACATAGATAATAAGCTTAAAAAATCTCATCTCTCTTTATCACATAGTAAATAGAGGCAATTATTCGTATGAGTGGGCTAATCTCTTATCTGTCCGACATACTTTCTCAACTTAATGTAATACACTGAGCATTAAGATGCATAAAGATCAAACAAAGATTCATAGGCATTAACAATGAAAAAAACAAAAAGTTCATAAATGTGAACAATTCAGGGAAATTACAATCCAGTCCATCAGACTCTACGCAATCCTAGAGATTTTACATGACCACAAAATACATCTCTAGGTATTGGCTTTATCATATGATCTGCTACCATTCTATGTAAGTTCACATCCTTTCGTGCAACCATATCTTTGACAAAGTTATACTTGGTATCTATATATTTGGTCTTGCCATGATATTTTGGATCTTTGGTGTACGCTATAGCTGCTTGGCTATCACAATTAACCAATAATGGATTTGCAGCTTTCTCAATAACATCTAAATAATTTAAAAATCTCTTAAGCCAAACTCCTTCTTGTACCGCAACTGATAATGCCACGAACTCAGCTTTCATCGTGGACAAGGCTATACACGTTTACTTCTTACTGCTCCATGATATGGCGCCATTGTTTAGTAAGAAAGCAAATCCAGAGGTAGATTTTCTTTCATCTAAATCTCCTCCCCAATCAGCATCTGAATAGCCTTCAAGTCGCAGATCCTTTCCTTGGTAATTCAACTTGAAATCAGCAGTTCCCTTCAGATACCTCAGTATTCTCTTAACGGCTTTCCAATGTGCTTGACCTGGATTGGATTGGTATCTACTCATCATTCCAACTGCAAAACATATGTCAGGTCTTGTACACATCATAGCGTACATCAAGCTCCCAACAGCACTAGCATAAGGAACATGTTTCATTTGTTCCTTTTCTTGTGGAGTCCTTGAACATAGTCTATGGCTCAATCCTTCATCTTTTGCAATAGGAGTGTCTATGAGTTTACAATCTTGCATACGAAATCGTTCAAGAACATTATTTATATATGTTTCTTGCGAAAGAGATAACAATCTCTTCGAACGATCTCTTGAAATCTTAACTCCAAGAATGTATACAGCCTCACCCATATCCTTCATCTCAAAGTTGGAAGACAACCAACTCTTGATAGTATTAACAAACTCCATATTGCTTCCGACAATTAGTATATCATCAACATATAATGATATGATCACAAATTGATCTTTGGATCTTTTGATATATACACAATGGTCATCATCTATCATTGTAAAATCATATGCCATTATGGCATTATGAAAACGTATATACCATTGCCTTGACGACTGCTTAAGGCCGTATATCAATTTCAAAAGTCGACATACATTTTCTTCTTGGCCTTTCATTATGAAACTAGCATGTTGTTCCATATATATTTCTTCCTCTAATTCTCCATTGAGGAAAGCAGTCTTTATATCAATTTGATGTAACTCAAGATCCATACTAGCCACTATTGCCAGAATAATGCGAATCGAGGTAAATCTCATTACAAGAGAAAATGTTTCTTCATAATCAATTCATTTCTGTTGATTATATCATTTCGCCACAAGGCAAGCCTTATGCCTTTCTATCGAACCATCAGTTTTTCGCTTTATTTTGAGAACCCACTTGTTCCCAATAGCTTTGCGTCCCTTTGGAAGATCAATCAGTTTCCAAACTTGATTTGACTTCATTGACTCAATCTCCTCTTCCATTGCATGAATCGATTTTTCCTTACTAGGGCAATTTAGAGCCTCATTAATATTTCTTGGCTCATCCTCATCTTGCGGAGCAATCATAAAAGTTTCCCCTTCAATGTCAAAACGTCGACGGGGAATACTTTGGCGACTTGTTCGCCGTATGGGAGATTGTACACTTTGCACATCATTCCCCATTATGCTCCCACTAGGATTAGATAATGATGATGCCGTCTCATCATGTGGTTGTAATTGAGAATGAGTTGAATTCAATTCATCATTTCTCATATTACTCCCACTTGGACGAACTCCACTAATATCGTTATCTTGATCCAAGGTTTCAAATATGGAGTAATCTTCTTCCCATATTTCGCCATTCTTAGGAAATTCATCCTCTAAGAATGTGACATCCCGTGATTCAAATTCAGTTATACTCCCACTTTCCTGCTCACCTATGAACACATACCATTTCGAGTGTTCGGAGTATCTTATGAAAATACTCTTTTTTCCTCTGGGACCCAATTTCCCAAACTTGTGAGAGAACTCATGAGTATAGGCAGCACAACCCCATGGCTTAAGAAAACTTAAGTCTGATTTTCTACTTATCCATAACTCATATGGAGTGGAAGTAACTGATTTGGAAGGCACTCGGTTAAGTATATAGGCATCAGTTAACAACGCATCACTCCAAAAAGTGATAGGTAAGTTAGCATGCGCCATTATGGACCTAACCATTTACAGTAGGGTTCTGTTTCTTCTTTCCGCAACACCATTTTGTTGAGGAGTATATGGAATAGACACATGTCTTTCTATTCCTTTTTCATCACATAATTTTCTGAACTCATCAAATAAATATTCTCGACCTCGATCGGATTTTAATACTTTTATTTTCTTGTCTAATTGATTTTATACCAAATTCATAAACCTTTTGAAACAACTCAATGCTTCATATTTATGAGAAATCAAATAGACATATCCGAATCGAGTATAATCATCTATAAAAGTGATGAAATAAACAGCCCCATGCCTTCCTCTCACATTCATTAGACCACAGACGTCAAAATGAATTAAATGCAGAGGAAATTCAGCTCTTTTACATTTTCCAAATGATTTCCTTGTCGTTTTCCCTACTAGGCAATGCTCACATATGGACAAATCGACTTTTTCAATGTTGCCCAACAAGCCCTCTTTGGCTAGTCTATTCATACGTTGTTGGTCAATATGACTAAGTCTAGCATGCCACACATTCACATCATTATCATATGAATTAAGAGACGTGAGAAATGAATAACAAACATTTGCATTAACATAGTCAATATCTAATACAATGAAACCATCCAGAAAATAACCACAACCATAGTAATTTGTATCCAAAAACAAATCCACACCTCTATTATGGAAGTTCATATTAAAACCAAACTTAACCAATACCAAAACAAACACTAAATTTCGACGAATCTCCTGAGCATACAACACATCATGTAGGAATAAAGTGCGACCACCACGTATGTTCAGTTGGCAGGTGCCAATTCCTTTAACTTCAGCTCTGGAGTTATTTCCTACATAGATCCACTTTGTTCCAATCGAAACTCGTCGAAATTCGTCGAAATTCTACGAAGGATTCTCTATCCTTCGCTACATGGTCTGTCGCTCCTGAATCCACAGTCCACAAAGGATTAGATTCAGTTAAGAATACAAAACTTGACACATATGCAAAGTTCTCGATAGTATAAGGGGTGTGTACTTTCTTCGGCTCGCGGCAATCGCGGGCATAGTGACCCCCTGGTCACAGTTGTAACATTTCTCCCTTGAAATATTTTTCACATGAGGACGTTTTCCTCTCTTCACACGAGGACGTTTTTCTCTCTTTTGTTGGTTAATTTTTGGTTTCTTGCAAGAATGACTTAATCCCTTACTTTCCCACATATTGAACGAATCAATGCGCTTGCGCTTAGAGCTTGATAACCCTACTGAGCTGAAAGCAACACAACAAATATCTGTATCCCGCTCAAATGCCTTGAGGTGATCATCTGCTAGCTCAAGGTGACACACAGCATTCTCAAGATCTTCCATAACATGGTCAAGAGCTTTTAGTTCTTGCTTTTCCAGCACATATCGAATTCTCATATTCAATATTTCACTATTCTCGCCGTTCAATTTGTCTTCTTTGTTCATATCAGCAATTATGTTCTTAGTTGCTAAATCCATCTATCTGAACATATCAGACATATATGCACGAAATATTAATGTCTATCATTTATGCATCTATTTTGCACAAACCCATCATATTAATTAATAATTTTAAGTAAGGTTTCAGAATCAAAAGGTCACTATGTTTCCAATCATCCTCCAAAAAATCCTAACTTAAAACTATCATTAATATAATTGTCTATGCAAAATAAATTCTATGAAGCTACAAAAACTTCTATGAACTACCTACAGCAGTCAACAATAACAGAAAGCAAACAATATTTGACATCCAATAGAATAATAATGCTTTCACATAATACAACTTATATATCAGTTGCTACACCAACAACAACTAGGTAGGAAACATTACATAAGATGTCCACAAAATACACTAAATAAATAAAAAATCTCGAAGCGGCTAAAACCAATGCATTATACAACGGATAGGAAAAGTTTCTATTTGGTTCAATTTCTTTTTCTTTTCCTCTGTAAAATTTTCGGGCATTCTTGACAGCCACGGAAAAACAGACGGATATCCCTTAGGATTTCTCTTACGCACATTCATTCCTCGCTTAATCGAGGTCATTCATTGGGTCGCAGTCTTTGTGGCTCCAACCCGATGATATTCATCTACAAATTCCATTGCTAGCTCCTTATAACTAGTAAATCCTTTGACCTCCCATAGGCGATGGTCCTTGTTTGTTTGCGACCTCTTATTGTCTATAAAAGGCAAGGAGAGTGTATTGTGTTGGGCAGAGTCCCTTGAAGTAAAGTGAGTGTTTTTATAAACCTTTCTATGGCTTTCTAAGCTCCTCTTCTTCTCCAGCGGCTAAAACCAATGCATTATACAACGGATAGGAAAAGTTTCTATTTGGTTCAATTTCTTTTTCTTTTCCTCTGTAAAATTTTCGGGCATTCTTGACAGCCACGGAAAAACAGACGGATATCCCTTAGGATTTTTCTTACGCACATTCATTCCTCGCTTAATCGAGGTCATTCCTTGGGTCGCAGTCTTTGTGGCTCCAACCCGATGATATTCATCTACAAATTCCATTGCTAGCTCCTTATAACTAGTAAATCCTTTGACCTCCCATAGGCGATGGTCCTTGTTTGTTTGCGACCTCTTATTGTCTATAAAAGGCAAGGATAGTGTATTGTGTTGGGCATAGTCCCTTGAAGTAAAGTAAGTGTTTTTATAAACCTTTCTATGGCTTTCTAAGCTCCTCTTCTTCTCCAGCCTGGTAGAATCCTCTAGGAAATGCAGCTCGGGTAGATTAGAAGCGTTTCCATCCTGGTTCTCATGGTGTCCCTAGGTCCTGAACCAAAGGGCAGAGAGGTTTTCTGCTAAAAGGCCGTCCCTGAAGGGCTTGAACGGGAGTTGTTCGCCCAATGTGGGAAGGCATACCTGCTGAAAATTGTCTCTTCCTTCCCTGGTTCGAGATCTAGTTCCATTATGGTATCAGAGCCATTCTAATGGAAGAGTGTTCATAAAGAATCACACCATATGAGTATCTGGCATGGGATAACCGTTCTAACCACAACATGATCAATTATGTCGTCACTCTCCCATCGATAACCATTCAAATCGGCTATCAACCTTGAAAGCCTTTCCTTTTGTTCATTTGACATTGTGCGCATAGATGCGCGCGGCTTACGGGGAGGCATTGTTCTTGCAACAAATGCAGAACAAAAAAGGGATTACATATAATCCACGTAAACATAATTAAAAAAAGAAACACATTCATTTTCCCTTTTTTTTTTTTTTTGGTCAACGGTCAATGGTTAACGGTCGAGTCAACAGTCAACGGTCGGTCAACGGTTAACGGTCGAGTCAACGGTCAATGGTTGGTCAACGGTCAACGGTCAACCGGGTCGGACGGGTCGGTCGCCGAGTTGGGTCGGGCCGGTCGGGTTGGGCAGGCCGGTTGAACGAATCGACCGGCACGTGCAGCTCGCGTGCAGCAAGCGCGTGCCGCGCACACACCATCGACGGCGCCCGCGCACGTGCGTCACATGTGTGCGCGTCGGCTCCACGCGCGTGTGCGACGCACGCGCCTGCGTGTGCGAATCGGCGCGTGCGTTGCACGAGTTGAAGGCACCATTTCGCGCCGGCTGCGCATGGGGGCGCGTCCGACGGCCTTTGGCGGCGTTCCACCACTCGTCACGTTCGTCTCGACGAGACCTTCCATCTAGAGCCTTCAGAAATGGATTTCGACTTATAGAAACTCGAAAAAAATGGATGAACAGTGCTCGGGTGTCGGGATTTTTCCGCCCCGATCGGTGTCGGCCAATTAATTTCACGAAAAAGCAATAAGAAATCATCCATGAACATGAAAGGGGTCGGGAAAAACATGGAAAATGATCGGGAAACAAGAACTAGGGCTCTGATACCAATGTTGGGAATTACTTATTCCAAAAATCGGATTCGACACTAAATTAAACCCCTAAAAAGACGAAGCGGAAGCGAGCCCAGAAACAAACAAACATGAATCACTGATCAAAAGCACACCATGGAATCGAACTTACCTTTTGTCCACAGACTAAACACCGACGTTGCGATTTGAGGAGGAAACCGGATACTGTTCTTCAAAAGAGAATTATTTTCTTCGCTTAGGGAGAGAAGCGATGTGCAAGAGACGTTGTTTATAGGGGGATTGTTTTTACGTTGATTTCTAGGAGAGTGAGAAAGAAAAAAGAACGTATGTAACCTTCCAAAATGTACGTTTCTTTTTCTTTTATATTTTCCCTCGAAGCGTCTTCTTCAAACGACGCAATTCCTCAACGTAACACCTTTTCCAAAAGACACAACCTCTCGTATCTAAACAATACAACTTTTCATATCGCAACCGTTCCTTCATGGGCCCTCAACTCACGGGCCGGGCTCTAACAAACCAACTCAGGCCCATCATAAATAAAACCATCAAGACTGAATTTCATGTTTCTTCGATATGTAACTATGGCAGAGTGAAAAATGATTATAAATGAATCAAATAAATTCAGCAATTTAAGAAAATTTGACCACAAGTGCTATTAGGATATTTGAAGAAATGGAAAGTGAAGATTCAAATGTTAGGGTAGCAACCTGATCACTCTGCCAAGGATAAAAAATGCAGACATGCTGCTTGCTTGGGCACTCTGTCAAAGTATAAGATATGCAAGTATAAAAATATCGATTGATGGTCAACATCCCAATAGAGGGATTGGGTAACGTACTGACATATATGCAACAATAATACGCCTGAAAAAGACCATTTTCGGGAATAAACTAGTTCATGTTTCCCGCGAATTCATAATGGAAGAGCTGGGCTACATGTCCATAGTACATATCGAGCGCTCAGAACTTCCTATTCTGTAGGCTGACCTCATAGGAAATCCAAACACACAGGTTCTGGATAAATAAAGCCTCCTGGAGTGAGTGGGGTTCTTACACGCCTCATTAAATGAAGGGGTGCAGGAGGAAGACTTTCAGGTTGTCACACATGGAGGATCTGACATGTTAGGTGCTGGAGCATTTGAAGAAGATAATGGAATGTGGGCTTTGTTCGTCTCTTTCTACTTACCCTTTTGTCTTCTTAGTCTAAGGCTATGTGAACGTAAAAATGAAAATAAGGAAAGAAAATTAAGTCAAAGGTAATCATTTCCTTAGTACATGTCCAGAAGACTTTCTCATGCTAAAATAAATGATGAGAGACTTCTCTTGGCTATTAAAAGAGGAGCCATTCGGGTTGAGGTACGAAAAGGCCTTGATGGCTAGGGAGGAGAGAGGTCGCCAGCTTTTTGGTGGCCGAGGGTGGAGTATTATTCTATTAAATCCCCAATTCTTCCCCGCAAATTAGATTTGAAGAGACACGGAGTGTTGAAGCCGAGTTAAATCGTTATTAGTAGAATTTATTTGATTCTTTAAGTGAAATTTCATTAGTAATTATGAAGAGCTAAATATTATATGAATTATTAAGTATAATTAAGAGTTGAAAAATATTGAGAGGGAGTATTTGAATACTTGAGTGATTGAAATCTTTGTTATATTGCTTATATTTATAGTGAAATTTCGTACTACTCTCCGCATGAATATAAGTTCCGATATCCAAATTAAACCACAAAAATTCGGTGTCCAATTTACTCTTCTTCTTTTTGACTATTTTTTTTCGATTTGCTTGTAAGACAGTACATTGTGCATCCTTGATGACAAAATTTCCTACCCAATTGAACATGTCAAAAAGCAATAGTGTGGATTTGAAATGGTTATCCACATTGTGCTATACTTAGATGTGCAATAGTCATCCTCCGATTTCATTGATAACTTCTACACAAAGTCATGATAGAAAAAGAGGTTTAGTCTACAGATAAATAAGTCGATGCATCCCAGAAGTAAATAATTAAGCTAATGCAACTTGTATCATCAGTCGAATGCTAAACGAACGATGATTATGATTATGAGGACAAAATTATTAAAAACAGCACCACCTTTATATTTCCAGCTACTTTAATGGCAGTAACAATCTTGTATTGGACCTGTAGAGATGTCCCATCAGTAGAGATTACTATATCAACCTGCTTAATCACAATCAATAGTCTCTGAATCATTTTCGTCTACTCGAGAATCAAATGACCAAGAGCATGGATAAACAATCAATAAAATCGGCAATCAACTGAACAACAGGTCAGTGCAGCTACGTAGCTACTGCTGTCTTAGAAACAGCCAAGGCACACGGGAGTTTCTATAATGATTGCCTGAAAAAGTGCTCGTTCGAATCAACATGTGAAGCTGAAATGATTCGTCAGGCAGTGTATAATATCACCAATATACAAAAACAAAACAACAGAAAAGAGAAGGAGCAATGCCGGATTGCAATACGACTCCAATCAGGTCGATTGAGCGAGAGATCGAGACGAAAATCAACTCCATTTCCACTGCTAAAGACATTTCTCAGAACGACAAGCAAGATTTAACGGCAAGCGACACTTCGGTTCCTCGAAGCAGAGCCAGACGTTGAAACCGAACGCCATCGCGATCGCACGAGAGTAACTACTCACATGAACTAGATAGATGCCTAAGCCCTTGAAACCTCGGACAGGGTCAGACGGAGTGGATGGCCCTACAAGAGTGAAGGTAGGGTGAACAGACCGAGCATTCACTTCCACCATGAACTTTCTGATGTGCGTAGCGACTCCGATCACCAGGACTTTGCTCTTCTCGGCCATATCGGAGTGGTTTTCATGGTGGAGCCAATGGATTTTCTCCGACGAACTCGGTCGGTCTCCATAGCAATTCCGCCGTTGCTGTTTTTTATTTTCTTTTTTTTTTGTCGATCATATTCTACGCCTATGCTAACTCTCACTCTCAGACTTTTGTCCGGCCTCCTTGCAGGACGTGAGAGTCAAACCCACTCCTGAAACTAATGCGTCCCCACCCCAACCTCCTGAAAATGTGGAATTTGAACCCCCACCCCCCTTCCAAGTTGGAAGGGTGGCCACTGAGGTAAACCCCAGTGGTTCTGCTGTTTGGAAGGGTGGCCACTGAGGTAAACCCAAATGGTTCTGCTGTTACTGTTTAGGAGGAGGAAAGGGAGAGAGTGCGCACTAAAATGCAGGATTACATGTGGCGCTATATTTATTTGAGTTAATACTCTGAAAAATCCTAAATTTGTATATATATAATAAATTTATCACAAACTAATTTTTTAGCCACTAAAAATCTCAAATTGATATACTCATAACAAATTTATCCCAAATTAATTTATTTAACCGCCGAAAATCTCAAACTATACCATCAATTAAATTGGATTAATATCATAAAAAATCACAAAAATTATACAGCTATGAAAAATGGAGGATAAAATCCCCAATTGATACATCAGTACATGTTATCCAATTTAGTAATTTGGTAGTAGGGTACAAATATATTAGTTTGATAAAATTAATTAAAATTGTAATTTAAAATTTTTAGTAATCAAAAAATTAGTTTTTATTAAATTTATTATAAGTGTATCAATTTATATTTTTAGAATATTAATTTTATTTATTTGGGTTCTGGAAGGGCACAATTGTCTTTTCAATGGATTGTCTCTTCAATGCATTGTCTTTTCAGCCACTTGATTTTTCTTGATCTAATCATTAGGTGGGAAGAAGGACATGCAAAGTGGACAAATAGAGGAGAAAATAGACAGAAGGAAATCTGATATCAGGTACTTCAATAAAAGTTCGTCTAGTTCGAGGGGAGACGATTCGAATTATTGTGAATTAAGAAAACTCAACTCGCCAAAAATAAGAAAATCTACATTTAAGTTTGGATTGTGCTAGATTTAAGTAATCCTAATTTAGATTCTAATTAATTTTAATATTGTGATTGTGTTTCTCGATCGATGTTAGACTATTGTAACGTACAATGATTTGTCATGCAAATATTAAGAAAGAAGTTGGAACGGTTTTTTTTATCGTATGAAAGAGAAGTTAGTACGGTTGGAAAGGGCAACGAGGCACTCGACGTGCATGTGCTTGCATGGTATCTTGACGTGTTACATTGATTATGAGATTACTCTTTTTATTATTTTGGGTAACATAAGAATTCTATGTTTTCAAATTCACGAATTTTTGAAAAAAGGAAACTTACCTTGTCAGATTGATTCCTTCATAAAAGAGTGAACTCAGTTCCATATAAATAAATTAAGCAAATTATAAGATAGTCTCTTTATCATTAAATGGAAAAGACTTCATGCTTAGATCATCCATTCAAAATTTGAAATTGCATTCTACCTAATTTGTGAAGTTAACATGGTACCATGTAGACACAGCCTTTTCAGGCTTTCTCGTTTAGAAAAGGACACGAGTCCGCGCCGACTTTGGCTGGTAAAGAATTTGGTTCGCGAGGTGTCCAGATTCATCGTGCGTGTTCCACGCCCATAACACCATAGCAGTCCTCATAGCATCAAGGATAAATCCTACATCGTGAGATTTGTTCATCGATCGGTTTTAACTTGCTATTCTCTCACCCTTCATCAACAGGTAACAGAAATATCATCTTTGCTGACTTTAACAATTAATCTGCCAAGTAAACCTCATCTCGATTCTGAAGAAATCTTCGAGGACATAAAAAATTTGATTTCAGAAAAATGAGCATCAACTTTGGTTTGGCTTTATATGCTCCATTTGCAAGAATAGAAAAGGAAAATTATACTTTTCATCCTTTACTTTTGCCGATTCTCTAATTAAGTCCCTGTAGTTTCGACTTGTCTAATCAAGTCTTCTACGGATTGAGAAGTCAATTAGGTTTGACCCAAATTTGGGTTAGGCTTTTGGCACAACAGCCCCTTAGCCCTTGTCTTTTATTTATTTATTAGCTAGCCCCTAAACCCACGGCAACTCCAAAACAGAAGTAACTTCTCCAAGCACACGGCACAGATGAAACACATATTCAGTATTCATAGTATGTCCTAATATTAGGAGGTTGTACAGTGCCATGAGATGATCAATGATAGCGACGTTTCCCACTAGGTTTGTAAGAAGCGGTATACCATAATTATTTCTGTATCCAAGCTAATGTGAGAAATCAAATCCCCAAGCACAGTAAGTTTCGACAATCAGACAAACTGATTAAGGTACTCATCCACGGTGGTGTATTTGACGTTGGGGTAGAGCTCCGAAGCTTCCACTCCAAATGACGCCTCAATCTCGAAGTTAGTTTGGTCTCCTTTCACGAAAATAGAATGGGATATGGCCCAACTCAGATCGTCTGGAGAATTCGCATCTGCAATATGAGCGGACAAATAGACCAATCGATGTCAAGTAGAGAATAGGACAATTTCCACATGCTTAAATCTAATAGTAACGCATCTGTGACCTCGAATTTGCTTCAGAAGTTGCTCCTCTGGAATATAAACCCTCTCCAGGGTCTTGCCGATCTTTCTCTCCCACAAAGACACGAGATCATTCATCGAGTAGGTGTTGGCAGGAGGTCTGATGTACAGAATTTTGTTCAAGGTCCTTGGATCATCCATGGCTTTGATGGTATAGGTGCCGATGTCATCCTCCCTGTTAAACACCACTGTATATTGACAGGGAGAATTTTAGTATTTGGCTAATAAATATATCACAAAAACTTTGATTTTCCTAGAGTTACTTTCGGCTCACATTTAAAGAATTCTCTTGAAATAAAGATTCATCAGAGATGAATGCATCCATATGTTCTTTTCTCAACCAGATACAGATAACCTTCTTAATATGCTAACCAGGAGGTATTGCGCCAAGATAACCAACATCACCTTCATACCATTTATTAGTTTCCAGAAGTCAAGACTAATGGATGTAAAAAGCCCGACATCTCTAGATAGGGAGTTGCCTCAAAATTCTCAAGCTTGAGGAACTGCTCTCAATCTCAACACTCCCGTAATTAAATCATAAAAATTGTACAGCAAAATCCTGAGCAGTCAGAATACGTGTTTCAACGAATTGCTTCTTACCTTTTGCATTACCATCCCCTAAGATGACAACTTTATCTCTAGAGGGAGCTGTAGCCCCGGGCTGTGCCAATGTCGAACGGTGCCAACCTGCTAGAAAGTTACAGGACACATAGGTATACGGGATTCCCTGTTCCTCAAGAAGGCAGAGGATGTCGGTATAGTAAGCAGCATAAAAAGTTCTTGCTGGCTCCACAGCATGGGCACGATCCACATGACTTCCAAACACTGAAGGCAAGAATCTCTAAAAAGAAAAATAACCAAATCAGAAGAAACATTTCTATTGGAAAGCAACGAAAATTTAGAGCACATTCCCCTTATCCAACAAAATTATACGAGTTCTGGCAAAATAAAACAAAACAAACTTATACGAGACTGAAGTACCATTTTTTTTTTTTTTTGGGGGTCAATATGTTGCTATAACAGAGTAAAATATGACCATAAGTGAGAAAACAAATCCAGCAATTAAGCAAATCCTACCCCAAGTGCTATTAGAAAAAAAGAAGAAATGGAAAGTGAAGATTCCAATGTTAGGCAGCAGCCAGATAACTCTGTCGAGTATAAAATATGCAAATATGCTGCTTGCTTGGATGGACACTTTCACTAGTGATTAGATATCAGGTAAGTGTATTGCCTTTAGGGAGCATGCTGAGTTCCACTCATCGTTGACCGTTTACCACCCGAAGCAACAACAATTACTACTAAGTACTATCCCAGTAAGTAGGGCTGGGGAACATATATGCAAAAATAATACTCATGAAAAAGGCCATTTCAAGGTTAAACTAGTTCATGTTCCCTGCGAATTCATGATCGAACAGCTCGGACACACGTCCATAGTCCATATTGAGTGCTCGAAACATGTGTTTTTTTCGCTGACCTACAGGAAACCCAAACACAGGTTCTGGATATATATACATATGAAGCCTCCTGGAGTGTGTGGGCAGCGCAATATCCACACCGTGCTACACTTGGATGTGAAATAGTTATTCTCAAATTTCATCGAAGACTTCTACACAAAGTCATGACCAAAAGATGTGAAGTCTACATATATGTAAGTCAATGCATCCTATTTCATCAAAACGAAGCTCGCAAGGAGAAGGTGATTCACTAATACCGGAAGGAACGAATTAAGCTAACACAACCTGTACCATCAGTCGAATGCTAAACAAACAATGATTACGAGGACAAAATCATTTGAAACAGCGCCACCTTTATATTTCCGACCATCGTAATGGCAGCAACAATCTTGTATTGGTCCTCTGGTGATGTCTCAACGGTAGATATCACCACATCGACCTTCCTGATCGCAGTCAACAGAGTATCCGGATCATTTATATCTCCCTGAGAATCAAAGGACCAAGAGCATGAACCAACAATCGATGAAGTCAGCAATCATCAACAAATCCTGGTTTGGCAGTGGGATTCATAACCGATGAAGATAAGACTTCGATACCTTTATCAGACAAGAAAAAAATACGACGACAAATAAAAAAAAAAACAAGCCACTATCCACAGAATTCTCGTCCATGGCATCTGAACAACAGGTCAGAGCAGCTACTAGGTAGCTGTAGCCGTCTCGTAAACAGCTAAGGCATAAGGAAGTTTCTGTAAGATTTGCCTGAAAATGCGCTCGTTCGAATCAACATGGAAAGCTGAGATGATTCGTCACAAAAAATTTCACCTTTTTCACGAACAAAGACAAAATATCAGAAAAGATAATGAACAACGCCAAAGCCCAACGTGACTCCAATCAACTCGATCGACTGAGAGATCGAGACGAAAATCAGCTCCGATTCTACTGCTAGACATTTCTCAGGACGACGAGCAAGATTTAACGGCAGGAGGCTTCGATTCCTCGAAGCAGGACCAGATGTCGGAAACGAACGCGATCGCACGGGCATAGCTTCTCACCTGAACCACACGGACGCCTAAGCTCTTGAAACCTTCGACGAGGTCGGCCTCGGCAGGGTCGGACGGAGTGGACGGCGGTGCCAGGAGAGCTAAGGTAGGGTGACCGGACTTAGCACTCGCTTCCACGACGAACTTTCCGATGAGTCCGGTGACTCCGATCACCAGGACTTTGCTCTTCTCCGCCATCTCGGAGTGGCTTTTCACGGCGGAGTCGGTGGATTTTATCCGGCGAGCTCGCTCGGTCTCCTGAGCGACTCTGCTTCCAGCTGCTCGTAAGAAAGGGAGAGAGCGCGCTAAAATGAGGAGGTCCATGGCACGGAAGCCCATTTATATTTTGATTCCAGAAGGGCATAAGCGTCTTTTCCGTGAAATTGTCTTTCCAGCGAATTGACTTCCCTCGATCTGATCCTTCACCGGAAAAAGTGCATGAAATTAATTGTCTGTTACATTTATTTTAAATTAATTATTGGGAAAATTCTAAATAAAAACCCAAAATTGATCAATTTTCTTAAATAAGGATCCGAAATGAATTTTGTGTCAAATAAAGACTTAAAGTGGACCAATTGTCTCAAATAAGGACCTGAAGTGGTTGAATCAATTCTAAATAAGAACTTGAGCTTGCTGGTCAGCCAAATATTCGTCAGCTATCAAGCATGTGACATTTCCAACAACCGGAGTTTGGGCAATTTTGTCCAACAAAAATATAGAGAAAATTAACAAATCCTAAAACAGAAATAAAAAAACCCTAGGTTTTCTACAGTCTTCCCGTTCCTTGTACCCATCCTCTGCAAAGTCAAAAACCGAAGTTCTCCCCATTCCTTGTACCCATCCTCCGCAAAGTCGAAGACCCAAATTTTCCGCCAGTTGAGGCACGTATTCAAAAATAAGAAGAAAACCAAATGCTTCTTTCTTTGTTTATGGAGACCCAAATTCTACGCCGGTTGAGCAAGGCGAGGAGCGACGAGAATCGAGTCATGACCGGGTAGTGATTTGGTTGAGGAGCAATAGGGGAAAAGAAAGAAGAAAACGTAAACATCTAAATGAATAACCTAAACTTAATTAATTTATAATTTTCCCTTTTTTTCCAATCACAAATTTCTGACAAAATTGCCCATATTTTAATCGCTGGAAAATGTTTACTGGTGAACTAAGGTCCTCAATAAAGATTAACTTGATCATTTTGGGTCCTTATTTGACACAAAATTCACTCAAAATCCTTATTTGAAACAATGGGTCCACTTCGGATCCTTATATGACACAAAGTTTACTTTGAGTCATTATTTGAGAAAATAGATTCACTTCAGATCCTTATTTGGAAATTTCCCTTAATTATTTTTATCTAAAATTCTCAAATGGATATATTAGTGTTATATTTACCACGGATTATTTTTTAATATCATAAATTAGGAAAAAATTGCGATCAATGTGACTTGAGTGTAAAAATGTAGGATTTTTTGCCATCTAAAATTAATTATCGGTACATACGACACGCATGTAGATGAGTTTTTTGTATTGCTAGTCTTGAAAAAAAAGGAAGAAGATCATATTTAAATTACTTTAATCACGATATTGTCTAGCTAGCTTGAGAAATGATTTATATTTTTGTAATTTTAAAAAAGCTTATGTAACAATCTGACGAGGTATTATTGATGCGATGTCCTAGGCGTGAGCATGGGGAAGCGTGTCCATCAACGATCTCTAAGACAACACAACAAACAACAGCCAGGAAAAGACACCACAAACATACTACTTTTATATTACATTAGTATATTACAAGCCATTTCTCTACAGAACATATCTTTTCCACCATGCTATATCTATCTGCATAAGCTTGAGGTATCCCTGTCTCCTCTATGGAAGTTGAAGCTCCAAAATTAGTATCCATACCTACAAGTCTGAAAGATAACAGAGTGAGTCAATGACTCAACAAGTGAAGTCACTAATCCTCATATAGGAGGACAGCTTGTCATCGAATCTAGCATGTGAACATTACTTGCACTACAACATCGATGGAAAATCAATAACAATTCCTTTGCTATACCTTGATTATATGCATGTGATCAATTTTGGCTTATCATCAATGTATGATCTACCTCAAACTTATCAAACAACACACAACAACATGCACAAAGGTTCATTAACCGTCTCAAACGATTCTTCCCATACTTTCAGGGGCTTCCAACATCAAGCAAGGCATTCGACCATCAAGCTAAGCATCCCATACTTTCAAGGACTTCATGACTCAATCAATGTATCCTCTTCTCAAAATGAGGCATCCCCTTGGCATAGAGGCATCTCGTTCTCATTAAAGAGACATCTTGTTGGCGTGGGGACATCATTCTCATGAACGAGGTATCGTCACCATCTCAATGGGCGACAACATCCCATTGGCGTGGGGTCATCATCGTTACCTCAAGTGGCAACAGTTCTTATAATTCATTAGGTGATCACATGTTCTACATCGCACAAATCGATTTATTATCTTTCATTTTAGCTGGTGCAAACAAGGTCTAAAAGCGTGCTCATACAAGTGCGTGCGTGCATCATGACCTATAACATTGTTACTTTACTACTATGCTGAGCATGACATGTGACTCGTGGCTCGAATTGACATGCTCAAGCGCCAACCCAAAGCCAAGCGAGGCTCAAATTGACATGCCTCAATACCGATCTAAGGCCAAGCAAGGTTTAGTCTATCACGCCTCAACATCGATTCCAAAACCGAGTAAGACTCATCCGTGACTCGTGGTGTGATTGTACTTTTGAATGCAAGACATGAGCAAACCATACAAAATCAATCCTCATCATGCACACGACTACACACAGGTGAGCACATAACTAAATCCAACAACGTAACATATTGCTCTAATTAAGGGTTAGAAATTCTACTTATAACTGCAAGGACATGAGCAAACCATACAAACAATCATCAACATGCACACAACTAAGCACGGATGAGAACACAGCCAAGCCCAACGTAGCACATTGCCCTAGCCGAAGGTTAGAGATTTCACTTACAACTTGTCCAGGTGGTGGCCAATGGCCAAGCAATGGCAAATTGATGAGACGTGAATGGCGAGAGAGGGAATGGTCGAGAGAGAGGGGAGAAATGAGCCAAGGTGAGGGAAATGAAGGGTTGGTGCTTTTATATAGGCAAAACCTCAATGATTGACTTTTCCAAATGGTCTAATAACTTCTTTAGGTGGCAAGGCTAATTAGGAGAGATGGCGCCCTAATAGCCTAGAGAAATGATTAAAGTCCTAAAAGTGTCTCTTATTGGTCACTTAGCCATAAGTCATCGCCTTAATGAAGAAACTATCTTGAAGAGGTGGCATGCCTACCCTGATGAAATGACGTCCTAAGGCCCTAGAAGAGCACTTGCCATTCTTCTCATTAGGCCACCTATGTCATGAGTCATCTTTCAATAATAACTTGGCTAAACTTGCTCTCCAAGACGATATCTTAATGTAATGATAACCTCATTTCTATAAGGACACCTAAGCTTATGACTCATTCTCTTCATTAATTTCTTAAATTTGGTGTCATCATGAGGCTTGGATTTTTGTCACATGTTAGACTATTTGTTCTCCAAGTTGAACTCCTTCCTCACCACTTGGACGTGTGAGTCATCCCCTTTATTCAGTTACTAACTTCCAAAAAACATAATCAGATTACTTGTTCTTCAAGTTAAACCCCTATCTTGCCACTTGAATGACAACTCATTCCTATATGAGTTACCTAAGATTTAGTTATAATCGGCTTTGGATTTAGTCAAATGTTTCTTGTTTCTCAAGTAACTTGCTACTTAAGTTGTCATATGTAATCACGATCAAATCCTCTTCCTTGCCACCCTAGTTCCTTACCACTTAAGTTGACGAGTCATTCTCTTTATTTATGGACTAACTTCCAAAGAACATTTTGTAAACATGAGATGGAAGCTGATGGAAGTGCCAGGATTATTGTGTGAGAGCTTTTCATGTTCATCCACAATCAATTGCACCATTCGAGTTGAGGTTTGTGGCTAATTCACAACTAGTCTAGGCGGGATGTAGCCAAGCCTGGCCGGCATGGCTAGTTCAATGGCCTATCATGGCTAGCGCATGGCTAGAGTTGGTCGGACATAGGGCCAAGCTAATCAGGCTTAAGGTTAGCTCATGGCCTAGCATAAGGTCGGGCTTAAGGCCTGGCGCATGGTCGAGTGGCAAGGTTGCTAAGCTGATCCATGACCGATCCGTGACTGGTCCGTGATCCATCGCAAGTGATCCTTGGAGTGGTCCTTGGGGCACACCAATTTCATAGCCATTTCTCATGGGCTAAAACTGTAGACGTTACAACTTAACTTGCCAAAAATATGAAAATCTAAATCAAAGTTTGGACGGTGTTTGAAATTTAAGTAATCTTAATTTTGAAGTGCTAGAAATATTATTTAATTTAAACTGTAATCTTAATTTTGATAACAAAGAAGTTGAGACTGCCTTTTTAGGTGTACTTTAAATATGAAATAATAAGAAAAAAATTTAATGCAATAGCTGCTTGACATGCATTTGCATATCATGGAGTTTCATAGTCCATATATGATTGTTTTCAGGTGCAAATTCTTTTTTCCTGTAGAGTCAATCACATAAATTAATTTTGTAAATTTTTGGCCAACAAAAGATTATCTTATAAATAATACAAAACTTCTTGAAGAAAAGAGAAGTAAATTATTAGATTGGTTCATTGATTGAATAGGGAGCATGATGCCGACATATATAAATGATAATCTCTTTATCATTAAATGCGAAAGATTTAATGTTTAGATCACCTTTTCGAAATTTTTTTTTCTTTATCTTTTGAGTGTTTGTTTAGCTAAAAAGGGTTTCGTACAATTTGTTTTTGATATTTTTACCTGCTTAGTTATTGAAAATGGATTGATTATCAAAAATCATTTACAATGAAGGAAAACATCCATGCTCAAAAACGAGGAAACTTTTCTCTATTCTCAAAGAGAGGAAATCATTTTAAAGTTAATGACCAAACGAGAACTAAAATTGATTTCCTCATAAAACATCTCTAAATTGATTTACCTATGATAAATTTACCTAAAACTAATTTTTCAACTATCAAAAACTCAAAATTGATACATATGTGACAAATTTATCCTAAACTAATTTTTTGACCACCAAAAACCTTAATCTAGTATATTTATGATAAATTTATCCTCTGTTAATTTTCGTTAAATTGAATTAATGCCATGAAAAAACACAAATTGATATATTTGTGACAAACATAAAGTAAAACTCAAAAACTGCTATATCTATCAACTATTTATGTCATATAACTTAGCAATTTAATAATAAAATTTAATAAAAACTAACGGAGAGTAAATTTATCATAAATGCACTAGTTTGAAAATTTTAGTATTATTAATTCTATCAAAAAATCTACGGTAAACAATGAGGAAATTTTTCTCTACCCTTAAGAGAGGGAATCATTTTCAAGTTAATGACCAAACGATAGCTAAAAAAGATTTCGGTACAAAACATCTTTCTTAGACATGTCGAAGTTTTCACTAAACAAAGCAAGTCTTCGTTTGCAGAGTCAACACGACATTGCACCGCACTGCGGATTTCTCGAAAAGAGAAGGACCCAAGAGTCCACGCTGGCGGCGGGCGGCATGCAGAGTACGGAAGGATTCATTTAGTCAAGACCGATATCCACGAATGATCGGGCGTGGAGACAGGATTTTAGTTCGAGATTTGTTCCAGCTTCATCAAGCATTTTTTCTTTTCTTTTCTTTTCTTTTCTTTGCCTTGTTCGCCGCCCATGAGAGTCCTTAAACTTGTTAATCTTTTAAGTTTATTCATAATCAACTCGCAACAGTAGATTTCTTCGGCTAAGGAATCCCAAAGTTTCAATTGCCTCGAGATTTTCGTGGACATATAAATAGTATATGATTTCATCACAATAGTTGCCTACGGACCATTTAGGCATGGAAAACTATTTGATTTTGTTTATTTCGTAAAAAAATGAATAATTTTAGAAATATTTTTCTAAAAGATAATTGCTTGTATAGTTTAAAATAATCTATATTTATTATCAATAATAAATTATATCTAAATTTTTAGTGAATGATAAAAATTTATTCATCCATTTATTTTATAAGCGAAACAAACGGTCATTTTTAGAATTTTTTTTCCAAATAATTTAATTTTCACGAAACAAATGGAGCTTAAAGCATAATGATCTTTTAGTATAAGACAAGGATTAGTAGCTCCAATTCAATACCCACACCGGCGACATAGAATGTATAAAATATAGAAGGGTTTTGCTCGTATGACATTTTTTTGTGTCATTACGAGAGTAACGGTATATTGTGAGTTGCAAATTTTTAGAGGGAACCCCACAATAATTATTATTATTATTATTTTTATGATTGATAACAAGCTATTAATCCATAATAGATTAAAAACAATCACGTAAACATTTCTCTATACATGAATAGAGAAATCCAATGTCTTTCTTTAAGCTTGGCCCATAAAACCCATTATCAACTCCAAAACAGAAGTAACTTCTTCAACCACTGCATAGATGCTGCACATATTGAATGATCCTAGTATATGTCCTCCTATTTGGAAGCTGCACGTGCTAGGAGATGATCAGCTAAAGCGATGTTTCAGACTAGGATCCTGAAAAGCAGAATCCTGTACAACTTAGGATTCAAGTAGATGTGGAAAATGAACGTAATTGCACAGTAATACCTACTCACACAATCGCCTCGATGCTCACATGAAAAAAAAATAAAAATTTACGCCTAAGCTCTTGAAACCTTGGGCGATGTTGGCCTTGGTGGGATCAAGGAGAGCAGACCCTTTCGCGAGAGGGTCAACGGACTTAGCGCTCGCTTAAACTTTGAGCCTTCCGAGATATCCAGTGCCTCTGATCACCAGGAGTTTGTTCTTCTTGGCCATTGAAGGTTCGTCCCGGCGGCAGCATGGTTTTTCCTGGGAAACTTGCTCGGTCTTGGACCATAGCTGCTGGAGTGTTGGCAGGCTCCGACATGAAGCATCATCTGATTTTGATTTCAGAAGGGCGTATATGTCTTTTTATGTGAACTGGTTTTTCTTGATGTCGTCATTAGCTGGAAAAGAAGTACAAGCAAAGTGGACTAATAGAAACAGAAGAAAATCTAATATAAAGTACTTCAATAAAGATTTTGTCGAGTTTGAGAGATAATTCAAATTATTGTGAAAAAAAGAAAATTTGACTTACCAAAAATAAGAAATTCCACTTTTAAGTTTGGAGGGTGTTAAAGATTTGAGGAATCTTAATTTTGAAGGACTGGAGATTCTAATTAATTTTATTATTATGGTTTTGTTTCTCAATTGATACTAGACTATTCTAACTTACAATGATTTTTCATGTAAATATTAAGGAAGAAGTTGAAATAGTTCTTTTATATCATATGAAAAGTGAAACTTGGTATGAAAGGACAATAAGTTATTCCACACGCATGTGCTTGCCTGGAATCATGACGACGTTAAATGATTGTTTTGAGGAAAAGGTAAGTGAAATTGGTATGAAAGGGCAATGAGCTATTTGACGTGCATGTGCTTGCATGGTGTCAAGACGTTTCATATCGCTAAATGATTGCTTTGAGGTGCACTAAATTCTTTCCAAAGCCAGCGTCGATCAAGGCCCTGTTTGGTAACATTTTTGTTTTTCCCAATTTCTGTTATTTTGTTTCTCAAAACAAAAAAAAAAAAAAAATCATAAATCCGTTTAGTAGTGTCAATTAATTTTTCTATTTCTTGGAATAAAAAGTCGTCAATAAATAGATTTGGAATAGAAATAAGAAGTAGAAAAAAAGTAGTTTCTTGTTTCTGAAAACAATTTCTAGAAATAAGCTATTTTCTCTTTTCTTTTCTTATTTTCTTCTTATTTGTCATCCGCCACCCCTCTCTGCCACTTGCTGTTAGTCGACCACTACGGTTGGCTCGGCCGCCACCGCCGACCGCCGCTGTCACCACCAGTCACTGACCCTCGCCGCCAATGACCACCAACAACACCGCCCACTGCTTGTTGCCACTGATCATCATCGGTGGGGGTTGGCAGTGGGTAGCGATGATCGACGGCCGGCAGCAGCAGTGGTCGGTGGTTGGTGGTGATGGCGGTCGGCGACAATAAAGAAGAATAAGAAAAAAAATTAAAAGAAATTTTATATTACTGTGAATCATACCAAACACATTTCTATTATTTTTCCATTCCAAGAATAGAAATTTTGTGTAATTACCAAACGCATTCTTTTATTGAGAAATTGTTTCGAGAAATAGAAATAGAAAAAAATATTTCTAAAAAGAAATTATTCTCCAAAACAAAAGTGTTACCAAACAGATCCCAAGAGTACTCTTTATGATTTTTCGAGGAACATAAGATTTCTATGTTTTCAAATTTATGAGTTCTTAAAAAAATGAGACCAAGGTTTTTAGATTGATTCCGCTACTAAAGAGTGAGTTCAATGCACATATATTAAGCAAGTAGTAAGATAGTCTCTTTATCATTAAATGAAAAAGATTTAATGTTTAAATCGTCCATATGAAATTTGAAATTGCAATTTACCTTTACCTAATCTATCAAGTTAACCCAGTACTATGTAGACACCGCCTTATTGGACTCTCTTGTTTAGGAAAGGATATGAGTCCTCACTCTCGGCGTTTAGTAAAAAATTTGGTTCGCAAGGTGTCCAAATTTATTGTGCATGCCTCTCTTTCTTCTTGCTTGTTCCATGCCCATAACAATCCTCAAATCATTAAGGATAATCCAACACCGCGAGGTATTCATCAATGGGTTTTAACTTGCTATTCTTTAAGCTTACCTTTCACCAAGTGGCAACAAAAACATCATCCTTGCTGACTTCTATATAATATATAAATCTGCTAAGTAAACCTCGAGTTTAGATTCCGAGGAGATCTTCGAGGACATGTAAATTATTTGATTTCAAAATTGTGCATCAACAATGCTCCACTACCAGAATAAAAACGAAAGATTTATAGTTTTCACCCCTCTACTTTTTCCGATTCTCCAATTAAGTCCGTGTGCTTTCAATTTGTCTAATTAAGTCAATTAGGTTTTACCCAAATTCGGGATAGGCTTTTGGCACGACACCATAAACCCTCGTCCTTTTTTATTTGTTAGCTAGCCCCTGAACACATAACACCTCCAAAACAGAAGTAACTTCTCCAAGCATACAGCACAGATGAGCACTTCTTCAGTATTCATAGTATGTCTTAATATCTGGAGGTTGTACAGTGCCATGAGATAATCAATGGGAGCGACGTTTCCCACTAGGCTCGTGCGAAGCGATATACTATTACCATTTGTGTATCCAAGCTGATGTGAGAAATCAAATCCCCAAGCACAGTAAGCTTCGACAATCAGACAAACTGATTAAGGTATTCATCCACGCTGCTGTATTTAACATCAGGGTAGAGCTCCGAAGCTTCCACTCCATACGACGGCTCAATCTCGAAGTTAGTTTGGTCTCCTTTCACGAAAATAGAATGGGATATGGCCCACACCAGATCGTCTGGAGATTTCACATCTGCAATATGAGCGGACAAGTAGACCAATCGTTGTCAAAAGGTTTAAATCTCATAGAGAATAGAGACAATTTCTACGTGCTCATATCTAATAGTAACGCATTTGTGACCTCGAATTTTCTTCAGAACATGCTCCTCTGGAACATAAATCCTCTCCAGGGTCTTGCCGGTCTTTCTCTCCCACAATGACACGAGATCATTCATCGAGTAGGTGTTGCCAGGAGGTCTGATGTACAGAATTTTGTTCAAGGTCCTAGGATCATCCATGGCTTTGATGGTATAGGTGCCGATATTATCCTCCCTGTTAAACACCACTGTACATTGACGGGAGAATTTTAGAATTTGGCTAATAAATATATCACAAGAACTTTGATCTTTTGGCTCTTATTTCAGAACTCTCTCGATAAAAAGATTCATCATGGACGAATGCATTCATATGTTCTTTTCTCAACTAGATACATAAGATAACCTTCTTAATATGCTAACCAGGCGATATTGTGCCAAGATAACCAACATCACTTTCATATCATTTATTAGTCTCCGGAAGTCAAGAATAATGGATGTAAAAGGCCCGACATCTCCAGCTAGTTGCCTGGAATTCTCAAGCTTCAGGAATTGTCCTCACTCAGATTACTCCCGTAATTAAATCGTAAAAGTTGTACAGAAAAATCCTGACGAATCAGAATAGGTATTTCGATGCTTCTTACCTTTCGCATTACCATCCCCTAAGATGATAATTCTCTCTCTAGAGGCAGCTCTAGCCCTGGGCTGCACCAGTGTTGATTCTGTTGAACGGTGCCAACCTACGAGAAAGTTACAACACACATAGGTATACGGGATTCCCTCTTCCTCAAGAAGGCGGTGGATGTCGGTATAGTAATCAGCATAAAAAGTTCTTGCTGGCTCCACAGCATGGGCACGATCCACATCACTTCCAAACACTGAAGGCAAGAATCTCTAGAAAGAAAAATAATCCAATCAGAAGAAAAATTTCCATTGGAAAGCAACGAAAATTTGGAGCACATTTATGAGTTCTGGCAAAATAAAACAAAACAAACTTGTACGTGACTGAACTTCTTTTTTTTTTGGTCAGTATGTTACTATAACAGAGTAAAAACTGATCATAAGTGAAACAATAAATTCAGCAAATAAGCAAATTCTATCATAAGTGCTATTAGAAAAGTAGAAGAAATGGAAAGTGAAGATTTTAATGTTAGGCAGCAGCCAGATAACTCTGTCAAGTATAAAATATGCAAACATGCTGCTTGCTTGAATGGACACTTTCACAGTGATAACATATCAGGCAAGTCCATTGCCTTTTTGGAGCATGCTGAGTTCCACTCATTGTTGGCTGTCAACCACCCGCAGCAACAACGATTACTACTAAGTACTATCCCAGTAAGTGGGGTTGGGTAACATACATGCAACAATTATACTCCTGAAAAGGACCATTTCAAGGTTAAACTAGTTCATGTTCCTTGCGAATTCATGATCGAAGTGCTCGGATACAAGTCCATAGTCCATATTGAGTGATTGAAACTTTTTATGCTAATTTGTTTTTTTTTTTGGCTGACCTAGAGGAAACCCAAATCCACAGGGACTTCTACACAGAGTCATGACCAATTAAGATGAAAAAAGATGTGAAGTCTACAGATAAATGAGTCAATGCATCCCATTTGATCAAATGAAGCTCACAAGGAGAACGCGATGCATTAATACCAGAAGAAAAGAAGTAAGCTAACACAACCTATATCATCAGTCGAATGCTAAACGAACAATGATTACGAGGACAAAATCATTAGAAACAGCACCACCTTTATATTTCCGGCCGTCAAAATGGCAGCAGCAATCTTGTATTGGTCATCCGGTGATGTCTCAACAGTAGAAATTACCACATCAACCTGCCTCATCACATTCACCAGAGTATGTGGAACGTTTATGTCTCCCTGAGAATCAAATGACCAAGAGCATGAATAAACAATTGATGAAGTCAGCAATCATCAACAAATCCTGTTTTGGCGATGGGATTCATAACCGATGAAGATAAGACTTCGATACCTTTATCAGGCAAGGGAAAAAAAATAACTATGACAATAAAAAAAAGAAAAAAAAGCTACTATCCACAGAATTCTCCTCCGTGGCATCTGAACAACGGGTCAGTGCAGTTACTACGTAGCTGTAGCTGTCTCGTAAACAGCTAAGGCATAAGGAAGTTTCTGTAAGATTTGTCTGAAAATGCGCGCGTTCGAATCAACACGCGAAGCTGAGATGAATCGTCAGGCAGTGAGAAAGTGAGAAGGACGTCATAAAAAATTTCACCTATTTCGCCAACATACGAAGACAAAACATCAGAAAAGACAATGAACAACACCGAATCGCAACGTGACTCCAATCAGCTCGATCGAGTGAGGGATGGAGACGAAAATCAGCTCCGATTCTACTGCCGAAGACGTTTCTCGGAACGACGGACAAGATTCAACGGCAGGTGACTCTTTCGGTTCCTCGAAGCGGAACCAGATGTCGGAAACGAACGCGATAGCACGGGGATAGCTAGCTACTCACCAGAACTACGTAGACGCCTAATCTCCTGAAACCTTGGACGAAGTTGGTCCTGGCAGCGTCGGGCGGAGTGGACAGCGGTTCCACGAAAGCGAAGGTGGGGTGGCCGGACTTAGCACTCGCTTCCACGACGAACTTTCCGATGATTCCGGTGACTCCGATCACCAGGACTTTGCTCTTCTCCGCCATCTCGGAGGGGCTTTTCACGGCGGAGTCGGTGGATTTTCTCCGGCGAGCTCGGTCGGTCTCCGTAGCGACTGTGCTCCAACTGCGTCTGCGAGAAAGGGAGAGAGCGCGCAAAAATGCCGGGCGCTCTTCTACACGGAGCCAATTCATATTTTGATTCCAGAAGGGCGTAATTGTCTTTTCAATGAATTGTCCTTCCAGCGTATCGACTTCTCGATCTGATCCTTCACCAGAAAAAAAGTGCATGAAATTAATTTTCTATTACATTTAAATCCTAAATTAATTTTTTTACCTAAAATATTCTCCAGCTGGATACAAATGTCATCCCGAACTAATTTTTAATGTAAAAAATTAATGCAAATTTTGGATAAATATGACATGAGTATAACAATATAAATTTTTTGGTGATATTTTTGGTAAATATAATATAGATGTACTAGTTTGAGGTTTTTTTTTTTTTTTGGTATTAGTCCTAAAAAAAGAAAGGGAAGAAAATAAAATATAAAGTATTCTAATAATGATGTTGTCTAATTTGAGAGATGATTCATTTCTGTGAAATGAGAAAAACTTAACTTGCCTAGAATAAGAAATTTCAAATTTAAGTTTGGATGGTGTTAGAAATTTAAGTAATCCTAATTTTGAAGTGTTAGAAATACTGTTTAATTGAAACTATATTTTGTTTTCTCAATTGATATTGTACAATTATAATTTACCATGATTTTTGATGTCATTGATAAAAAAGAAGTTGAAACCATTTTTTAGGTTTACTTTATTATATGAAATAATAAGAGAAAATGGTATTAGAGGACAATGAGCTATTGGACATGCAGATGCACATTTATACATGATATCACGGAGTTTCATAGTCGCTCTATGATTGTTTTGAGGTGCCATTTCTTTTTTCCTGTAGGTTCAACCACATTAATTAATTTTTTAACTTTTTGGCCAACAAAACATTATCTTGTAAACAATTCATAACTTATTGAAGGAGACTAACCTTGTTAGATTGGCTCATTGATTGAATAGGGAGCATGATGCTAGTAAGTTAGATATATATAAATGATAATCTCTTTATCATTAAATGCGAAAGATTCAATGTTTAGATCACCAATTCGAAATTGAAATTGCATATCATTTGAGTGCTTGTTTTGCTAAAAAGGGTTTCCTGAAATTTGTTTTTCATAATTTCACATGCTTGTTTTTCTTTGCCTTGTTTGTTCCCCGCAGTAAGAATCCTTAAACTCGTTATTCTTTTAAGTCTGTCATTCATGAAAGGAGATTTCGTCGGCTAAGGAAACCCGGAGTTTCAATTACCTTTAGATTTTCGAGGATATATGAAGTATTTGATTTCACCACAATGATTGCCTACAGACTATTTAGACATTGAAAAACTAATCAACTTTATTTGTTTCGTAAAAAATAAATAATTTAAAAAATATTTTCTTAGAAAATAATAACTTGCATATTTTAAAATGATTGGTCGATGAAAAATGTTGTTATTATCAATAAAAAATATGTTTAAATATTTCTATAGATGACGGAAATATTTTTTGTCCATTTATTTTATAAGCGATACAAATAATCATTTTTAAGATATTTTTCTTTCAAATTATTTATATTTTGCGAAACAGATGGAGCTTAAGACACAATTATCTTTTAGTCTAAGATCAGGAAATCAGGTGAATTATCGAACATCATCAGCGGCTCGAATTCAATACCCACACAGACGACATAAAACGAATAATATACAGAAATAGAAAAACTCATATCAAACTCCAAAATAGAAGTAACTCCTCCAAGCACTGCATAGACGCCTCGCACATTCGAATGATCCTAGTATGTCCTCGTATTAGGAAGTTGCATGTGCCATGAGATGATTAGCGGGATGCGGAGAAGCAGAATCCTATATAACTTATGGTTCAAGTTGATGTCGGAAACGAACGTAATCGCACCGTAGTGACTACTCACGACACGATACACACACGAAAAATTTGACGCCTAAGCTCTTGAAACCATGGGCGATGTTGGCCTTGGCGGGATCGGAGAGACGAGGCTCCCTCACGAGAGCAAAGGTAAGGTGACCGGACTTAGCACTCGCTTCAACTATGTACTTTCGAGGCATGCAATGCCTCCGATCATCAGGACTTCGTTCTTCCTGGCCACCTACGGTTCTTTCCGCCGGCGGTGTGGTCTTTCCCTGCGAACTCGCTCGGTCTCGGGCCGTAACTGGCGGCGGGATCCGAGATGAATCGTCCATCTGTTTTTGATTTCAGAAAGGCATAGGTGTCGTTTCTGTGAACTTCTTGATCTCATCATTAGCTGGAAAAGAAGTACGTGCGAAGTGGACTTTATAGAAACAGAAGAAAATCTAATATGAAGTACTTCAATAAAGATTTTGTCGAGTTTGAGAGATGATTTAAATTATTGTGAAATAAGAAAATTTAACTTACTGAAAATAAGAAAATCTACACTTAAGTTTGGATGGTGCTAAAAATTTAAGTAATCTAAATTTTGAAGGATTAGAGTTTCTAATTTATTTTGTGTGATGATTTTGTTTCTCAATCGATATTAGACTCTATTATAACTTGCAATGATTTTTCATGTAAATAAAAGTTGAAACCATTTTTTTTGTATCATATTAAAAGACTAGTGAAAATGATATGAAAGGGCAATGAGCTATCCGACGTGCATGTGCTTGCATGGTATCGCGACGTTTCATATCGCTAAATGATTGTTTTGAGGTGCACTAGATTCTTTCCAAAGGGGAGTTGATCAAGAGATTACTCTTTTTGATTTTTTGGGCAACATAAGATTTCTATATTTTCAAATTCACAAGTTCTTAGAAAAAGGAAACCGAGGTTTTTAAATTGATTCCGCTTCTAAAGAGTGAGTTCAACGCACATATATTAAGCACGTAGTAAGATGGTCTCTTTATCATTAAATGGAAAATATTTTATGCTTAGATCATTCATATGAAATTTGAAATTGCAATTTACCCAATTTGTAAAGTAAACACAGTATTACATAGACATCGCCTTATTGGACTTTTCTTATTTTGGAAAGGACATGAGTCCGCGCCCACCATGACTTTTCTTGCTTGTTCCACGCCCATAACAGTCCTCGAAACATTAAGGATAATCCAACACCGCAAGGTATTCATCAATGGGGTTTAACTTGCTATTCTTTAAGCTTACCCTTCAACAACTGGCGACAGAAATATCATCCTTGCTGACTTCTATAAAATATATATATATTTATACATACTAAGTAAACCACGACTTTAGATTCTGAGGAGATCTTCGAGGACGTACAAAGTATTTGATTTCAGAAAAGTGAGTATCTACCGTGCTCCGCTACGAGAATAAAAAAGGAAGATTCATACTTTTCACCCCTGTACTTTTACCGCTTCTCTAATTAACTCCCTGTACTTTCAATGTCTAATCAAGTCTTCTACGGGTTGAGAAGTCAATTAGGTTTTACCCAAATTTGAGGAAGGCTTTTGGCACGACACCATAAACCCTTTTCCCTTTTTTATTTATTGGCTAGCCCCTAAACCCAAAACAACTCCAAAACAGAAGTGACTTCTCCAAGCACACAGCACAGATGAGCACACATTCAGTATTCGTAGTATGTCTTAATAACTGGAGGTTGTACAGTGCCATGAGATGGTCAATGGGAGCGACGTTTCACACTAGGTTCGTAAGAAGCAGAATACTATTACCAATTCTGATTCCAAGCTGATGTGAGAAATCAAATCCCCAATCACAGTAAGTTTCGACAATCAGACAAACCGATCAAGGTACTCATCCATGGTGCTGTATTTGACATCGGGGTAGAGTTCCGAAGCTTCCACTCCAAATGACGGCTCAATCTGGAAGTTAGTTTGGTCTCCTTTCACAAAAATAGAATGGTATATGGCCCACATCAGATCATCTGGAGATTTCGCATCTGCAATATGAGCGGACAAGTAGACCGATGGACATCAGAAGGTTTAGATATCATAGAGAATATAGACAATCTCCACATGCTGAAATCTGATAATAATGCATCTGTGACCTCGAATTTCCTTCAGGACTTGCTCCTCTGGAATATAAACCTTCTCCATGGTCTTGCCGATCTTTCTCTCCCACAAAGACACGAGATCATTCATTGAGTAGGTGTTGGCAGGAGGTCTGATGTAGAGAATTTTGTTCAAGGTCCTTGGATCATGCATGGCTTTGATGGTATAGATGCCGATGTCATCCTCCCTGTTAAACACCACTGTATATTGACAGGGAGAATTTTAGAATTTGGCTAATAATATATCACAGAAACTTTGATCTTCCTAGAGTTAATTTCGCCTCACATTTAAAGAATTTTTTTGAAATAATGATCCATTAGAGACGAATGCATCCATATGTTCTTTTCTCAACCAGATGCATAAAGATAACCTTCTTAATATGCTGACCAGGTGGCATTGTGCCAAGATAACCAACATCACTTTTATATCGTTTATGAGTCTCTGGAAGTCAAGACTAATGTATGTAAAAGACCCGACATCTCCAGATAGGGGGTTGCCTGAAATTCTCAAGCTTCAGGAACTACCCTCAATCTGATCACTTCCGTAATTAAATCATAAAAATTGTACAGAAAAATCCCAATGAATCAGAGTACGTATTTCAACAAATTGCTACTTACCTTTTGCATTACCATCCCCTAAGATGACAAATTTATCTCTAGAGGGAGCTGTAGCCCCAGGCTGTGCCAAAGTCGTACGGTGCCAACCCGCAAGAAAGTTGCAAGACACATAGGTATATGGGATTCCCTGTTCCTCAAGAAGGCGGAGGATGTCGGTATAGTAAGCAGCATAAAAAGTTCTTGCTGGCTCCACAGCATGGGCACGGTCCACATGACTTCCAAACACTGAAGGCAAGAATCTCTAAAAAGAAAAATAACCAAATAAGAAGAAACATTTCTATTGGAAAGTAACAAAAATTTAGAGCACATTGCCCTTATCCAACAAAATTATCCGAGTTCTGGCAAAATAAAACAAAACAAAACAAACTTATACGAGACTGAATTTCATGTTTTTTATTGTTTTGTCAATATGTTACTATAACGGAGTAAAAAATGATCATAAGTAAAATAAAAGATTCAGCAATTAAGTAAATTCTAGCCCAAGTGCTATTAGAAAAATGGAAGAAATGGAAAGTGAAGATTTAAATGTTAGGCAGCAGCCAGATAACTCTGTCAAGCATAAAATATGCAAACATGCTGCTTGCTTGGATGGACACTTTCACAAGTGCTAAGATATCAGAGGAAAGTCCATTGCCTTTTGGGAGCATGCTGAGTTCCATTGGTTGTTGGCTGTCAACCACCCGCAGCAACAACAGTTACTACTAAGTACTATCCCAGTAAGTGGCGTTGGGTAACATATATGCAACAACAATACTCATGAAAAGGACCATTTCAAGGTTAAACTAGTTCATGTTCCCCGCGAATTCATGATCAAAGTGCTGGGATACATGTCCATAGTCCATATTGAGTGATCGAAACTTCTTACGTTTTTTTTGCTGACCTAGAGGAAACCCAAACACACAAGGACTTTTACACAAAGTCATGACCATTTAAGGTGAAAAAAGACGTGAAGCCTACAGATAAATGAGTCAATGCATCCCATTTCATCAAAGCGAAGCTCACAAGGAGAAGGTGATGCACTTATGCCAGAAGGAAAGAATTAAACTAACACAACCTGTATCATCAGTCAAATGCTAAACGAACAGTGATTACGAGGACAAAATCATTCGAAACAGCACCACCTTTATATTTCCGACTACCATAATGGCAGCAACAATCTTGTATTGGTCCTCCAGTGACGTCTCAACTGTAGAGATTACCACATCAACCTGCCTGATCGCATTCAACAGAGTACCTGGATCGTTTATGTCTCCCTGAGAATCAAATGACCAAGAGCATGAATAAGCTATCGATGAAGTCAGCAATCATCAACAAATCCTGTTTTGGCAGTGGGAAGACTAAGAAAAAAAAAACAGAGATTCATGCTTCAAGACCTTTCTCAGACAAGAAAAAAAATACTATGACAAATGAAATGACAAGCTACCATCCACAGAATTCTCGTCCATGGCATCTGAAGAACAGGTCAGTGCAGCTACGTAGCTATAGCGTTCTCATAAACAGCTAAAACATATGGAAGTTTCTGTGAGATCTGTCTGAAAATGCGCTCGTTCGAATCAACACGCGAAGCTGAGATGATTCGTCGGGCAGTGTGAAAAATGAGAAAGAGCAACGCCGAATCGCAACATGTCCCCAACCAACTCGATCGAGCGAGCGATGGAGACGAAAATCAACTCCGGTTCTACTGCTGAAGACGTTTCTCAGGACGACGAACAAGATTTAACAGCAGACGACGCTTCGATTCCTCGAGGCAGAACCAGATGTCGGAAACGAACGCGATCGCACGGGCATAGCTTCTCACCTGAACTACATAGACGCCTAAGCTCTCGAAACCTTCGACGAGGTCAGGAGTGGACGGCGGTGCCAGGAGAGCGAAGGTAGGGTGGCCGGACTTAGCACTCGCTTCCACGACGAACTTTCCGATGAGTTCGGTGACTCCGATCACCAGGACTTTGCTCTTCTCGGCCATCTCGGGGTGGCTTTTCACGGCGGAGTCGGTGGATTTTCTCCGGCGAACTCGCTCGGACTCTGTAGCGACTCTGCTCCAACTGCTTGTAACAAAGGGAGAGCGCGTGCGCTAAAGTGCGAGGGCTGCTCACGCGGAGCCATTTTATGTTGACTCCAGAAGGGCGTAATTGTCTTTTCCACAAATGTCTTTCCAGCGAATTGGCTTTTCCCGATCTGAATTTTTTTTTTTTTTTTTATACTCAAGAAATCCCGTACAGTCGGTAGCCGGCGGGTAAACCCGAGGTGATACTAAGGGGAGGACCCACCACCTCGGTACCACACTTAAGACACCAAATGCCTCCACTGGGTTTTGAACCCCTTATATTTGAGAAATGATCAATGGGGTTCTTATCCAGCAAAGTCACCACGGCCGGTGGTTTCTCGATCTAATCTTTCATCGCAAAGAAGTGCATGAAATTAATTTTCTGTTACATTTGTATTAAATTAATTTCTTATCCCTACAAAATTTCCAAACCAGTACACTACGCCCAAAACTAATTTTCAATGTCACAAACTAGGGCAAATTTTGGATAAATACGACATGAGTATAACAATATAAATTTTTTATGATATAAAAATTAATTTTTGGTAAATATAACATAAATGCACTAATTTGAGATTTTTTTTTACAATGTAAAAGGGGTAGATAATCAAATATAAATTACTTTAATAATGATGTTGTCCTTGAAACTAGAAAAACTTTAACTTACCAAGAATAAGAAAATCCAAATTTAAGTTTGGATGGTGTTTGAAATTTAAGTAATCCTACTTTTGAAGTGTTAGAAAAATTGTTTAATTCAAAGTATAGTTTGTTTTCTCAATTGATATTTTACTATTATAATTTACCGTGATTTTGATAAAAGAGAAGTTGAAACCAGTTTTTAGGTTTATTTTTTCATATAAAATAATAGAAAATGGTATGAGAGGACGATGAGCTACTCGACATGCATATACATACATATTCATGATATTATGGAGTTTTATAGTTGTTACATGATTGTTTTGAGGTGCAAATTCTTTTTTCTGTAGTCAATCACATAAATTACTTTTTGGCCAACTTCTCGATAAAAAGAAATAACTTTTTGCCCAACAAAAGATGTTTTATAAATAATTCATAACTTCTTGTAGAAAAGAGAGTAACGTTGTTAGATTGATTCAGTAATTAAATAGTGTGCATGATGCAAGTAAGTTAGGCATTTATAACAATAATCTCTTTATCATTAAATGTGAAAGATTTAATGTTTAGATTATCTATTCGATATTGAAATTGCATTTTACTAGGTCTGTTTTTTTAGTTAAAAAGGGTTTCTCGAAATTTCTATATTTTCACATGTTTACTGTTTAGTAACCGAAAATGGATTGATTAACGAAAAATCATTTATAGTAAAGGAAAACATCCTCCCTAAAAAACGAGGAAACTTTTCTCTACCCTCGAGAGAGGAAATCATTTTCAAGTTAATAACCAAACAAGACTTTTCAAGTTAATAACCGAACAAGACTTGAAAATGATTTTAGTATAAACCTTAAACATGAAGTTTTTTGTGGAAAAACCCGCGAAAAACTTCATGATAAAGAGATTTTTTTTTTGGGAAGTTTTTTTTTCAAGAAAATATATTTTCATTTCAAGTTAAGGAATTCAATTTTCGAATGTTAAGCAAGCATATTTTTTGAGGACTTGCAGTCACGTTGGGCCTTATACTCCTAGACTCCGTGGGTTGTGTAGGGTCTATATGTTAACTTGCCTGATAGTGACCAATTCTATTTTTTTGTTCTTGAGAACAAATAAAAAATAAATATCCGTTTGGTAGTTCCTGATAATAGATTTGGAACAAAATTTAGAAGTGAAACAAAATTACTTTTTGTTCTTAGGAATAATTTCAAAATCAAGCAGAACCTATTTTTCTTTTCTCTTTTCTTTTCTTCTTTTCTCCTTCTCTCTTCTTCTCTCTCCTTCCTCCTAGCCGATCATTGGCCACTGCTGCTACCATCAACGATCATCAATCACCGCCCACAAAGAAGGAGGAAGAAGAAGAGAAAAGGAAAAAGTGAAAAATAAGAAAAATATAATAAAAATATTAAAATTAAAAGAAAAAAAAAATTAAGAGTCCTACCAAGCACATTTCTATTATGGAAATAAAAATTTTGGACACTTATCAAACATCTTCAAATGCTAAAAAATTATTTCCGGAAACAAAATAAAAAGAATCATTTTTAAGTAGAAATTATTTCCAATAACAGAATAATTACTAAACGTATCCCTATTGTTCGTCTTTTTCATAGAATCCTAAATATCGGTGTAAGACCTGAAGCAATGCATATTGTCCCGAAGATAGATAATATTATCAAACAATTCGGGATTCCTAGCTTTGAGAAGACCTTCATATTTCATGCACGACCAAGGTTGTTTATGATGATTTTGAGTTTATTTTGTACCCTGAAATACTAACCACTTGGATCGGTTGATGTTGGTATGCAGACTGCCGCTGCAGGGGAGATGGAGGGCAAAACTTTTATCTGCTATGAATATTCAAAACCAGATGGATCGGTTCACTTCCATTATGCAGCAGAAGTTTTTGTCAGGGGACGATCACCAGCACTTGGATTACTCCAATATAGACGAGGACGAGAGCCTGGACGATCGCTGGCTTAGGCAGGCCAGCCACGACGCCGAGGAGAAATATTTTGCTCAAGATTGAGAATGTCATGTGCGGTGATTCATCATTGCCATCTTTGAACTATTCTCTCTCTCTCTGACACAAACGCACGCACGCACGCACGCTCATTGGGCTAGAGTTGGATGGGAGTCTCTTAGTTGTAATTTGTAATGATTCTCGTTCAATAAGTCGTGTATCGCCAAATGGGTCACTGTTTATTTTCTCTCGCAGTGATCTCTAGTGTTCCGTATCTGTTGTCGTTGCCTATGATGGATGGTCGCACTGTTCTTATTTGAATGGCAAAGGATGTTTTGAGGCGGACTTAGTTCTTTTTGTTAAATTTTTGTAGTGACTTGGAAAGGTAATTTTCAGGTATTAATGATGTTAGAAAAATCTGGAAAAATTAACTTAAATGCACATCATAACTCAGTCCGATTGATTTATTCATCAACTTAGATTCATCAAGAAAAGTTGCCACCTCAAATGCTTGATGCCCTTCTCTTGGATGGGATTCGGGATTCTAAGAATTATTAACTATTGCGTACTACCTATGAAAAGACACTGCTTATACCCAACTTGAAGAGAAAGTGTTGTGACAAAAGTTGAAGTAAAACTTGCAAAGGGCATAATCCACCGTTAATGTTCTTATATGAGATGGCATTACTTCTTATATGAGATGGTCATATTGTGGTACTTGGTCGAGCCATTTTTGTCAAGATTACTACTACTAGAGTTACTGTAAGTATGGTGTTCACAATATCCAAGGCCTTGGACAAAGTCAGCAACTTCATTTAATTCATGCGTCAAAACTTGCCTTACTTCAAAAGAGATTCCGGTACATGGACATAGCATCTGCCTTTGGCCAATTCTTAAAAATTGGTAACAAAAAGGATCAAGCATCACTGAAGAAATCGAAAACTTTTAATAGAATTTTAAAAAATGACAATTAGTTCAATCTGTTCGATAGGCGATGATTCAAAGATGATGACATTTTGCTGATTACAAACAAAAGACAAGATAAAATTGTGTGTCTATCTCCATAAAAAAGGGAGAGAGGGGGGTGGTGTAAGGAATTTAAAGCGAAACAACAGCCAAAGTAGATGACGCTCTCAAAGGACATTGTTTTTTCTCCCCAAGCTAAGCTGCTAACAAGAATGGTTGAAGAGGTGAATGGCCACTCAACTTTCAGTTTGCTCCCTCGGCCTCCGGACCGTACTGCTTATCGTCACTAGCAGTGCCATGGCTAGGGGTGAGCAGCGGTCTAGGGTCAACCCTGGACCGGTCCAACCATACTGGTCCTGGTTCGGTTTTCAAGGGGATCGGGTTGGTCATCGGTCCTAAGATTCCAAGACCGGTACTGTGCAGGTTGGTCATCGGTCCTAGAAGTTTAAGGTCAGTCCAACCCGGACCAATCTTGATAAAATATATTTATATATAATATATTTTAGATATTTAATACATAATATATATTTATATTTATGTTTTTCTTATAAATAGCAAACCCAGCCAGCATTCTTCACTTGAACGGCGTGAATGACGCCGTGAAATGGTGAGAATAACACTGTGAAATGGCTTAAAATGTCCTCAACCTCTTGCCTTATTCTTCCGTCTTTATCTTGTTCATTTTTCACTTAAAAATGTGAAGTTGTATATTCATAGTTTATATTAAGTATTTTGAACTTCTTATGGTTTAATTGTTCAGTTGCACTTTGCTTTTGAGTTTATGTTAGATGGAAGAAGTTTTTGAATAGTAATATTGCTGTTGTTATGATGATGTGCTTGTCAAGTGGTGTGAAGCTTCATTATTGGTTGATTAGACTTTGCTTGATTGAATGTATGAATCGTTTTTGCATATGGTATTACAAGTATTATTGATAGATGATTGCAGGAGAAGATGCCTAGAAAACATTTTTTGGCCTAGAATTCTTTTCTCTTAAACTTCCCATCTCATCCCATTTCTCGAAGGAAAGAATGATTCAAAGAAAAATAAAAAACAAGAAAATTATAGTATGCTTCAGCGATAGAAACACGTTATCTCTATTAGCAATCTCGATCATTCATATAGTTTGTTGTTTTTAACTAGTGTGAAATTTTAATGATCAACTTATCTTAAATTTATGTTGAATATGTACTTATATTTATAGTTTGGTTGCTCAACATCATATTGTTGATTGATATGTAATTTGAATTAATGAGTTTTGCTTTTTAGGGAATAAAAAAAATGAAATAAAAAAATTATCGCTTGAACCTGAGTTGACCCTGGAATCGGACCGAATCCATAGGGTTGGTCCAGTCCTCGGTCCCAGACTTGACCGGGTCGGTCATCGATCCTAAAAATTGGGGATCGACACTGTGCGGATTGATCCTAGGGTTAGGCGTCGAATCGGCCCAACCCGGACCATGATCACCTCTAGCCGTGGCATTGAAACTGAAGATGAGAAAAAGAGTTATTTGGTCATTCGTCCTATCTTTTGGAATAGTATAAAAGTGATTTTTTTAAAAATTTGAGCATGCTGGTTGCTTTTAGTCGTAGATTTGGTTGTGAGTACTTTTTAATGAATGCCTTGATTTATGGTAAGCGTCAGAAAAAGAATGAAAACGAATCCGCGAAGCAGGATTCATGGCAGGCATTGGAAGAAGATTGAAGACAAAAAAAGCTACAAGCATTTAATGAAGAAACCTTCTGCACCCTGAAGACAGAGAATGCTATCAAAGGACATATTGTTTTTTCTCCCCAAGCTAAGCCGCTAACAAGAATGGTTGAAGAGGTGAATGGCCACTCAACTTTCAGTTTGCTCCCTCGGCCTCCGGACCGTACTGCTTACCGTCACTAGCAGTGCCGTGGCACTGAAACTGAAGATGAGAAAAAGAGTTATTCGGTCATTCGTCCTATCTTTTGGAATAGTATAAAAGTGATTTTTTTAAAAATTTGAGCATGCTCGTTGCTTAGGCCCCGTTTGTTTTCGTTTTTTTTTTTTTTTTTTTTTTTTAAACAACTTTTTTTTGTTCCCTGAACAAAAAAAAAACAAAAACGCGTTTGTGTGCGTTTTTGTTCCAAAATTATTTTTTTGTTCCCGAAACACATCTGGAATGTAAATAAGAATTTTTTTTTTTTGTTTCTTGTTTCTGGAACAAAATTTAGAAACACTTCTTTTCTTCTTCTTTTTTCTTTCTTTTTTCTTTGGCCGGTCGCCGGCCTCGGCTATGGCCGGCGACCTCGCCGAAGCGTCACCGGCCCTCGGCGAGGCCGAGCGTCACCAGCCCCTGGCGAGGCCGAGCTCGCCCAGCGGCCGGCGAGGCTTGGCGTCGCCGGTCGGCCGGGCGAGCTCGACCTCGCCGGGCCACCGCTAGGTCGGCGTCGCCTGGCGGTGGCCCGGCGAGGCCGAGCCTCGTCGTCCGCCGGGCGAGCTCGGCCTCGCTGGATCTGGGCGAGCTCAAGCTCGCCCGGCCAAGCGGGGCCGAGCCTCACCCAACTATGGTGAGGCTCAACCTCGCCGGGGCCGGCGAGCCTCGCCATGGCTGGGCGAGGCCGCCGGCCCTCGTCGGCCGGTCGCCGGCCTCCAAAAGAAGAAAAAAAAAAAAGAAAAAAGAAAAAAAAAAAGAAAATAGAAAAATAAAATAAAAATATTAAAAAATTAAAATAAATAAAAAAAAAAAATTATACAAATTTACCAAATGTGTTTCTGTTCATTTTTTTATTCCCAGAACAAGTTTACCAAACGCGTCTTTTTGTTCAAAAATTGTTTCCCGGAACAAAAACACTTTTTTCTATTTCTGTTCTCTGGAACAATTTTTAAACAAAAGTATTACCAAACGCACCTTTAATCGTAGATTTGGTTGTGAGTACTTTTTAATGAATGCCTTGATTTATGGTGAGCGTCAGAAAAAGAATGAAAACGAATCCGCGAAGCAGGATTCATGGCAGGCATTGGAAGAAGATTGAAGACAAAAAAAAAAGCTACAAGCATTTAATGAAGAAACCCTTCTGCACCCTGAAGACAGAGAATGCTATCAAAGCTCATTGAAGAGTTCGCCGCACCTATCTTCAAGTGCATTTATTGTGTGGATATCATTTGATTTTGTTTGTGTGCATTTATGCATTTGTCTTTTTTTTTTTTTAATGTTTGTCAAATTATGTACACGTCCAACAACTATAAAAGGCTGTGGACTTAAGATTTGTACCTGCACCAAAGGAAAAAGCATTTGCATTCCAAATTAGTTCTCCGCCCGCCTGGACTTTACCACAGGCCTTGCATCCCCAGATTCATACAGCCTTCCTCTTCACAGCAAACCGTGAGGCACAAAGTTAGAAAGATAATGGAGAAGCAATATTACAAAAGAGCAGCAAAAAGATTTACCTTCCCACAAAACTTGCAGAAATACTTGCTATGTTGGCTGGCCTCCATTTTCTTAAATCTGCTTATGCAGACTCGCCAACAGAAGTCCTTAATTGAATCCCCATCTTCCTTTCAGACATCAATGTCCATAATTCACGAGGCATGGTCGATGCCAAGTATTCATTCGATAATCAGCTATTTGCACCCAGAACTTGCTTATAACATCATCAAGATCCTTGCTGCACTTGCCGACAATGCCTGCCTTCTTCGTTCTTTTGGTCCGCGAACAAGGCAAATTGTGCGAAATGCAATTTTGTTTTTCAAGACTAAAAGAGACTATTGTGCTTGCGCACAGTGCATGAACACCATCCAGTGTGGTTGATGTTTGAACTCATATATACATGTCATTCCTCTGAATTGCACCACACAATTACAGAAAATTACGTGGCTGTGGAGGGCTGCACATCATAGCACCAAAAGAATACGTGTGCTAGAAGAAGAGCACGAAGCTACACTGCGTCTCTGTCGAAATTCAAAAAGAGAACCATGGTTGGTGTGAGAGAGAGAGCAGCAAACGAGTGGAGGCAGCGATTGAAACAGCGCAGACTATTAAGCTAGGTTTGTAGTCAGAATAAAAGTCAGAATAAGATATAATTTAGCATATCATGTATTTAGTCCTTACTCAAATCAAGTCAAGATAATATCATATATAAGATAGATATAATTTGGGTAAAAAAATTTCGTGAGAGGGTTGGGATAAAGGTGGATAAAAATATTAGGGTATGGCTAAAACTGCTTTTTTCGTTGTTATACGTAGATGTAGATGCAATCACAAATTTGTTTTTTTTTTTTTTTATGATCCTGGAACTACTGTACAGCCAGTAGCGGGCGGCGCAAACTAGGGGAAGCACTAACGCAGGGGCCCACCTCCCACGGCATTCCACTTAAGTCGCACAATGGGGGAGCGGAGTTTCGAACCTCTCCCCTCCCAGATGAGGTAGCAGGGCACAAATTAGCGCATCCACCGTGGGATGGGTTGCAATCACAAATTTGTTATTGACAACATTATTTGGGAAATTTTCAATGTGGCTCCCGAAGTTTTGGCCCAGTCCAAATCGACCCCCAGCTCTTGCTTTTATATGCATCAAAGTCTGGAAATCTATCACAATCGAGTCCAAATTGATCATTATTCAATTAGGGAGATCGGATCAAATTTAGGTCACGGTGTCCTTACTTTCATGGGCATTGTGAAGTTAAATGGTAAGGACAAAACCAACTTAAATTTGTTAACAACTTGCTTAGAATTTAAACACGCGAAAGCGAATAATCAAAATTCAAGATGGAGAATCAACGTACTTATCATTGAATTTGTCCCATGCCCTTATCACAACTCATCTACCATATTCGCAAATGTCCTTTATCGGTTGAGAGAGCAACGAATCTTTCAATTTTCAAGGAGCACAATAAATCTATGAAAACTCCTGATTGGAGTAAATATTAAGATTGTTGATTAGAATTCACTTTCTGAATTTGAATGAATCCAAATGATAATAATATAGCATGATTTTTATTAAAAAAATATCTCGAGTTTAGATCTCACTACCATCCACACACAGCATTTATTTCTCATAAATACGTTGAAAGGAGAAACACGCTTCATGCTCATCATATGAATGTTCTCTTCGTGAATTAAATAATGCAAGCGATGCCATCTCCAGGGTCATGCGTCCTTGCATTAAACGAAGAGAGAGGAAAACGGTCGACGTCTTTGTTTATTCTTCTTGTCAGCATTTAATGCTCTTCCTGCACTGGCCATATGAACGTGAACGCGCACGCGTGGGAAGATAGGAGAAAATGAGCAGCTTTTTTTGGCTTCGTTCTCTGAAGAAAGGGAACAGTGATGGCCTCATTAGCCATCAATGTTGACTTTGACCGTAGGAGAAGAAATGAAAAGATCTTAGCTCTTCGTGCATAAAAGTCAAGAGAAAAGGAACACTATCATGAACAGAAAGAAAGAGTGGAGAAGATGTCCTCGCGCCGCACTAAATCCTTGGTTATAAAAGTAGGCTTCTCTCGGTTATAAATAGAGATGAGCCATCGGGGCAGAAGTGCACCAATTCCTTGGTGGCCGGGAGAGAGGGCTCTGAAATTGTAGAAGAGTGCAGAGAGATAAATTCTAGTGAGTAAAGTCCATGTAATTTTTTGAATGAAATTTCACTAGAAATTAAGAGAAATTAGATTTTATATCAACAGGAAATAGAATTTTTCAGACTGACGCCAGTGATGAATACTGAGCAGCCATCCTATTTGAAGAAATTGATGATAAGAGACATTTGTGTGCCTATAAAAGTTGAAAGTTTTCCCAAACTGAAATGTATTATCATTTTACTTTCAAAGAAATCTTAGCAGTGAAAAATGGAATAAAAAAAATTTGAATTCCATCTCATCGGCCATCACTTCCTAGTAGAATTAAACATGGCATCTTTTCCTTAGATGACCAATTTCAAACAGAAGCATATTCCAAATTCTCAACTACTTTGATGGGTTGAATGGTTTTTAAAATATTCTTTTGAAACCAAACATATTGCCGGAAGGAAGAATGTGCTTGCTAACTTCTTGTCAAGACTAAAAGCACTAGCAGAAATCAATGTGTACATCATGAGACATACTTTTCATACTTTTCATCACAATGAAAAGTATAAGATTGAGAAGATAAAAGATTGACCAAATTGGCAATACCCTTAGGAGATTGTTGAGTAAATTCAGAATGACAGCCTCACTGAAAATCTGGAAAACCCCATGTGATAATGCTATACATATCTGTTCAGACTCAATGGTGGTTTGATTCTTGGTCCACAAGAGAAAGTAGTGAACCTATATCATCAGTCAAATGGTGAACAAACAATGGAAACAACAATGAAATTATTAGAAACAGCACCACCTCAACAGTCTTGGCTACTTTAGTGGCAGCAACGATCTCGTCTTGGTCCTCTAGTTGTTCGTTCCCAACAACAAAGATTACCACATCAACTTGATTAATCACGTCTATTGGAATCTCCTGATCGTATATGTCTCCCTGAGAATCAAATAACCAAGAGCATAGACAAACGATCAATGAATGAAGTTAGCAATCATCCGCAAGATTCATCTGCACAGCAAAGTGGAGCTACGTAGCTACAGCTGTCTCATAAATTGATAAAGCCTACGGAAGTTTCCACAAAATTTGTTCGAAAATGTGCACGGTCATATCATCATGCAATGCCGAGATTTCGTCAGGCATTCGAAAAACGAGAGCCACGTGATTTCTGATTTCAAACATATACAAAGACAAAACATCAGAGAATAGAACTTTACCAAAAAAAAAAAAACATCAGAGAATAGAAAGAGCAACACCAACTCCATTAACTCCATGAACTGAAATATTTAGATAGAAAGCAGCTCCAATTCTACTGCTAAAAACACTTCTCAGAAAGGCGAACGAGATTATCGGCACACGACGCTTCGATTCCTCAAAGCAGCACTGAATGCAGAAAACGAACACAATCGCACGGGAATGGCTATTCACGTGAACTAAATTGACGCCTAAGCTTTTTAAACCTTCGACGATTTCGGCCTTAGTGGGATTGGAAAGCGCGGACTCCCTCACAAGAGTGAAGGTAAGGTGATTGGACTCGGCACTCACTTCCACGATGAACTTTCCGATGTATCCAATGCCTCCGATCACCAGGCCTTTGCTCTTCTCCGGCATCTTAGAGGGTTTTCTCACCATGGAGGCATGGCCTTTCCAGCAAGCGTGATCCGTCTCGTGCTGCAACTGTTGGCGCGCGTCAAGATGAGTTGTCGTTTTGTTTTGACTCTGTTGGGAATTATTGATTCCCTAAAAACGGATTCGACACTAAATCAAACCCCTAAAACGAATGCGGAAGACAAGCCCAAGAACAAACATGAATCACCGATCCTAAGGTACATCACATAATCGAACGTACCTTGTTTCCACAGACTAAACACCGATGTTGATTTGAGAAAGAAAAACTGATCCCGTTCTATCCGATGATGTACTATCGCCTTGAAGGGGAGAAAAATCCGTCTATTTTGGGATACTGTTCTCTTAGGCTTTTAGGAGGAAGAGAGAGGGAGGAAAAACTTACATACGTTGAAAATGTACATTCCTCTCTTTTCTTTTCTCTCTTAAATAAGTCTCCTCCAAGAGACGTAACTCTTCAACATTATACGTTCCCCCAAAAGTCATAACCCCTCAACGTAACATCTCTTCACATCTCAACCCTTCATACATGGGCCCTTATCTTGCGGGCCGGGCTTTTAGGCCCAACATGGGCGGACGGGCCCTCTAAGGCCCATTAACGTAAATAAATAAAACCATCATCTCCCACTCGCACATGGTGAGCCGAACATGATTCTCTTTACCTCTCTACAACATTTATACCGGTGAATAATCCGTGTGACCAGCATACTTTGAGAGCTCGTTGCCATACATCTGTTAGGAATATATAGCAGCTCATAATGGACATCACATTCCAAGTATATTTAGTATGCAGTACCCTAAATCGATCGATCACATTTATATCTCTCTTGATCTCTTTTTAAATAATGATATATTGTATTCATAATTACGATTATCCTAAAGACAGTCATAATTGGTCGACTAATGAATACAAAACTAGAATGTGATTTTCCAAATTCGATCTTCCTATTTCCTTGAAACTCTCAATTTCAGTTCAGTTTGCTTTTCTAGAAATGTCCCATCAGATCGAATCAATTCATGATCATTGGCAACATCCTAAGATAGCAATCACTTAATAGAAATCTTGAGAATAAGTAAAAATCATGATGGCACTAAATTGATGAACTCTTTTCCTCAAAAGTCTCATACGACATAAAAGTTGAGATCAAACTTTTGCCACTCTTATTGGTTGTCTCATGCATACGTAGTATGAAATACGTATTACGGTATTAACTCCTTTCTCATGGAGCATATATCTACACCTTCAACACCGTACAGATGATAGTTCAGATATACATAATGTCTAACTCGAGTTCACATATTTACTCACACACAGAATTCATCAGAACTCACATCTGGCATCATAGACAGATAAAGTAAAAGATGTGGGTTATTTTACTTTCGGATATTGTCAATAGTATGTCCTCATCTTAACACTCAGTTAAGGTGACATATATATATATATATATATATATATATATATATATATTAAGTTTGAGTTCTCGATTATCACCTAGATAATAAGCTTAAAACCGTCTCATCTCTATTTATCACATAGTAAATATAGGCAATTACCCGTGTGAGTGAGCTAATCTTTTATCTGTCTGACATATTTTCTCAACTTTATATAATGCACTGAGCATTAAGATGCATAAACATCAAACAAAGATTCATAGGCATTAATGATGAAAAAACACAAATTCATTAAATGTGAACACTTTAGGGAATTTACAATATGCAGTACATTAGCCTCTACGCAGTCCTAGAGATTTTACATGACCACAAAACACATCTCTAGGTATTGGCTTTGTTATAAGATCTGCTACCATTCTATACGTAGATATGTATTGTAAGTTCATATTTTTTCGTGCAACCATATCCTTGACAAAATTATACTTGGTATCTATATGTTTGATTTTGCCATGATATTTTGGATCTTTGGTGTACGTTATAGCTGCTTGGCTATCACAGTTAACCAATAATAGATTTGCAGCATACCCAATAACACCTAAATGATCCAAAAATCTCTTAAGCCAAACTCCTTGTACTGCTGCTGATAATGCCACGAACTCAGCTTCCATCGTGGATAATGCTATACATGTTTGTTTCTTATTGCTTCATGATATGGCACCATTATTCAGTAAGAAAGCAAATCTAGAGGTAGATTTCTTTTCATCTAAATCTCCTCCCCAATCAGCATCCGAATAGCCTTCAAGTTGCAGATCATTTCCTTGATAATTCAGCTTGTAATCAGCATTTCACTTGAGATACCTCAGTATTCTTTTAACGGCTTTCTAATGTGCTTGACCTAGATTGGGTTGGTATCTACTCACCATTCCAACTGCAAAACATATGTCAGGTCTTGTACATATCATAGCGTACATTAAGCTTCCAATAGCACTAGCATAAGGAACATGTTTCATTTGTTCCTTCTCTTGTGAAGTCGTTGGATACAGTCTATGGCTCAATCCTTCACCTTTTGCAATAGGAGTATCTATGGGCTTACAATCTTGCATACGAAATCGTTCAAGAACCTTATTTATGTATGTTTCTTGCGAAAGAGATAATGACCTCTTCAAACGATCTCTTGAAATCTTAACTCCAAGAATATATGCAGCCTCACCCATATCTTTCATCTCAAAGTTGGAAAATAACCAACTCTTGACAGTATTAACAAACTCCATATTGCTTTCGGCAATTAATATATCATCAACATATAATGATATGATCACAAATTGATCTTTAGATCTTTTGATATATACACAATGATCCTCATCAATCATTGTAAAATCATATGCCATTATGGCATTATGAAAACGTATATACCATTGTCTTGACAACTGCTTAAGGCCATATATCGATCTCAAAAGTCGACATACATTTTCTTCTTGGCCTTCCATAATGAAACCAGCAGGTTGTTCCATATATATTTCTTCCTCTAATTCTCCATTGAGGAAAGCAGTCTTTACATCCATTTGATGTAACGCAAGATCTACACTAGCCACTATTGCCAGAATAATGTGAATCGAGGTAAATCTCACTACAGGAGAAAATGTTTCTTCATAATCAATTCATTCCTGTTGATTATATCCATTCACCACAAGGCGAGCCTTATGCCTTTCTATCGAGCCATCAGCTTTACGCTTTATTTTGATAATCCACTTGTTCCCAATAGCTTTGCGTCCTTTTGGAAGGTCAACTAGTTCCCAAACTTGGTTTGACTTCATTGACTCCATCTCCTCTTCCATTGCATGCATTCATTTTTCCTTACTAGGGCAATTTAGAGCCTCATTAACATTTCTTGACTCATCTTCATATTATGGAGCAACTATAAAAGTTTTCCCTTCAATGTCAAAACGTCAACGGGGAATACTTTTGCGACTTGTTCGCCGTATGGGAGATTGTGCACTTTATACATCATTCCCCATCATGCTCCCACTCGGATTAGATAATGACAATATCATCTCATCATGTGGTTGTAATTGAGAGTGAGTTGAATTAAATTCATTACTTCTTATATTACTCCCACTTGGACGAATTCCACTAAGTTCATTATCTTGATCCAAGGTTTCAAATAGGGAGTAATTCTCACCTATTTCGCCATTCTTAGGAAATTCATTCTCTAAGAATGTGACATCTCGTGATTCGAATTCAGTTATACTTCTACTCTCCTGCTCACCTATGAACACATACCATTTCGAGTGTTCAGAGTATCTTATGAAAATATTCTTCTTTCCTCTAGGACCCAATTTTTCAAACTTGTGAGAGGGCTCATGAGTATAGGCAGCACAACCCCATGACTTAAGAAAATTTAAGTCCGATTTTCTACTTGTTCATAACTCATATGGAGTGAAAGTAACTAATTTGGAAGGCACCCGATTAAGTATATAGGCAGCAGTTAATAACGCATTACTCCAAAAAGTGATAGGTAAATTAGCTTGCGCTATCATGAACCTAACCATTTCCAGTAGAGTTTTATTCCTTCTCTCCGCAACACCATTTTGTTAAGGAGTATATGGAATAGACAACTATTTTTCTATTCATTTTTCATCACATAATTTTCTAATCTCATCAAATAAATATTTTCGACCTCGATCGGATCTCAATACTTTTATTTTATTGTCTAATTGATTTTCTACCAAGTTCATAAACATTTTGAAACAACTCAATGCTTCAGATTTATGAGAAATCAAGTAGATATATTCGAATCGAGTATAATCATCTATAAATGTGATGAAATAAACAGCCTCATGCCTTCCTCTCACATTCATTGGACCACAAACGTCAGAATGAATTAATTGCAAAGGAAATTTAGCTCTTTTACTTTTTCCAAATGGTTTTCTTGTCGTTTTCCCTATTAGGCAATGCTCACATATAGGCAAATCGACTTTTTCAATGTTGCCCAACAAGCCCTCTTTGACTAGTCTATTCATACGTTTGGCCAATATGACCAAGTCTAGCATGCCACACACTCACATCATTATCATATGAATTAGGAGACATGAAAATGGAATAACAAACATTGGCATTACTATAGTCAACATTTAATACAATAAAACTATCTAGAAAATAACCACAACCATAGTATTTTGTATCAAAATACAAATCCACACCACTATCATGGAAGTTCATATTAAAACCAAGCTTAACCAACACTAAAACAGACATTAAATTCCGATGAATCTCCGAAGCATACAACACATCATGTAGGAACAAAGTGCGTCCACCACGCATGTTCAATTGACATATGCCAATTCCTTTTACTTCGGCTCTGGAGTTGTTTCCTACATAGATCCACTTAGTTCCAGTTGGTATTCGTCGAAATTCCACGAAGGATTCTCAATCCTTCGCTACATGGTTTGTTGCTCCTAAATCCACAGTCCACAAAGGATTAGACTCAGTTAAGAATACATAACTCAACACATAAGCAAAGTTCTGAAAAAGTACAAGGGGTGTATACCTTCTTTGGCTCACGACAGTCGCGAGCATAGTGACCCTTCTTGTCACAATTGTAACACTTCACCCTTGTAAGCTTCTTCATTCGAGGACGCTTTCCTCTTTCATGTTGGTCAAGCTTAGGTTTCTTCCCTGAAGGACTTGCTCCCTTGCCTTTTCTTTTATTGAACCAATTAGGACGTTTGCGCTTAGAGCTCGAAGCTCCATGTGAGCTGGAACCAGCATGGTAAATTTCAGTTTCTGACTTAGCCGCCAAGAGGCGGTCCTCTTCCAGCTCAAGATGACGCACAACATCCTCAAATGTTTTGATATTCTCATTATGGGTCAGGTGCACCTTCATATGCTCCTAACTCTGAGGTAAGGAACGAATCACTGCTTGCACTTGGTGCTCATCAGTCAGGACATAACCAGCATCTTTCAGCTCATTGATCATGTTTGACATATTTTTAAGGTGTTGCTTCATGGTCTGACCATGAGACTTCTTGTAAGAGTCAAACCTAATAGTGAGCTGTCTTAGTTTGGTCACCGAAGTATGACCAAATCTTGCTGCCAGCGCTTCCCACATTTCCTTGGCATTCTCAAAATGCCTGAACTCTCGCATGACGTCATTTTCCATGCTACTCAACAACGTAATGCAAGCAAGGGAGTTCTTCATTTTCCATGCAGCAAATGCATCATTATCTCTCTTATGCTGCGCAGTGTTTCATTCTTCAAGTTCTACCATGGTCAGGTTAAGAGCTTCTAGTGCCTTTTGCTCTTCCAGCACATAATGGATTTTCATGTGCCATATTTCATAGTTATCGCTATTGAGCTTCTCACCTTTGTTTAGCTCAGCGACTATGCTCTTTGTGGCTGAAGCTATTGATCTAAACACATCAGACATATATGCACGAATTATTAATGCCTATTATTTATGTATCCATTTTGCACAAAACCATCATATTAATGAATAATTTCAAGTAAGGTTTCAGAATCAAAATGTCATTATGTTTCTAATCATCATCCAAAATCCTAACTTGAAATTATTATTAATATAATATTCTATGCAAAATAAATTCTTTGAAACTACAAAAAAAATTTCTAAGAGCTACCCACAATAGTTAATAAAAACAAAAGCAAATAATATTTGATATCAAACAATGATATCATAATAATGCTTTCACATAATACAACTAACATATCAGTTGCTACACCAACAACAACTAGGTAGAAAACATTTACATAATATGTCCATCAAGCATACTAAATAAAGGCCAGTCAAAACATCTAACACCAAGTCAATATATGAACTGGGAAATATCATTTTTTCTTCAATTTTTTGATCTTTTCTTTTGTAACAATCCAGTAATATTCATCTATAAAAGCCATCACAAGTCTCTTATACAAAGTATCTCTGTTGACTTTCCATAAGCGATTCAACACTCCTTGCTATTTTGGCGGAAGAGTGTTCATGGAAAAATTGCACCATGTCAGATTGTGGCATGGGACGATCATTCCATATGATCTTTTGTATTTTCCCGTTGACTTCAAGAACATGATCAATTAAGTCGACACTCTCCCATCGATAATCAGTCAGCTCAGCTATAAACCTAGAAAAGTCTTTCCTTTTGTTCATCGGTAATTACGCGAATATGTGTGCGCAATTGAAGGGGAGGCATTGTTCCTGCAACAAATGCAGAACAAATTAGGGATTACATATAATCCACATTGACTTAATTGGGAAAAAAGAAACAAATTCTTTTTTTTTTTTAACGGTTAATGGTCGCGGTCAACGGTTAGCCGGGTCGGAGTCAACGGCCGATCGAGTCGGACCGATCGGACTGGACGGACCAGGTCGGATCGGTCGGGCTGGATGGACCGGGTCAGACAAACCAACCGGCACGTGCCACGCGCGTGCCTGGCTGATGTCACGATGACGTTAGTCGGTGTGTGCCACGCTTGGGGCTGAAACGGCGCGTGTGACGCACGCGCCTGCGAGGGACCGAATCGGCGCGTTCGGCGGCAATCCGCGACACGTTTTTCTCGTATTGACGAGAGCTTCGACCCTGCACTATCAAAAAAGAATTTCAACTTGCAAAAAATCACAAAACAGGGCGAACAGTGCACGAGTGTCAGGTTTTTCCGTCCCCGATCGACCGGCAGCGGCTTTTCTCGAATTTCGACCACAAAAATAATTCAATAACATAAAAAGGGGATCGGGAAACATGAACTAGGGCTCTGATACCAATGTTGGGAATTACTGATTCCCTAAAAACAGATTCGACACTAAATCGAACCCCTAAAACGAATGCGGAAGACGAGCCCAAGAACAAACATGAATCACTGATCCTAAGGCACATCACATAATCGAACGTACCTTGTTTTCACAGACTAAACACCGATGTTGATTTGAGAAAGAAAAACTGATCCCATTCTATCCGATGATGTACTATCGCCTTGAAGGGGAGAAAAATCCGTCTATTTTGGGATACTGTTCTCTTAGGCTTTTAGGAGGGAGAGAGAGGGAGGAAAAACTTACATACGTTGAAAAGGTACGTTCCTTTCTTTTCTTTTCTCTCTTAAATACGTCTCCTCCAAGAGACGTAACTCTTCAATGTTATACGTTCTCCCAAAAGTCATAACCCCTCAACGTAACATCTCTTCACATCTCAACCCTTCATACATGGGCCCTTATCTTGCGGGCCGGGCTTTTAGGCCCAACATGGGCGGACGGGCCCTCTAAGGCCCATCAACGTAAATAAATAAAACCATCAGACTCCAAAATGGCATATTTGGTGAATTGAATTTTGTTAGCATAATAGTTTTTTACTTATAATCTATTGTGAATCATAAATGATTGAAAAAGTAGATCTCATAATAAATTATAATTATTTACAATTTAGTTTTTTATGATTCAGAATAAACTATTATTCTCATAATATATTAAAAATTGTCACGCAATCATTTTTTAATTTAATTTTTAATTAGATATGAATTACTTACCTCTCGATTTTGACTACGATAATGTGAATTTTTTTTTTTAAAATAGGAATAAGTTAACTTATTGAAAATAAGAATTTATGAATTTAAGTTTTTTAGAGATATAAAATTGATTGCTGTGTTGACAAATCTCATAAAAAAGAAAAGGAAATCAATGGGCCTAATTTATGGTGGGCTATAATCACGGAATTCAAAAATGAAACCTTCCCTGTCGAAGACAAAAGTTGGTTGTTACTTCCTGCCAAGAAAAAAGTTATTTTATCTTTCTTCAGTAGATATTGTTGACATTTATGCCTCGTTTGTGTACTTTCGACTTTTATAAAAGGGTGTGAGACTGAGAGTTGAAGGAAGCCATAGAAATAGCATTCTCGATAAGAAAGTTCTCCAATTTTTGGTGCTCTTATTCCAAATTTCTAAAGTTCATAATATTATTATTCTTTTGAATCCAACATTTGGTATAATGTTATCCATCAAATTCATCCAATTACAACTTTCAAAGTTAAACAAAAGGAATTTCAATAATTAGCTTGGCTAGATGAAAGTTCTTTTCAAATCGCAAAATTTGCAAAATCTAGTTGACAATGTCTACACCAAAGTGGCCGATGCTGAGTAGTATATGCGATCTTTCAAGCAGGCGATGAAAGGATATTTGAAATATCAAGTACAAACACTACAAAAGCAGCATGTGATATTTTGCGCAAAGGTTATTATCGTGTAAGACAGATGCGACTTCAGACATTTCAAAGTAATTTTGAGTCTACACGTGAATATCTAAATCAATCTCAACATATTTTGATTTTGTACAAATCATCATTTACCAATTGAGGCTTAATGGTGAAAAACTTCAAGAAGTACAAGTGGTTGAAAAAACTTGGAGTATTAACTGAAAGATTTGACTAGTTGTCGTAACAGTCGAATAAGGGCGGGATGTGACAACCTTTGGAGTGATTTATGGGTTCATTGTACTTTTTTTTTTGGGTCGGTATGGGTTTATTGTACTTGCGTGAGCAAATAATGAATTAAAATTGCATTGGTTGAAGTCCCAAGCAAGCTTTGTCTAGTCAAGTTAGTCAACCAACCTGAGGAGGGAAGAGGTTATCGGAGGTACTCGAGAGAGAGGCGGAACGAAAAATATATAAAACATGACAAATCAAAACTCAAGTGTTCTAAGTCAAACAAATTCGAATATTAAAAATCTGAATGCCAAGCAAAGATGTGGTACAAGCATGCAAAACAAGCGCACGCAATTGATTCCGACGAAAACATAGTGCTAGCGTGCAAAAAGGATGACTAAAGCACAGTGTACAGCAACAACTATTATTGACATTTATGCTTAGTATGTACTCGGACTTGTAGGTTTGTCCATGCCATGAGATGAACAGCGGGAGCCGCATTTCACACTAGGATCCTAAGAAGCAGCATCCCATATTATTTACTATTGAAGCTGATGTGAGAAATTTACCAAGCACGGTCGGTTTCGACAATTAGACAAACTGGTCAATGTACTGATCTACGGTTGCACATTTGACATCGGGATAGAATTCCAAAGCTTCCACACCGAACGACGGCTCAATCTCAAAGCTGGTTTGCTCTCCTTTCACGAAAATTGAATGGTATATGGCCAACGTGTGATTGAGTGGGAACGCTGCCTCTGCAATATTATCGAGACAAGTAGACCAGTTGACACTTGAGATAGAGATAATTTCACATGCTTAAATCTAATAGAAAATGCATTCCTAACCTTGAATGTTCTTCAAAACTCGCTCCTCTGAAACGTAAACTCGCTCCCGGGTCTTGCCGATCTTTCTCTCCCACAAAGACACAAGATCATTCATCGAGTAGGCATTGGCAGGAGGTCTGATGTACAGAGTTGTGTTCAAAGTCCTTGGATCATCCACGGCTTTGATGGTATATATGCCGATGTCATCCTCCTTATTATCCACCGCTATATATCGACGGGAGAAAGTTTTAGAATTCGGCTAATGAAAAAATCACAGAGCAATCGATGAGTTACTTTCCACTCGTACTTAGTAAAGAATTCTCTCGATAAACAGATTCATCAAACAACTAGCATCCATATTGTTGCGATAGGGCGAGCGATCGAACAATAATATAGACAGAAAAAGAAAAATAAATCGGACACCAGATTTACGTGATTCAGTCGTAAAGACCTACGTCCACGGGGAGAGCAGCAGCGAATTTCACTATAGATCAAGCGATACAAGGAGATTACACACTCAAGTCACTCAAACACTCTCTCGGTGTTTCCCAAACCCCAATTACACTCAATACACAAATCTTTCTTGGATGTAAATCACGAATAAGCTTTTGTCACACGAGAAACACGAAGACTCGCTATCAAGCACCCAGCGCCTACGGATGTCTCTCACAAACAGAGAAAACCATGGCACTCAAAAATAAGAACGGTGCTTCAATACGTACGTAGACTTCGGCAGCGTCTTTTTTACGTAGGGTTTCAAGCGGCCACTAACTGAATAATAAAAAAGACCTACAAAAGAATTCCTTATTCCACTGCAGAGAATTGCGTGCATGAAGAAACTGAATAATCCAAGATTTGGTCAACAAAAGAGAAAGATTTGACTTTCCCTTTTTAATTCTACAAAGCCGAGTGGGACGCTGCTTTCTTTGTAACTTCCTTTTCTTCAATTCGGATTCCGCAGCCATCACACAGCAAAACACTTTCCTCCTTTATTTTATTTTATTTTATATTTCAAAATTCAATAATTCGCTTCGGGCTTAAACTCGAGACATATTTAACAATCTCCACCTTGGCTTGACGTTTGAGCCAAATTACAATCACTTCGTAAAAATTCAAACTCTGTTGCTACTTTCCCACAGCCCCGATGGGCTCAACCGCCACAGATATTATCCAAGTCCAAGCCTCGCTTGAACTTCGCCATAACCGAGGACCTCATCAGAATACCAACTCCACATGCACCTTTAACTGCTTCGCAAGGATTTTCTGACATAATCTCCTCAACCGCAGATAAAGTAAAACCATTATTGCATCTATATCTGTCAGGAGATCGAATACGTACCTTGTCAATATCAGCAGTTACAGCAACCATTGGCTCTATAGGCTCCACCTCGCTATGAGCACCATCTGTGTCAATTACTTTGCTAGTACCTGTATACGCTATCTTAGGAGTTTCTGGTCGCAACTCCACCTCAAGCTGAACACCGTTCAGATCTGTTTGAATATTGCTATAATCACTCCTAACCAAAAATACTGGAGACTCATCAATGATAACTTCTCTGCTGTCAACAGGTGAATTTATATCCGGGCACCACAACTGATTGCCCCACTCACCTTGTGCATAGCCATGGAATATGCACCTTGCCCTCCAATCAAGTTTACCATCACTCACTCGAAAATAACACGGGCAACCAAACATTCTAAGAATAGAATAATCAGCAACGTTACCTAACAACACTTCTTTAGGAGTCTGCCATTCAATAGCAGTTGATGGGGATCTATTCACTAGGTAGCTTACCATACTTAGCACATCAGCTAGAATTTTCCTAGCAATACCAGCACTAGAGATAATTTTATGGGCCGTCTCTAGTAATGTTCTTCTCGTCAATTCTGCAAATTGTTGTGATTTATTGGCACTAGTGCGGTGTTTCACTATGCTCTCTTTCATGCAGAATTTATTTGCCAGCTCCGAGCAGAACTCCATGCTATTGTCAATCCGCACATGCTTGATCGACTTACTAGTCTCCATCTCGATCAAAGCTCTTGACTGCGTGATTCTGACATCAGCATCAAACTTGTGCCTTGGCACAAACACCCAGGTCTTCCTCGAGCAGTCAAAAGACTCTCGAACAGATGCATCCGACGTCTCCGCAGCGAAATTTTTCACTGTCTCACCTTGAAGTTTATACAGGCCTCCATGCTTGATTCCTTTCATTATCACCAAGACACCTCGAACAACCTTCATAACTCCACCTTTTGAAGAATACCTGCAATCGCTTGAATCTAAGGCACCCAAGGAAATTAAGTTCTTTTTTAACTCGGAACATGCCTTACTCCAGTCAATGTCCTCACAATACCATCATGCATTCTGATTTTAACATCACCAACACCCACAACATCGCACTCGGCGTTGTTCCCTAACTGGACTTTATCACTACCCGTGCACGATAAGTGATAAACCAATTTCTATTTGGTGTGACATGAAAAGAACAACCAGAATCCAAAATCCATCCATCAAGCGATGAATCATTAGTGACAGACAAGACATAATCGGCACTATCTGCTACAGCTGCAACATTATCTGCAGAATCAACCATAACTCCTTTACCCTTCTCATTCTTCAGCTTAAGACAATCCCTTCTAAGATGCCCCCTCTTGCCACGGTTCCAACGACAACATTAGCAGTCCTAGACTGACTACGCCTGTTTATATTAGTACTACTATTACCCACACGTGTTATAGATCTTCCTCTATTTTCACCTACTAAAGCAGCAGATACATGTTCACCAGATTCTCTTCTACGAATGTCCTCACTCAGAATTAAATCTCGAACCCCATCAAACGTCAAACTTGTTGACCCAGAGGAATTACTAACAGCAGTAACAGTAGTATTCCAACTATTAGGCAATGAGGATAGCAGAATCAAAGCACGTACCTCATCTTCAAAATCAATCTCAACTGAACTCAATTGACTAACAATCACATTAAATTCATTGATATGATCTGCAACTGACACACCTTCGCTCATCTTCAAATTAAACAAACGTCGCATCAAACATACCTTGTTGATCGCAGAGGGCTTCTCATACATATCCGACAGGGCTTGCATCAGGTCAGTAGTGGTTTTCTCTTTCAAGATGTTAAACGCGACGTTACGAGCCAACGTCAGCCGAATAACACCCATAGCTCGTCTATCCAGCAAATCCCAATCAGCTTGCTTCATCGTCTCTCGGTCTCTCCCGGATAAAGGCAAGTGCGTTTCATCGATAAAGATAATCTTCAATCTGCATCTTCCGAAACTAAAATCCTTCCCATCAAATCTGTCGATTCTCACTTTTACTTCTTCTGTCGCCATCGATTCGCTTCAACTCAGCCAAGCCTGGCTCTGATACCAATTGTTGCGATAGGGCGAGCGATCGAACAATAATATAGACAGAAAAAGAAAAATAAATCGGACACCAGATTTACGTGGTTCAGTCGTAAAGACCTACGTCCACGGGGAGAGCAGCAGCGAATTTCACTATAGATCAAGCGATACAAGGAGATTACACACTCAAGTCACTCAAACACTCTCTCGGTGTTTCCCAAACCCCAATTACACCCAATACACCAATCTTTCTTGGATGTAAATCACGAATAAGCTTTTGTCACACGAGAAACACGAAGACTCGCTATCAAGCACCCAGCGCCTACGGATGTCTCTCACAAACAGAGAAAACCATGGCACTCAAAAATAAGAACGGTGCTTCAATACGTACGTAGACTTCGGCAGCGTCTTTTTTACGTAGGGTTTCAAGCGGCCACTAACTGAATAATAAAAAAAGACCTGCAAAAGAATTCCTTATTCCACTGCAGAGAATTGCGTGCATGAAGAAACTGAATAATCCAAGATTTGGTCAACAAAAGAGAAAGATTTGACTTTCCCTTTTTAATCCTACAAAGCCGAGTGGGACGATGCTTCTTTGTAACTTCCTTTTCTTCAATTCGGATTCCGCAGCCATCACACAGCAAAACACTTTCCTCCTTTATTTTATTTTATTTTATATTTCAAAATTCAATAATTCGCTTCGGGCTTAAACTCGAGACATATTTAACACATATGTTCTTTTCTCAACCACATACATCAAGATAACCTTCTTTATATACTGAACAGGTGGTATTGCGCCAAGGTAACCCACCTAACATTCATATCATCTATTATTCCCAAATTGAAGACCTAATGGATGCAAAAGGCCCAACATCTCCAGGCAAGGAAGTTGCCTGGAACTCTCAAGCTCCAAGAGCTGTGCCTCACTTTGATTGCTATCCTAATTGAATCGAGAAAGATGTACAGAAAAATCTCAATGGCTTAAAATGCGAAGCATTTCGACAGATTGCTTCTTACCTTTCACATTTCCATCTCCTAAGATGACAACTTTATCTCTAGGAGGAGCTGTAGCCCTGAGCTGTGCCAATGTCGGAAGGACGTAACCTGCAAAACAGTTACAACATACATAACATACATAGGTATAAGGGATTCCCTCGACCTCAACAAGGCGGCGGATCTTAGCCTTGATGGCAAGAAGAGCTTTTGCTGACTCCACAGCATGGACACAATCCACATCATTTCCAAACTCCGAAGGCAAGACATAATGAAATCAGAGGAAACATCTTTATTAGAATGCAGCAAAAATTTAGAGCATATTCCCCTAAACCAAAAAACTTATATGAGTTCTGGCAAAAACAAAGGATGGCGAACTTATATGAGACTGAATTTCTAGTTGTTTCATTATGTTACTATAACAGAGTAAAAAGTGATTATAAGTGAATCAATATATTCAGCAATTCAGCAAATTCGACCTCAAGTGCTATTAGAAAAATTAGAAGAAACGGGGCAGCAGGCAGATAACTCTGTCAAGTCTTAAATAGGCAGACATTCTGCTTGCTTGGACACTTTCACAAGATATCAAGTAAGTCCAATGCCTTTTGTGAGCATGCTTTGTTCCATTCACCATCGACCGTCAACCACCCAAAGCAATGACAACTACTAAATACTATCCCAGCAAGTGGGATTGGATAACATATTCACAACAATGATGATACTACTGAAAAAGACCATTTAAAGGACTAACTAGTTTGTGTTTCCCACGGATTCATGATCAAAGAGCTGGGCAAATCGTCCAAAATCGAAATTGAGCACTCAAAACTTTTTACACAAAGTCGTGACCATTTCAAAAAGAAAGAAGTGAAGTCTACAGATGGATAAGTCCATACATCTCATTTCATCAAAGCGGAGCTCACAAGGAGATCTCGATGCACCTAAAGCAGTGAGACAAGAATCAGCTAACACCAACCTATATCATCAGTCAAATGCTGAACGAACAATAGTAACTTGAAATTGAAATTACTAGGCACAGCACGACCTTGATATTCCCAGCTGCTTTAATGGCAGCAACAATCCTGTCTTGGTCCTTTACTTGCGCTCACCCCACAGCAGAGATTATCATATCGACCTGCTTAATCACATTCAGTAGAGTCTCTTGATCGTACATGTCTCCCTGAGAATCAAATAACCAAGAGTATGCACAAATGATCAATGAAGTCGGCAATCACTGGCAAGATTTGTCTACACAGCAAAGCACAGCTACGTAGCTATAGCAGTCTCAGAAACAGCTAAAGCATATCAAAGTTTCCCATAAGATTGTCTGAAAATGTGCACGTTCGTATCATCATGCGAAGCTGAGATCTCGTCAGGCATTTGAAAAAGGAGAATGACGTGATTTCTGATTTCATCCTTGCACAAAAACAAAATAGCAGAGAAGAGAAAGGGCAACGCCATATCGTAACGTGACTCCATCAACTCGTCAAGTGAGAGATACATATAAAAATCAACTCCGATCCTACTGATAAAAACATTTCTCAGAATGGCGAACGAACACAACCGCACGGGAATACCTGGAATATATTGACACCTAACCTCTTGAAACCTTCCACGATGCCGGCCTTGGCAGTGTCGGAGAGAGCAGACTCCCTCACGAGAGCGAAGGTAGGGTGACCGGACTCAGCACTCGCCTCCACAATGAACTTTCCGATGTATCCAATGCCTTCCATCACCAGCACTTTGCTCTTTTCGGCCATCTCGGAGGGTTCTTTCAAGGCAGAGGCGTGGTTTTTCCCGGCGAACTTGCTCGGTCTCGTGCTGCAACTGTTGTTGCTTATTGGCGCGCATCGAGATGGATCATCATTTTATTTTGGCTTCGAAAGGGCATAATTGTCTTTTGCGGTGAATGAACTTTCCCACAACCATCATCCTTCGCTCGGAAAATGAGTACACACAAAAGTGGACCACGAGAGACAGAAGAAATTTATGGTGGAGAATGAGCACGTGCAAAGTACTTATCCATCGATTTTGTTGAATTTGGTTGATGAGGTAAATTTTTTCGAAACAACCACTTGACTTTACTAAAAGTTGTCTGAATTTGACGAAGAAAATTGATTGTTGTGTCGACAAAACATCCATCAAGATAGAAAAGAAATCGACGGCCCTGACTTATGATGGCTGGCACGTTTTCCACGGAATTCAAGAACGAAATCTTTTTACAGTAATTGATTGTTACTTCCTGACAAAATAAGCTATTTTATATTTCTTCATTAAATATTCCTGATTTATGGTGGGTTTGGAAAAACTGAACCAACGACATCCCTAAGTAGACAACAATCCACAAAATGGCGGGCTTTTTGGGGTAAGAAGTTGGTTCGAGAGTTGTCCAGATTTATAGCACATGCCTCTTTTTTTTTTTCGCGTTTGTTCCCTGCAGCCTATAAAAGCCCCCGAAACATTAACAATAACTTGATATTGTGAGGAGTTCGTTAATCGATTTACGCCTGTTTTAACTCGTCATTCTTTAAGATTATTCATAATCAACTCACGCCGGAAATTTTATCCTTGCTAACACGTTAAGTATCTGATTCGTGGTCGTCCGTGAATCATTTAGATGTGAAAGACGATATACAAAATTAGATAAACCCATGTCTTTGTGTTAGCTCGGCTTGGCCCATGAACCCAATACCAATCTCCAAAACATAAGTAGTTTCTCCAAGCACTTCATAGGGTGTCCTCAGACTTTGGGGTTTTACATATCATGTGATGATCAACGGAAGCAACATTTCACCCTAGGATCCTGAGAAGCAGCATCCTATATTATTTTTTATTCAAGCTGATGCGAGAAATTTACCAAGCATAGTCGGGTTCGATAATCAGATAAATTGATCCATATACTGATCCACAGTCGTGTATTTGACATCGGGGTAGAGCTCTAAAGCTTCCACTCCGAATGATGGCTCAATCTCGAAGTTGGTTTGGTCTCCTTTCACGAAAACAGCATGGAACATTGCCAATATATAATTGAGCGGAACTGCCACCTCTGCAATAACCAGACAAGCTTTAAATCTTAGAGAGATAAAGACGATTCACGGGCTTAAATCCAATAAAAATGCAGCTCTAACCTTGAATATTCTTCAGAATCTCCTCCTCTGGAACATACACCCTCTCCAGGGTCTTGCCAATCTTCCTCTCCCGCAATGACACAAGCTCATTAAAAGAGTAGATGTTGGCAGGAAGTTTGATGTACAGAATTTTGTTCAAGGTCCTTGGATCATCCACCGCTTTAATGGTATAGGTGCCAATGTCATCCTCCTTATTAAACACCGTTGCATATTGACGTGGAGAGTTTTAGAATTTAGCTAATAAATAAATCACAGAGCCATTGATCTTCCTAGGGTTACTTTCGGCTCGAATTGAAGAAGAATTCTCTTAGTAAACAGATTCATCGAACAATCGGCAGACAAATGCATCCATATGTTATTTTCTCAACCAAATACATAAAGAGAACCTTCACGATCTGCCCACTAGGTGGTATTATGCCATGATAAACCACAACACACTCATATTATCTACTAGTCTCTTAAGGTGAAGACTAATGGATGTAAGAGTCCCAATATCTCCAGACAATACATGTCATTCCTCTGAATCACGTCGCATGATTACAGAAAATTATGCGACTGCGGAGGAACACACATCATCACACCAAAAGAATACGTTTGCTCGAACAAGAGCATAGAGCTACGCTGCATCTCTATCAAACCGCAGAGAGATCCACGGTTGGTGTGCAAGAGAGAGCAGCAAACAAGTGGAGGCAGTGATTGGAACAGCACAGACTGTTAGGTTATGTTTGCTAGTCAAGATAAACATCAGATAGGATATAATTTGTCATATCCTATGTTTGGTCCCTACCCAAGACAAGATAATGTTGGATATAAAATAGTTATAGCCTGGATAAAATATCTCATAGGAGAAATGGGAGAAAGGTGGACAAAAATATTAAACTTTGGGTAAAACTGCTTTGTTTCATTGTTATACATACATGTAGACGTAATCGCAACACTCTCACCAACAATATAAATTGGGAAATTTCAAATGTAACTCCTGAAGTTTTGGCCCAGATCGAATCGAGCCCCTTCTGTTACTTTTCTGTGAGTCTACTCTAGAAATCTGTTTGAGTCCAAAGGGATCACTAGTCCAGCAGGGAGATCGGATCGAATTGAGGTTAGGATGTCCTTACTTTCATGTGAATTGGGAAGTTAAATGGCAAGGATAAAACCATTTTAAATTTGTTAACAACTTGCTTAGAATTTAAACACGCAAAAGCAAATTATTAAAGTTTGAGATGGAGAATCAACAATCACATATTTATTACTAAACTCGTCCCGTGCCCTTATTACAACTCTCCTACAATATTGGCAAATGTCTTTTATCGGTCGAGAGAGCAACAAATCTTCCCATTTCAAGAAGCGCAATAAATCTATGAACACTCCTGGTTGGAGTAAATACTAAGATTTATGATTAGGATTCACTTTCTAAATTAAATGGACCCAACTGATAGCAATTTAGGACGGTCTTCACTCTGTTCACAACTTCTATTTGGTTGTAATTCCAGACATACACTATTATTGGCATCGCAGACCATTTGATAAGAAGGACAGCAGAAATTTCGTCTCATAAAGAAGGCGACATAGCATGACATGCCTCCGAAATAGAGAAACCCATGTCTTTCTTTTAGCTTGGCCCATAAACCCATATCAACTCCAAAACAGAATTAACTTCTCCAAGCACTGCGTAGATGCGCACACATTGAATGTTCATAGCATGTCCCTGTATTTGGAGGTTGTACAAGCCATGAGATGATCAGTGGAAGTGAAATTTCACACGAAGATCCTGAGAAGCAGCATCCTATCGAATTGATGTTAATGTTTCAAGGAATCTTGTCGGCGGAGAACCGACAGGAAGAAGAAAAGGCAAATGCGCGATGAGGAAACTGGACAATTTCTCCGACCAAATTCCTATCTCTAAAGCCCGACCATTCGCTGGGCATGCGTCCTTTTCTTGATGACGGTGCTTTGAAATATCACAATTACTTTATAAATTACGTAATGGCCAAACTTAAAATCCTTTTACATTTACTGATAAAGAGATCATGCGTCATGCGCCTGATTTGCTTATGTCATGATCGCTCTTTAATCCCTTAATGGATCTGATAATGTTGCTCTCCTTTTTTCAAGAAATTGGGAACTAATTATATAGCTCATTACCCTTTTGGACCATTTTCACTTATTTCTTTTGATACGATAAAGTAAACCTAAAATGCAATCACAACTTTTTCCTTACTAGACACATGAAACACTAATGTTAAATATGATGGCTTAATATGCAATCAATAAATAAAATCATGATATGAAAATTAATACACTTCAAAATTATGTGACTGCTTAAATCTTCAGCACCATTTAAACTTAAATTTAAATTTTCTTTCTTTGGCTTATTTCACGCATATTTGATTTTCTTCTGTTTAATTTTCAAACTTTTATTTTCGGTCGAATTGTTTATTTTCAAACTTTAATCCACCCTTTTTTCCAGTGAAGGATGTTAAAAACAAGAAAAATCATTTCACAGAAAAGACGATTAAACCCTTATAGAATCCCATCATAAAGACGAGAGCTCCGCTTTTTAGCGGTCGCTCTCTCTCTCCAGTTACAGCAGAGTCACTTCCGGAAACCGATCAAGGAAATCACCGCGCCTCCACCGTGAAAACCACTCCGAGATGGCCACGAAGAGCAAGGTCCTGGTGATCGGAGGCACTGGATACATCGGAAAGTTCATCGTGGAAGCGAGTGCTAAGGCCAGTCACCCCGCCTTCGCTCTCGTGAGGGAGTCCACTCTCTCCAACCCCGCCAAGGCCAACATCGTCAAAGGTTTCAAGAGCCTCGGCGTCAATTTAGTTCGCATGAGTAGCCATTCCCGTGCGATTCTGTTCGTTCTACCACATTTGGTTCTGCTTCGAGGAATCGAAGTGTCACCTTCCGTTGATCTTGTTCATTGTTTCAATCATCTGAATCTTTCATGAGATCGCAGTTGATGGAGTCACATTACGATTTGGTGTTTCTCTTACTGACCGACGAATCATTTCAGCTTCGCATGCTGATACGAACGAGTACATTTGTAGACAAATCTTACGAAATTTTCCATATGTTATGTACTGTGTAGATGAATTTTTACCGTAAGATGCCCTGTTATATAGCCTTTTGAAGATCGGTAGGCAATGTGTGGACAAGCGTTATACTACGGATAGTAGCTTTGTCTTTTTATTTCTCATGGTACTTTGTCTCGTCTAGTGAAGGTATTGAAGGTTTTATCTACATCGGATTATGCATTTCTCCTTTTCTTAGTCTTCCTACTGCCAAAATAGGATTTTTTTTATGATTGCTGACTTTATTGATTGTTTGTCCATGCTCTTGGTTATATGATTCTCAGGGAGACATATACGATCCAGAGAGTCTGTTGAATGCGATCAAGCAGGTCAATGTGGTAATCTCTGCTGTGGGGCGAGCACAGATAGAGGACCAAGACAGGATTGTTGCTGCCATCAAAGTAGTAGGGAATAGCAAGGTGGTGCTGTTTTTTGATAATTTCATCCAAGTTACTACCATTTTTTTTTAGCATTTGACTGATGATATAGGTTGGCATTTGTTTAATTCTTATCTTCCGGTATAAGTGCATTGCGTTCTCCTCATGAGCTTCGCTTTGATGAAATGGGATGGATTGACGTAATAGCTATGACTTTGTGTAGAAGTCGCCAGTGAAATTTGAGGATAGCTATTTCAAATCCAAATATAGCACAGTGTGGGCTTCAGGCTACTTTAGATCCACACTATTGCTTTTTGATGTGTTCAATTGGGTAGGGAATTCTGTCATTATGGATGAATGGTGTACCATCTAGATGAATTCATACATATCCGTATGTGTTACTCGGAGATCGACATCTTTACACAAACAAAAAGGTTCTTTGACCCCAAACTCGCACGCTCGCCAGTGTCGGTCCTTGTATGGATATTGTGTTGGACGCAAATTATGTAATCCCTTAATCACCATAACCAGAACAAGAACATGCATAATTGAGTAGGAGAATTAACGCACCTGTTTTGGAATCCATTGATCTTGAAGCGGAAGCGGAAACACAATGTTCCACGCGCAAGTCCTTCTCCTCTATTGCCCTCCGTATCACTGGCTCAATGAGGCGGCCCCCCTCACGTTTAGCGTTAGGTAAACGCCCTTAGGTGATGATACATGTGAGAATTAGGGTTAGAGGAGAGACTTAGCGCTATTTATAGAGTTTCCAGCAATGCCCCCTCATTACGGGCCAGGCTCAACTCGGCCCACACTAGCCAGCCCATATTAGACTAATTAAGAAACTTTCTATCTCACCTTAGACCAATCCCCGTAAAACGGTAAACGTTAAACGGTAAATTACAATATCAATTAATGTAGTCCACATTAGGAAAACTCTTACATTCTCCCACTTGGACTATATTAATTGAAATCGTATTGTATGTGCGCGCATTGGTTTAGAGATAATTCTTAATAGTCAATCCTATCCCATAAAGTCTCAAACACCGAATCATGGCGGTAACTGCATGTATACACACAGAGCCTTCCATGGTCACGAGTGTTCTCAACTCTATTGATATGGATCCAATATGGTAGTGTGTCAAATGGATAACATCTCATTGAGAGATCTCATTTGTCAGTCACCATTATCTTACCTTAAGCGTCACAAAAACTTGTGCCACTAGAGAATGTCCATTCTCTTACCTTAAGCGTCACAAAAAAAATTGTGCCACTAGAGAATGCATTTATGGTTCCATGAACCCACATATGTCTTGTTCTTACGGTTAACCATTATTTATATACAACAAGACATATGGACAAGGCTAATAACCGTATGCCCCTAGTCTTCACTCAAGGTTTAAGCAATACCTTGAGACTTTAACAATATATATATTTTCAACATAATAACAAACCATTCAAAAACATTTTATTGAATGCAAAAGTTGACATATATATATATCAAAATGTTACTAAATTGTAACAAAAAACAGATGTAAACATTATTCAAAGAAAAATAAAACAGCTCCCACTAAATAACAGCATCCCAAGATGCTCCTAAGCCCATGCTCATGACATGTCGCTCAAATATACATGGACGTAGGCCTTTAGTTAGTGGATCTGCAACCATATCATCTGTTGGAATATAATCTACTGCAACGTCACCATTCTGTACCGATTCCTTTATAGTCAAAAACTTGACCTCCATGTGTTTAGACCTCTTGAGACTTCTGTTGTTATTAATAAACAACACATTCAAAAATACTTTTAAGTGCACTGACACAAGGTACACCTTTTAATTAGATTTTCTCAATATCTAAATAAGGACAATGTGATAGATTCAACCCATCACCCTTAACAACAGGAGCAATTCCTGGCTTGCAATAATGTATATTGAATATTTCCAATATACAATCAGCAAATGTCCTCCGAGAAAATCTAATATAATATGGCAAAAACAATTCTTACAAACCTTAGTACAAAGGATAAAAGATGCCTCAAGGTCATTACTTGTAAACAAAATATCATGTACATAGAGTATGAGAAAAATAAATTTCCTCCCACTGACCTTGCAATATATTGAATTACTTTGTTCTTAATTGAACAAAATAACAACACTATGAAACTTTAATAATATTGTCTGGAAACTTGCTTAAGACCATGAATTAAGACTTTTCAGTCTACACACAAATTTACTTGAATCTGCTGCAAAATTCTCCAGTTACACTTATATATATTTTGTATCTCTTTGACGTAACTCCATATAAAAAATAAACTATCAATGTCACGTTCACTCTGAAAGAATTAGTAGTAAATAAATAATTATTTATTTCTTCACTAACTATCCACCCCTCTTTCAGAGTAAAGAAAAAAAAATATATTATTATCCTTTTTTTTTATGGCGTTTAATCACATACTTAATTAAGAACAAGAAACGACATTTATATAAGTTGCTAAAACAACCATGTAATGGATATTGTAATCATGCTCTCACAAATAGACTATTTAGTCTGATGATATAACTGATCATATTTCCCTAACAAATCTCCTTAATAAAGCTGCAACCACTTCATTCTACACTTGAGAGGTTTAAAAAAAAAATTCATTATAAACTATATCAAGAATAGTACGTTAAACCTCAACAAGTTTAGTCTATGGTACAGGAGATTCAGTAATTATCTGTATAGGTAAAGACAAAAAACACAGTAACCCCCATCATAATATTATCTTTAATAGTCTGAGAGCAGCTATCCTCTACAATTACGTCGATCTTAAGAAACTTTAGAGTATATGATTCCACAATTCTTGTATCTTCTTTAGGATCATAAAATTAATACCCCTTTTAACAATCTAGATAAGATACAAAATAATTTCGAGTGAATCTAAATTCCAACGTACTTAATATTGGATAGATAACCTCACTCATGCATGACACCCCTAAATTTAATATGATTCAGGTAATCTATGCCCAATCTATAACTCAAAAGAAGTTTATAAAACAACTTTGATAATGACACTTTTTGTATGTGAAAAAGTTGCTTTCATAATATCAACCCACAAAAGACTGGATAAATTAGTTTTACTCATCATACTCATCACTATGTTCATTATGATGATTCATGCCTTTTAGCCAAATCTTCTTGTCAGGATTTTTAGTATAGTAATTAAATTACCACCCCATAATATACCAAGTATTTGACAAATGACCCTTTAAGCAATTCACTATTGTCATACTTGCCAAAATACTCACTGTCACTATTAAATCTGACAACCTTTAAGACTAATTCTAACCAATTTATTCTTTATCTCGGTCAATTTTACTTCCACAATAATCTATAGAAGTCTTTAGATAACCGTTAAGAGTAAATAGAAAAAAATTTGGAAACAATTTTTTCATCCTTATATGAGATGTATATATCATTAGGACTTAAACACAATCTTTGCAGATATGTCCAAATTTCAATATCAAACAAGACATAATTTCAAGCAACTAAGGCTTCCATCATCTTATAGTAGTGCAGTTCGCAGACAAACCTCTTTTCTAGTATTCCAGAATGAAACGCTTCATGGACAGTAAGCAAATTTTATTGCATTCTCAAGCAACAAATCATATGTCCACAACTTAAAATTTGAAGCAGTAAAAACCTCAATAATAGTGGAATTATTAATTACAGAAAATGTGACTGAAAAACAAGCAATGTATATATAATTAGCATCATGTGAGCAATGTGTAATTTGACACACAAGTACACATCCAGAGAGTTATATGCATAATCATATAATCACCTTTGGGCAGAATACATGACATGCAGTTGTACACTCCCCACATGATAGCGGTTATGAGAATATATTCCAATCTTCGTGAATTCATCACCTTTGGGCAGACGAACCACTAGGATCAGTCACTCTTCCACCACATAATCATGTATCCCTCCATGAACTAATATATAATCACCCCTTTTGGGGGTATGACTACACATTAGAGCAGGAGACATCCCAATCAATATACAAGACCGAAATTTCTTAAACCCAATCAAGCGTGCCACTTTAGCGGTCACTACTCAATTGAATCCTTGAAACTCTCTCATACCAGGGATATAAATTTTACTCCTCACATACACCATATACATGTGATTTTAGCTTTAGTGATAGGGGCAGCATATCACCAAAATCACATATTATGCTAATTACATTGCTTCATTCATTAATAAAAAATAAAATTTATTGTATATTATTAATGAATAACACTCATAAATTTCATGATAACATACCAGTAACCCAACACTTATATTTCCAAAATCACAGAAAAATACAAGAAAAATGCGCAAAAATACACTAAAAATACGCGTATTTAGGGCTTTGTATGTATTTTCACATTCATAAAATCATCAAAAAAATAAAATAAATTCACCACAAGATAGAAGACGGCCTTACGAATCCAACGCCGCCAACCACGCGCCGATCGGAGCCTCCACGCGCCCGCACGCGCCGCTTGAGTGCGCGGCGTGTGGAGCCCACGCGCGGGCGTCAAAAGGCTGGTCAAACCGGTCCGACCGGTGGCGGTCCGACCGGCTCCCGGTCCGACCTTCCGATCCTACCGCCCGGTCCGACCGGTAGACCGGTCAGGTCAACGGTTGACCGAGGTCGGGTCGGGTCCCATCGGGTCGGGTCGATCGCCATCCGGGTCGGGTCGGTCGGCGCGTCGGCATGACGTCAGCGGGTTGGAACCCAGCATGACGTCAGCGTCGACGCAACGGATCGAATCCGAATCCGAGTTCGGGTCCGGGTCGCTGATGTTAGCGTGACGTCAGCGCCCGCGTGCGCCACATGCGCGAGCAGCACCCCGCGCGTGGGAGCGCGTGAGGGCGCGTGAACGCGCGTGGGCGCGCGTGGGCGCGCGTGGGCGCGCGTCTTCGACGCCCGGCGGCGCGTGGCCGCGCGTGGTGGCGCGTGGGGCCTCCCCCGTCGACGCGCCACCCATGGTTTTGATCGTCTCGTCGAGCTCAGTCGGTATATGTGATTTAATTTTATTTTTGCAGTCTTTAAAAAATTCGAAAATCACAAATTAGGGCAAAATTCAATGCGTTCAAGTTCTAGGGTTATGGAGGCTCTGATACCACATGATGGACGCAAATTATGTAATCCCTTAATCACCATAACCAGAACAAGAACATGCATAATTGAGTAGGAGAATTAACGCACCTGTTTTGGAATCCATTGATCTTGAAGCGGAAGCAGAAACACAATGTTCCACGCGCAAGTCCTTCTCCTCTATTGCCCTCCGTATCACTGGCTCAATGAGGCGGCCCCCTCACGTTTAGCGTTAGGTAAACGCCCCTTAGGTGAGGATACATGTGAGAATTAGGGTTAGAGGAGAGACTTAGCGCTATTTATAGAGTTTCCAGCAAGGCCCCCTCATTACGGGCCAGGCTCAACTCGGCCCACACTAGCTAGCCCATGTTAGACTAATTAAGAAACCTTCTATCTCACCTTAGACCAATCCCCGTAAAACGGTAAACGTTAAACGGTAAATTACAATATCAATTAATGTAGTCCACATTAGGAAAACTCTTACATATTGGGCCGCCCGCAAACTCCAAGAAGCTTTATTTATTCATAACTTGCATGGTTGGGTTTCTTCTAGGTCACCGAAAAGAGCAAAGAGTGTTTAGCACTCAATATGGATTATGGTCAAAGAGTGTTTAGCACTCAATATGGATTATGGTCATCTGCCCAGCTCTTGGATCATGAATGCAAATCGTGAACTACTTAATCCTTCAAATGGTCTTTTTTCGGTGGTATTATTATTATTATTGTAAATAAGTTGCCAAAACCTAGTTAGTGGATGGTTTAGTAGTTGTTGCTTTGGGGGTTGATTGTCCATAATGAGTGGAGCTGAGCATAGGGGTTAGCGGTTCCAGGTTCCGGTTCGGTTTCGTCTGGAACTTGGAACCTACCATTGGGTACAGATTCCTCATTTTTTGGAACCTGGAACCTACCCATCAGAACCAAGAACCTGGAACCTACCCTATCACAAGTTTCAGGTTCCAACAGGTTCCTTTTTTTTTCTTTTTCTTTTTCTTTTTCGGATTTGAACTATAACGTACGCGCATATTCTACAGTAACTTCCCACATCTTAGCAAACATACCAGTGCCAACTATAATTATTGTGCCCACATATATCATATATCATAACGTACGCGCATAATTATTGTGCCCACATATATTATATATGTGCACTAAAGCTTAAATCGTCACATTTGTCATATGCCATATGTCTTATCAGCTGAGTCAAATGAAAATGATAAAGCAGAATATACTAAGGAGATGAAAAACCAAAAGTGCCAACAAGATCTCAAATTTTCATCTACTCCATAGTGTGAACTCTGCAACATTTTCATGTGATTCCTTTGGCACAGCAAAACCCTGCAAAGACATGGATGAAAATTAGTCAAAATCCTAAGTAAAGACACAGAAAAAAAAAATCAATATTGATAATACTCCATGAAGCATGCCATTTTGCCCATCTAAAGGCTCATAAACTTTTTGACAAAACCACTAGGGGTTCGCTCCAGTGGCCATCCTTCCATCTTAGAAGGGGGAAGTTGGGGGTTCAAATCTCCACTTTCTCGGGGGGGATTGGGGTGGGGACGATTTCATTTCAGGAGTGGGTTTCGACTCCCATGCCCTGCAAGGAGGCAGAGTAAAAGTCTGAGAGTGAGTGTTAAAGTAGGATTAGCGTAGAATCGACAAAAAAAAAATTGACAACATAGTTAAAAAAATTCAATGTACATAAGAGGAGCCTGCATTAAGATTACGACAAACAAAGTTGCTCATCAATCAACTTCTGCACAGTTAAAGCAGCACAAAGCGAACAAAAAACCTTGCTTGACTTCTCAACCGCTGGATCCATTGCAGATGCGACACCACCAACTCTATTTATTGACGATAATTTCCGCATTAAGACCAACCATATTTGGAAAAAAAAAAGATTAAATAAAATATTCACTTATTAGATATACAAAAAGAATTACAATATATAAAGATATAAACATTACTTACCCAACTCAAATTGTTATGCGTTCTTGATGCACTCTTCAACATCAAGTGGTACACGAACGGCTCTCAACCAATCTTGAGTGCAAATCAAAGCTTCCACTACTTTGGGAGTTAAAGAACTTCGAAAGCCATCAAGCACACGACCCGATGTACTAAAAGTTGACTCTGAAGCAACGATAGTTACAAGAATGGACAAAATATCTCGAGCCATCAAGGAAAGGATCTTATATTTTGAGCCATTAGTCTTCCACCAAATCAAAATGTCAAGGCCAAGATCATTTTTCATTTTTCTCTTGAAGATACTCATCAAGCTCGGACTTGTTGTCATCGCACTCTTGTTCATTCGAGTATAAAAATATTTTCTTCCAAGCTTGACCATTATACTTCTTTATTCCTTCATTACCATCTGTATCGGCATTGGAACCACTACTACTTGCACCCAAATTATGGCAACCAAAATTTTGATCACTTGAAATAAGAGAAGATTGCTCATAAAATTCATACAAACGCTCCAATGTATCCTTCACCTTGTAATGCATCTCTTTAATTTTCGATTCATCATCATAAATTTGTCCATACAAGAAACTCACATAATTTAACTTGGCTCTAAGATCTAACACAACCACAATCAACACCATCATATTCACTTTATCCAAGCTTCCATAATATTTGTCAAATTTTTCTTTCATGTTCACACCCATAGCTTGAAGCTTAGGATCCGAAGTATCAACTGCATCTTTCAAATATCTATACAAAAGAGCTATCATTTTAAAATAATCATTTGAAGTAACATATGAACTCTCAGACATCTGATTGGTGGCATCATAGAATACTTTTAGAAAATCCGGAAGAATAATACCATTTTCTCAATCATCATCACTAGGAGTTTCATGATTAAGCTTACTTACAAAACATAGATCGTCTTCTTTCATCCTTTTGAAAGCTTTTCTAAACTTTATGGTGGTGTCTAACATGAGATAAGTGGAGTTCCATCGAGTGGCAACGTCAAGAACTACCGAACCCTTATAAGTGATATGTTCTCTCTTAATGCAAGATTGAAATACTTGGGCTCTCATGAGAGAACTTCTTACATACCTAACCACATTTTGGATACGTGCAATGGAGTCACGTACCGTAGTCAAGCCATCTCTCACAATCAAATTTAATAGATGAGCTGTACACCTCATGTGCAAAACACTACCATCTAATATCAATGACCTTTCTTTCGAAAGTTTTTCCCTCAAATAGCCAATTGCAACATCATTCGAGCTAGCATTATCCACGGTAATTATGGACACCTTTTTTTCTATTCCCCACTCCTCGATGCATTTCTCCACCATTTTCCCAATCTCCCTACCCCTGTGACTATGCATCACCACAAAGGTGATGATTCTTTTATGCAACTTCCAATTTTCATCAATAAAATGTGCAGTGAGACACAAATAATTCAGATTTTGATTGGAACTCAATGTATCAGTCGTGAGTGCGATCCTAGAATTAATCTTTCCAAAATAATTCTTCAAAGAAGTTCTTTTACATAAAAACAACTTCATGCAATCTTTTGCCATTGTGAATCGTGATACATGTTTGAAGAGAGGTTGTAACTCAGTAACATATTCACAAAATCCAACACGCTCAACCAAGGAAAAATGTTGCTTATCATGGATGATGAACCGAGCAAGCATGTGCTTACAACGTTCTTGATTAAATAACCATGTCGATAAGACGTTACCAGTACTAGAATCTCCTCTTGCCTTGCCAGCCATGTTGGCATTACATGGTGCAAAGAATTTCTGTCTCTTATCTACATTACGGGGAAACCTCTTGCATGTGGTCAAGTGCTTTCTCATTGCAGAAATACCGTTAGCAACACGATACTTAAGCATGGACCCACAATGAATGCATTTCACTTGATATATTTTTCCATCCTTATCACTGATTTTCGAATAATGATTCAAGCATTCGGATGTATATTTCTTATCATGAGGAATATCAGAACCAGGTACCTTATTTGTGGCACTCATGGTAGGGGGTGCCTCTTCTTCAATTTCATCGCCAAAAAACTCCAATTCCATAATCAGAGTCATCTCCTCACGTCCCTCCACCTCCATTGACGTGTTATTTTGATACTTAACTTCACACTACACAACAATAATAGAATATAATTAGAAATTTCAAAACAAAGAGCAGACTAGAAATGGAACAACAAGTGCAGCAGATCATCAAATGCATCGAGGACTCCATAATCACATAAGAATAAGTAAAATGCAAATGCAAAGCTGCCCCCCAAGGAAGAGCTTTAAAAAGGATTACATACATTTTTCAATCAAAGAGGTTATTTATATGATTTCCCCTGAGATTAGACTACCAAATTAAGCACATCCTCCAATCATTATTTCCAAAGATGTTTATTCCATGGCCTTCTTTTGCCAATCGTCCAAAATGCATTTCCAGTTTGCTTGAATTGACTCTCAGTTCACTTTGTTTGAGAGACGAGCTAAAGGTCAATTCTCCTGTTCAAGTACCATTCCACAACATAATAGTGGATTTTCCTCTCTACTCACTCAATACCTCTAGGGTCACTACAAGTTTTGCATTTTAAACCGAATCACTATTTAATTTCACTCAAATTTGTAATGCCATCGAGGTGACTGTTGTAGGAAAGAGGCAAAAATCACCCTGAACACAGACTATATCTTTCCCGAAGATGTTGAGGAAATGTAGCATTTGAGTGCATAGAAACTTCTCATCTGACTGACACAGGATCAACAAAATGTACAATCGGCAGAACTCGTCATATTCGCAGCAATAGAAATTGACTTCTATGGTCACTTGGGAGAAAAAGATAAAGAGAAAGAAAAATACCAAGAGAACAAGATAGAGCTAATTGCAGTCGTGGGTGAGCAGGGGCGCGGAGGCGGAGCTGCCCGACGGTAATCGCGGGTGAGTGGAGGCATTCTGCTGCATGGCGGAGCTCATGGGTGAGAGGGATAGCCGGCGGAGTTGGGGGCTGCAACGGGCAGAGCAAGAGCAGTGACACTGGGTCGTGGCTGCAATAGGTGTCGACACTGGCGGAGCGACAGTGACCAGCAAGGCGGGGCGTGGGAACAGCGACAGGGGGGCAGCGCTTCGGACGGCTGTAGGGCGGCAGAAGAACGGACCGCTAGCAGCACTCGCAGGTTTCGCAGGTGGAGACGTGGCGGTGCGATGCAGCGTGGAGATGGCCGGTGGCTCGGGGGACGCTGGTGAAGGGGGCTACGAGAGGTGTTCTCTGTTCTGTTCTCTTCAGGTTTTAGGGCATCGGTTCTTTTCGTTCTTTCGGAGCCCTAAGTAACCGGTTCCGAAACCGGTTCCAATTCCCCAAAAAAAGGAACCAGGAACCGGAACCAATTCTCTTGGAACCGGGAACTAAACCAGACCCTCCGGTGTGGTTCTCCGATTCCCGGTTCTACCCAAGAACCGCACTCACCCCTAGCTGAGCATGCTCACAAAAGCGAGAGGACTTACTTGATTTTTTATTACTTGTGAAAGTGTCCAAGAAAGCAACATGTTTGCATTTTTATACTGGATAGAGTTATCTGGCTAATGCCTTAATAATTAAATCTTCAGTTTTATTTTCTTTTATTTTTCTAATAGCTCTTGGGATCGAACTTGCTTCATTGCTTGTATTGATTCACTTGTAATCATTTTTTTTACTCTGTTAGAGTAAAAATATTAAAACGCGAAATTCAGTCTTGTGTTTTCTTTATTTGCCAGAACTCATGTAAGCTTGTTTGATGAGAGGAACATGCCCTAGTTTTTGTTGCTTTCTAATAAAAATGTTTCTTCTAATTCAATTAATTTTCTTCTCAGAGATTCTTGCCTTCTGAGTTTGGAAATGACGTGGATCATGTCCATGCTATGGAGCCAGCAAAAAATGCATTTGCTATCAAGGCCAGGATTCCCCATCTTGTTGAGGCTGAGGGAATCCCTTATACCTATGTATCTTCTAACTTTTTTGCAGGTTACTTCCTCCCATCATTGTCACAGCCCGAGGCTATAGCTCCCCCTAGAGATAAAGTTGTTATCTTAAGGGATGGAAATGTAAAAGGTAAGAAGCAACTTGAGATTCGCATTTTAATTCATTGAGATTTTTTTTATAAATTTCACAACTTTATTATGGTAGTAATCAGAATGGGGCAGTTCTTGAAGCTTGAGATTTCCAAGCATCTTCTGTATCTGGAGATGTTGGCCATTAGTCTCTCTTTCAGAGACTGATAGATGATATGGAAGATCTATGGTATATCTTGGCACAATACCGCCTAGGCGGTAGATCGTGAAGGTTATTTTAATGTAGTTGGGAGAGGAAAGAATGTATGGATGCAGTTGTCTGGTGATTCTGTTTACTGAGAAAGTTCTTCTTTGAATGCGAGCTGAATGGAACTCTAGGTATATCAATGGCTTATATTTATTAACCAAATTCTAAATTTCTCCCTATCAATACACAGCGATTTTTAACGAGGATGATGACATTGGCACCTATACCATCAAAGCTGTGGATGATCCGAGGACCTTGAACAAAATTCAGTACATCAAACCTCTTGCCAACACCTACTCATTTAATGATCTCTTGTCTTTGTGGGAGAGAAAGATCGGCAAGACCCTGGAGAGGGTTTATGTTCCAGAGGAGCAAGTTCTAAAGAACATTCAAGGTCAAGGATTAGATTTAAGCACGTGTATTGTCTATTTCTCTCCGAGATTTAAGTATTCTGAAGTCAATCGGTCTACTTGTATTGTCATATTGCAAAGGCGGCAATTCTACTCAATGTGATTTGGCCATATCTCATTCTGTTTTTGTGAAAGGAGACCACACCAACTTTGAGATTGAGCCGTCTTTCGGAGTGGAAGCTTCAGAGCTCTATCCCGACGTCAAATACATGACTGAGAATCAGTACCTTGATCAGTTTGTCTGATAGCCGAAACTAACTGTGTTTGGTAGGTTTCTCACATCAGTTTGAATCATGAATAATATAGGATTTTGCTAGTTATGATCCTTGTGTGAAATGTCGCTGTCACGCCCCGAACCCTGGGTACGCGCTCATCCCTCGGCGGTCGATTAAACATGAGACATCCTAGGACATGTCGCCGACCCATTCTTTTTTATTTTTCAATCAAGCACATGTGGAAGCGAATTAAATAAACCCCCGGTCAACAAACAAACATAGGGATAGTAAAAACAGCACATGACAATTTTTCACAAACTACGATTCATATATATACCAAGTTAACCCTACGAGTTCATATATATAAGTCTACCAAAAAGAAGGAACTCCTAGGCGACCTACACCCCGGATCCCTCCGACTTAGGCTCTGGATCCACTACGACACCGTCCGGGATGTCGATATCCATGGGGTAACCTACTTGCCCATCCTCGGTTTCGATGGGCGGTCCATCAAAACCCTGCAAAGGACCCTCCCGACCACTGTTAAGCTCGTTGATAAACCAGGCCTTAAAGCGATGAGGCACCACATTAAAGAAACCCTCATCGACCCAAACCGTAATCACAACCAACTCGCAAGTTTAGTTGGTCCCGGGGATAGGGAAGAAGGTAGACTCTACCTCCAGATCCCACGGAACTCCAAACCGGACTAGACGAATCTCCATACTAAGGACCTGAAAAAGGTTAACCACAATGGGGTGAGATAAAATCTCAGCGAGTCAACAGCCTAAACCCTTATTAGAATGCAAATTCGCATCGAAGGTGGCCTAAGCACGCACCATACAAATCTCACCTCGCCTCGACACGTCCCTGCAAGTTAGCACATCACATATGCCGTTATAAATACAACAAGCATAATTAATAACCGAAACACAACGTTCTCACTCTCCAAATAATCACATGGGTCCCGATTATAAGGTAAAATTGTTTTGACACGTCCTATACCATGCCAAACAATGTTGCCCCATAATCAAGCGCAATAACACAACCATTTAGGCGTATTCTGATTATTACGTCTCCTCAGCCATGGCCAACACAAAATTTGATGGTCATCCGATGTAATCAGGCATCATCCCGCCTCGTCGGGCACGATAACGTCTAGCACTCTCCGCCTAGACGGCATTCCCTAAGGAGCATCAGCCCGGCCTCAACTGCGACTCGGCATCCCGTTGACGTGGGGGCATCCGAACTTAATCAGGCATCGTCCTGCATAAACGCATCAGGATGGGTTCCATTAAGTGACCATGCAAGCACGTCATCAATCAAACCCATTTCTTATCTTTTGTCAATTAGCCCAAAACGCCAAAATTCTTTTTCAAATAATAAATCTTGCAACCCTTTTTTTTTTGTTCAAAACTTTCCAAAATAAATTCGTAGGTGCTCACGTACTCAAAATTAATTCATAAAACTTTGCACGCACCTAGTTTAAAACCTCATCGTTTTATTGAGCAAATAAGTTTTGGTGTCCAAACCCGACACCTAAATTTTCTTTCTATTTAAATGCCCATAAAACCATCTTTTGCGATAATACTAGATAATTATCATAAAACAACCAATCACATAATATTGCACGTGCAACACTCAAATTCACGCATAATTGCATCCAAGAAAGCGAGTGTAAAATTCTACGAAACAACTAATCTGTCACTAATTACGCTAATTACGATTAAAAAATAAATTATGATTAATTAAGTAAATTGCAATTAATTAACCTAACCATGGCTAATTAACCTAACCATGATTACTTAACCTAACGACGGTTAACTAACCTAACCAAGCTTAGTTAACACTAATCTAGGATTAACTAGAACTAATCCTCATCAATACTAATCTAACCATCCATAAGCGTAATTAACGGCCTAATCAATGATTAGGGAGTTAACTCATGGGATTACGACGATGGCGGGCTCATGGCGACGAGAACACGAAACAACAGCATCTCGAATGGAGGCTTGACGGAGGTGGTGGCTGCCCTACAAAGTTCTCGGCCAAAGGGGACTTGGCTTAGCTTAGGGGCTACTAGGCTGGTCTCGGTAGCTGTTAGCTGTGGTGGTGGTGAGGCAGTGTGGTGCTGGTGGTGCAGTGGAGTGGGCGGATGGAGCTGTGGGCTGGACGCTGGTGCTATGGGTGGACGTGTGATTGCTGTGGAGTCGTTGGTGTTGGTGAGGCGGTGATGAAGCTGCTAGGTGTGGCGATGAGGTGAGCTGAAGGTGGGAAGGTGGGCTGGTGCAAGGTGGCTGCTTGGTAGATGCGGCAGAAAATGTGATGCTGGGCTATGGAGGTGGCTGACGTGAGGGGAAATGAATGGTGCGGCAGCTAAAAGAAAAAGGAGCTGGGGGTGCAAAGGAGAAATGGAATGAAGAACGTGAGGGAAAGGGAATAAAGGAAAAAGGAGAAGAAGTTGGTCGGTTGAGAGGGGGTGATTTTGCGTGAGAAAGAGAGAGAGAGAGGGAACAAGGAAGTCAAAGGTACAACCAATGAGAAACTTAGCAAAATATCTAAGCACTCATCACCTAAACCTCAAAGTCTTCATGCCCCAAAGTCATGTGCCCAACCAATCAAAATTTAGCTCCAAATTCCCACAAACAAAGCCTTTTTAGGCAGCAAAAACCCCAATTCTCATCCCATCCACGTTTGTGCATCTTTGAATCGTAGGCAACCCTCGGTTGTCATAAAATCACAAGGGTTCAGTTACGTGTCCCGAATATAATATCGATAGAAAATCGAGTTATTGCCGTTCGACGTGAATATCGCAATCATGTGGAACCATCTGCAATTCGACTACGTACTTCCATCGAATCAACTTATATCCGTTCGCTAATCGATTTATAACGGTGTCGTATTGACCATTGCCGATTATTATGGTCGAGCGATCGATTTCCAATCGAATTCTTTAGTCTACCGCGTATATATCCCTTAACGATCTTACCTAATAGATTAGTTAACTCGAAAGTGATTAATTCCGAGTAAATTAACCATAAGCGCATCGACGAAACAACCATTTCATTTATTCGAAATGGGGCCAAATTTCGGGGTGTCACAACTCTTCCCCTCTTATAAAAACTTCATCATCGAAATTTAAACAATTACAATTCTTTCACAAAAAGGTGGGGGTATTGACGTCTCATCGATTCCTCGCTTTCCCATGGCTCCCTCCGTTTCGTGGTGTTGCCAAACCACTTCAACCAAGAGGATCGTCTTGTTGCATAGCACTTGCTCCTTTCGATCCACTATCCAAACCGAGGCCTGGTTCTTCTTGGTGAACTTGCTCGGTCTCGTGCTGCAACTGTTGTTGCCTGTTGGCACACATCGAGATGAATCGTCCTTTTATTTTGGTTCCAAAAGGGCATAATTGTCTTTTCGATGAATTGACTTTCCCACCCCCATCATCCTTCACTCAGAAAATGAGTACACATGAAAGTTGACAACGAAAGGCGGAAGAAATTTACAGTGGAGAATGAGTACATGACGTGAACTTTTTTGAAATAACAACTTGACTTACCAAAAGTTGTCTAAATTTGATCAAGAAAGTTGATTATTGTGTCAACCAAACCTCCATTGAGATAGAAAAGAAATCAACAGTTCTGATTTTTGATAAGCTGCTCCAGAAGAATTTATTGATCCACAAGGTAGATATCGCCATGCTCCCAAAATACTTGCCCCCATTGATGTGGATGAGCATGGAAGACAGAAAATGACTCATGTTGCCGAAGTTGTCCTAAATTGGCAATCGAAGACCCTTTTGGCACATAACAATGCATTCAAAGCAATTGATTCCAAGATTGGAAATGTGTAGCAAGATCTTCGAAGGTATGATGAAACCACCAAGAAAATGCTTTCAGATTTCTAGAAGAGACTTCATGCCTTAGAATCTGGACAACATCTAGGGTATCATTATCTCGAAAGTCCTAAAGCAAAAATAGAGAAGCTTAAAAGACAAATTCAAATCCTTGAAGAAGGAAGGCTCAATCCATTTCCGACTACAGCAAGGACGGAGTATTCACCACCACCACCACCTCAAACGTCTATCTTTGCTACCCTCACAAATGATCCTATCATATATGAAAAGACAGATGTAGTGGAGATGCGAAATTGTCTCAAAGAATTGAATCAAGTAAGGAAGGAAAAGGGAAAAGAGAAAGTGCCAGTAGAATCCTTGATTGTTATAAAGGAAAAGCCGCCAGATCAGATGATGTTATCCAATCCTTTGGAATCTTTCTTAAAGGATTTGGGCAGTCAACAGCCTGATCTTGCCATTCAACAACCTGATCCTGCCATCCCAAATGATCAGATTCTATTTCAAGCAGAACAAGCTTTTCCAGGCATCTTTGATACTGAATCAGATTCGATATCTCTCTCATCCTCTTCATCTTTATCAATCCCTGCTCTTGATTCCTTTCCCATTGCACTGGTAACTTTATCAATATTCATGGCCAATCCTCCATATCAGGATATGGATTCAAACCATTTTGAACCAAAAGTTGTTTAGCCAAACAACCTCTCCCAACATATGCCTACCACATCAAAACAATTCTTTACCATTGATGATATTCCCTATCACAAATGGCCAAAAAGACCTGAGGAATTTCATACTTGGTTAAATGCCAAGCACTTACCAACCATGATAAGTATGATGTCCTTCTTAGTTTTGTCACAAGATTTACAAGTAGCCTCAAACATTGGTGGCAATTTGTAACAGAACAAGATCAACTTCAATTCTTACTTTCACCTAATTTTGGTCATGCCATCACCTTTGTATACCATTTCTTTGTTGAAAAACCTGCTGATCTCCAAGAGCTCAAAAAAAGAGAATTTTTTGAAAGAAGGTGCTGCTCTCTCCAGAAAAAACATCTTGATAGACATTATTGAGAAATGCTCAAGCTCTTCTATTAGATTGAAGCTTATCCAAATCTAAAGCACGTCTTCCTGACCTCCATTCCTAAAGAATTATCTCAAATGGTTGAGAGAACATTTCTCAACAGACAAAGGAAGGGTTCAGAATATCCCATTGGGTGAGATCCAACAAGAAATCCATATGTGCCTTGAAGAATTATGTATAAAACGCCAGATGATCCAGACTTATGTCAACGACAACAGAGAGCTTGATGCAGCATGTTCCCACCATAAGCTAAAAATCAAATGCTCCAAACGAGACTGTGATGGCTCTTGTGGAAAATCTTCTAAGAAGAAGAAGCACTTCAAAAAGCTCTGGATAAAGAAATCCAAACATGGGCCTAAACACTTCCGAAGAAAGAAGAAATAGCGATACCTATGCAAAAGGAAAGATCGCTCAGGCCACAAGAAATCAAATCGATGTTTCATCTGCAATCAGGAATGACATTTTGCAAAAAATTGTCCCCGGGCAAGAAAATGTCAGAATCACCCGATACATCATATAGAGAATGAAACAGGTATTTCTCTTGAAAATGATAATATCGAATCTTTATTTTCTGCGGATAAGGAACCATCTGAACAAACTTTTTGTGTCATCCCATGTTATCAAACTCCTAGTGAAACTGATTCAGATTCAAATTCTGAAGATATTTTTCACATATCCCTCACATCTTCGAAACAAAGCACTGACATATTTTCAAGCCAAACTCATTGTTCTCATTTTCCTGTGAAAATCTTCACTTCAAAGTTTGCCAAGCCTATCACTGTCATTGCCCTCATAGACACTGGAGCAAGTTATTCAATCTTAGATACTAAAGTTCTCCTTGAAAAATATTGGACTTCTTATGTTCGATATTTCAACTCTGCTTCCAGAGACACTTTCTCCACAAATGTGAGAACTACTCCAGTAACTGTTCAGTTCTTTCCCCAGTGTTCCATAACCATCAAAATATTCGAATCCAGTCTCCCTAACAAAGATTTGATCATTAGGTGGGACATCATGACTCAGATTTCGCAACTTCGTATCATTCCTAGAAAATGTCTTAAGTATAAAGACCAATTATCTAAATTCGTCAACATCCAAAGACTTTTTTCCATTCAAATAAGTCTGTTAGATCCAATCATGCAAAAGTTGTTGGAATCCTATTCAGAATCCCATTCTGAATTCGCTCAAAAATGTTCACATTCCTTATGGGAAAATCCAGACTTCTTCGTTCGCCTTCATTTTGAAAAGAATGAAGACATCAATCCTACCAAGGCAAGTCACATGGGAATGAAACCAGAACACCTAGTTTTAGCTCAAAGGGAATGCTCAGAATTATTGCAGCAATGCCTTATTGAAATTTCCAACTCACAATGGGCTTGTGAAGCCTTTTATGTCAATAAGTGTGCCAAGCAAAACAGAGGGAAAATGAGACTGGTAATCAACTATCAACCCCTCAATCTTTTCCTCCAAGATGATAAATTCCCTTTACCCTCCAAAAATTCCCTTTTTACTAGACTAACCAAGGCCCACATCTATTCCAAATTTGATCTCAAAGCCGGATTTTGGCAATTGGGTATCCATCCTGAAGACAAACCCAAAACAGAGTTCTGTATCCCAAACCAGAGTAGAAGGTCATTCCTTTTGGTTTAAAGGTAGCACCATCCCTTTTCCAAAAGGCTATGTGTTGAATTTTTCAACCAATCCTATCTAGTACAGCAGTATACATTGACGACATCCTGCTCTACAGTCCTAATGAGCAATTGCATTGCCAACTTCTTGAACAATTCGCAGAAATTGTGAAAAAGCATGGGATCATGTTTTCTCAGTGAAAGATGAATATTGCCCAGACGGAAATTGAATTCATTGGCATGCACCTTAACAAAGGTACATACTACCCAGGGCCACATATTGCTCGAGAATTGTTAAAATTTCCTGAAGAGAATTTTACAACAAAGCAAGTTCAGCAATTTCTTGGGATAATTAATTATCTCAGGGATTTTGTTCCAAACCTTGCAAAACTGCTAATTCCGTTACAACTGATGCTGAAGAAGAATCCCTCACCTTAGGGAAAATCTCATACTAAAGCAGTTGCTGAACTTAAGGAGATTATGCAAATTGTTCCTCCGTTATAGATCCCATCAACGGGGAAGAGAATCCTCCAGACAGACGTCAGTGATGAATACTGGGCTACCATCCTATTCGAAGAAATTGATGGTAAGAGGCATTTGTGTGCCTATAAAAGTGGAAAGTTTTCCCGGGCGAAAATGTATTATTACTCCACTTTCAAAGAAATCCTGGCAGTGAAAAATGGAATAAAAAAGTTCGAATTCCATCTCATCGGTCACCACTTCCTAATAGAATTGGACATGGCATCTTTTCCTCAGATGACCAAGTTCAAATAGAAGCGAATTCCAAATTCCCAACTGCTTCGATGGGCTGAATGGTTTTCAAAATACTCTTTTGAAACCAAACATATTGCCGAGAAGAAGAACATGTTTGCTGACTTCTTGTCAAGGCCAAAAGCACCAGCCGAAATCAACATGTGCATCATAAGGCATGTTTTTCATATGCGACAACATGGTGAAAAGTATAAAATTGAGAAGATCAAAGATTGGCCAAGTTGGCAATATCCTCAGGAGATTGTGGAACAAATCCAAAATGACAGTCTCACTGAAAATCCGGATAACCTTATGTGGCAATGCCACACGGATCTGTTCAAACTTAATGGAGATTTGATTTTTTACCCTTTTGGATTAAATGCAGATTATTCGTTCATACATCCTTTAATCTAGAAGGAATATGATTTCTCCGATCAGGTCAAATGGTTATTATAGTACTTAACCAATAAGTACTTAATAGCTATTGAAGTTCCAACCAAAAAATTCATTGCCAACCTCACCAGAATATTCAGACTTGGCAAAGGAAACATTGAAAAGGAAAGTGACAATAATCTCTTTAACTTTCTTAACTGGTTTTATCCTCCTACTCACTAGAAATATCTTTTGGAGAAAGAATTAAGAACCATGCAACCAGACCCTAAAGTACACACCATTCTGTTCTTCCGATGTCCATGGCATTTTTTCACAAATAATGGCAACATCATCAATGCCCCACAGATTATAGGAACCACATCCTATAAACCTCAACTGGACAATAAAGAAGCTCGAATTCACAAATCTTATCCAGGACTTGTTAGATGTTGTGAACACCAATATCGAAAACTCTAAAGAATTTTGTGTCAGGAGAACAAGACCATTCCTGAAGATGTATGGAATTATAATATTCCCACTACATGGAATCATTATGACCTCACACCAGCAGCCAAGGAAGCACTCGAAGAATTCAGACAAGCTGCATCATCACAGGAGCATGAAATGGCAAACACAAATGACACTGCACAGTTCTCTCAAGACCCCTATGCTAAATGGGGAGGTCCTCTTTCCCAAGACCCCTACGATCTAGGACCTTTGTCCTTATCGCAAAGCATGGACACATCTACACAAATGACACTGCACAGTTCTCTCAAGACCCCTATGCTAAATGGGGAGATCCTCTTTCCCAAGACCCCTACGATCTAGGACCTTTGTCCTTATCGCAAAGCATGGACACATCCTACTATGCTCAGCCATTCAATTGGCCTCAGCCAAGCATTCCTGCCGACACTACAGGCTCCTCCCAGAATCAAGCAAAAGCATCCTCATCATATCAGCTAAGCCAGATTCTCTTACTAGATGACCTTGAGGGACTTGAGCAGAAATATGAAGAACAGCTTGTGGCAAATCACAATTCGAACGACTCAAACTATGACTACAATGCTCGCGATGGAAGAGACCGTTGAAAACCATTGTCCATACAATGTCACTGTAGCAAGTTACTGTTCACTTTTATTGTAGCGGTAGGCTAGGGAAACTACTGTTCACTGTCACTGTTCATAACATGCGAATAATTCCCTACCGAAAGTTTCCAGTCCCTCTGTTTGTTTCAGAACCCGTGACCTTGGTCCTTGTTTGTTTGTGACCTATTATTGCCTATAAAATGCGAGGAGGATGTAATATGTTGGGCAGAGTTCCTTGAAGTAAAGTGAGTGTTTTGTAAAAACTCTCTATGGCTTTCTAAACTTCTCTTCTTCTCCAGCCTGGTAGGATCCTCTGAGAAATGCAACTCAGGTAGGTTAGAAACGTTACCATCCTGGCATCTCTAAGTGTTTCTAGGCTCTGAACCAAAGGGCTGAGTGGTTTTCTACTAAAAGGCTGTCCTTCAAACAGATGTTGTTGACTGTTACTTTCTGACAAAATAAGCTATTTAATCTTTTTTCATTAGATATTCCTGGCTTATGATGGTTTAGGAAGAGTGAACCAAACGCACGCTTAGTTAGACAACAATCCACAATATATCAGGTTTTGGAATAAAAATTTGGCTCAAGATTTATCCAGATTCATCGCGCATGCCTCTTTTTCTTCCTATTTATTCCCTCGCAGCCTCTAAGAATCCCCCAAAACATTAACGATAATTCAAAATTGCGACAAGTTTGATAGTCGGTTTACGCTTGTTTTAACTTGTTATTCTTTTAGATGTGAAAGATAATATGACATACAAAAATAGAGAAACCCGTGTCTTTGTGTTAGCTTTGATTGGCCCATGAACCCATATCAAACTCCAAAACAGAAGCAAATTATCCAAGCACCGCAGAGACGTGCCACATTGAACATTCATACTTTATAGTGTGTCCTCAGACTTGGGGGTTGTACATGCCATGCGATGATCAACAGAAGCGACATTTCACACTAGGATCCTGAGAAGCAGCATCCTATATTATTTATTACCGCACGGTGATGTGAGAAATTTACAAGCATGTTCGGTTTCGATAATTAAACAAATTGATTGAGGTATTGATCCACGGTCATGTATTTGACATCGGGGTAGAGTTCCGAAGCTTCCACTCCGAACGATGGCTCAATCTCGAAGTTCGTTTGGTCTCCTTTCACGAAGACAGAATGGGATAATGCCAACATCATGTTGCGTGGAAACGCCGCCTCTGCAATATGATCGGACAAGCTTTAAATGTCAGAGAGAACAGAGAGGATTTCAGGCACTTAAATCCAATAGAAATGCATCCCCAACCTTGAATGTTCTTCAGAATCCGCTCCTCTGGAACATACACCCTCTCTAGGGTCTTGCCAATCTTTCTCTCCCACAAAGACACGAGTTCATTCATCGAGTAGGTGTTGGCAAGAGGTTTGATATACAAAATTTTGTCCAAGGTCCTTGGATCATCCACAGCTTTGATGGTATAGGTGCCGATGTCATCCTCCTTGTTAAACACCGCTACATATTGACAGGGAGAGTTTTACAATTTGGCTAATAAATAAATCACAGAGCCATCGATCTTCCTAGGGTTACTTTCGGCTCACATTGAAGAAGAATTATCTTATCAAACAGATTCATTAGACAACATGCAGACAAATGCATTCATATGTTCTTTTCCCAAACAAATACATAAAGAGAACCTTCGTGATCTGCCCGCTAGGTGGTATTATGCCAAGATAAACCACAACACATTTATATCACATATTAGTCTCTGAAATTGAAGACTAATGGATGTAAGAGTCCCATTATCTCCAGACAAGGACGTTACCCTAAAATTATCAAGCTTCAAGAATTGCCTCACTCTGATCACTACTGTAATTAATTCGTTGTTAATGTACAAAAAAAAAATCTTAACTAATTAAAATGCGCATTTCAACAAATTGCTTCTTACCTTTTGCATTTCCATCCCCTAAGATGACAACTTTATCTCTAGGGGGAGCTGTAGCCCCGAGCTGTGACAATGTCGAAAGGTGGTAACCTCCAAAAGAGTTAGAAGCCACATATGTATAAGGGATTCCCTCAGCCTCAACAAGGCGGCGGATCTTGGCCTTGATAGCATATCCAGTTTTTGCTGGCTCCACAGCATGGACACGATCCCCATCATTTCCAAACTCTGAAGGCAAGAATCTCTAAATAGAAAAATTCAGAAGAGACATTTTTATTAGAAAGCAACAAAAAACTAGAGTGCATTCCCCTCATCCAACAAATTTACATGAGTTCTGGCAAAAAGAGAAACCAAACTTATAGGAGATTGAATTTCACTTTTTTCTTCAATATGTGACTATAACAGGGCGACAATAAAAACAAACTTCTATGAGACTATATTTCTTTTTTTTTTTCAATATGTGAGTATAACATAGTAAAAATTATTATAAGTGAATCAAGACTAGCAATTAAGGTGTTGTTAGGTAATGCTCCGGGAAACTCTTTTTTGGTTTTATTTTTTTGTTCCTAGGCATAGAAATAGAACAGAAACGCATTTGGTAATTTTTTTATTCCCGGGAACAAATTTAAAACAAAAACACGAAATAAATAATAATTATTTTTTTTGTTTATGTCTTTTTTGTTTCTAGGAACAAGTTAAGAAACAAGCCTTTTCTCTTTTCTTTTTCTTCTTTTTCTCTTCTTCTCTTCTTCTCCTTAGCCGGTCGCCGGCCTCGGCAATTGCTAGTGACCGGCCAAACAAGGCCAGACGACCTCGCCGAACCCTCGCCAACCCCCGGTGAGGTCGCCCCAAGCTCATCGATTGCCAGTGAGGCCCCCCTTAACCTTGCCCAACCACCATGAGGTTGGCATCGCCTGGGTGGGCGACATCAACCTTGTGGTGGCCGGGCGAGGTTGAGCCTCGCCGGTCACCTCGTCAGTTGCCGGCCAATCATGGCCAAGGCCGGCGATCGACTAGAGGAAGGAAAAGAAAAGGAAAAAAGAAAATTGTAATAAAATCATTAATAAATTAAAAGAAATTTCAAATCACAAAAATATTTGGGATCGTACCAAATGTACTTTTGTTTCGGAAACAAAAAATTTTGTGCAGTTATCAAACGCCTTTAAATGTTCAAAAACATGTCCAGGGAACAAAAATAGGAAAAATCGTTTCTGAATAGAAATTGTTCCCGAGAATAGAAATATTACTATATGTACCCTAAGTGCTATTAGAAAAGTAGAAGAAAAGAAAACTGAAGATTTAATTGTTAGAGCAATAGCCAGATAACTCTGTCAAGTATAAAATATGCAAAGATGCTGCTTGCTTGGACACTTTTCACAAGTAGTAACCCTCAAAGCAACAAGTACTAAACTATCCACTAGCTGGGTTCTGAAAACTTATTTGCTACATTAATAATTCTACCGAAAAAGACCATTTGAAGGATTAAGTAGTTCATGTTTCTCATTATTGATCAAAGAGCAGGGTACATGACTGTAATCCATATTGAGTGCTTAAAACCTTTTGACTTTTTCGATGACCTAGAGGAAAAAACATAACCACAGTGAAGCCAGCATTGTCCGGTACTTGAATTTGAAATAGTTATCCTCAAATTTCACCGACGACTTCTACACAAAGTCATGACCATTTAAAAAGGAAAGAAGTGAAGTCTACAGATAAAAAGTGAATACATCTCATTTCATCAAAGCAGAGCTCACAACAAGAACGTGATGCACTCATACTAGAAGAAAAGACTTAAGCTAACAACTAACACCAACCTATATCATCAATCAAATGCTAAACAAACAATAATAACTTGAAATGAAATTACTAGACACGGCACAACCTTGATATTCCCGGCTGCTTTGATGGCTGCAACAATCCTGTCTTGGTCTTCTAGCTGTGCTCGCCCCACAGCAGAGATTACCACATCAACTTGCTTAATCGCACTCAACAGACTCTTTTGATCGTATATGTCTCCCTGAGAATCAAATAACCAAGAGCATGGAAAAACAGTCAATAAAGTCAGCAATCATCAACTGATCCAATTTTGGCCAGTAGGAAGACTACGAAAAAGGAGAAATACGAAATCTGATGCAGATAAGACTTCAATGCCTTTTTTTTTTTTTTTTTTTTTGGTCGGGGATAAGACTTCAATGCCTTCACCAGACGAGAAAAAGTGTTATGAGAAATTCAAAAAATAATAATAATAAACAAGCTGCTATCCACAGAATTCTTGTCCATGCATTACCTACCAATCTTTTGAAAGGTTACAACAAGGTATTTGCAATGACATCTGAATTACAGATCAGCCACATGTACTTCTGTATAAAAATTCATCTACACAGTACGAAACATATGGAAATTTTCACAAGATTCGTCTAAAAATGTACTCGTTCGTTTCAGCATGCGAAGCTAAGGAGATTCGTCAGTCAGTGTGAAAAATGAGAGGGAGATTGTTTCTGGTTTCGCCAACTCACGAGGCCGAAATATCAGAGAAGAGAAAAAGCAACGCCGAATTGTAACGTGACTCCATCAACTCGATCTTGTGAAAGATTAAGACGAAAATTGACTCCGATACTACTGATTAAAGACATTTCTCGGAATTCCGAGCAAGATCAAATGGCAAGGGACGCTTCAATTCCTCGAAGCAGCACCGAATGTGGGAAACGAACAGAATCACACGGGAATAACTACTCACATGGACTAGGTTCGCGCCTATGCTCTTGAACCCTTCGATGATTTCGGCCTTGGCGGGGTTGGAGAGAGTGGACTCCCTCACGAGAGCAAAGGTAGGGCGACCGGACTTAGCACTCGCTTTCACGATGAACTTTCCAATGTATCCAGTGCCTCCGATCACCAGGACTTTGCTCTTCTCGGCCATCTTGGAGGGTCTTTTTACGGCGGGGGCGTGGTGTTTTCCGGCGAACTTGATCTCTCTCTGACGTGACTCTGTTGTAACTGGAGAGAGAGAGAGAGAGAGAGCGCTAAATAGCGGGGGTTCTTGTCTTCATGACGGGACGGAGTGTCATTGGATGATTCTGGAAGGGTGTAATCGTCTTTTCATTGAAATATTTTTTCTTATTGAGGTAATCCTTTACTAGAAAAAGGGTACATGGAAAGTGGGAATAGATAGAAGATAACGATTTCGTTTCGTTTCAGTGATGATTTAAATTCTTGAGAAATAAGACAGTTAACTTAGCAAAAAAACAAGAAAATTTAATTTTGATGGTACTATAAATTTAAGTAATCGTAATTGATGAGGAAGCAGTCGAAACCACTTTTTTTACGTTGACTTTTATCATATGAAAAGAAAAAAAAAAGGGTATAAAATGGCAATGAGCTACTCTACATCCATATGGTAGCATGATATCATAGAGCTTCGTAGCCGCTATGCTATTGTTTCGAGGTTCAATGAATTCTTTTTCTTGGGAGGGTTGATCACAAAATTACCCTTCTTTAATTAATTATCCAACACAAGATTACTATATTTGTAATTCATAACCTCTATGTGAGAAAAAAGCAACATTACAAGTGTCCATATATGAAGTGATTAGTAGAACGTTATTAAATCTTTGACATCTATACCAATTCAATTTTAAATATTTCGATCTAGTCAATTTAGTTCCAAATTTTTTAACGATTTACCTTGCGATACAATCCTAAGTAGCATCGATACCGACACGTGATATGATACAATACGCCGACACGTCATTTCCGACGCATTGAGACATGTATATTAAATCTCACCCCATCATACTTCGCTCGGAAAATGAGTAGATGCAAAAGTGGACCACGAAAGATGAAAGAAATTTACGGTGGAAAATGAACACGTGCAAAGTACGTATCTATCGATTTTGTTGAATTTGGCCGATGACATAAATTTTTTTGAAACAACAACTTGACTTACTAAGGTTCCGTTCGTTTCGCGGAAAATAATTTCCGGGAAAAAGTTTTACGGATTTTCCGACGTTCGTTTCACGGAAAATGAATTCTTTGAGGAAAATATTTTCCATCAAAAGAAAAAAAATCTTTTAAAGTAAGGGAAAATGTTTTCCACTTTTGAAAAGTGGAAAATATTTTCCTCACTTGATCTCTCTTATCTCATACCTCTATAAATTGTAACTTCCTCCTCCCCTTTCTTTTTCTTCTTTTCTTTTTTCATTCGAATTATTTTTTAATTTTCTTTTTCTTTTTTTAATTCGAATTATTTTTAATTTCCTTTTTCTTTCCTTTTTATTTTTATTTTTTTTATTATTATTATTTTTTTTTTCACATCTTCTTCTTTCTTGGCTAGTCGTCGGACCAAGTAAACCTCAAGTTCGTCGATCTCAAACTCGCGCTTATCGATCCGGCGAGCCTCGAGCTTGATGCTCGCGCTCGCCAATTTGGGGAGCGGAAAATATTTTCCTTACCGAACATCGGAAAATATTTTCCGAAACATTTTCAGGTTCTAGCCGAACACTAGAAAATATTTTCATTTTCTTGGAAAATGGCTTCTGAGAAAATATTTTCCGAAAATGGCTCATTTTCCGCGAAACGAACGGACCCTAAAAGTTGTCTGTATATGGCAAAGAAAATTGATTGTTGCGTCAACAAAACATCCATCGAGATATAAAAGAAATCGGCGGCCCTAACTTACGCTGGCTGCATGTTCTTCATGGAATTCAAGAACGAAATCTTTTTACAGTAATTGATTGTTACTTTCTGACAAAAAACCTATTTTATATTTCTTCATTAAATATTCTTGATTTTCGGTGGGTTTGGAAAAAATTGAGCCAAAAACACACCCCCTAATTAGACAACAATCCACAAAATGCTGGGCTTTTAGGATAAGAATTTGGCTCAAGAGTCATCCAGATTGATTGCGCATGCCTCTTTTTGTTCGTGTTTGTTCCCTGCAGCCTATAATAGTCCCCGAAACATTAATGATAACTCGACATTGTGAGGAGTTTGTCAGTCGGTTTACACCTATCTTAACTTGTCATTCTTTAAGATTGTCCATAATCAGGCCACGACAGAAATTTCATTCCTGCCGACACGTTAAGTATCTAACTTCAAAACAGTGGTCGTCCGCGAACCATTTAGACGTGAAAGACAACACAATATACAAAAATAGAGAAACCCGTGTCCTTGTGGTAGCTCGGCTTGGCCCATGAACCCAATATCAATCTCCAAAACATAAGTAATTTCTCCAAGCACTTCATAGATGTCCTCAGCCTTTGGGGTTGTACATGCCATGTGATGATAAGAGAAAGCAACATTTCACACTAGGATCCTGAGAAGCAGCATCTTATATTATTTATGATTCAAGCCGATTTGAGAAATTTACCAAGCACAATCGGGTTCGATAATCAGACAAATTGATCCAAATACTGATCCACAATCGTGTATTTGACATCGGTGTAGAGCTATGAAGCTTCCACTCCAGATGATGGCTCAATCTCGAAGCTGATTTGGTCTCCTTTCACGAAAACAGAATGGAATACTACCAATATCACATTGAGCAGAACCACCGTCTTTGCAATGACTGGACAAGCTTTAAATCTTAGAGAGAACAGAGACGATTCACGCGCTTCAATCCAATAGAAACGCAGCCCTAACCTTGAATATTCTTCAGAACCTCCTCCTCTGGAACATACACCCTCTCCAGGGTCCTGCCGATCTTTCTCTCCCACAATGACACGAGCTCATTAAAAGAGTAGGCGTTGGCAGGAGGTCTGATGTACATAATTTTGTTCAAGGTCCTTGGACCATCCACAGCTTTAATGGTATAGGTGCCAATGCCATCATCCTTGTTAAACACTGCTGCATATTGACGTGGAGAGTTTTAGAATTTGGCTAATGAATAAATCACAGAGCCATTGATCTTCCTAGGGCTACTTTCGGCTCGAATTGAAGAAGAATTCTCTAGGTAAACAGATTCATCAGACGACCGTCGGACAGATGCATCCATATGTTCTTTTCTCAACCAAATACATAAAGAGAACCTTCACGATCTGCCCACTAGGTGGTATTATGCCAAGATAAACCACAACACACTCATATCATCTACTAGTCTCTTAAGGTGAAGACTAATGGATGTAAGAGTCCCACTATCTCCGGACAAGGACGTTGCCCTGGAATTCTCAAGCTTCAAGAACTGCCCCTCACACTAATCGCTACCGTAATTAAATCGTGATTAATGTACAGAAAAATCTTGACTAACGAGATTAACGGCAAGGGACGCTTCAATTGCTCAAAGGAGCACCAAATGCGGGAAACAAACAGGATTGCATAGGAAGAACTACTCACATGAACTAAATTGATGCCTAAGCTCCTGAATCCTTCTGCGATGTTGGCCTTGGCGAACATCCTAATTGATGAGGAAGTAATTGAAACTGAATTATTGTGAAGTCCTTACCAAAAAAAAAAAAAACTGAATTATTGTGAAGTAGGACAGACTTTAACTTGGCGAAAAACAAGAGAATTTAATTTTGATAGTGCTATAAATTTAAGTAATCGTAATTGATGAGGAAGTAGTTGAAACCACTTTTTTACGTTGACTTTTATCATGTGAAAAAGATAAGAAAATGGTGTGAAATGGACAATGAGCCACTCTACATCCATATCGTAGCATGATATTATAAAGCTTCATAGCCGCTATGTTATTGTTTCGAGATTCAATAAACTCTTTTTCCTAGGAGGGTTGATCACAAGATTACCGTTCTTTAATTAATTAGCTGACACAAGATTACTATATTTGTAATTCATGACCTCTATGGGAGAAAAAAGCAACATTACAAGTGTCGAAATATGGAATAATTAGTAAAAAGTTGTTAAACCTTTGACATGTATGCCAATTCAATTTTAAATATTTTGATTTGATCAATTTAGTTATAAATCTTTCAATGATTTATTTTGCGATACAATCCTAAGTAGCACTAACACCGATACACGACACAACAAGAAATGTCGACACGTCATTCAAAAAAAAAAGAATTCCAACACATTAGGACACGTAAATTAAATGTGTATTTTTATTTCAATCAAATTAATTTGATTTAAATTCACAAATAAATAAATAATAATAAAAGAGATTAGAATGAATTTACACTAAAAATCGTGAATTACAAAAAGTGAAAGTCAAAAGAGAATATAAGACTAGATTTTTCTCATTTCTCCCTTTTGTTATTTTTATTACTATTTATTTTATACATATATTTACATTTTGACCGATCATTTATTGAAAAAAAAAATTAAAGTGACTTGCGTGTGTTAGAATCGCATGTGGGAATTCTGGACTCACATGTTGGACCATGTCAGGAGAGTTGATCATGTATTAGATTTTTGATTTTTCAACACGTAGTAATGCATATCAAAACATGTCAAAGTACAATTTCGAACTTAGGTGTTGAGAGAATTGATCACGGGTCGAATTTTTCAACATTTGTTAACCGTGCGTTGGAACATGTTAAAACATATTGAACACGTGTCGAAGTGTCGAATACATCCGTAAGAGTACCGTGCTTCCTAGAGACAATCAACGTTGGCGTACTAACGCAACATGGCAAATGCTCACATGAAAATTTTTTGAAATTTTAAAAAACATATTCTTTTCGCTCTCTTTTTACCCTTCTTTTTCTTTTTGTTTTCTTTTCATTTCTTAAGTACTTTTTTCCTCAATTGCCAGGCCTCGGCGAAGACCTCGATGCCCTCACCAAGGGTCGACCTCACATGCCCGGGGCAAGGCTCGACCTCATCATTGGCGGCTCCAATTCATTACCCACACCGAGGACGTACCACATACAATATACAAAATTAGATAAACCCGTGTCTAGTTTTTAGCTTCCCATAGCTTGGCCCATAAAGCCATATCAAACTCCAAAACAGGAGTAACTTCTCTAAGCACTGCATAGATGCACACACATCGAATGTTCATAATATGTCCTCATCTTTGGAGGTTGTACACACCATAAGACGATCAGCAGGAGCGACATTTCATACAAGGATCCTAACTAGCAGAATCCTATATTATTCATGATTCAAACCGATATGAGAAATCTACCAAACAGTCAGTTTCGGCTATCAGACAAACTGATCAAGGTACTGATCCACAGTCGTGTATTTGACGTCGGGATAGAGCTCTGAAGCTTCCACTCCGAACGATGGCTCAATCTCAAAGTTGGTTTGGTCTCCTTTCACGAAAACAGAATGAGATATGGCCAATATCACATTGAGTGGAACTGCCGCCTCTGCAATATCACCGAACAAGTAGACCGATCAACGTCAGAATACTTAAATCTCAGAGAGAAATAGACAATTCTACATGCTTAAATTTAATAGAAACGCATCCCTGACCTTGAATATTCTTCAGAACTTGCTCCTCTGGAACATAAACCCTCTCCAGGGTCTTGCCAATCTTTCTCTCCCACAAAGACACGAGATCATTAAACGAGTAGGTGTTGGCAGGAGGTTTGATGTACAGAATTTTGTTCAAGGTCCTCGGATCATCCACGGCTTTGATGGTATAGGCGCCAATGTCATCCTCCTTGTTAAACACCGCTGTATATTGACGGCAAGAATTTTAGAATTTGGTTAATAAATATAAGCCATTGATATTCCCAGAGCTACGTTCAGCTCGCATTCAAAGAAGTTTCTCAGTAAACAGAATCACCAGACAACTGCATCCATATGTTCTTTCCTCTCCCAAATACATTAAAATAACCTTCATGATCTGCCGGCTAGGTGGTAAGGTGCCAAGATAAACCACAGAACTTTCATATCATCTATCAATCTCTGAAAGAGAAGACTAATGGCCAACATCTCCAGATACAGAAGATGCTTGGAATTCTCAAGCTTCAAGAACTGCCCCACTCTGTTTACTACCATAATTAAGTTGTGAAAAATTTACAGAAAAATCTCAATGAATTAAAATGCGAATCTCAAGTTGCTTCTTACCTTTTACATTTCCATCCCCTAAGATAACAACTTTATCTCTAGGGGGAGCTGTAGCCCCAGGCTGGGATAATGTTGGGAGGAAGTAACCTGCAAAAAAGTTAGAAGACACATAGGTATAAGGGATTCCCTCCGCCTCAACAAGGCGGCGAATCTTGGCCTTGATAGCAAATGAACTTTTTGCTGGCTCCACAGCATGGACACGATCCACGTCATTTCCAAATTCTGAAGGCAAGAATCTCTGAGAAGAAAATTAATTGAATTAGAAGAAACATTTTTATTAGAAAGCAACAAAAACTAGAGCATATTCCCCTTATCGAACAAGCTTACATGAGTTCTGGCAAATAAAGAAAACACGAGACTGAATTTCACGTTTTAATATGTTACTATAACAGAATAAAAAATGATTACAAGTGAATCAATACAAGCAATGAAGCAAATTCGATCCCAAGGGCTATTAGAAAAATAGAAGAAAAGAAAACTGAAGACTTAATTATTAACGCATTTGCCAGATAACTCTGTCCAGTATAAAAATGCAAAGATGCTGCTTGTTTGGACACTTTCACAAGTAATAAAATATCAGGTAAGTCAATTGGCTTTTGTGAGCATGCTGAGCTCCACTCACTATGGACCCTCAACCCCCAAAGCAACAACTACTAAACTATCCACTAACTGGGTTTTGGTAACTTATTTACGACAATAATAATACCACCGAAAAAAGACCATTTGAAGGATTAAGTAGTTCATGATTCGCATTCATGATCCAAGAGCTGCATAGATGACCATAGTCCATATTGAGTGCTAGAAACTCTTGGTTCTTTTCGGTGACCTAGAAGAAACCCAACCATAGAGGTTCTGAATAAATAAAGCCTCCTGGAGTTTGTGGGCAGCCCAATATCCATACAAGGACCAAGACTGGTGAGAGCACGAGTTTGGGGTCAAAGAACCTTTTTGATCGTGTAAAGATGTCGATCTCCGAGTAACACATATGAATATGTATGAATTCATCTAGATGGTACACCGTTCATCCATAATGACAGAATTTCCTACCCAATTGAATACGTCAAAAAGCGATAGTGTGGATCTAAAGTAGACCACTTAGAAGTCAACACTGTGCTATACTTGGATTTGAAATAGCACGACTTCTACACAAAGTCATAACTATAAGTCAATCCATCCCAATTCATCACAGCGAAGTTCACGAGGAGAACGCAATGCACTTATACCAGAAGATAAGAATTAAACCAACGCCAACCTATATCATCAGTCAAATGCTAAACAAAAGTAGTAACTTAGACGAAATTATCAAAAAACAGCACAACCTTGATATTCCCGGCTGCTTTGATTGCAGCAACAATCCTGTCTTGGTCCTCTAGTTGTGCTCGCCCCACAGCAGAGATTACCACATCGACCTGCTTGATCGCACTCAACAGACTCTCTTGATTGTATATGTCTCCCTGAGAATCAAATAACCAAGAGCATGGACAAACAATCAATAGTCAGCAATCATAAAAAAATCCTTTTCTTCAATTTTTTTTATAACCCAGGAACTGCCGACAGCCGACGAGCAAATCCTGGGAAGCGACTGCAGGACCACAAGACCCACCACCACAGTACTCCAAGTAAGAATCCTAACACCGGAACTCCACCCCTTCGTGAGGGGGAGAGAGCCTGAGCCAGCTACGTCGCTGAGGGCGGTGATTAAAAAAATCCTATTTTAACCAGCAGGAAGACTAAGAAAATGAGAAATACATAATCCGATGCAGATAAAACTTCAATACCTTCACCAGACGAGACACAGTATCATGAGATATAAAAAGACAGAGCTACTATCCGTAGTATAAAGCTCGTCCACACATTGCCTACCGATCTTCAAAATGCTAGAACAAGGCATCTTACCGTAAAAATGCATCTATACAGTACATAACATATGGAAAATTTCGTAAGATTTGTCTACAAATGTACTCGTTCGTAAGAGAAACACCAAACCGTAACGTCACTCCATCAACTGAGATCTCATGAAAGATTGAGATGAAAAATCGACTCCGATTCTACTGCTGAAAACATTTCTCGGAAATGCGGAACCAGACATAACGGCAGGCGACGCTTCGATTTTCTCGAAGCAGAACCAAACGTGCGAAGCGAACACGATCGCACGGGAAGAACTACTCACGTGAACTAAATTGACGCCGAGGCTCTTGAAACCTTCGACGATCTTGGCCTTGGCGGGGTTGGAGAGAGTGGACTCCCTCACGAGAGCGAAGGTCGGGCGACCGGACTTTGCACTCGCTTCCACGATGAACTTTCCGATGTATCCAGTGCCTCCGATCACCAGGACCTTGCTCTTCGCTGCCATCTCCGAGTGGTTTTCACGGCGGAGGCACGGTGTTTTCCGGCGAACTTGTTCGGCTTCTAGAAGTGACTCTGCTGTGACTGGAGAGAGAGAGAGAGAGAGAGAGATAAAAAGCGACGGAGCGTCGATTTATCGGATTCTAGAAGGGTATAATAGTCTTTTCATTGAGATGATTTTCACCATTTTCAACGAAAAAGGTACATGTAAAGTTTTTTTTTTTTTGTCGGTATGGTACATGTAAAGTTTGAAAATAAACAGTCCGACAGAAAAAAAAAAAGTTTGAAAATTAAACAGAAAAAAATCGAATATGTGTGAAATAAGCCAAAATAAGAAATTTAAATTTAAGTTTAAATGGAGCTGAAGATTTAAGCAATCACGTAATTTTGAAGTATGAGATACTCAAATTAATTTCATATTATGATTTTATTTTTTCAATTGAGTATTAAGCCATTACATTTAACGTTGGTTTTTCACATGTCTAGTAAGGAAGAAGTGATCGCATTTTAGATTTACTTTATGATATCGAAAAAAATAAGTGAAAATGGTCTGAAGGGACAATGAGCTATACAATCAGTTCACAAATTCTCAAAAAAAAAAAAAAAAAACAACCTTGTTAGATTCATTCAAGGATTAAAGAGCGAGCATGATCTAAGTGAATCGGGCGCATAACACAATAATCTCTTTATTATTAAACGGAAAGGATTTTAAGATTCGACCCTCGCTTAATTTGTAAAGTAAGCGAGATATTTGGAAGTGTCATGATCAAGAAAAGGACGCACGCCCACTATCAACGAAGGGTCGGGCTTTAGAGATAGGAATTTGTTTCGAGAAATTGTCCAGGTTCTTCATCGTGCATTTGCCTTTTCTTCTTCCTGTCGGTTCCACGCCTACAAGATTCCTTGAAACATTAAAATCAATTCAATAAATCCTAGGTATCCATAAATTTTATTCAATCTTGTTGTTTCTAAATTTATCCTTAATCTCGTTGTTTCTAAGTTTATCCTTACCAATTCACTACGGATATTTCATCCTTGCTCGCCAAAATATATATATCTGCAAAGTGAAACCTCGGATTTCAATTATGACAAGATTTTTGAGGACACGTAAAGTATTTGAAGTTATATTCATCTCTTTACCTTCACCATTTTCTTAATCAAGTATCTATAATTTTAATTTTTATAATCAAGTGATTCTACTCATGTAACATGCCTAGTTGATCTCTCCATCATCAAATTCAGCCACGCCGAATTAACATGTCCGTCGAATGATGCCAAAATGTGATGTGGATCATATTGCCTACTGATTGTTGAAAACTCTATCCAAAGCTTCAATCCCCGTACTTTTTCTAGTCAAGTACCTATTTTTATAGGTAAGCAATGTTTGATCAACATCACATTCCGGTAGCCTTAAACAATCGCGTCAATTGAATTAATGTTGGAAGGACTTGATTAGATATTTTATAAAAATTAAAAAGAATTTTAGAATAATTGAAAGTATGGGGACCTTATTAGAAAAATTAGTGAATTATAGGAACGAAAAGTATGATACTTTTGTAAAAATATGGGAAAATATTGCATAGTCAGTGTTGAACGGGCAGCTTGTGTAATTTCAATTGTACTTTTCCACTTTAACATTTATGTAACGACAACCATGTAAATTGACTTTTTGCAACAGTTTTTGGTTTAATAAAAAAAAAAAATCTTCAGATTGTCCAGATTCATGAAGATGTCCCGATTCATCATTTTCGAAAGGTGGAGGTATCTACAAAAGTCTTTGAAGCATTAATGAAATTGGGACCTTTCAAGGCATTGACCAATTGGTGTAAATCCTGCTAATTTTTATAAAAGTAAATATGAAGAAATTTAAAAGTAACACCTTTCAATACAATTATAATTAGATATTTTAATAAAATCGCTTGCTTCAAATAAGAAACTTCAAATTTTCAAATCAAATTTAATAAGACTTAACATGTGGCTAAGGAGCACTCTTTGACATTTTCCTTTTATATCGGGATCGGCCGGTTTTTATCCATCTCCTTAATCTGGTAAATGGTCGTCGAAAAAGTTCATCCAACTATAAACACTCTTTAACATTGAGAGATTTACGGCGACATGAAACTATTTGAGCAATGGTAAAAACGATCATCAACGGGCCATTTAAGCCTTGACGGCCCGTGGGAAAAGAATTAGCCAACGAACATAAGAATTAAGAACCTTAAATAGCACGGACATAATTATATGCACATTAAAACGTATTATAAGCTAAAGAAAAGCCCCTTTTATCATGTCATCACAAGCAAACAATTTTCAAAAGGTAGTTATATTTCTTAGTCAAGTACACCAAGGCCATTACGGATTCCTATTTCTCAATGATATCCCACGATCAAGACAACTGGCTGAATCCCGTGAAACCATTTCATAGAAGTTCATTGATATCTTCTTTGGATTAATACCTTGAAAATTTCCAAATGAGTATATTTATGACAAATTTACCCAAACTAATTTTTTGAGCATAAAAAACCACAAACTGATACACATTTGACAAATTTACCTCAAACTGTATTCTTGTGATAAATTTACCATCTATTAGTTTCCGTTAGATTTTACTGTCAAATTATTAAGTTGAATGACACATGACAGTTTGTTGGTATACCAATTTGGGATTTTATTCTCCATTTGTCATGGTTATGCAAAATTTGTGATTTTTTGTAATATTAATCCAATTTAACGGAGGGTATATATTATTACAAATGTACCAGTTTGAGATTTTTGGCGGATTATAAATTAGTTTAGGATAAATTTGTCATAAGTATACTAATTTGGGATAAATTTGTCACAAGTATACTAATTTTGGATAAATTTGTCATAGGTGTACCAGTTTGGGGTTTTTAAAGGTATTAAACTTTTTTTTTTTTTGGGAAAAGACCATCAAAAATTTCAAACTATACTCACTCTTACGAATTTACCCTAAATATTTTTGTGTGACACTAAAAACCCAAAACTTGTACTTACATGATACATTTACTCTTTATTAAGATTCAATTACATAGACGACGGAAAGCAAATGATATTAACATGATGCTAAACCGACATTGTTTTAGCTAGAAAATCATTTGATAAACCTTGTCAAGGGATAAATATGTCACACAACAAGAAAAGGTTCGTAATTTGAGGATTTTTATGTTACAAAAAAAAAAGTTTAATATATATATATGTCGCGGTTGGCATAATTTGTATGTTTTTTGTGGCTTCTTTCTCCTTATGTTTTTTTGACAGAACCCTAGGAGTAGCAACATATATGCACTCCCGTAGACCAGAAGATTCAAAAAGAAGGGAAAAAGCATGCGGAGGACAGGAGACAACTACATCCACTAGCATGCACTACACGAGGCCTACCAAACGAAAGTAAATAATTCGAGGGGGGTTAGGTGCGTAGTGCCCACGGTGCACGCGTGGAAAAGTCTCGACAGCATTGGATGGAAATTACCGGACACGAATAATAATCATTCTGATTAGAAATTATTTTTAGAAAAGAAATAATTTTTTTTTCTATTTTTGGATGAGTTTCGGAGAAAAATTCATATTTAATAATTGATGTAAAATTTATATTCTCATAATAGAATTTTGACACAAAATTTCTCCTTCCTTCCTGGGGGCGGCAGATGGCAACAATGGTAACCGGCGGCGGATGGTGGACAACGGTGGCGGACAGCAGGCGATAGTGATAGGCAAGTGACTGACTAGTAAAAAGAATGAGTAAAACAAAAATTTCCGCTTCTCATTTCTGTTCCAAACTTTTTCTTGATTAAAATTTATTTTAAAAATAGAAAAATGAAATTGCGTTTATCAAATAAATTTCTATTCTAAAAACAAATCGAAATAGAAAAATTATTTAGAATAGAAATAAAATGGTTGTCATGCACATCGTAGAGCTCACTTACTTTCGTCAACTAAGGCTTGATGCAGAGATGATGGGTCGAAAGAGGTTGCTTGAATTGGAGCCTATGTCCTAATAAGGGTTCACTCCCGCATTAGGGGTGTCAAGGGGTGGGAATGAGACCGGGTTTTCATGATACTGGGCCCCACCCAAAATCCTATAGGCACGCAATTGACTTGATCCGACTCGCCCAAGACTCGAATATCATATAATACGAGAGAACGGGTAGAATGGTTCCATTGAAGGTGCAAAATCGGAAATTTATTCAAAGCTACCCTACATAGAATGTCAAAAAAGCCTGAGCCGGCCCAACCCTACCCCAACCCTCATGATACAAACATCTAAAAATTCGTATCCGAAGAAAACCTAGTCAACTTGGGCTTTTTTAACACCCCTACTTGCGCATATGGCTAAAACCAAGTCAAGTTACTCGAGAGTAGCTCGAGTTCGACTTGCTTAATTTTGAGTCAAGCACGAGTTCGAATCTCTCAAGTATCTTATCGAGTTGAGTTTGATACTTCGCTCGATACCTTATCGAGCTTTTATTATTAAAAGCATTTGATAACTATGACTATATATATGAAGATATAATATTCGAGCTTATAAAATCCAAGCTCGAGTTTTGATTGTAAGTTTGACTATAATCAAATTGAGCTAGGGTATTATGAAACCCTAAGTGCCTCCGATCATCAGGACTTTGCTCTTCTCGGCCATCGGAGAGTTTTCCCGGCGGGAGGCGTGGTGTTTCTCAGCGAACTTGCTCGGTCTCTGAAGCGACTCTGCTGTAGAGAGAGAGGGGGGGTTCTTGTCTTCACGATGGATCGTCATTGGATTTTGATTCCGAAAGGGGCATAATCGTCTTTTCAGTGAAATAATCTTACTTGTTGAGACAATCCTTCACTGGAGAAAGGGCACATGGAAAGTGGGAAAATAAACAGAAGATAACAATTTTGTCCAATTTCAGTGATGAATTAAGTTATTGTGAAGTAAGATAGATTTAACTTAGCAAAAAACAAGAAAATTTAATTCTGATGGTGCTATAAATTTAAGTAATCGTAATTGTGAAGTGTTAGGGATTCTATTCAATTAAATGTCATGTTTTTACTATAAAAACCCCCCAAATTTTGTATACATATTACAAATTTACTTTAAATTAATTTTTTTACCATAAAAAACCTTAAACTGGTACACTTGTGATAAATTTACCAAAAACTAATTTTTTATCACAAAAAAAACTCAACTTGATAGACCCTAACAAATTTACTCAAAACTAATATTTTAACAACAAAAAACTCCAAACTGATAAACTTTCGACAAATTTTTCTTCCGTTAGCTTCTGTCAAATTTTACTGTTAAATTTGCTAACGTGGATGTCACATGGTGATGTGGCATGTCCATTGGGTAAATATCATACTCCAAACCGATATACTTATGACAAATTTAACATTACTTTTATGATAAATTTGCCATGTCACCATAACACGTCACAATGTGTCATTTACCTTAACAAATTTAATGGTAAAATTTGTTGGAGTTTAATAGAGAGTAAATTTATCATAGTCACGCTAGTTGGGAAGTTTAGAGATTGTCATAAGTCTACCAATTTAAGGTAAATTTATCACAAGTATATTAATTGGAGATTTTTAATTGTCAAAAAAATTATTTAGGATAAACTTATTACGAATGTATCAATTTGAAACCTTTATATTAATCCTTTTATACATTGGCCAAGGTTACTACATTCATAATTCGCAACCTCCACAGATAAAAGCAACATTGTGAGAGTTGAAATGTGAAATGATTTAACAACAATCGTAAACCTTTAATATGTATATCAATTCAATCATCAACTTTTAAATTTGATTAATTTAATTCTAAATCTTTTAACGATTTATCTTGCAATACAATCAACACTAGTTATATAATGCAACACGGTCAATGCTAACGTTAAAAAAAATTTAAAATTTAAAATTTAAAAAAAAAAAAAAAATTAAATTTAAAATTTAAAAAAAAAAAAATCTGATTTTTTTCTTTTTTTCCTTCTATTTCTTTTCATTTCTTCGTACCTTTTTTTTCCCTTCTTTCCCTGCCAATTGCCAGGCCTGGGCAGAGGCCACAACATCCTCGCCAAGGGTCGTCCTCATCGTCGAAGGCTCCAATTCGTTACCACGCACCAAGGACGCACCACATAAAATACACAAAATCAGAGAAACCCAATGCCTTTCTCTTTGCTTTCCCATAAATAAAAAACGATATCAACTCCAAAACAGAAGAAACTTATCCAAGCACTGCATAGATGCAAACAAATCGAATGTTCATAGTATGTCCTCATATTTGAAGGTTGTACACGCCATAAGATGATCAGTGGGAGCGACATTTCACACAAGGATCCTAACAAGCAGAATCCTACATTATTCATGATTCACACTGCTGTGAAATATCGACCAATCCCAGGCAGTTTCAGCCATCAGACAAACTGATCAAGGTACTGATCCACGGTCGTGTATTTGATGTCAGGATAGAGCTCTGAAGCTTCCACTCCGAACGACGGCTCAATCTCAAAGTTGGTTTGATCTCCTTTCACGAAAACAGAATGAGATATGGACAATATCACATTGAGTGGAACTGCCGCCTCTGCAATATCACCGAACAAGTAGACCGATCAACGTCAGAATACTTAAATCTCAGAGAGAAATAGACAATTCTACATGCTTAAATCTAATAGAAACGCATCCCTGACCTTGAATATTCTTCAGAACTTGCTCCTCTGGAACATAAACCCTCTCCAGGGTCTTGCCGATCTTTCTCTCCCACAAAGACACGAGATCATTAAACGAGTAGGTGTTGGCAGGAGGTTTGATGTACAGAATTTTGTTCAGGGCCCTCGGATCATCCACAGCTTTGATAGTATAGGTGCCGATGTCATCTTCCTTGTTAAATACCGCTGTATATTGACGGGGAGAATTTTAGAATTCAGTTAATAAATATAAGCCATTAATATTCCTAGAGTTACTTTCAGCTCGCATTCAAAGAAGAATTTTCTCGGTACACAGAATCACCAGACAACTCACACACAACTGCATCCACACGTTCTTTTTTCTATCAAATACATTCAGATAACCTTCATGATCTGCTGCCTAGGCGGTATTGTGCCATGATAAACCAAATAACTTCCATATCATCTATTAGTCTCTGAAAGTGAAGACTAATGGATGTAAAAGGCCAACATCTCCAGACACAGAAGATGCGTGGAATTCTCAAGCTTCAAGAACTGCCCCACTCTGATCACTACCGTGATTAAGTTGTGAAAAATGTACAGAAAAAACTCAACAAATTAAAATGTGCATCTCAAGATATTGCTTCTTACCTTTTGCATTTCCATCCCCTAAAATAACAACTTTATCTCTAGGGGGGGCTGTAGCCCCAGGCTGCGACAATGTTGGAAGGAAGTAACCTGCAAAAAAGTTAGAAGACACATAGGTATAAGGGATTCCCTCGGCCTCAACGAGGCGGCGAATCTTGGCCTTAATAGCAAATGCAGTTTTTGCTGGCTCCACAGCATGGACACGATCCACATCATTTCCAAATTCTGAAGGGAAGAATCTCTGTGAAGAAAATTAACTGAATTAGAAGAAACATTTTTATTAGAAAGCAAGAAAAAATCAGAGTATATTCCCCTTATCGAACAAACTTACATGAGTTCTGGCAAATAAAGAAAACAAACTTACACGAGACTGAATTTAACGTTTTAATACGTTACTATAACAGAGTAAAAATGATTATAAGTGAATCAATACAAGCAATGAAGCAAATTTGACCCCAGGTGCTATTAGAAAAATAGAAGAAAAGAAAACTGAAGATTTAATTGTCAAGGCATCAGCTAGATAAGTCTGTCAAGTATAAAATATGCAAACATGCCGTTTGCTTGGACACTTTCACAAGTAAAATATTAGGTAAGTCCAATGCCTTTTGTGAGCATATGCTGAGCTCCACTCACTATGGACCGTCATCCCCCAAAGCAACAGCTACTAAACTATCCACTAACTGGGTTTTGGTAACTTATTTACAACAATAATGAAACCACCGAAGAGAGACCACTCGAAGGATTAAGTAGTTCATGTTTTTCATTCGTGATCAAAGAGCACGGCAGATGACCATAATCCATATTGAGTGCTTAAAACCTTCAAACTTTTTCAATGACCTAGAGGAAACCCAACCACAGTGAAGCCCGCACTGCCCGGTACTTGGATTTGAAATAGCTGTACTCAAACTTCGCTCGACTTTTACACAAAGTCATGACTACATAAAAAAAAAAAAAAAAGGAAAGAAGTGAAGTCTACGGACTAAAAAGTCAATCCATCTCATTTCATAAAAGCAAAGCTCACGAGGAGAAAGCGATGCACTTATACCGGGAAAAAAAAAAGAATTAAGCTAACGCGACGAAATTATTAAAAAACAGCAGGACCTTGATATTCCCGGCTGCTTTGATGGCAGCCACAATCCTGTCTTGGTCAGCTAGTTGCGCTTGCCCCACAGCAGAGATTACCACATCAACCTGCTTAATCGCACTCAACAGACTCTCTTGATCGTATATGTCTCCCTGAGGATCAAATAACCAAGAGCATGGACAAACAATCAATAAAGTCAGCAATCATAAAAAAAAAAAAAAAAAAAAAAATCCTATTTTTTGCAGTAGGAAGACTAAGAAAATGAGAAAAACATGATCCGATGCAGTTAAAACCTTCAATACCTTCATCAGACGAGACAAAGTATAATGAGACATAAAAAGACTACTATCCGTAGTATAAATAGGCATCTAACTGTTCTTCTACCATGACATCTGAAGAACAAATCTGCCACCTTTACTTCTACAAAAAAGTTCATCTACACAGTACATTACATATGGAAAATTTCACAGCAATTATCTCCAAATGTACTTGTTCTTATCAGCATGCGAAGCTGAGATAATTCGTCGGTCTGCGTGAAAAACGACAAAATAACAGAGGAGGGAAAGAGAAACACCAAATCGTAAGGTGACTCCGTTAACTGCGATCTTGCGAAAGATCGAGATAAAAATCGACGCCAGAGACGTTTCTCCGAATGACGAACAAGATCAACGGCAGGCGACGCTTCGATTCCTCGAAGCAGCACCACATGCGGGAAACGAACAGAGATTGCACGGGAACGACTACTCACGTGAACTAAATTGACGCCTAGGCTCTTGAAACCTTCGACGATTCCGGCCTTGGCGGGGTTGGAGAGAGTGGACTCCCTCACGAGAGCGAAGGTAGGGTGACCGGACTTGGCGCTCGCTTCCACGATGAACTTTCCGATGTATCCGGTGCCTCCGATCACCAGGACTTTGCTCTTCTCGGCCATCTCGGAGTGGTTTTCACGGCGGAGGCGTGGAGTTTTCCGGCGAACTCGATCGGTTTCTGGAAGCGACTCCGATGTGGCCGGACAGAGAGAGGGAGATGGAGAGAGAGCGCTAGAAAGCTGGCCTTCTGTCTTCTCGATGAACCGTGAAATTTATAGGATCCTAGAGGGCGTAATCGTCTTTTCAGTGAAATGATATTTTTTTCTCTTGTCCTTCTCTGGAAAAAGGGTACGTGGAAAGTGGGGAAAGTGGGGAAATTGGCAGAAGAAAATCAAAAATGTGTGAAATAAGCCAAAATAGGAAAATTTAAATTTAAGTTTGGGATGGAGCTGGAAATTGAAGTAATCGCGTAATTTTGAAGCGTGAGAGTCTCGGATTGATTTTACTTCTTTGATTGCGTATTAAATCATCACAATTAACATTGATTTTTCATGTGACCGGTAAGGAAGAAATTGAAACTGCCTTTTAGGTTTATCTTATCATTTTAAGAAAAGAACAAGTGAACATGGTAAGAAAGGGCAATGAGTTACTCTCCATGTATGGATTTGTGTTGATCATGAGATTGCTGTTTTTCATTTTCTTGAAAAAGAGGAGAGCGACTTTGTTAGATTCATTCGGAGTTTGAAGAGCAAGCATGGCGTGAGCAAATTATAAGCATGACGCGATAATCTATTTATCATTAAATGCGAAGGATTTTAAGTTTGGACTGTCTATTCAAATTGAAAATTGAATTTTTACTTATTTTATAAAGTTAGCGAGACATTTCTTAGTACCTTTGTCAAGAAAGGGACCCAAAAATCTATGGCCACCAACCGCAGGAGAGTGCGAAATGATTCATTCGTCCAGTCCCCTATCCTCAAATTAGCCGGCTTACTGATGGAATTTGATTCGAGATGCTGTCCAGGTTCATCGTGCACCTATGCTGTCCAGGTTCGTAAATTTTTGTTTTAGTGTTGTTTTTTTAAGTTTATCCTTAGTCAACTCACGACAAAAATTTCATCCTTGCTGGCTAAAAAAAAAAACCTGCTCGGTAAAGCTCGAGTTTCAATTACAAGAGATTTCTGAGGACGCATGAAGAATTCGAAGTTATATTTCTCACTGTACCTTCATTACTTTTTTAATCGAGAGTCTCTATGCTTTTTTAGATTTTCCGATCAACTCGTTCTGCTCACACAACATGCCTTGTCAATTTCTCCGGCACCAAATTCAGCCAAGTCTAAGTAACATGTTTGTGGAATGGCGCCAGAATGTGGTGTAGATCATACTGACTGCGGTTGTCAAAAACTCTATCCAAAAGCTTTGGTCCCCATACTATTTTCTATATACGTGTTGTTCTCTTGCTCATTCATCATTTATTATAGTTGTTCATGTAGGCAATGTTTGATCCACGTCATATTCCAATATCTTTCAATGGTCGAGTCAATTGGACGTGATGCTAGAAAGATTTGATTAAATATTTTGTATAAATAAAAGGACTTTATGATAATTTAAAATACGGGGACTTTATTAGGATAGGCAGTGAAGTACATGAAGGAAAAGTAAGAAACTTTCATAGAAATATGGGAAAATATTGCATGGCCAGTGTATTGCACTTTTCCACTTAACATCTATGTAACGACGTCGACAACCATGTAAATCGACATTTTGCAACGGCATTTGATTTAATCAAAAAAGAAATTCTTCGAAGTGCTGGGTTTTATTAGTGAGAGCCAGGAATATAGTTTTTGAAAATGTCCAGGTTCATCATGTTCGAAAGGTGGAGGCAGCCGTGCTTGTCTTTTCCTCTTGTTCCATCTACAGAAGTCTTTGAAGCATTGATGAAGTTTCAAAACTTTCGGGCTACATTTAGCGGTCAGGATAAAATTTAGAATAGAATTAAATTTATCATATTCTATTTGATACCTGCTCTATACATGATAAAGTCAAATATAGATATAATAAAATTATCTTATGAGGGAGGTAGGATAAAGGTGGATAAGATTTATAGCATCTATGATAAGAAAGTTATTTTCCTCAAATAGCAATCTTTTTAAATTAACAAAATTAAAATTATATTTCAATACAAATAATATTTGAATTATAATATAAGATAACAAAATTAAAAATAACAATTTAGTTATTTTAATTTAATCTTATTTTTATTTATATATTCAAATTTAATTATATTTATAATATAAAATCAATATATAAATATATTTATATTTATATTTATTACTTGTTTTAGGTATTTTAGTATTTTAAGTATATTAGTATAGTTTACTATTTAATAAAATTTTATTAGAGAATAATGGAAGGGGAAGAAAGAAATAAAAAATAATTTAAAAAGAGACGAAATAAAATAAAATAAGCAAATAAAAATAAAATACGTAAGAATGTTGCGAGAGATTTTTACTATCTCTATTTATAAAAATTTTGACTCGTTTCTATTAATGTGTAATTTATACCAAATAATATACATGATATGATATGAATATATCAAAATTTATTACGATAATCACCAAATAATGAATAGGATATAGTAAAATCCCTAGATTTTATATCATATTATATCAAATCCTATCCTGATCAGAAATCTGGACAATTAAACGCAATCTCAAGGTATTGACCAATCGGTGTAGACCCTCCTAATTTTTATAAAAAGAAATAAGAAGAGAAGTAAAATAACACTTTAAGAATGAAATTACTAGACATTTTAATAAAATCGCTTACTTGAAAAAGTAAAGCTCAAATTTTCAAATCATATTTAATAAGACCTAACATGTGCCTAAGGAGCACCCTTTGACATTTTCCTTTTATATCGAGATCAGCCGATTCTTATCCATCTTCTTAATTTGCTAAATGGTCTTCGAAAAGTTCATTCACATATAAACACTTTGAAATTGAAAGATTGACGGTGACATGAAATGATACAAGCAATGGTAAAAATGACCATAAAAATGACCATCAATGGGCCATTCAGGCCTTGACGGCCCGTGGGAAAATAATTAGCTTACGAACATAAGAATTGAGAACCACGGGAGGGACATATTATATGCACATTAAAATGTCTTATAAGCTAAAGAAGAATCCCTTTTTAGCATATGATCACAAACAAAAAATCTTCAAAAGGTAGTTAATATATATTGGTCAAGTACATTAGGACCTTTCCTTTTTTGAAAAATATCATTAAAAATCTCAAACTATACTTACTATGATCCATTAATCATAAAAAAAAATTATGTATCGTCAAAACTTCCAAACTTACACCCACTCGATATATTTAATCTTTATCAATGACTCATGCCTCCCACATGGCTGAAGTGAAATAAAAGCAATATTACTTTGACTAAAAAATCATTTGATAAAACCTTTACAGAGAATAAATGTGTTATAAATGTATAAATTTAGGGGTTTTTGACATCGTAAGAAAAAATTTATGATAAATATAGCACAATGGGTATAATTTTAAGTTTTTTATGTTACAAAAGAAAAAGTTTAAAACAAACGCATCACGTTTTGCATAATTTGAGATTTCCTGCGACTTTTTTCTTCTTTTTTCAATTTTTTTTTTTTTTGGAACAGAACCCTAGGAGTGGCAACGTATATGCTGACGATTCAAAAAGAAGCGGAAAAGCTAGCGATGGACAGGAGACGACTAGGACCACAAGCATGCACCGCACGGGGGCCACCAAACGAAAGTGAATTAATTCGACGGGCGCTAGGTGGGTAACGCTTCCTCGTCCATGCGCGGGTGAGGTCGCCACAAACGTTGGACGAGATGAGTCGGCGGAAGTTGGTCTTCACCGACTCGCTCACTTCTGTTCTGTCAACCAGGGCTTGATACAGAGATGATGGGCCTAATGATACAAACATCTAAAAACCACTATTTAAAGAAGACTAAGGCCCAATCCTAAATTACCCAAGATTTTAGGGGTGGGTCAGGTTGGGCCAATGTCGGCTTTTTTGATACCCTACTCACGCATATGGCTAAAACCAAGTCAAGTTACTCGAGAACAACTCGAGCTCGGCCCACTTAATTTTGAGTTGAACTCGATTTCGAATCCCTCAAGTGTCTTATTGAGTCGACTTCAAGCTTTTTGATACTCAGCTCGATACTTGATCAAGCTTTCATTATCAGAAGCATTTAATAACTATAACAATATACATGAAGATATAATATTCGAGCTTACAAAATTCAAGCTCAAGTTTTGATGGTAAGTTCAATCACAATCAAATTGAGCTCGAGTATTTTGATACCCTAATGGAATTGATATTGAACAGGAGAATTAATACTTGGAAGAGCTCGAGCACCAAGTATGCAAGTAGAGTCGAGCTCGAATTTGGTAGTGTTGCATCGACTTAACTCGGCTTGATTACATCCCTATCCAAACACTCACCGACATGAAAAATGCTTAAACTTTCCTTTCGTACACAATCTTCCTATTAGTTACAAAGAAAATATTTGAACTAGTTTTGGTTATAAAATTTCACCAAATTGTTTTAGAATTTCTCCAAGTCCATACATTAATTTAACACGATGGATTTGCTCGCTCTCTCTCTCTCTCTCTCTCTCTCTTCGCCGACCAACAAGGTACCGTCAAAAAGGTCATGTGAGCCTTGTACAAGATATATAAGGTTATCCTCCTCGTAAACAAACCTAGGGCGATAGCCTGTCAAGTCTTTCTCTCTATTTGGTCGGAATCCGACAATCAGTACCACGTCGACGGGATCCACCGGTCTCCGATCAGAATCCAAACGCAAGCCAGGCATCCATCATTCATAAGCTTAATGCATGTCCGATTCGACTCTAACTCAACCACCCAATATCAATAATACCAATTCATTTCACGAGTCAACTCTAAAGCAATGACTGTATTATTGTTATCTGGCAACCAAGAAAGCAACTTTATCCTCGGACGCTGACTTAGGGTACAAGGAATTTTAGACGGTTAACCAATGCTTTCGAGATCCACTTATTAGTCATGTTACACAACCTAACAGGCCACCAATCTTCGACTTTATAAGCATGCTATTGCTTTGGAATCAAAGGCATGAACATTCCGTCGAGTTCTTTAAGCATACGACAATAGATGAAAATACTTGACGCCATTCGAGTGATGGATACCGGCATACTGCAAACAACAAATAGAATGAGTCGGGCATATCGTTTAACCTTGATATTATAATTGTCAAAATGGGTCACAATCCCATATACTAAACTTGCATTTATGTAAATGGCTCATACGTAGGTCACATTATGCTCGAAATATAGGTCATAAATGAATTTTGAAAATAAAACCCAAAATACTATGAATATTAGTGTTTTGATTAGTAGCCCACTTTCAACTCAAATTAAAAATGGAGCCGGTTCATGGAGTCGTCCATTCTTCAAAGGCGACAATTTAATGAGAAATATTACCAAAATATCAATCACTGATCAGGTTGGGTCGAATATGGATTAAGTATGGATCGGAATAGATATGGGTCGATGACTTTGATTGTATATAAATGAGTTAATTTGAATCGGATCATTTTCAATCTGACGTACTCATTTGGTAGGCTTACTCGATGACATCGAGAGAGATGGATCTCGAACGCAGAGAAGTCAAATTTTGATCGGGCGTCGACTCTCCGATAAGTCCACGGGCTAACACCATCTTCTAGCTCTTCCGCAATTATTTCGTTCCAGAACAAAGACTGGAGTAGGCCCCCGCCATTCATTTTGGGGTTGGAAACCGAGATTATAAAATACAAAATTCGTTGCTGTCTGCTTGAATTATTGAGAGCGGACCACGATCGACGCGATCGACGGTAGGGAAGCCACGCAATTTGGTCTCGATTCGGACTCCGACGTGGTGCCACCCGTCGGCCGCCATGTGGGAAGGGTCGTTTGGAAAAATCCACCGAAAGAAAACTTGGGATGGCGCTAGACGGCGAGAAAGTAAGAGCCGAGCAACGTCCTATAAAAGAAAAGTGATTACTTTGGGGATCGAATTTTTGATCATTTCTGTAATGATTTTTCTTAAAATTATAAATATTAATATCACGAAAAATTACAAATTGATACATCGATAATAAATTTACTTCAAATTATAAGAAATCGCCAACTCACTTGTGATAAATTTACCATCCATTAATTGTATTTGTAATAATCTCATGGATATTCCATGAACGACATTTTAGAGTATCCGAAGATTAATTTGAAATTTATGCGTGTAATTTAGTTAGATTGGGAAACAAAACTTGCGTGTTTTCTAACAAAAAGCGTCCGATGCATTTGTATGCATGCGCCCGTTCTTTAAAGGGCATCCATGTAACTTAAGATCTTGTTGTCTTGTTTGCAAGATTTATAAATTGCATACACGATTTGTTCAATACAGACGATATTATGTTTTGCGATAATTAAAGAAAGGCTGTAAAAATGCAAAATCTTTTATATCAATATCGACCGTGCCACATAAAAGACTCGATGACCATATCAGTGATTTTTGGCAAAAATTAGTAAATTGATGAATTTATTCTTTTCAACACTTTTTGTGGGGTTGTATAATGAAATCTTTTGAGAAAATTTAGATCAAACACATTATCCATCATTAAAAAAAAAAAAATCTAATCTTGAATTTTGATTAGATATGGAGGATTTCCTCTTTCAAAGATTTAAAGCAAACAACATACATAGATATGATTTATAAATAGAAGTCATTGATCCTATCAAAATTACTATTTAAATAGGAAACAAAATTCATGAGTTATTGCATTTGTATACAATTGCTTTGTACGGCTACAATTTTGGGAGCATCCCAGGGAACAAATTAGACTAGCTGAACTTAAATTATCGGGAAAATGTCACAAACAGTCCATAAACTTTCACTTAATGTGCAATCTCGTCCCTAGATTTTTAATTTGTTCAATTTGGCCCCTAAATTATCGATAAATGTCCGATCTAATCCTTAACTATTTGAAAATTGACCAATTTCGTCCCTGAGCTTTCGATTTACTCAATTTGGTCCCTGAACTATTAACAAATATTCCATCTAGTCTTTCCGCCTATTCAAACTGTTAAGTGATGACGTTGGGCATTAATTAATGATGTGGAACTAAGTTGGATTACAAGAATTATGAGTCAATATATATATTTAAAAAAGGAAAACAAAATAGGGGTCAGCTAGAGATGAGAGCACTGATCACAAAAGTAAAGAGAATAAGTGGTTTTGTATCTTTTTTTGGATGGTGGCCACAATTTGACATGTTTTAAAGGTAATTTCCATGTGGATATTCCACATGTCATTTTTTATTTCATATTTAAGAGACTAAAAGTCATGGAAGACAATTTCGTTAACTTTAACTAACGGAATGGCGAGATTAGTCAATTTTTAAATAGTCAAGGACTAGATCGGACATTCATCGATAATTTATAGACCAAATTAAATAAATTAAAAATTTAAGGACGAGATTGCACATTAAGTGGTAGTCAAAGAATTATATTGAGCAAATTAAAAGCTTATAGATGAAATTAAATATTAGATGAAAGTTTATGGATCATTTGTTATCCTTTCTAACCAAAATAAGAACTTGAATTATCCTTTTTTTTCACCCCTCCCTTTGGCACTTGCATGCACGCACTGTTCGTTCGGGCTCTGTTCCTTCTTCCCATCCCCTCCCTCTCTCTTCCCTCCCGCGTTCTCGCCGCCGCCGCCGCCGCCGCTCCCCTCCCGGCGCGCCAGCCTGCGGCCTCCTCTCTTTCTCGAGAGAGCTCTTCCCGCGCGCGGCCAAGGCATTGGATCTCTCTCTCTCTCCTTTCCTTCCTTCCTTTTTTTCCCCTGTTGCTTTTTGAGGACTGTCAGTGTAGACGATAATGCGATTGAACTTCTCGAATTTTTTTTTTTTTTTTTTATTTTTTTGGTTTATGGCTGAGGGACGGATGGTTCTCGTTCTCGTGTTGCTTCGTAGATGAGTTACACCGTGCCGGTGGCGAAGCGGACTCGGGAGGGAACAGTCGTCGCGGGAGGTGTCGACGGGGACGTGGAATTTTTGGGGGTAGCGCCTCCGGCGTCGCAGAGGGGGCGGAATTCGAGCGAGGGTTTGGCGGAAGCGGAGGACGTGATATCGATTGACTCGGGCGATGGGGCGCCGCGCGCGGTCCGGGGGAGCGGGGTTCGTGATTCCGCGGCATCGAGTTCTCGCGGTGTGAAATTAGGGAGGCGGCGCGGCGGTTCTGCTCGTGGCGATCGTGATGAAGTGGGTGTTTCTAATGATGAGCCGGTTGAAGATCGCGCCGTGTTGGATTCGGATTCGACAATGTGCGGGAAGCAAGAGGGCCCTCTTGAGAATAGTGGGGCTGCTGTGGTTGTCAAGGATGGGAGCATTGGAAGCGAAGATGTTGACCCTCAGCCTGACTCTGATAGAGGGGCCCTTTGTAGTCAGGGGAATCATGAGTTTATTCTTGATGAAGAAATCGGAATCAGATGCAAACATTGCTTCTTTCAGCAGCTGGAGACCAAATATGTTGTACCACCATTTGTAAGCCCTGAAATCCTTTTCTGCTTACGACCTGGTTTTTGATTCCTCTGTATTGGCTACCCTGGGTGTCGGTTTAAGAGAACGTACTCTTTCGATCTGCAATTGTATCCCACTTAAAATGACATAGATTAAGTTTGGACTCATGTTCACCTCAAGAGAACATACTCTTTCGATCTGCAATTTTACCCCCCTTAAATTGACATAGATTTTGAAGTTTGGACTCATGTTCAGTGGATTTGGAGAGAATTTCATTTTTCCATTAGATTGCGCTGTCTGTAAATTTCACTCTTGAAAAATTTAGCAAAGGGTGGATTAAATGAATCCAGTTTGAGATGATGTAGCTTAAATTCTAAGGAAGGATACTTTCGCCACTTGCTTTCTTCATATTTTCTTGGGTTCGGTCAGTAATTAATTAACTGATGATTAGAGAAATTTGATTAGAGTTCACTTTCTCTTCACCTGCTTTATGATTTAGAAACCTTATGAGGCTTATGACTTCTATCTTTATGCCTACACCTTTCAGAGTCATGACCCTTTGGAAAGGTCAGGGAAAAGGGTCTTTGGTAGAGATGATTATGAGGACTATTTGCTTGAAATTCTTCGCTCTCATTACTCCAGTTGCAATCTCCAAGCTGGCCTTCCCTCAGCCAATGAGCATGGCACAGTTTGGGACTTAATTCCTGATGATGTAAGTAGTGACTTGTATCCACATCAACGTGAAGGGTTTGAGTTCATTTGGAGGAATATAGCGGGAGGCATTGAGCTTGATGAGCTGAGAAGGCAAAAAACAGTTGGCTGTGATGGCGGATGTATCATATCACATGCTCCTGGAACTGGAAAATCTCGGCTGACTATTGTTTTTCTTTGAACATATATAAAACTGTTTCCAAGTTGCCGGCCCGTGATCATTGCTCCTCGGAGCATGCTCCTCACATGGGAAGAAGAGTTTCAGAAGTGGGAGGAGGATATACCATTTCATAATCTCAACAATCCCGAGCTTTCTGGGAAGGAAAGTAAGGCAGCTTTGAGTCTTCCATGGGAATTTAAACATGGATACCAGAGCACCAAACATGTTCGTATGGTGAAGCTATATTTATGGACGAAAGAAAGCAGCATCCTGGGAATAAGTTACACACTCTTCAAGTCCCTTATGGGGCAAAATAGGATAGACAGTTCACTTCGACATACAACTGAAGATCTGCAGAGGAGAATACTTCTAGAGCTTCCTGGTCTTTTAGTCCTTGATGAAGGACATACTCCTCGCAATGATCAGAGCCTGATCTGGAAGGCTTTGTGTAAAGTGAAAACACCAAAACGCATCATTCTGTCCGGAACTCCTTTCCAGAATAATTTTGACGAGCTCTTTAATACTCTCTGCTTGGTGAGGCCAAAATTTGCTGAAAGCATTTCACCGGGGTGCTTTGATAATATTTCTGGAAAGCGTGGACGCAAAAGAAGCAAGGGGGAATGGGATGTGATGGCCCAATCTATAGTAAAAAATGACAACGATGAACTAGAGAAGCTCAAAGCTATGATTAATCCATTCGTGCATGTACACAAAGGTACCATTCTTCAAGAAAGACTTCCTGGGTTGCAGGACTCTGTGATTGTTCTTCGGCCAGAAAAATTACAGAAGAGCCTCCTTGAGAATATGCAAAGCACGAAGAATCCGTTTCGTTTGGATTACCTTGTATCCCTGATTTCCGTTCATCCATCTCTCTTCTCTCAGTGCTCTGAATCTGAGAGTGAAGGGTTAACAGTTGACATAAGTGACTTAGAAAGCCTTGGAAAGAAACCAGAAGACGGGGTCAAAACCAGGTTTCTTATGGAACTCATCCGTCATTGTGAGGAAACGCATGAAAAGGTCCTGGTTTTTAGCCAATTCATTGATCCCTTGAGCTTCATAAGGGACCTGCTCAAGTCCAATTTTCAATGGACAGATGACAAGGAACTGTTGTACATGGATGGACAGGCTGACATCAAGCAGCGCCAATCCTCCATTAATGCCTTCAATGACCCAACGAGTGAAGTGAGGGTGTTGCTTGCCTCTACAAAAGCATGTTCCGAAGGGATTAGTCTGGTGGGTGCTTCAAGGGTTGTGTTAGTAGATGTTGTGTGGAATCCGTCAGTTGAGAGGCAGGCCATAAGCCGTGCCTACAGACTTGGACAGAAGAATATGGTCTAAATTTATCATCTGATCACTTCTGGGACAATGGAGGCGGAGAAATACTGTCGACAGGTGGAGAAGGACAGGTTGTCTGAATTAGTGTTCGCTTCATCAGATGGGACTGGCAATCCTGGACAAAAGGTCACCTCAACGGGATCGGATGATAAAGTCCTGGAAGAGATGATATGTGATCCTACCCTCAGCGAAATGTTTGAAAAGATAATTCACCAGCCCAAGGAGTCTAACTTGATCGAGGCATTTAATTTAGTGGACACTTCGCAGGCATTTGTTTAGGATGTCTTTGTACAGATTCTGCCAGTTTAGGGCAAGGAAAAAAGCTACAAACTATGCTCTCTTACTTATAGCTTATAGTTCTCTTCTGTTTTGGGTAGGGGTTCTAAAGACATCTTGGTGGACCATTCCCGGACATCTGTTTAGGATGTCTCTTTGCACATATTCTGCCACTTTAGGGGAAGGGAAAAAGCTACAAGGTTATGGTCTTTTACTTATAGTTCTCTTCTGTTTTGGGTTGGGGTTCCATTGACACCATGGTTGTGAGGTCCCTGACCATTCTTTTGTAGATATACGGATGTCTAGATGACACCACCAAAGCTACAAGGTTATGCTCTTTTACTTATAGTTCTATTCTGTTTTGGGTTGGGATTCCCTTGACACACTATTGTTGTGAGTTCCCTGACCATTCTTTTGTAGATATACAGATGTCTAGATGACACCACCAAAGCTACAAGGTTATGGTCTTTTACTTATAGTTCTCTTCTGTTTTGGGTTGGGGTTCCATTGACACTATGGTTGTGAGGTCCCTGACCATTCTTTTGTAAATATACAGATGTCTAGATGACACCAGCAATGCGGCATGGCTTGGCATGTGCTCCTTTTGAGAAATGAAATTTCTGCTGTCCATCTCATTAAATGTCCGTGATGCCGGTAGTGTCTGTCGTCTGTCGGGAATTTCAACCGAATGGAAGTTGTCAGCAAGGCGAAAGCGGTGCTAAATTGCTATCGTTTGGGTCGAATTCAATCCTTTTAGTGAACCCTGAATCTTAAATCCTCATTTTTACTCCAACTAGGAGTTTTCACAGATTCATGGTGCTTCTTGAAATTGGAAGAATCGTCGCCCTCTAGACTGACGGAGGACATTGCCATTGTTGATTTTTTGCTCTCAAACTTTGATAATTCGCTCTAGAGTGCTTGAATTTCTAGCCAAATCGTTACTGATTTCGAAATAATTTTATCCTTGCCGTTTAACTTCGGCAATGCATGCTAGAGTAAGGACGTTGAGCTTCTATTAACATGGGTGTCAAATAGGCCAGTCAAATGCGTGAAGACAAACTGGCGAAGCGCAGGTCCATGGGACCCATAGAGATGAACCGCAGGCTCACCTTAAAATAAAGAGGATGTCCTACTGCTAGGGTATATATATTTCCTTGCCTAATATGTTCAATTACTTAATCCCCAAATACTGTATCCATGAACAAATACATATATTCATGATTCCATTCTGTTTCTCAAGTGTCTCGAAACTAAAATTTGAATCTTTTGTATCTTATTGAAACGGTTTTAGGAAGAGTTTTCTCTTTTCGTACCTATATATACAATTTCTGGGTATTCTTTACATTTATCAACCATTTCCACAATTACCAAAAAAGTTCCAACTTTTCGTCTCTTTCATGGGTGGGAAAGGAGGAAAGGAAAACTGACGCACGATGTCCATTAATGGAACAGAGTGCCTTTCATTGAGTGGAGGGAAAAGAGGAAAAAGAAACTTGATGTCCACCACCTGCGCAGCCTCTCTGACTTGAAGACAAAGTTAGGACCTGGCACGTTGACTGCCATTCCGTTGGGAAAAAGAACGATATTTGTGGAAAAGGCCAGGATAATTTTTTCCATTACTATATCTGTGAAAATTAAATGGGATAAAATATTGAATGAAAGCAGTAAATATGAATAGTAAATAACACTAGAATTTACTCTCCAAGGGGAAGGGAAAATCCACAGGATCGTACTCCATTTCAAACTTCCCCTATGATAAATAATGGGATACAACTTCACCCTAAAGTGAATCTCTCACTATCTTCAATTTGTAGATCTGAACTTCTCACAAACTAGATAACTAACTCAAAGATAACTTTCTCTTGTTCTTTCTCCATTGAGGAGGATTCATATTTATAGGAGCAAAATGTAATCTCAATTGAAATTGTACGATATGAAAATCACATAGATTTATCTCCTAATCTCTCGTGATTTTGTAGATCCGAGAAGATCATTTTGATTTGTTTCCCAATCTCCCTTGATTTTCTAAATGTGGAAGATCATATTGATTTATCTTCGATCTCTTTTGATTTTTTTCTTCTTTTTTTTTTCTTTTTACTTTTACACACTCACTACCATACATATTCTACTACAGATATACATAATTGCGTTGGTCTCTCCAATTGGGAGTTACCCACTCTACAAATCTCCCCCTCACGAGCAATTTGGAGAGGGTGTCAAACTTGCAAAAGTTTGACAAGCTTGCATCTTCATTGTAGATAGAGATTTTGTCATCATATCTGAGCCGTTGTTGTTGGTGTATATTTTCTTTAACTGTATGGCTTTTTCTTCCAACACATCACGTATCCAATGATATCCGATGTCAATGTGTTTGAATCTGGAGTGGAAAGCTGTATTTTTACTGAGGTGTATTGTGCTTTGACTATCTGAATACAAGATATACTCCTCTTGGTTGTGGCTCACTTCTTGTAGGAACTTCTTCATCCACAAGAGTTCTTTACATGCTTCCGTTATCGCAATACTCTGCTTCAGCAGTAGATAGGGCAACACATTTTTGTAGTCGAGATTGCCATGAAACTGCGCTCCCCCTTCAAAATTTATTAGGTATCCGATGTAGACTTTCTTGAGTTCACATCCCAACCATGTCTGAATCCGAAAAAGGTTCTAACATAGTTTTACCATTATCATAGCATATACAGTTATTAGAAGTACCTCGAACATACATGAATATCCATTTGACTGCTGTGCAATGTTCCTTATTAGGATTGGATAGAATTCTGCTTACCACACTAATTGCATAGGCGATATCAGGCCTCGTGCATACCACATTAGACTGCCAACTGCCGATACATAAGAAACCTTTTCCATTTCCTTCTTTTCTGTCTCACTTTTTGGGTATTGCTCTAAGCTGAGGTTGAAATGATTTGCAAGTAGAGAACAAACTGCTTTGGATTTATTCATGTTAAATCTTTCAAGAACTTTATTTACATACCGTTCTTGAGATAACTAGAGTTTACAATTCTACCTTTCTCGCAAGATTTCCATCCCAAGAATTTGTTTTGCAAGTCCCAAATCCTTCATCGCAAAGGACTTGCTTAATTCCTTCTTTAAGTTGTTGATCTTGCTTTTATTCTGGCCAACAATTAGCATGTCATCAACGTAAAGCAAAAGAATGAGGAAATTATCATCATTAATTTTCTCGACGAACACGCAGTGATCACTGCGGTGGTCTAGTTGAACCCATTTTCTTTCATGAAAGAATCGAATTTTCTATACCACTGTCTTGGTGCTTGCTTGAGCCTGTAAAGACTCTTCATCAGTTTACACACAAGGTTTTCTTTGCCTTTGATTTTGAAACCTTTCGACTAAAGGGTAGAAGAAGAGAAATATGATTTTGATTCTTAGATTTGTTCCCGGAACAATAATCAACGTTTTTTTTATTCTTGATTTTGTTCCAAATCTAATTCTAGGAAAAAAAAATAGAAATTTGTTCCCAAAAACAAAAATTTTACTAAACGCGATTCTGTATCCAAACTGCTCCCGAGAACAAAAAATCAAAATCAGGCACTGTTTGGATGGTACCAAACATGCCCTAAGTATGTTGCTAGAATGTGGCATAGATCGTAAGATCTTCTGGTGAGAGTATTTGTTTTAGACGATGTGATGAGGATGCTTCCTCATGGGCTCGGTGGGATGCTTCTTCTTCAGCCAAGTTTGTATTGTCATCTTCTGTGGTGTTGGCAGGAAGCAGTTGTGAATTTGGAATCTGCTTCTGTTGATTGCCATACTATTTTCTATGTACGTGTTGTTCTCCTGCTCATTCGTCATTTATTGTGGGTGGTCATGTAGGCAATATTTAATCCACGTCATATTCTGACGTCTTTAATGGTCTAGTCAATTGGATGTGCTGCTACAAGGATTTGATTAAATATTTTGCATAAATAAAAAGATTTTAGAACGATTGAAAATACGGGGACTTTATTAGAATGAGTAGTGAAGGACATGAAGGAAGAGTACGAAACTTCCATAAAAATATGGTAAAATATTGCATGGTCAGTGTTGACGGCAGCTTGTGTAACTTCAACTGTGCCTTTCCACTTAACATCTATGTAACGACAACCATGTAAATTGGCATTTTACAACGCACACGGTTTAATCAAAAAAGAAATTCTTCAAATTGCTGGGCTTAATAGAGATAGCAAGGAGTATGGTTTTTGCAAATGTCCAGGTTCATCATGTTCGAAAGGTGGAGGTAGTCCTGCTTGCCTTTTCCTTTAGTTCCATCTACCGAAGTCTCTGGAGCATTGATGAAGTTTCGGAACCTTTCAAGGTATTGACCAATTGGTGTAAACCCTGCCAACTTCTATAAAAAGAAATATGAAGAAAAGTAACAATAACGCTTTTCAAAACAATTTAAAAATGAAATTACTAGACATTTTAATAAAATCGCTTACTTCAAATAATGAACTTCAAATTTTCAAATCATATTTAATAAGACTCAACACGAGCCTAAGGAGCACTCTTTGACATTTTCTTTTTATATCGGGATCAGCCGGTGCTTACGAAAAGTTCATTCAACTATAAACAATATGACATTGAGAGATTCATGGCAACATAAAAAGATGCAACTAGTAGAAGTGGCAAAATTGGTCTTAGACTCATATATGACCCATTTAAATCATAAATGAGTCGTATATGGGTCATTTGTTTTTTGAAGAACTAGTTAAATGAGTTTAACAATTAAAGACTTAAGATAGGTGGGTCTTAAATGGGTTTGATTTAGAACTCATTTTCAACCAAAACCACACAATCTCTCTCTTCCCTCTTTAACTTTACAAAAATATTTTTTTATAAAAATCAAAATTATAATTTTTTTATTCTAATTTTCTTTTTTTTTCCTTTTCTTTCCTTTTTCTTTTTTTTTTTTTTTTCTTCTTCCTTCTTCTGGTGGCCGACATGGCGATAGCCGACGACTGGCCAAGCGAGCCTCGAGCTCGCCGATGTCTAGCGAGCTCGAGCCTCGCCAATCTAGCATGTCGGCGTCGGGCGAGCCTCAAGCTTACCGGTGTCGGGCGAGCTCGAGCTCGCCGAATCTAGTGAGGTGGAGCCCTTGCCGACATTTGGCGAGGCCCGAGCCTTGCCGATCGGGCGAGACTCGAACTCGCTAGCATCATGCGAGGTTTGAGCCTCGCTAGATTCGGTGAGGGGCGAGCTCGAGGCTCACCTATAGCCGGTCGCCGAGTTTGTTGTCGTGGCCGACACCGGCCAAAGAAGAAGAAGAAAAATAAAAGAAAAAAAAAAAAGAAAATTAAAAATTATATTCTTAAAAATATAAATAATTAAAATTTTAATTTAAAAAAATAATTAAATAATTAAATTCGATTTCTTTTAAATAATTATTTTAAAAATTATAAAAAAAAAAAATTCATTGAATTTGTGTTGTATAAAATCATTTTGGCAATACCATTTAAATATATATAAGAAATAAGCTTTCTTAAATTTTATTAAATGGGTCGGGTCGGGTACAAGTAAAAAAAATTGCACCGCAATAAATGGATCATAAATTGATTAAATGGGTCGATTTGGGTTAGACCATTTATGATCCGACCCACCCATTTAATAGGTCTAGATGCGAGTAATGGTAAAAACGATCATTAATGGGCCATTCAGGCCTTGATGGTCCGTGGGAAAATAATTAGCCTACGAACATAAGAATTAAGAACCACAGTAGGGACATTATTATATGCACATTAAAATGTCTTACGAGCTAAAGAAAAATCCCTTTTTAGCATATGATCACGAACAAACAATTTTCAAAAGGTAGTTAATATATCTTGGTCAAGTACATCAAGGCCTTTCTTTTTTTCTAAGAAGAACACTGAAAATTATAAAATATGTCACTATGACACATTTAATCATTAACATTTTTCCGTAACATCAAAAACTCCCAAATTTATATTCGTGTGACATATTTACTCTTTATTGAGGATTCGCGCCTCCCGCATTATCAAGTAAAACAAAAACGACCTTATTTTGACTGAAAATAAGGTCTATTTTGTAACATTTCTATTCCAATAAACAATCTATTTTAGAAATAGCCTTTTTCTATCACTATTCATTGCAACATTTTTTTAGTAAAAGAACGCATTTGGTAACTATACAAAATTTATATTCTCAGAATAAAAAAAGAATAGGAATGTGTTTGGTACAACCAACGAGTTTTTTTATAACACACAATTTATTTTAATTTTTTAATAATTGCTCCTCTAGTCAGTGACAAATAGTGGCCAACATCCGGCAGCCAACGGCAGGGGGCAGTGGATCGGGGATGCTAAGGAAAAGGAAGAAAAGAAAAAATGACTTATTTCTAAAAATTGTTCCTGGAAACAACGAGTTACTTTTTTTTACTTCTTTTTTCTATCCAAAAATTATCCCCTAGCTACTTTTTTACTTCGAGAAATAAAATAAAAAATAATTGACGTTATCTAATAAATTTTTATTTTTTTATTCCAAAGAACAAAAGAACAAAAATTGAGAAAATATTAACATTACCCGACGAGCCATGATAAAACCTTTCCATAGGGTAAATGTATTACACATGTATAAATCTAGGGGTTTTTGACGTTGCAAGAAAATTTTTAGAGTAAATGTGATATAGATATAAATTTAGATTTTTATGTTACGAAAAAAAAAATTAGCTAGCATAATTTTAGAATTTTTATGAGTTTTTTCTTCTTTTTCTTTTTAACAGATCTATGCTGACGATCCAAAAAGAAGCAGAAAAGTATGCGGAGAATAGGAGACAACTACGACCACAAGCACGCACTGCACAGGGCCCACCAAACGAAGGCGAATTGGAGATAACTCGACGGGGTTAGGTGGGTAACGCTCCTCGGCCGCACGTAATGAAGTCGCGACTCGCGACAGGCGTTGAACGAGATGAGTCCGCGGAAGTTGCTCTTCGCTAACCCGCTCAGTTTCGTCAACCAGGGCTAGATGCTGAGATGGGCTCGAATTGGAGCCCATGTCCTAATCTGTAACCAAAATGGCCTATGAAGATTTTTTTTTTTTGTCGGTCATAATCTAATCCTATTCTACATTTACTTTCAGACTTTTGCGCCCGCCTCTGCCGGGCGTGGAAAATCGAAAGTCACTCTCAAACTTACGCGTCCCCACTCCATCCCCTGAGAAGGTGGGGATTTGAACCCCTCACCTCCCTCTTCCATGTTGGAATGGTGGCCACTAGGGCAAATCCTAGTGGTTGCCTATGAAGGGTTCACTCACGTGTAAGGGGTGTCGAGGGGTCGGGACGGGCTGGGTTATCATGATATATGACCCGGCCTGAAGCCCTAATGGCGCGTGATTGCCTTGACCGATGCGCTCGAGACGCGAATATTATATAATACAAGAGAATGGGCTGGGTAAAATGGTTCCGTTGAATGGGCAAAATCGGAAATTTATTCAAAACTACACTATATTGGGTGTCAAAAAAGCCCGAACGATACAAACATCTAAAAAGCCCCTATCCAAGGATGACTAAGGCTTAGCCCCAAATTACCCCATATTTTAGGGTTGGGTCAGGTTGGACTAGTGTGGGCTTTTTTGACTCCCCTACTCACGCATATGGCTAAAGCCAAGTTGAGTTACTCGAGAGCAGCTTGAGCTCGGCTCGTTTAATTTTGAGTCGAACTTGAGGTCAAATCCCTTGAGTATCTTATCAAGTCGAGTTCGAGCTTTTCGATACTTAGCTCAATACTTGATCGAGCTTTCATTATTAAAATTTTTAATAACTATAACAATACATATGAAGATATGATATTCCAATTTATGAAATTCGAGCGTAAGTTTGACCGTAATCAAAGTGAGCTTGAGTATTTGGATACCCTAATTGAGTCAAATTTGATCAGGAAAATAAATACTTGGAAGAGCTCGAGCACTGAGATTTTTAATTGTCAAAAAAATTATTTAGGATAAACTTATTACGAATATATCAATTTAAAATTTTTCTTAATATTAAACCTTTTATTTATCGGCCAAGGTTACTACATTCGTAATTCGCAACCTCCACGGATAAAGGCAACATTGTGAGAGTCGAAATGTGAAATGATTTAACAACAATCGTAAACCTTTAATATGTATATCAATTCAATCCTCAACTTTTAAATTTGATTAATCTAATTCTAAATCTTTTTATGATTTATCTTGGGATACAATCAACACTAGTTATATAATGCAACACAGTCAATGCTAACGTTAAAAAAAAAAAAAAAAAAAAAAAAAAAAAATCAATTTTAAAAAAATTCTGATTTTTTCTTTTTTTTTTCCTTCTATTTCTTTTCATTTCTTCGTAGTTTCTTTTCCCCTTCTTTTTTTTTCTTTTTATTTCTTTCCTTCTTTCCCTGCCAATTGCCAGGCCTGGGCAAAGGCCACAACATCCTTGCCAAGGGTCGACCTCATCGTCAAAGGCTCCAATTCGTTACCACACCAAGGACGTACCACATAAAATACACAAAATCAGAGAAACCCAATACCTTTCTTTTTGCTTTCCCATAAATAAAAAACGATATTGACTCCAAAACAGAAGAAACTTCTCCAAGCACTGCATAGATGCAAGCAAATCGAATGTTCTTAGTATGTCCTCATACTTGAAGATTGTACACGCCATAAGATGATCAATGGGAGCAACATTTCGCTAAAGGATCCTAATAAGCAGAATTTTATATAATTCATTATTCAAACTGCTGTGAAATATCGATCAATCCCAGGTAGTTTCGGACATCAGACAAACTGATCAAGGTATTGATCCACGGTCGTATATTTGACGTCGGGATAGAGCTTTGAAGCTTCCACTCCGAATGACGGCTCAATCTCAAAGTTGGTTTGGTCTCCTTTCACGAAAACAGAATGAGATATGGACAATATCACATTGAGTGGAACTGCCGCCTCTGCAATATCACCGAACAAGTAGACCGATCAACGTCAGAATACTTAAATCTCAGAGAGAAATAGACAATTCTACATGCTTAAATCTAATAGAAACGCATCCCTGACCTTGAATATTCTTCAGAACTTGCTCCTCTGGAACATAAACCCTCTCCAGGGTCTTGCCGATCTTTCTCTCCCACAGAGACACGAGATCATTAAACGAGTGGGTGTTGGCAGGAGGTCTGATGTACAGAATTTTGTTCAGGGCCCTCGGATCATCCACAGCTTTGATAGTATAGGTGCCGATGTCATCCTCCTTGTTAAACACCGCTGTATATTGACAGCAAGAATTTTAGAATTCAGTTAATTGATATAAGCCATTAATATTCCTAGAGTTACTTTCGGCTCGCATTCAAAGAAGAATTTTCTCGGTACACAGAATCACCAGACAACTCACACACAACTGCATCCATACGTTCTTTTTCTATCAAATACATTCAGATAACCTTCATGATCTGCTGCCTAGGCATTATTGTGCCAAGATAAACCAAATAACTTCCATATCATCTATTAGTCTCTGAAAGTGAAGACTAATGGATGTAAAAGGCCAACATCTCCAGACACAGAAGATGCGTGGAATTCTCAAGCTTCAAGAACTGCCCCACTCTGATCACTACCGTGATTAAGTTGTGAAAAATGTACAGAAAAAACTCAACAAATTAAAATGTGCATCTCAAGAAATTGCTTCTTACCTTTTGCATTTCCATCCCCTAAAATAACAACTTTATCTCTAGGGGGGGCTGTAGCCCCAGGCTGCGACAATGTTGGAAGGAAGTAACCTGCAAAAAAGTTGGAAGACACATAGGTATAAGGGATTCCCTCGGCCTCAACAAGGCGGCGAATCTTGGCCTTGATAGCAAATGCACTTTTTGCTGGCTCCACAGCATGGACACGATCCACATCATTTCCAAATTCTGAAGGGAAGAATCTCTGTGAAGAAGATTAATTGAATTAGAAGAAACATTTTTATTAGAAAGCAACAAAAAACTAGAGTATGTTCCCCTTATCGAACAAACTTACATGAGTTCTGGCAAATAAAGAAAACAAACTTACTCGAGACTGAATTTCACGTTTTAATATGTTATTATAACAGAGTAAAAATGATGACAAGTGAATCAATACAAGCAATGAAGCAAATTCAACCCCAAGTGCAATTAGAAAAATAGAAGAAAAGAAAACTGAAGATTTAATTGTCAAGGCATCAGCTAGATAAGTCTGTCAAGTATAAAATATGCAAACATGCCGTTTGCTTGGACACTTTCACAAGTAAAATATTAGGTAAGTCCAGTGCCTTCTGTGAGCATATGCTGAGCTCCACTCACTATGGACCGTCATCCCCCAAAGCAAAAACTACTAAACTATCCACTAATCGGTTTTGGTAACTTATTTACAACGATAATGAAACCACCGAAGAGAGACCACTTGAAGGATTAAGTAGTTCATGTTTTTCATTCGTGATCAAAGAGCACGGCAGATGACCATAATCCATATTGAGTGCTTGAAACCTTTTAACTTTTTCAATGACCTCGAGTAAACCCAACCGCAGTGAAGCCCGCACTGTCTCATACTCGGATTTGAAATAGCTGTACTCAAATTTCGCTCACGACTTCTACACAAAGTCATGACTGTATAAAAAAAGGAAAGAAGTGAAGTCTACGGACTAAAAAGTCAAATCCATCCCATTTCATCACAGCAAATCTCACGAAGAGAGAGCGATGCACTTATACCGGAAGAAAACAAAAAAAGCTATCGCGATGAAATTATTAAAAAACAGCGCGACCTTGATATTCCCGGCTGCTTTAATGGCAGCCACAATCCTGTCTTGGTCCGCTAGTTGCGCTTGCCCCACAGCAGAAATTACCACATCGACCTGCTTAATCGCACTCAACAGACTCTCTTGATCATATATATCTCCCTGAGCATAAACAAAAAATCAATAAAGTCAGTAATCATCAACCATATCCTATTTTGGCTAGGAGGAAGACTAAGAAAAGGAGAAATGCATAATCTGATGCAGATAAACCTTCAATACCTTCATCAGACTAGACAAAAGTATTATGAGAAGTAAAAAGACAAAGCTACTATCCGTAGTATAACGTTCGACACATTGCCCCACCGATCTTTACAAGGTTATTACAAGGAATCTTACGGTTCTTACCATGACATCTGAAGAACAAATCTGCCACATTTACTTCTATATAAAAGTTCATCTACGCAGTACATAACATATGGAAAATTTCGTAAAATTTGTCTACAAATGTACTCGTTCGAATCAGCATGCGAAGCTGAGTAACAAAATAACAGAGGAGGGAAAGAGAAACACCAAACCGTAACGTGACTCCGTCGTCAACTGCGATCTTGTGAAAGATCGACTCCGATTCTACGGCTAAAGACATTTCTCCGAATGACGAACAAGATGAACGGCAGGCGACGCTTCGATTCCTCGAAGCAGCACCACATGCGGGAAACGAACAGAGATTGCACGGGAATCACTCACGTGAACTAAATTGACGCCTAGGCCCTTGAAACCTTCGACGATTCCGGCCTTGGCGGGGTTGGAGAGAGTGGACTCCCTCACGAGAGCGAAGGTAGGGTGACCGGACTTGGCACTCGCTTCCACGATGAACTTTCCGATGTATCCGGTGCCTCCGATCACCAGCACTTTGCTCTTCTCGGCCATCTCAGAGTGGTTTTCACGGCGGAGGCGCGGTGTTTTCCGGCGAACTTGATCGGTTTCTGGAAGCTACTCCGCTGTGACTGGAGAGAGAGCGCTAAAGAGCGGGGATCCTGTCTTGAGGATGAAGCCTCAAATTTATCGCATCCTAGAAGGGTATGAAATGATTTTTTCGTCCTTCCCTGGAAAAAAGGTACGTGGAAAGTGGGAAAATTTACAGAAGAAAAAAAAAAATTTGTGCGAAATAAGCCAAAATATGGAAATTTAAATTTAAGTTCGGAAGGTGCTGGAAATACAAGTAATCGCATGATTTTGAAGCATTAGAGACTCGAATTAATTTCATATTATGATTTTATTTTTTTAAGCCATCATAATCGACATTGATTTTTCATGTGATCGGAAAGGAAAGAGTTTTTCATATCATTTATTTCTCTGATTACGTATTAAGCCATCGCAATTAATATTGATTTTTCATGTGACCAGTAAGGAAAGAGTTAAAACCTTATTTTAGGATTATCGGATCATATCAAGAAAAAAAAAGTGAAATTGGGTATCAAAGGGCAACGAGCTGCTCTCCACGCGTGTTTTGTGTTGATCACAAGATTGCTGTTACAAGAATGCTGTTTTTCATTTTCTTGGAAAAAAAAAGAGAGCAATCTTGTTAGATTTGGCAAGCACGAGGTAAGCAAATCATAAGCATGACGCGATAATCTGTTTATCATTAAAGTTAAAGAAATTTTAGTTTGGATATCCATTCTAATGGAAAATTGAATTTTTATTTATTTTATAAAGTTAGCGAGATATTTCATAGGACCATCGTCGCGAAAAGGACCCAAAAATCTACGCCCACCGTCCGTAGTATGGTGCGAAATAATTCATTGATCCACTTATACACAAATGGCCCGAGATGCTGTCCAGGTTCATCGTGCACATATGCCTTTTCTTCTTCTTATCCGTTCCACACCGACAGGATTCCTTGAAACATCAACATCAATTCGATAATCCGAGGTATTCATAAATTTTTGTTTAATCTTACTACTTTTAAGTTTATCCTTAATCAACTCACAACAGAAATTTCATCCTTGCTCACTTAAAAAAAAAAAAAAAAAAACTGCTCGGTAAACCCCACGTTTCAATCACAAGGAGATTTTCGAGGACAGATGTTTAAAGTTATATTTATTGTTGTACCTTCGTTACTTTTTCAAAGGAGTCTCTATGCTTTTTCATTTTTCTAATCAAGTGGTTTTGCTCTCACGACATGTCTAGTCAATCTCTCCTGGACCAAATTCGGCCAAGTCTAAGTAACGTGTCTGTTGAATGGTGCTAGAACGTGGTGTAGATCATACCACTTGTGGTTGTCGAAAATTCTATCTAGAACTTTGATTGCCATGGTATTTTCTATGTACGTGTTGTTCTCTTCCTTATTCATTTATTGTGGGTGTTCATGTAGGCAATATTTAATCCACGTCATATTATGACGTCTTTAATGGTCCAATCAATTGGATGTGATGATACAAGGATTTGATTAAATATTGTGCATAAGAAAAAAGACTTGAGAATGATTGAAAATACGGGGATTTATTAGAATGGGTAGTGAAGGACATGAAGGAAGAGTATGAAACTTCCATAAAAATTTGGTAAAATATTGCATGGTCAATAGACAGCAGCTTGAGTAACTTCAATTTTACCTTTATGTTGGAAATTATATCTAAAGAAAGCAAAATGTTTGTTGTAATCAAAATATCAATGTAAAGAATACGATAATAGTTTTATAATATCCTTCCGTTTATGTAAACTTACGAATCTTGAAGAAGAATAAAATAATATATCACTAGAGAAATAACATAAAATTGGAGATGAAATAGGGATATCCGAATTTCCTTAAGGCAAACTGTCAGTGGTGCTTCACAAATTCACGAACTATGCCTCCCAATATACAATATCTCGAACTTATTTGGATTACCACTATACAAACATGACTCACCTAGAAATCAGAAAAGTATAGTAGTATTTCAAATCTCTTTTGGAATCGTTGTCTCGAATTGTTCAATCAAAAAACTTTTTGATGAAGCTCTATGCTCTTATCTATTTATAGAGCTTTAAAGTTCATGTACATAAAAGATACATGAATAGACGCATGTATCCAAGAAATGTATGAATCAAGAGATACGTAAATCCAAATTAAATAGATGCATGTATCCAAAACATTCCTGAATGAAGAGATACGTGAATTCAATAAATTCGTGAATTCAATAGATATATGAATTAAAAGATGGGTGAATCTAGAAAATTCATGGATTCTATAGATACGTGAATAGAAAAAACGTATATTAATTTGTTGATTTTCGTTGATTCATTAACCATGATTATAACACTTTCCACTTAACATCTATGTAACGACAACCATGTAAAGTGGCATTTTGCAACGGCATTTGGTTTAATCAAAAAAGAAATTCTTCCAATTGCTGGGCTTAATAAAGATAGCAAGGAATATGGTTTTTGAAGATGTCCAGGTTCATCATGTTCGAAAGGTGGAGGTAATCCTGCTTGCCTCTTCCTTTAGTTCCATCTACCGAAGTCTCCGAAGCATTGATGAAGTTTCGGAACCTTTCAAGGTATTGACCAATTGGTGTAAACCCTGCCAACTTCTATAAAAAGATATATGAAGAAAAGTAAAAATAACGCTTTTCAAAAACAATTTAAAAATGAAATTACTAGACATTTTAATAAAATCGCTTACTTCAAATAACGAAATTCAAATTTTCAAATCATATTTAATAAGACTCGACATGAGCCTAAGAAGCAATCTTTGACATTTTCCTTTTATATCGGGATCAGCCGGTGCTTATCCATCTTCTTAATTTGCAAAATGGTCTTTGAAAATTTCGTTCAACTATAAACAATCTGACATTAAGAGATTTACGGCAACATCAAACGATGCGAGCAATGGTAAAAACGATCATCAATGGGCCATTCAGGCCTTGATGGTCCGTGGGAAAATAATTAGCCTACGAACATAAGAATTAAGAACCACAGTAGGGACACTATTATATGCACATTAAAATGTCTTACGAGCTAAAGAAAAATCCCTTTTTAGCATATGATTACGAACAAACAATTTTCAAAAGGTAGTTAATATATCTCGGTCAAGTACATCAAGGCCTTTCTTTTTTTTTTTTTTTTATAAAAAGATCATTGAAAATCTTAAAATATGCTCATTATACACATTAATCATAAATATTTTTCCGTAACATCAAAAATCCCAAATTTATATTCGTGCAACGTATTTACTCTTTATCGATGATTCGTGCCTCTCGTGTGGCTAAAGTAAAATAAAAATGACCTTATTTTGATTGAAAAATAAGGTCTGTTTTGTAACATTTCTATTCTGGGAAATAATTTCCTTTAGAAATAGTCATTTTTTTATTTCTATTCCCTGCAATAATTTCGAATAAAAGAACGTATTTGGTAACTATAAAAATTTCTATTTTTAAAATAGAAAAAGAATAGGAATGTGTTTGGTATGACCAACGCATTTTTTCATAACGTATAATATCTTTTAAATTTTTAATAATTTTTTAATAATTCCTCCTCTAGTCAGCGATAGCCGGTGGTCAACATCCAGCGACTAGCGGCTGGGGGCAACGGACAACGAGCACCAAGGAAAAAGAAGAAAAGAAAAAAATGATTTATTTCTAAAAATTATTCCTTTGGAATCAATGAGCTACTTTTTTTACTTCTTATTTCTATTTCAAATCTATTCCCGGCTACTTTTCTACTCCAAGAAATAAAAAAATTAATTGATGTTATCAAATGGATTTATGTTTTTTTTTATTCCAAATAACAAAAATACAAAAATTGAAAGAAATAAGAACATTACCAAATAGAGCCTTGATAAAATCTTAACAAAGGATAAATGTATTACACATGTATAAATCTAGGGTTTTGACGTTGTAAGAAAAAATTTAGGATAAATGTGACATAATAGATATAAATTTGGATTTTTCTGTTATTAAAAAAAGTTAGCTAGCATAATTTTAGATTTATCGTGACTTTTTTCTTTTTTTTTTAACAGATATATGCTGACGATTCAAAAAGAAGCGGAAAAGCATGCGGAGGTCGGGAGACAACTACGACCACAAAGGATGCACTGCACAGGGCCCACCAAACTAAAGCGAATTAATTCGACGGGGTTAGGTGGGCAACGCTCCTCGGCCGCACGTGATGAAGACGCGACAAACGTTGGACGAGATGAGTCCGCGGAAGCTGCCCTTCGCTAACTCGCTCGCTTTCGTCAACCAGGGCTTGATGCAGAGATGGGCCGAAAGAGGTTGCTCGAATCGGAGCCCATGTCCTAATCTGTAACAAAATGGCCCATGAAGGGTTCACCCGCGCATAGGGGTGTCGAGGGGATCGGGACGGGCCGGGTTATCATGATATCTGACCCGGCCTATGAAGAGAACGGGCTGGGTAAAATGGTTCCATTGAAGGGGCAAAATTGGAGATTCATTCAAAACTACACTATATTGGGTGTCAAAAAAACCCGAGCCGGCTCGACCCCAGTGATACAAACGTCTAAAAACCCCTATCCGAAGATGACTAAGGCTTAACCCTAAATCACCCTAGATTTTAGGGTTGGGTTAGGTTGGGCTAGTGTGGGCTTTTTTGACATCCCTACCCACGCATATGGCTAAAGCCAAGTTGAGTTACTCGAGAGCAGCTTGAGCTCGACTCATTTAATTTTGAGTCGAAGTTGAGGTCAAATCCCTAAAGTATCTTATCAAGTTGAGTTCAAGCTTTTTGAAACTTAGCTCGATACTTGATTGAGCTTTCATTATTAAAAGTATTTAATAACTATAACAATATATATGGAGATATGATATTCCAAACTTATAAAATTTGAGCTCAAGTTTTGATTGTAAGTTTGACTGTAATCAAATTGAGCATGAGTATTTTGATGCCCTAATTGAGTCAAATTTGAGTAGGTTAATACTTGGAAGAGCTCGAGCATTGATAGCTCGAATTTGGTAGTGTTGTATCGACCCGGCTTAGCTCAATTACACCCTTACCCTAACACTCATCGACATGAAAAGTGTTTAAACTTTCCTTTCATACTTAATCTTCCTATTAGATAAAGAGAAAATATTCAAAATGGTTTTCATTATCAAATTTCTCCACCAAATTGTTGTAGATTTTCTCTAAGTCAATACAATAATCAATGGATTTGCTCTATTGCCTCCCATCAAGCTCTCTCTCTCTCTCTCTCTCATTTTTCCTCAACACTCAAGTATTTGTTTGCCTCTTTTACACATTTGTGTCTCTAAATATAAGACCCTCGATATTGCAGACCAAAAAGGTACCATCGAACAAGTCATGTGAACATGCATGTGCAAGATGAGTAAGGTTGTCCTCCTCTTAAACCAAGGCAGAATGATAGCCTGTCAAGTCTTCTCTCTCTCCTGGTCGGAACCTCAGGAAATGCGTAATTGTTTTGGTCAGGATCCGACAGTCATTTTCACGTGGCCGACATGGAAAAATCTAGCGGACCCACAGAAAATCGGAGCATGAAACTCCACGCCTCTCTTTTTTTTCTACTCAAGAGGCAGAATAAGACGTGGCCCGCTAAGGGAATATTCTGCCGCATAAGAATTATGGTGTCCATGGCAGCTGGGACAATTTGCCCCGGTCCGCAGGTCAAAAGGTTTATGCGCGATCGTTGGATGGTAGAAAATGACCAAAAGAGTCCGTCGAATCGGCAAGGGAACCAACCGTTAATCAGCACCGTGCGTGAAGCCGTTGAAGGGAGCCAGCAGTCTCCGATCAAAATCCAAATGCAAACCGGGCATCCGCCAGGATGGTTCGTTTTGTGCAACTTCATCCTCGGACATTGACCCAGGATGCGAGAGGAATTTGAGACGGTTAGCCAAGAGTTTCGAGATCCATTTATTAGTGATGTTACACGACCTAACAGGCCACCGATCTTCGACTTTATAAGCATTCTATCTCTTTGGAATCGGAGGAATGAAATGAACATGCCGTTGAATTCCCTTAAGCATATGATAGTGGATGAAAATACTCGGCATCATTCGACTAATGGATACTACAAACAACAGAATAAGCTAGGCATACCATTTAATCCTGATATCAGAATTGTCAAAATGAGTCATAATCCCATATATTAACCCTGCATTTATTTAAATGGCTTCTATACATGAGTCGTAAATGAGTTTTGAAAAGTAAAACAAAAAAAATATGGATATGAGTGATTCGGTCAGTAGCCTACTTTCAACTCAAATTAATATTGGTGCCGGTTTATGGAATTGTCCATTCTTCAAATGCGACAATTTAAGGAGAATATTACTAAATATAGATCTCTGATCAAGTTAAGTCGGATGTGGATTGGATATGGATCGGAGTAGGTATAAGTCAATAAATTCACATTGTACATAAATGAGTTAATTTGGGGTGGATCATTTTTCACTCGACCTAACCATTTGGCGAGCCTACCCGATAACGTCTAGTGATAGATGTGGAAGATACAAAAGTCAAATTTTGATTGGGTGTCAACTCTCCAAGACGTCCACGGGCTAACTCCACCTACTTGCTCATCCGCAATTATTTCGTTTTTAGAACAAAGATTGTAGTAGGCCCTCCCCGATCATTTTGGGGTTGGCAACCGAGCCTATAAAATACAAAATTCGTTGCTGTCTGCTTGAATTATTGAGAGCGGGACACGATCGACGCGATCGACAAATAGGGAAGCCGCGCAATTTGGTCTCCATTCGTACTCCGACGTGGTGCCACCCGTTGGCCGCCATGTGGGAAGGGTCGTTTGGAAAAGTCCACCGAAAGAAAACTTGGGATGGCGCTAGGCGGCGAGAAAGTAAGAGCCAAGCAACGTCCTATGAAAGAAAAAGGTGATTTTCTTTGGGGATCGAATTTTTGATCATTTCCGTGATGGTTTTTTAAAATTATAAATATTAATATCACGAAAAATCATAAATTTATATATCTATAACGGATTTACTTCGAACTATAAAAAATCCTAAACCGATACACTTATGATAAATTTACCCACCATTAATTTTCGTTATATTTTACCATCCAATTGCTCAATTAGGGTATTACCGATTTATGATTTTATTTTCCGTTTGTTAAGGGTGTACTAATTTATGATTTTTTATGATATTAATCAAATTTAGCAAAAATTAAAAAAGAATAAATTTGTAACAAATATATCAATTTGGGTTTTTTGGTGGTCACATATACTGGTTAAGGATTTTTTGTAATACAAAACTAGTTTGGTCGTAAAATTTTTACATTTGTATCAGTTTAAGATTATTCATAATATTAGACCAAATTATAATAATAATAAGAACTTATTTGTGATAATCTCATGAATATTCCATGAGCAACATTTTAGGGTATCCAAAGATTAATTTGAAATTTATGCGTGTAATTTAGCAAATTGGAAAACAAAAGGTCGGTGAAATTCATGTGACCGTGTGTCGTTGTCGTCATTTACTCGTGTGTTTTCTAACAAAAAGAGTCCGATGCACTTGCATGTGCACGCACGTTCTTTAAAGGACATCCATACGACTGAAGATCTTGTTGTCTTTTTTGCAAGGTTTATAAATTACATACACGACCTGTTTGAAACAAGCAACATTATGTTTTGCGATTATTAAAAACAGACCGTAAAAGTACCAATCGTGTCATGTAAAAGGCCCGACGCCCATGTTAGCGATTTCTGGCTAAAATTAATGGGTCGACGAATTTGTTCTTTTCAACACCGAACTTATTGTGGGGTTGTATAATGAAATCTTTTGAGAAAATTTAGATCAAACACATTATCCATCATTCAAAAAAAAAAAAAAATCTAATCTTGGATTTTGATTAGATATGGAGGATTTCGTCTTTCAAAGATTTAAAGCAAAAAAAATATACATAGATATGATTAATAAATATAAGTCATTGATCCTCTCAAAATTACTAATTAAATAGGAAACAAAATTCATCAGTTAGTGCATTTGTATACAATTGCTTTGTGCGGCTACAATTTTGGGAGCATCCCAGGAACAAATTAGACTAGCTGAACTTAAATCATCCTTTCTAGCCAAAAAAAAAAAGAACTTAAATTATCCTTTATAAAAGCATGAAAAGTGTTCTTACCAAAAAAATTCAAAAGTGTGTATAATCTGCCATCCTTCTAGAAAAAGGAAAAAAAAAACCATTATCTTAATAATTCCCTTATTTCATTCGCACATTTATTCTACACTCTCTCTCGTACCTAAATATCATCCGTAATTTTGGAAAACAACATTTTCTTAATATTTAATTTTGGAATTTTATTTTATTCTTTAACGTAGCAATTTGGTGATATTCTAAATAGGTGCAGAATTAAGTTCAATTTTTCCTATCTGATTATCCGCATACATCGAGATTAAGGAAATTTTTTTTTGGTCAATAAGGAAATTCATAAAACATTAATTTAAAAAAATTAGGGCACGGATGAGAGCTCACGGGACTCTTTTGGAGGTCCAAATGGTTCAACATCTTTCTAGCCGCTTCTCCAAATCCCTCCTCACCAACTTTTCTGACTTCCAGAAGAAAAACAAAAACAAAAAACGTAATTCAAAACTATTTCCGCACGGTCAAAACTCCCCCCGCATGGATTCCCGTCCGTCCGATCGAAACATCCTCGGCCCTCCGATTTCGCCTCCCCACCTTTCTCTCTCCCCCGGTAGGATACGCGCTTCTTGGCTGCCTTTTTTTCACCCCCTGCAACCTTCGAAAAAAAGGAAAAATCTTGCCACCATTTACACATCCGACCAGCTTACTGTAGGTACCTAAGATTGCCAGATCTCTCTCTCTCTCTCTCTCTAGAGACGCCCTCCGTTTCTTGCTCAGAGGAAAAGGGGCACTGTCCGACCGAAGGCTTGATTGGCGAGCGTTGTAAGCAATCTCGCGCCTTTGCTTGATTCCTGCTCTTTCTGGCGATGTGTTCTGGGGTGTTGCTCTTTGGGGATCTGTTCGTCTCGAATTTGTGGCCTTTGATGATGCTACGGGCTCTGCTTGTGGTTTTTAGTGGTGGGTGTCGTCGATTTCTTGGGAGTGTTTCGTGTGCTGGTTGCTAGCTGGACGTGTCCAGTTGATGAGAGATGGGATGCTTCGTGGTTGTGGGTGGACTTCTTCTTCTCGGTTTCGTCGTCTTGTTCCAGATGGAATAGTGTCGGAATTTGGCTGGGTAGATAAAAGTGTGTGGATTTCGTGATTAGCTGTGTCTTGTCAAGTAGCAAGTTTAGTGGTGGAACAATTGAGGCTTTGTTTGATCAGCGCTTCTTCTTCTTCTTCTTTTGTGCCTTTGTCTCGCTTGTTGGGTGCCTGCGAATCTCACGGTTTGCTATTGGGAGGCCAGAAGAGAATGCCTTGGTGGTGTTTTCGATCGAACCAAGAAGTTGTCTTCTGGTTTGGTTGTTCCGTTTTCTTTTTCTTGTTTGGTTGCAAATTAGGTGGCGTCGATTCAGTCACTAACCGATTGGCATGGTCGGTTTTGAATTTGGTTTGTGATTTTGCAGTTTATAGCAAGATGGTTTCGGCGAGTAGTCGTGTTGAGGCGTAGGCCCCCAGTCCAGTTGTGGCTGTTTATCTGCTACTTTTTCAGTAAATGGGCTGCTTCCACTCTACACAAAGAAGACAATTCCCTGGTTACGAGGACCCTGTGACTCTTGCCTCCCAGACAGCTTGTGAGTATCTCTCAGAATTCACCAGTGGCAAACGATTTCCTGTCGGTTTCTGTTGCTTTCTTAATTTTTCTTTAGTCGTGCAATAGTGATAATTCAGAGTGAATGGGTAATTTTAACTCTTGGAACCAAACTCTATTCCAAAGCAATCAGCTTCTGTCTTGCGCTAATTCAGAAAAGTTCACTAGGGTGCCTGCATGTGACTGTAGGAGGTAATGTAACTTTCTGCTTAGGTTTGAGATACAATAGGAATGATGCGACTGTGATCTGTTCACAAATCCCTTGGTTGGAAATCTGAATACATGCTTTATCATCCTTTAATGATCATGAAGGCTATGGGTGAGAGTCATGCTTGTCTGGTCAGCAATTTTTTCCTTCAAATATTCTGACTCCTATCAATTTGCGTTTCTCAGTCAGTGTCAGTGAAGTTGAAGCACTATTTGAGCTATACAAGAGCATCAGCGGCGCTCTAGTTGATGATGGGTTGATAAATAAGGTAAGATGCACCTCTGATTGGTAAGGAACGCTTAATTTTTTATCATGTCATTGCAGAGTGTGCTTTAATTTCATTTTCTCATGTCTTCTCCCTAGAAAATCTAGAATATATAGAAGAAGATTTTACCGAGGGTAAGGAAATGTGCACTCTTCAGCCAGACTCAGCAAATTTTTCTTGCTTTGTTGACTCAGTGGGTCTTTCTTGAAATGCCATTTTGCCTGCTTTTATAGTCCTTTCTTTGAGCAGAAGACTGAATAATGTGTAAACTATGCATTTTGGTATCATGTCTCAGGCTTTTGTGACTAATAAGTCTGTGAGCTAAAAGTGCTTTCCCCCTTTCCCTTTACAAACTCTTCCATAGGCCAATCTTGTGGAAAAGTAGATGACACTCATTTTTTTATCAGTTAATAATTGCATGGTCATCTTACCAGTATATAGTTAATCTCAGAAATTCGTAGTGATCTGTAAGCAGACTGGTAATTTCATGATTAGTTCGGTAGCATAGATTTTGTTTTTCTTCATGTTCTGCTAAAATTTCAAGTTAAAGTAAAACGAAGGTACAATAGTAGGGAGGACATTCATGCCCTCTGCTCTCCTGCATGTCCCCTTCTCTTAGTTCTCTATATCCAACGACACTTGGATCCAAAGCATTGTTGAAAGCAACTTAAATTGTACTGTTGATTGGGGTTGAGGGAGGGGGTGGGGGATGATGATAGGAAAAGTCTCCATTTTGAGATGGTATGTTCAGTCTATTCATTTTTCCTTTGTTTCTTGTGTGCATTTTGATTTGCTCTTGTTCGCAAATTCTGGTTCATTTGTGAAAAGAATTTGCTTACTGTGTATTCCAGGAAGAGTTTCAGTTGGCTTTATTCAAGAACAGGAAGAAAGAGAATCTCTTTGCCAATCGGGTAATTGACTTGTTTTGCTTGTTTCTTCTCTTATGTTGCTCATGCCTTTACATGTCATGTATGTCCATGAGTATTCTGTGTTTTTTTATCCTCTTTGCTGTTATAAAATCCTCCAGATATTATGTTGATTTGGATAAATTTCAAAATCCTGGTATAAAGTTTTTCCCTCTATAGTAAATATTCTGCAATTGAATAAATCTGCCTCAAAATTGGATTTACCATTAATTAACTCAATTCTCCAATTTAGTTACTCTGTACCTATTCAGCATAATACCTTTTGTTGAGTAATTAGCAAATTGGACTCCTAATTTTTGTTCTCTTGTGTGCAGATCTTTGATCTTTTTGATGTTAAGCATAAGGGATCCATTGACTTTGGTGACTTCGTTAGATCTCTTAATGTCTTCCATCCAAATGCTTCTCAAGAAGATAAGATTGATTGTAAGTTCACAAAGTGCAGATTTTGTGCTGGCTGCCAGAAAATTCGATTTCAAGTGCCACCCTTCTCTTGTTCCGCACTTTTTTTCTAAGCATCCTTCAATTTTGACACGTTTATTACTCAATTGCAGTCTCCTTCAAGCTATATGATTTGCATGGTACTGGATTTATCGAACGTCAAGATGTAAGTGAGATGCAAAGTTCATCGACCGATAGTTACAGATGCTATATATTAGCACTACCTCAACTGCTTTCTCTCCAATAAGAGCCTGTGTCAGAGTTTAGAATAGAAGGATGAGAATTACACTCGAATCATCTCAATTCAATGGGGACCATCCTGAATAAATGTACTTGGTGTTTATGTTCTGTGTGTCAACTATGCCCACGGTCAAAATACCCTATTCAGTTGACTTTGTCCCTCCAATTTATAGGGTATTTGTAAACCAAGCGATTCAATTTTGAAATTAAATGCTTGACTCATGGTCTCATGGTGCAAGCATTAGGTAATTTGTAGAAAAGAATGTCTCACTGATTGATGCATGGACTACCGGTGTTAACACAGGAGTCTCATTCGGTGCTTGATTTGGCAGGTCAAGCAAATGTTGATTGCTCTTCTATGCGAGTCAGACATGAAATTGGCTGATGACACGATTGAGATAATACTCGATAAGGTAAGTCGCCTTTACTTGGATAGGAGTAGCATAGGATAGTAGGCTTTACCATGCTGGAAGGATTGAAAAGGACCAATTATATCCATGAACTTGTAATTTAGGTTGAGGCAGTACGTTTGTCCTTGTACTACTGAAGTAATCTTATTCGAGTGGTTATACATTTTGGGGTGACAAAAAAGACGAAGTTTAGTGATGGGCAACTGTGTTGCCTATTTAAGCGGGAGTGGGGAAGGCGTGCATGTCCTTCCTGTTGTGCAGGAACTGCATCCCAATCTATGTTTTAATGTCTGCAGACTTTCTTGGAAGCTGATGTGAACCAGGATGGGAAAATCGATAGGGATGAGTGGCTGAACTTCGTTTCCAAGAACCCATCGTTGTTAAAAATCATGACCCTCCCTTATTTGAGGTGATTGCCTTTTCCCATACGCTCGTCCATTTGCACATGGTCATCTTCGATATATTTATTCTGCTCTTCTCTTGAACTACAGGGACATAACGACTACTTTTCCTAGTTTTGTGTTCAACTCTGAAGTTGATGAGATTGCTACATAAAGGAAGCCGGGGTGCGGGATGTTTGATGTCCCTAGACTTTAGTACTAGAGATTGCTTTAATTTAAAAATGATGGAGACAAACAGAGTTTCAGGGTCGACATGGTTTTTTTCTCCCCTGTTTCGATTTGCTGATGGCTAGAGGATAATATCTCGAAGGTCTGCAGCAATATAAAGCATCATTGGTGGGATTGGCAATTTGTAGTCATTGTTTTTATGTCTAACATGGTCGACTAGTGCACGGCACGGCACGGCAAGGGTGTTGCATCGAGAGCGTTTCGATTGTGGTTGTGATGACTGCCTTGTGGAGGCAACTATGTGAGAGCTTGTGTTTCTTTGATTGAAATGGATTTGTCCACATATGAAGTGAGAATAGCGAGGCAGTAAAACAGAGATGAGAAGACGAGCTTATCAAGTGGAAAACAAGTCTTGGAAACCCCTACGCTTCACATGAGATGATTGTCAAATAGAGAGAACGGGCATTAGGGATTTCTCAACTTTTCCAAATTGTTCAATTATGTTTTTTTGAACTGTTCTTGTTTTGTATTTCTTTTGGCATTTTGATCCCTAAATCGTCACATTTTTTTTTAATTATCTAAGTTGGTTCTTCCGTCAAAATTATGGATGGAAACATCGATGCAGTTGTTGAGTCGTTATTAAATGCTAACGTGATATCCTAAGTGGCATTCTAAATATAATATAAAAGAATTCAGAAATAAAATGTACTAAAGAACGAAAAATGATCTTTAGAGGATTAACAAGAAAAGGGAATCTGAAGAAATTGGTAACATTGATCATACGCATCGTCCATGTCGGTATTTCTGCTTTTTGGATTTATACATTTGAGCTGTGTTTCGCTTTCAATTCTCATCAAAGAAGGAGAGTCGTGGCGTGGCTTGGCTATGACTAGGAAGTTCAGAATTTGAGTGGTTCTCATTTCCATTCGTTCCCACATACTTGGTAATATGAAGTAGACTTGGATATTGATGGAACGACTAATTTGAGAAAATAATAATAAAAGGCTCATGGATTTTGTATCGACCCGATCTGACGAGGATGGGAGCGATTGTCGGGATCAGAGAGGGTTCGGATAAGGTGCGACTTCGATTCTAAGATGACATGGGGGAAAGAATGAATCAAATCTCACTATGATGAGATGGTGTGCTATATAAAGAGTGGCACTAGTTTTAACTACTAATAAGGCATTTTCTAAGCGAAACCTAGAATAACAAAACCGAACAAATAATATTATTGGCAAGTTGAGCTAGAGGTTGGCTCTTACAATGGTAAATCAGCAAAAAAATGTGAGGTTTGAGGATGAATTGCGTGGAAGCTGGTGGGCTTGTAACGATCCGATTTGATGAGGGTAAAAGAGATTGCTGGGGCCAAAAAGGGCCTAAACAAGATGTGGCTCCAACTCAGGTGTGGGGATGAATTGTGTGGAAATTGATGGGCTTGTAACGATCTAGTCCGACAAGGGCAAAAGAGATCGTTGGGGACAAAGGGGCCTAAAAAGATGCAGCTCTGACTCTAGGATGGCATAGCACAATCTTAACTATCAATAAGCCCTTTTTTTTTTCTGGGTGAAGCTAGAAGAATAAAATCATGCGAGCTCTGGCTTAAAATAGGTAATATCGTTGGCAAGCGGGGTCAAATATTGAACTTTACAGATTCAATCATATAAAAATAAAATAAAAAATGACAGAGATATCCATCCATTTGAAAAGATTAAGAATCTCTCTTGTCCTTATCGCTGATCAAATATTATGGGAGTAATCGCGCCCTATTCATGAACTTACTAAATCGTTGAAGTTGCTGGGGAAAACCTCTGCCAAAAATAAAACAAAAGATTAAAAAAAATAATAATTCGAAAACGACGTCGCTGGCGTATCACGTGACATCAACGTGACCGCACAAAGGTTCCGAAGCTTTGGAAAAGGCACCGACTTCCGCAGCATCGGAAAGAGTATATTTTTTTCTACACCGCTCTCGCGCGGAGACGCCGGCGACGACGGCGAGAGGGAGAGACGATGGCGGAGACGAGCACGAGCAGGAGCAGAAGCGGCGCGGAGATCAACGGCGAAGCGAAGGAGAGGATAGCGGAGAGGCTGTCGTCCCTGGAGAACCTCTACTTCCCCCGCGCCGTCCAGCCACGGGCCTCCGATTCCGCTCAGCGCAAGTCCATCTTCCTCGACCTCCTCTCTCGCGACGTCGCCGTTTTCTTAGGTCCCTCTCTCTCTCTCTCTCTCTCTCTCTCTCTCTCTCGCTGTGCAGCAATCGCGTCTATTTTTTCTTTTTTTTTTTTCTTTTGCTGGATGATTTCGTAAGGTCTGATTGCATCTTCTTATTGCGGCGGAATCAGTTCAATATGGAAGGTGAAGGAGAGATATGTTTACATTTGTATGCGATTGTGAACAGAGAATTGAAAGTGTCGCCGTTGCTAGCGACTGATAGACAAATTGGTTCAGGAGATGTTGAGCGGAAGTCTGTGTGATAGTGGAAGGAAAAATCTGGGGCAGTTTTTTTTTTTTTTTGGCGTGTTTTGGATGCTTTCTATTGAATTTTGTGGACCTCAAGAAGAACAAGCTGGATGTTATGATTGAGCACTTGCAATGTAGTTTTGGTGGAATTGGCTGCTTCCTTCTTTGTATATGCTTAACCTGAAAATGGGATGAGATAATTTCTCACCCCTTGCAAAACTCAAGCTTCCTTAAATCGATGGGACAATAACATTTGATGGGATCCTCTGCCGTTTATTACGATAAGATTGCCAGTCGCTGGCCACAAGTGAGCTCGAGCCTCCCCACAGGTTGGCAAGGCTCCATCTTGCCAAATTCGACGATGTCGAGCCTACCTGAGGCCAACGAGTCTCAAGCCTCGTCAATCTGACAAGACTCGAGCTTGTGGAATTTTAATGTTGCTTGATTTTGGGTGATGCTTGGTTTGTATCTTGGGACGAGTGGTGATCTCATCATCCTTGTGTGGTCTTTAGTCCAGTTTGTTCGGGCCGCGGGACTTGATGCGGTGGCTTTTAACTTACTTGTGTTTGCGGTGGCTGTGATTAACTTATCCTCATTTTCATTGTCTTTAGTGTTCTCGCGATGATGAATAGTTGGATTTGATATAATTCTCTATAAGCTTGTTTCAGATGACATTAATTTCCCTTGTTTTGAGATCCTCATATGATGAGGATCGCACTCAATGTAATGTTCTTATGGCTTTTGTATGACTCTGTGTTTGTTCTAGCATGAGAGTTTCTAACCTAGGCGGTCAGATTCCTACATTATAGGCCTTTCTAGAGCTAGATGGTAAATGAGAAATTTAGTGATTTTAATAACAGTTGTTCCCTCTTTTGTTGATATACAGAACGTTATGGAACTCAATTGACGAGCAATGAGCTTCGAGAATTTGATGTGCTCAAGGATGACTATGAAATAAACTGGCATTTGAATCACCTGAGGACCATCATGAGTCCAACTTCGGATGAGTTACGGTCGAGATCAATCACTGTTAAAAATCGCAGGAGAGCTTACCTTAATAAGCTAATATCTGATGGGCAATACTTTTCGGAGGATGCTATGAGGGCGAGAGAGCCATATTTGCACCATGAGTATGTGGGGAAGTTCCAGGATCCTAGTGGGAGGAGTATGGCCAGGCCAGGGGAGAGGTGGTCGGAGACATTGATGAGGAGGTCAGAAGAAGCTTTTTTGGTTGCAGAGATACGGAGGGAGCAGCAAAGGTTAGGTGTTGCTGAGAGGGACTGGATTGGTATGGAAAGAAATCAAATGGAAGGAGGAAGAGGAGGAGGAGGAAGGAGGAGGAGGAGGAAGAGGAGGAGGGAGGAGGAGGAGGAGGAGGAGGAGGAGGAGGATGAGGAGGGTTTGGAGCCAGCAAAAGGAGATCACAGCATGAAAGCCAATGGATCTGCTGCCCCTTCCAATCACAAGGAGGAGGAGGATGAGGAGGGTTTGGAGCCAGCAAAAGGAGATCACAGCATGAAAGCCAATGGATCTGCTGCCCCTTCCAATCACGTGGAGGTAATTTGTGAAAATTGTAATCCTCTTGGGCTTTTAAAACTCCTTCTATGGACTCTATAGGTTCCCTATTGCTTGTCCTTTTCAATACAATACAAACCCTCAGTGTAAGACCTGAAGCAATATTTTCATCAATATTAATTAATCTGAAGAACTGAAAGATAATTCTGGTGGCATGGACGGATTAGATATTTTCATGAAGATAGATAATATCATTGAGCAAATCAGAATTCCAACAGTCGTGAAGACCCCTCTCTTTCATGCACGACAAAGGCTGTTTATGACGTTTTTGAGTTCATTTTGTACCCTAAAATGGTAACCGCTTGCATTGTTGGATGGTGGTATGCAGATTGCCGCTGCAGGGCAGATGGAGGGCGAAACTTTATCTGCTATGGAAATTCAGGACCAGATGGATCAGTTCACTTACATTATGCAGCAGAAGTTTTTGTCAGGAGAAGATCACCAGCACTTGGATTACTCCAAAATAGATGACGATGAGACCCTGGATGATCACTGGCTTAGGGAGGCCAACGACGATGCCGAGGAGAAGTATTTCGATGAAGATTGAGAATGTCATGTTCAGTGATTCATCATTGCCATCTTAAACTATGCATCTGCTCTATCTGTTGGCTGAGTTTAGCGATTATCCATCCGTGGGTTTAGTTTCGTTCTCTCCATTTTGTGTAGATAATGTTATTGGCATTTTGATGATGAATCTGGTCGATGGCATGCGACCTTAATGCTGGAAGGGACTCTCTCTCTCTCTCTTTCTCTCTCTCTCTCTCTCTCTCTCTCTCTCCGTGCCCAGTCATCTGGCCATGTTGGTATCGTAGTTGTAATGATTCTCCATCAATCGTGGGTCGCTAAATAGTCATCTGTTAATTTTGGTGGCAAGGATTATTTCTTTTGTTCTTTACCGAAGGATGTTGCCTATGATGGATGGATGGTCGCGCTGATATTACTTTAACAGCAAAGCCTTCTTTCTTCTTGGTAAAATTTTGTAATGAATTAGAAAGAAAATTTCGACCAAAAAAAAAAACGAAAAGAACTAGAAATAAATTTTCAGGTATTGATGATATAGAGGCGATGTTAGAGAAATATGGAGAACACAGTTGATGGCAGATTACAACTCGGCCTAATTGCTTTGTTCATCAACCTACATTTATCAAGAAAGTTGCTATTTCAAATGTTCAGTACCTTTTTTAATATAGGGTTCTGGATTCCGACGATTATTGCTTACCACTTATGGAAAGACATTACTTGCGCTCAACTTTAAGATATAGGGTGAGCTTAATTCAATTTTTTCAATGGATTTTTAGGCCTCAAAATCCCTTGAAGAAATGTTGGAGTCTTTGGTAAACATTTTGAAAAAGCTTTATGATTAAAATATTTTTTTCTTTCAAAACTATCCTCAACAATTCTTTATTTTTCTGATTTTACCTCTCCTTATAACCATTTATCTTCTTCACGCAAGGGTGGCAAGCGAGGCCAAATCTAACATATGAGGGCTAATGAGTGGCCGGCAAGGGCCTAGAAGGGTCATGCGACCTAGGTGACCTTTGACGACCCTCTCTCAAGGTCGTGCGACTCAAGTGATGATCGCCTAATTTGCATGCCACTTGAGGTCGTGCGACCTTACGCGGCCCTTGCTTTGGTCACGCGACCTCGTCGGAGGTCGCTTGAGGGCCATTAGCCACCAATGTCAGATCTAGCTTGTCAATAGTCGTAACTCTTTGCTAGACTGCCAAAGGGTTTGAGTTCTTTTCTGATTAAAAAATAGAAATTTCATAGTTAAAACCCATTGCAAAAGTTTTTTTTGCCAAAAATTACTTGAACCCAAAGTCTGCTTGCAATGAGCTTTTACCGAACACAATTTGTATTCCCCAAAGGGCTTTTAGAATGTTATTAAATGAGATGCCATTATTAATGTGGTTAAATGAGATGCCATACTTGGTAGTGCTATTTTGACAAGAGCTATTTTGACAAGAGTACTAACTAGCACATAGAGTTATTAAGGGCGCGTTTGGTAATGTTTCTATTCCGGAGAATAATTTTTGAACAGAAATAGTTTTTTTTGTTTTCATTCCAGGGAATAATTTTTGAGTATAAAAACATGCTTGATAACTAAAAAAAATTTATATTTTAGGAATAGAAATGCGTTTGGTAGACTGTATATTTTTTTGTTTTTTTTTTTTTCAATTTTTTAATATTTTTACTTTATTTTAATTTTTCTTTTTTTTTTCTTTCTTCCTTTTGGCCGGTCGCCAGCCTCGGCTATGGCCGAGACCGGCCGATGAGGGCCAGCGGCCTTGCCAGATCTAGGCGAGCTCGAGCTTGCCTAGCCAAGGCGAGGCCGAGCCTTGCCAAGGGCCGGCGACACTCCGGCGAGGTCGTCGACCATAGCCGAGGCCGGCGACCGACCAAAGAAAAAAGAAGAAAAAGAAGGAAAAAAATAAGTGTTTCTCGGAATTGTTCCCGGAACAAGAAATAAATTTTTCTACTTGTTCCAAATCTGTTCTCGGGAACAAAAGTATAAACAAATGCATTTCTGTTATTTTTTTGTTCCCCAGAACAAAACAACAAAAATTTGTATTCCAAAGAACAAAAACACATTTTGCCAAACACACCCTAAAAGTGTCACGAGTTCTCGCGAAATGGTGTTTGCAATATCCCCGACCTTAGACAAAGTGCTCGACTTCATTTAATTCACACGTCAAGACTAGCCATTCTACATATATTTCGATACCCGAACACAGCATCAGCCTCTGGCCAATTCATAAAAATTGGCAAGAAAGGTGGAAGATATCATATACTGGGAGCAAATAGGAATCTGAATCGCTCGCATGCCGGGATACAGTCTATCAACAGGACCAACAACAATGAAAAAATCAAAAATTGCCAATAGAATCTTTAAATTGACGATCAAAACATGACATTCTGCCGATCAGACAAAAAGGCAGCAGACAGAACAGTTGCTCTATCTAATTATGATCCTAGCAGATGCTCTTCAATTAAAAAAAAGGAATGAAAGCGAAACAAGAACCAAAGAAGAAGATGCTTTCAAAGAAAACATCGTTTGTTTATCTAAGCAATTAGCTGCTAACAAAAATGGTTGAAGTGGCGAATGGCCATTCAACTTTCAGTTTGCTCCCTCAGCCTCCGGATTGTACTCCTTACCGTCACAGCGCTAGCAGTGCTGTAACATAGAAATTGAAGACGAGAAAAAACTAATTCAGTCATTCGTCCTGACATGGATAACACGAAGCACGAAAGAAACGGTATCGTAACAAGATATCTCACTTCAAGGTGTACGCCCCGCCTGCCTTGATTTTACCGCAATCCTTGCATCCCCAGATTCCTACAACCTTTCTCTTCACAGCATACTATGAAGAACAGAGTTAGAAACACAATAAAGAAGCAATACTACAAAACAGCAGCAAAAGGATTTACCTTCCCACAAAACTCGCAGAAATATTTGCTGTGTTGGCTGACCTCCATCTTCTTAATCTGCTTACGCAGACTCGCCCCATAACGGGTGCCTGCAATCCGGAGCAAGTTGATCCATTCAGCAACGTCCCGTAAAGGGAATGACTTCGGCATTGAACCTTAAAGTAAATTCCACTAGACCCAATTCCTATCCCTATCTTGAGGCCACAAATCTAATCATCCTCGCAAATTTGCGACATAAAGATTCCCAGATTGCCCAATACACGACAGAGTTAAATCAGAGAGAAAGCAGTGCCAATAGGCCTCCACACTATTTCAGCACATCCAAGTTCATCAAGAGAAGTCCTTAATCCAACCCACGTCTCCCTTTCAGACACCAATGCCCATAATTCCCGAGGTCGGCACGGTCGATGCCATGCATTCATTCGACAATTAGCTATTTGCACCCAGGAATTGCCTATAAGATCGTCGCGATCCTTACCGTACTTGCCGACAATGCCTGCCTTCTTCGTCCTCTTGGTCTGCAAACAAAGCAAACGGTGCGAAATACATTAACTTTTTCGAAAAACTGGAAGAGACCCTCGAAAACGCAAACACAATGCATGTAAACGACCCAGTTGCGGTCGACGTTCGAGTTCATATACGCATGTCATCCCGCTCACTCGCATCACACGATCACAGAAAATTGCGCGAATGTGGAGCAATAACTCACGTCATGGCACAAAACGAAGACGTCCTAGAACAAGACCATGAAGCTCCACTGCAAATCTAGAGAGAGAGAGAGAGAGAGGGAACCATGGCTGGCGTGCGAGATGGAGCAGCAACCGAGCGGAGGCGGCGACGGGAGCGGATCAGACTGTTTAGGGTTTGGCTAAAACCGCTTTTATTTCGCCTTTTATACGTTTATGTAGTCGGAAACTTTGATTAGATTACCAACGAACATAAATTGGGAAATTTCGAATATGGCCCCTGAAGTTCTGGCCCGGTCTCGATCGACCCCCAGCTCTTTACTTTTCTGTGCAATCAGCTCTAGAGATCTGTGTCAATCGAGTTCAAATTGATTGCTATTCGAGCGCCCCGGGGGGGGGGAGGGGGATCGGACCAGATCGAACTGAGGTCGCGACGTCCTTACTCTAGCATGCATTGCCGAAGTTAAACGGCAAGGATAAAATTATTTCTAAATCGGTCACGATTTGGCTAGAAATTTAAGCACTCTAGAGCGAATTATCAAAGTTTGAGAACAAAAAATCAACAATGGCAATGTCCTCCGTCGGTCTAGGGGGCGACAATTCTTCCAATTTCAAGAAGCACAATGAATCTGTGAAAACTCCTAATTGGAGTAAAAATGAGGATTTAAGATTCAGGGTTCACTAAAAGAATTGAAGTCGACCCAAACGATAACAATTTAGCACGGCTTTCACCTTGCCGACAACTTCCATTTGGTCGAAATTCCCGACATACACTACCAGCATCATGGACATTTAATGAGATGGACAGCAGAAATTTCATTTCTCAAAAGGGGTGACATGCCAAGCCATGCCGTGGTGTCATCTAAACATCTGTATATCTACAAAAGAAGGGTCAGGGACCTCACAACCATAGTGTCAATGGAACCCCAACCCAAAACAGAAGAGAACTACAAGTAAAAGACCATAACCTTGTAGCTTTTTCCCTTCCCCAAAAGTGGCAGAATATGTGCAAAGAGACATCCTAAACAGATGTCCGTGAATGGTCCACCGAAATGTCTTTAGAACCCCTACCCAAAACAGAAGAGAACTATAAGCTATAAGTAAGAGAGCATAGTCTGTAGCTTTTTTCCTTCCCCTAAACTGGCAGAATCTGTACAAAGACATCCTAAACAAATGCCTGCGAAGTGTCCACCAAATTAAATGTCTCGATCAAGTTAGACTCCTTCTTGGGCTGGTGAATTATATTTTCGAACATATCGCCGAGGGTAGGATGATTTCTCAGCTCTTCCAGGACTTTATCATCCGATCCCGTTGAGGTGACTTTTTGCCCAGGATTGCCAGTCCCATCTGATGAAGCGAACACTAACTCGGACAACTTGTCCTTCTCCACCTGTCGACAGTATTTCTCAGCCTCCATTGTCCCAGAAGTGATCAGATGATAAATATAGACCACATTCTTCTGTCCAAGTCTGTAGGCACGGCTTATGGCCTGCCTCTCAACTGACGGATTCCACACAACGTCTACTAACACGACCCTTGAAGCACCCACCAGACTAATCCCTTCGGAACATGCTTTGGTAGAGGCAAGCAACACCCTCACTTCACTCGTTGGGTCATTGAAGGCATTAATGGAGGATTGGCGCTGCTTGATGTCAGCCTGTCCATCCATGTACAACAGTTCCTTGCCATCTGTCCAATGAAAATTGGACTTGAGCAGGTCCCTTATAAAGCTCAAGGGAACAATGAATTGGCTAAAAACCAGGACCTTTTCATGCGTTGCCTCACAAAGACGGATGAGTTCCATAAGAAATCTGGTTTTGACCCCGGCTTCTGGTTTCTTTCTAAGGCTTTCTAAGTCACTTATGTCAACTGTTAACCCTTCACTCTCGGATACAGAGCACTGAGAGAAGAGAGATGGATGAACGGATATCAAGGAGACAAGGTGACTCAAAAGAAACGGATTCTTCACGCTTTGCACATTCTCAAGGAGACTCTTCTGTAATTTTCCTGGCCGAAGAACAATCACAGAGTCCTGCAACCCAGGAAGTCTTTCTTGAAGTATGGTACCTTTGTGTACATGCACGAATGGATTAATCATAGCTTTGAGCTTCTCTAGTCCATCGTTGTCATTTTTTACTATAGATCGGGCCATCACATCCCATTCCCCTCTCACCTTGCTTCTTTTGCGTCCACGCTTTCCAGAAAAATTACCATAGCACCCCAGTGAAATTCTTTCAGCAAATTTTGGCCTCACCAAGCAGAGAGTATTAAAGAGCTCATCAAAATTATTCTGGAAAGGAGTTCCTGACAGAATGATGCGTCTTTGCGTTTCCACTTTACACAAAGCCTTCCAGATCAGGCTCTGATCATTGCGAGGAGTATGTCCTTCATCAAGGACTAAAAGACCAGGAAGCTCTAGAAGTATTTTCCTCTGCTCATCTTCAGTTGTGTGTCGAGGTGAACCATTTTTCCTGTTTTGCCCCGTAAGGGACTTGAAGAGTGTGTAACTTATTCCCAGGATGCTGCTTTCTTTTTTCCATGAATATATCTTCACCATACGAACATGTTTGGTGCTCTGGTCTCCATGTTTAAATTGTCTTAGAAGACTCAAAGCTGCCTTACTTTCCTTCCCAGAAAGCTCGGGATTGTTGAGATTATGAAATGGTATATCCTCCTTCCACTTCTGAAACTCTTCTTCCCATGTGAGGAGCATGCTCCGAGGAGCAATGATCACGGGCCGGCAACTTGGAAACAGTTCCATATACGTTCGAAGAAAAACAATAGTCAGCCGAGATTTTCCAGTTCCAGGAGCATGTGATATGATACATCCGCCATCACAGCCAACTGTTTTTTGCCTTCTCAGCTCATCAAGCTGAATACCTCCTGCTATATTCCTCCAAATGAACTCGAACCCTTCACGTTGATGTGGATACAAGTCACTCCTTACCTCAGGAATTAAGTCCCAAACCGTGCCAAGCACATTGGCCGAGGGAAGGCCAGCTTGGAGATTGCAACTGGAGTCTTGAGAGCGAATTTTTTCAAGCAAATAGTCCTCATAATCATATCTACCAAGGACTCTTCGCCCTGACCTTTCCAAGGGATCATTACTCTGAAAAGTGTAGGCATAAAGATAGAAGTCATAAGCCTCATAAGATTTCTAAATCATAAAGCAGATGAAGAGAAAGTGAACTCTAATCAAATTTCTCTAATCATCAGTTAATTAATTAATGACCGAACCCAAGAAAATACGAAGAAAGCAAGTCGCGAAAGTATCCTTCCTTAGAATTTAAGCTACATCATCTCAAACTGGATTCATTTAATCCACCCTTTGCTAAATTTTTTAAGAGTGAAATTTAAAGACAGCGCAATCTAATGGAAATATGAAATTCTCTCCAAATCCACTGAACATGAGTCCAAACTTAATCTATGTCATTTTAAGTGGGATAAAATTGCAGATCGAAAGAGTATGTTCTCTTGAGCTGACTGACACCCAGGGTAGCCAATACAGAGGAATCAAAAACCAGGTCGTAAGCAGAAAAGGATTTCAGGGCTTACAAATGGTGGTACAACATATTTGATCTCCAGCTGCAGAAAGAAGCAATGTTTGCATCTGATTCCGGATTCTTCATCGAGAATAAACTCATGATTCCCCTCACTACAAAGGGTCACTCTATCAAAGTCAGGCTGAGGGTCAACATCTTCGCTTTCAACCTGGGAGCAAAGATGAGCTACTTTAAATCAGTCAAACTTATGGCATCAAAAAAGCTCTTGTGACGTATATGTAGACTAAGATATTAACATATTACAGATTAAATGCAGATTTCTAGATGCTGAGGTCTATCAAATAACCAGGCCAGGATACTATCATTCTGATGCAGTGGACTTGTGTTGAACTTTTAGCACGTGCGCAAGAGAATTACTCCTTGTAATCACATATGGAGAGAGCAATACAGAAGTATTAAACACCAGTTTTGTGTAAACAGACGTGATGTTTCACTAAATCATGCAAAAAATAAGGCAACCCAGAGCCAAGAAAATTAGCAACTACTGATGCGATGAATCAAATATATTCCAACTTGAAATGATGTCTTTCAAATGTGTGTCAAAAGAACATTGGAGATCCTGGCTATCAGAGCTAGAAGGAAGTATGCACTTGAGGCTGCTTAGTCATCCGGGCATGCAAATACAAGGCTAAGTTTCATTGAGAATTGCATGTGTTTGTTTAGGGCGTGACACACTGACAGCTGATATAATAAGTGCTTCGGATATAGCCTATTTCAACTAAATGCTGAAACTTGACAACATCCCAGCTCAGAAGGAAATCTAACACGATCTCCACGTGAAATTAAACTAAAGTTTTCAGTAAGCATGACGAACTAATTCATAACATGGCTCCACTATAATGTGAGAAAAAAGAAGAATTGCAGTTACTCTAAACCAAGCAAAATGGTCCTAAAATGATGACAAAGTATAATTACTGCATCCTTAAAATTTAAAAGGAAGAGAGATGTTTGGCTCTCCACCTACCAGATCGGCATTATAAGAGTCAATCTCACCAGCCCGGAGACAAAAGTCAAGCTCATCCCACAGCTTGTCCAGTTCTTTCTCGTAATCTGATTTCTCCAGCTGCTTTGGTTCCTCTTCTCCAAAAGTAAATTTCAATGGAAGAATCCATTCACTGCTTTGCCTATTGGTTTCTCCTTCACAAGTTGCGTCTCTAAAAGCATCTGCTTCTTTGGGGGTAATCTCCCCCTTATCCCATATAGAATCCACCAGAATTTTGATGACATCATAATCTTGGGGAGAACGAACACGCTTTCTCTTGGATAGGAATGGAAAATCTTCACCTTTCCCACATTCCTTCAGTGGACATTCTGCACCATTATCCATGTTTGAACCAGCTTTTCCCTTAATGGATTTGGATGAGAAGTTTTCCGGGTTGTGCTTTTCACTATCAGAGATGTCGTCATCTTTATCGTCCTTAGATTGATCTATACATGACTTTGAACTAGCTTTTATATAGTTTGACACTGCAGCAAAATCAGTTTTGTCTCTTTCACAGTGAGTGTCCTGATTAATGAGAATTTCATCTCTGACATGGTAGTTTTGAGATAAGCCAAGATCATCATCATCATCATCATCATCATCATCATCACCGTCAATATCGAGTGGATGGCTGAACGTGCCAACCTTCATCGTATCCCTCCCTTGCCTCCCAAAATGTGATCGAGTTCGTCGTGCCACACAATTGCGCTCTTCACCGAAATTAACAGCACTCTCTTTGTTGTCATCTTCATCACTAAGAGAACCACTCGGGATTTTCAAACCAAATGCTTTCCTCTTCTTCAAATCGGGCACGGGTGTCCCTTCTCGAGGTCGGTCAGAAGCACTTTCTTCTTCTATAATGTTATGTGGGCTTGCTTTCCTGTTTTTCAAATCGGGCACGGGTTTCCCTTCTTGAGGTCCATTGAAAGCACTTTCTTCTTCTGTAAACTCACATTGGCTTGAATCTTTACTATCTCCTACTTCCTCCTCACTAGAAGAACTCGAGTTATCCGTGCTAACAGAACTCGTTGATTCCTTGCCCACGTAATCCTGATCCTCATAATCTGTGATGTCATCCTCACTCGACGACATCTCATCCTCACTAGAGGACGTCTCCATCTCATCCGACACCTCAATAATTTCAATATGGCTCTGTTCCTCATCAACCTTCGAGGCACCGGTATCTACCATTCCTCCACCAGGAGAGGACGTCAAATTTCCGTTCTTTCCACCGTCACATTTGGAGCCACCACTTTCACCAATGCTTCCATCCTGCACAACCACAGCAGCCCCACTATTCTCAAGAGGACCCTCTTGCTTCCCGCACATTGTCGAGTCCGAACCTAACACAGCGCGATCCTCAACCGGCTCATCACTAGAAACACCCCCTTCATCACGATCGCCACGGGCTGAACCCCTGCGCCGCCTCCCTAATTTCACGCCGCAAGAACTCGACGCCGCGGAATCACGAACCCCGCTCGCCCCGACCGTGCGCGGCGCCCCATCGCTGCCGCCGCCCAAATCACCAGAATCGCCCGAGTCAATCGATATCACGTCCTCCGCTTCCGCCAAACCCTGGCTCGAATTCCGCCCCTTCTCCGACGCCGGACGCGCTTCCCCCAGAAATTCCACGCCCCCGTCGGCGTCTCCCGCGACGACTGTTCCCTCCCTCCGACGACGAGGACGATCGCGACGGCCGCTCGAACGGGTCTGCGCCCGAGTCCGCTTCGCGACCGGCACGCTGTACCTCATCTACGAAGCAACACGAGAACGAGAACCATCCGTCCCTCAGCCATAAACCAAAAAAAAAAAAAAAAATTTCGAGAAGCGCAACCGCATTAATCGTCTACACTGACAGTCCTCAAAAAGCAACAGTGGAAAAAAAGGAAAGAAGGAAAGGAGAGTTAGAGAGAGAGAGAGAGAGAGAGAGATCCAATGCCTTGGCCGCGCGCGGGAAGAGCTCTCTCGAGAAAGAGCGGAGGCGGCAGGCGGGCGCGCCGGGAGGGGGGCCGGCGGCAGCGGCGGCGGGCGGCGGCGGCGGGATCGCGGGAGGGAAGAGAGAGGGGGAGGGGAGGGGGAGGGAAAAGAGCGCGAACGAACAGTGCATGCAAGTGCCTAAGAAGCAGAGGAAACGGCGTGGACTCTTCCGTGTCTGTGCGTTGACTGGGCAATCGTCAAGGAGGAAAAAGTTGTCCCTCTCCCGGCGAGGTGAAATGGCGAAACTGCCCCTGCCGGGGTCCCCCCGGGAAGTAAATGAGGGAGCCTAAGATGTTTCCGAGAAATTACCATTTTCGGGGGAAAAAAATTGCTATAAATAGGAATCCTTGGTCAAGCCTCTTGCTATAAGTAAGGAGTGGCAATTAATTAGAAAAAATGATCATTCACAGTCTTTAATCTACTGTCAAAATAACAGTGTATTTTAGATTATAAAATATTCAAATAACAAATAATTATAAATTGTTGTGGGACTCACTCCATTAAAAATTTATAACTCGTAATAAATTATTATTATTCTTATAATGACTCAAAGCCCATTGACTATTACAAGAGTCTAAACAATCAAGGGTCTACATTTAGAGTTCATCGAAATTAATTTGTACCCAAAAAACTTTTACTCCTTACCTGTAAATGGCCAGAAATGATGATGATGATGATGATGATGATGATGATGATGATGATTCACATGTTGAGATTGACCTATCTTAATTAGCGCCTCATTCTCGGAAAACATTATCTAAACTCACTGATCCAGACCATTTAATCATTCGCTATGGCTCGTAAATGATTTTAGACTTTTTTCCAAATCGTTCCGGAAGAAATGTGTCGTTCGATGGTTTAAATTATAATAAGTCATCGGTGTAAAAATAAACTCTGAGTTTGAATATGAATTTCGCTTATTCTTTAACTCTATGATAGCATTTGAATTAGTCCGTTACAGTATTGATTACGATAATAATTACATGATATATGAATGGACTAATTTAAATATTTTGAATTAATTGGTGATGGTAATAATTACAGTAATAACTAAATGATAAAAGCATTAATTAATTCAAAATATTTTAAATTTGAACAATCGGTATCTACCGGTCGGACATCTACGCTACACGACCACAGCATGAATTGTGCTCACGTGTTTTCCGAATGCAACTCTCACAGAGCCCTAATTCCAGAATAGACACAGAGGAATCAATGTCATGATTCTAAAAGAATCCGTCTAAAAGAAATTTTTATAATGCTGGTCCATGAAATGATTTGTTTTCGTTTCTTTTTGAACAGAGTTGAACAACGAGAGGATCTGCACAGAAGGGACCGAGTACAAGGAAAACCTTGTTGCAGAGGGAAAGGAATCATGAAGATCTGCTAATGCCGGTCGACAGCTTATGTAGCTCTGTATAAATGAAGAAGAGCAGGAAGAAGACAAGGACGAGGAGGAGGACCCTCCATGTTTCGTGCACAATCGAGGTTGTTTCTGATGGTCTTGAGTTTCTTTTGTACCCTAAAATGGTAATCACTCAGATAGGTGGACGGTATTAATGGAGGGCGAAACATTCTTACCTGCTATGGAAATTCAAGATCAGATGGATCAGCTCACTTACATTTTATGCAGCAGTAAGTTTTTCCGTCAGAGGAAGATCGCACCAGCACCTGGACTGCTCCAAACTAGATGAGGACGAGAGCCTGGACGATCACCGGCTTAGGGAGGCTGGCCAACCACGACGCCGAGGTGAAGTATTTCGCCGAAGATGGATAATTTCATGCGTAATCACTCACGGGGTGAGCATGGTCCGAGTGCCCACTAAAGACCGGTTCCAAAAAATAGGAATCGGGAATCACCCATTGATTCCGTGGTCTAATCTGATTCCTGGGTGGATCTATGAAATCGATCTCATAAAAAATCAACCAAATATCTTCATTCTTTTGACCGTAAAGTCCATACCATAAACAACCTCACCGTGCATCGAGTATACATTGTCCTATCCATTTACCGTCACAACATATAACAAACAAAATCAGAAACCCTATATATTTTTGTGGCAAAATCAGAAAGTAAAACAAAAATAAGTGCATGGAACCGGTGTTACTATAAACCAAAATCAGAAACTGTTAACATTCTTAATAAGAACAAAAGAAAATGAAAAAAACCACTACAACAACTAGATAGTAGAAGTGGCTAGAAGCCCGAATATTATGTTGAAAGTGAAAGAAACTAAAACCCAAATAAAGAGTTAGAAACCAAATTAATAATAAATTATTTGATATATCTATTAAAAATTAATATATTATTATAATTTCGATCTAATCCGAGCGGATGGGTGGGAGGTTCCATTCATTGAATCGGAACCGGACTGATACCACCAATTCCCTTAGAAATCACTCATTTCAGGCTGTCGTCAGTTTGATTCTTTTACACATCCGAAGTGACTTGTCCTTGCCATCTTAAACAATGCATCCTCATCCCCCTCTCTCTCTGACGCCCTCCCTCTCTCTCTATCAGCAGAGTTTTTTTTTTTTTTTTTTTTTTTTTTCGTAAAGACCTCTGTTGACTCATCAAAACTCCACCGCATTGCCTCGAACACAGGAGAGTGCGTTTTTGCGGCTGCGAAAGCGACCACTTGCTTATTCCGGGTCCTCGATTCCCCCTCTGCACTGGCTCCAAAACTGGGTATTCTTAGCATACAGAGAGTGACTGGCGGCGTGCTAGTACAAGATCAATATCTCGAAAACTGAATCATTCTAAGTGGAATCGCACGCTACGAGTATCTTAAAGCGTACTCGTCCGCGATTCGTTTTCATGTGCATCGGGTAAAGAGCTTAAAAAGGGGTCGGGCTCATGCATGCACGAGGAATGACAGTCGATCCTTGCTTTGTTCCACTCGATGAAAGGGACTTTGTTCCATTAATGGACATCGTGCGTCAGTCCCACCCATGAAAGAGACGAATTGACATTTGAGGATTAAAAGAACCATTTCACTACGAAATGTTACAACTTTTGGTAATTGTGGAAATGGTTGATGAATGCAAGCAATGCCCAGAAATTGTATATATAGGTACGAAAAGAGAAAAATCTTCCTAAAACTGTTTCAATAAGATACAAAAGATTCAAATTTTAGTTTCGAATTGATGCATTTGGTCATGGATACAGTTTTTGGGGATTAAGTAATTGAACATATTAGGCAAGGAAATATATATATACCCTACCAGTAGGACATCCTCTTTACTTTAAGGTGAGCCCGCAGTTCATCTCTAGTGGTCCGGTCCCCATGGACCTGCGCTTCGCCAGATTGTCTCAGGAGCATTTGAATGGCCTATTTGACACCCGTGTTAATGGAATTACTAGTCCATTGCAATTAGCTATTTTCTATTAGGCTCGACGAGGTCCAACCCAATTACGTGGCCCATCAGATCCTCTATTTAACATATGAAATGGCTAAATTTAATCAAATATATTATGGGCCATATAATTATGACATCCAATTAGATATGCAGAACTCATACCCTAAACCTTGATGACGATTGAGATTTGGCAATTTTAGGGTTGGTCTCGTTACTTCCTCTATATAAGGTCTCTCTTCAGTGGAGAATGTTGGCATTTAATTACCACATTCTCCTATTTTCCACAAAATGGTTGAAAGACAAAAACATGCCCATCATGACTATTAGAGGAGAGCAAGAAATCATCTTTTCTCTCATTGGATCAATAATGGCTTTTTTTTGTATTCGAGTACGCTATATTTATCAATTCAATCTCATGTTTATGTGATTGAATAAACCAATCTAATACCACATGTTATAATAATGGGATTGAAATTCAATCACAATGAGAGAAAAAATGTCTTCATGTGGGTATGAATCTTCACCACTCTCCTCTACACCTCTATGATAGTTGTGATGGGTGTGTATTTTTTCACTCAACAATCGGGTGGAAATTAGGGGAAACAGGGTGCCAAAATTTTCCTCATGAGCTGATGATATCGTTCATATCACGACCAGTCAAGTTGGAAAAATGAATATAAATGGTGGACAAAGGCTGACTACGCGGTAATACGGGTTTGTGTTGGATGTTTGCTTCCTCTATGAAGTTACTTTTGTAATGTTGATTAGGAAAAGGAGTTGCTGTCGTTCACTATGATGCGTCCTGAATGCTGCAGATGTCTGGACTAATTGAGTATAGTTAATGCAGTGATTTAGTATGGAGTTCAAGTGCTCCAGGATCAATACTTGGAACTCTTTCGAATTGATTTATCAGCAAAAGATTTACCTATGCTTGCTTATGGGCTCATGCTTCGTTGGATGTTGTGCAATGCTATCAGTCTCAAATGCAGTTTTGGTCGCGGGCCTTAGGAATTAGTATCTCACATTCTTCACGACTTCGTTAGATTCTCTTTCCTTTTGCATCATAAATAAGATGCCGCCTCTTGCCTGGTCAGGCTTGTCGAGGAGTTCGACAAGCAAGTGAAGGTGTTGGATGACATAAATGATTAGGACACCCAAAAGATGCCCGACGAAGAAAAGCAATGAATGTTTGGCTTTCAGCTTTTAGATTCTGATGTCAAAATCACTTCTTACTGCCGCTCTGTTTCAGCAAATGACAGTCAATTTGCTAACGTTTTTACACCTCGCTTGCAGATGAAACAGCTCAATTCTCATGTTGCTCTAAAGAAGCAATAGGTATTATCAATGGAACAGTTTCTGATCACAGAAATATTTCAAATCTATATGAGTGTTGCTCTTCCAAAGTGCATTTTGCGAGTTTAAAGTATTACCTCTCACCGTGTATTTCCTTCTCATAATGCCAAGCTGTTGCTCAAGGTAACTATGCAACAGGCAACTTCTAGATTACTGGGAGCATCGCATTAGTGCATTGTATTCTGTAGTACTAGCTTCCCTAATCCCAAGTGATGTGCTCTTATCTTCCTTTCCTGTAACCTGCTCAAGCCTTTTTAACTTTGATGCAGGTACGCAACCAATGTTTACGAATTAATCTAAACGATGGACACAATGAAGGGTTTGGGGAAGATATTGGGTTGCTAGCTCCATTCAAGCAAAGTTGAAACCCTCCCCATCTCAGCATCGATCTCATCTACTTTCTTGCTCTACGACACTGGAAAATCTTTGTGCTTGCAAACTGACTTTCTCCCTTGGCTACATTGGTATCAATCGCACACAGTTGTTCACAAGATTAGACTTTGCATATTTTGTAACACGCCACATCATGTTCCTCTTGACATGTGTGGGTTTGACATGTGTGGGTTTATTAGCAAACAGCAAAGGTTTTAATACCACCTGAGCTTTCAATTTGGGGGGCAGTGCACCAGTTCAATGTGACAGATAATGTTTATTGCAGCTCTTTTGCTCAGGAAAGTCTGCTGTCATTGTGCGCTCACCTCTCATCTTGATGATCCATCCTCTAAAAGAGTATTGTGTGGTGCCTACTGAAATGTTTTCTTTGGCAGATATTAATGCACTGTGATATTGTGCTCTTGCTGTTTACTGTCCTGACTTTGTTTCATCTAGTCATTCAACCTGTAGAGTTTGTGATGGCATTTCGAGTGTGCAGGATCCTCCTTGGAGTCAGGGACAAAATTCTTGACCAGCTTATTCAATTTGTTTTCCCATGATAAATAATATTTGTTAGCACACCAGTCACCCATAAAGCAGATTCTCTTTCACGCTATGTCTTGTTGCTTCCTATTCCCATATGGGAAGCATGCGGATTGAGAAGAATCTAACCCAGCGAGTTATCCATTCAGACTGAGAATATAAGTAGGATTGTCCATGAACTGGACTCCAGGGACGGACGGTGACGCAGCTCCCCAAATATTTGTTTGACTTCAGACACCTGAACTGAAGTTTGGCCACTTAAAGCCAAAAAGTACAGTAGAGAATATGTCCAAGGACCACATTTTAAACAAGTGCAGACCACTTGAAATTGGCTGAAGACTCTCCATCCCCACATCATGCGTTAATTGGTATCTCAACAATTTCGACTGCGGATGTCCTAATCATAAAGAAAAAAAAAACATACATCTCTCATTCACATGGTAATACTATGGTGACAACAATGGGAACACCGTACTGAGACATGGACTTTGGAATGAATCAGTCCAAAAGCAAATTGAAAATGCTACATAATGTTCGGATGTGATTACAACATGTTTTTTTTTTTTTTTATGAAAAATGGATTAAAACGTGCCGACGTGTTGATTCCGAGTTAAATCTCATTGTGTTCTACTATGTCAGGTTCGAGTTGTGATTGGAGTTGCGGCCATCATTACTTTAAAGGTGGGAATTGTCTCTTCCTTCCCCTTCAAGTGTAGGATGAGTCCTCAATGCATATCGTGGAATTTTGACCTTGTTGAGGAGAGGCGGGATGTCAGAGTTGAATTGCGGTGCACGTTTAACTTTCATGCAAGTGTAGATCCACTATTACTGTACTTTGTCAAACTTGACTATGTTTGGATGCCAAGCCTAATGTTCAACTGCTGATTTTTCATATCTTTGTCTCCCTGTACACCCTTTGACGATCAAATGTCGCGAGTTATACCGAGGAAGAGCGAGTTGAATGTTCGCTTGGCAAGAACAAGTTGAATATTCCCACTTGTCCACAAGAAAAAAGGCGGTCCACTAAATTCACCTTAAAGTCGTCCGTCATGCGCTCTTTGCATCGTTATTGGAATTGATTACAGCCTCTGAATTCCCCTCGATGCCTGTCTCGGGTTGAAGTCCAAGTTGGGACAGAGCGAATTGACCCTGGAACGGGAGCAGTGTGTCCTAATGGATCACTTTCCGTATTTAGTGGAAAAGCAGCTCCTTTCATGTGGACGTCCTGTAGGATCGGGACCCCAAAACAACTGTCTCAAGCTATGCTAAGGTTCAATAATGTTGCTTTGCTCCGCCCCTTCAATTCATCTTGTGCCAATTTGCTGCACTTCCTGTATTGCTTTCCGGTTGGTGCACCCAAACAATCTACAAGGAAACAACTGTGCTGCGCTCATCGGTAATGATTGGCTGCTTAGAGGATTCGAGGTGTCATTCAATTTGGCATATATATTGGCTGCTTCTATTAGAGATAAGGGTGGCGTTTGGTTCAGCATTTTGAAAATCCATTCTAAAAATACAAAGCAGTTTAGCCTAAAGGACTTTAAGTAAATACAAAAGCCGTTTGCTAAATTATGCTTTGAGAAGTAATTTTGAGAGAAATGCCGTTTAGTAGAAAATACATTTGAAAATCCCTTTGGATGATTAATATTATTTTATTTTATTTTATTTGTTTAAAATTGAAAAAATAATGTATGCAACTTTTTAAATATAAATTTTGAAAATAATGCTAAAAAAAAAAATCAAATTCATATATATGATTTTTTTTTAAAAAGACCAAATCCTTCATCAATTTTTTTTTTAATTTTTATTTTTTTAAAATTGAAAAAATAATGTATGCAATTTTTTAAATATAAATTTGAAAATAATGCTAAAAATCAAATATATATAATTTTTTTTAAAAAAAAAAAAGAGACCAAACCCTTCATTGGAATTTTTTAATTTTTATTTGTTTAAAATTGAATAAAATAATGTATGCAACTTTTTAAATATAAATTTTGACAATAATGCTAAAAAAATCAAATACATTTATATAATTAAAAAAAAAAGAGGATCAAATCCTTCGTTGAAATTTTTTTAATTTTTATTTGCTTAAAATTGAAAAAATAATGTATACAACTTTTTAAGTATAGATTTGAAAATAATGCTAAAAAAAAATCAAATATATATAGTTAAAAAAAAAAAAAAAAAAAAGAGACCAAACCCTTTGTCGGAATTTTCTAATTTTTATTTATTTAAAATTTTAAAAAATAATGTATGCAACTTTTAAATATAAATTTTGACAATAATGCTAAAAAAATCAAATATATATGCTAAACAAATCAAATATATAAATAATTTTTTTTAAAAGACCAAAATATATTAGATTTTTTTAACATTTATATATATATATATATATATATATATATATATATATATTAGATTTTTTTAACATTTATATATATTTGATTTTTTAGCATTATTTTGGCATTTAAAAAATAATAACAATGGCAAAATCAGAAATTTAAAGAATGAGTGAGGATAGTTTTGGAAAAAAAAAAATAAGTTTCAACATTTGGTCAAATGCTAAAAGCTTAAAGCTATTACCTACTAGCATTGGGCTTTCAGCCTTTCCAATGCTAACTTTCACTTGAAAATTACTTCAAAATGGCTGCCAAACGGTTCAATATTTCCCCAAAACACTTTGGAGATTGAAAGTCTATTGGAAATGCTGAACCAAAAGTATGGTTCTAGAGTGAAATCGAAACCTGAGAACCAAACTAATTCCCATGGGTCCAATTTCAGGTTCTAGGATACATACGATTGGTGTCAAATAGGTTCTAGGTTTCAGATAGAACTAGAAACCTGGAACTCGAAATCTATAACAAGTCTTTATGTTTTTTTTGTTTTATGTCTTTAGGCGATCTTGCGACATTTATGTAATATGAAATCACTAATATGAGCTTCTATTTCCGATGATATATATGATTAGAATTTTTACTTTATTAATATTGCATAATTTTCACGTGTCTAAATATGATTTGCAATTAATGGATTACAACAAATGATGATATTTAGAGATATAATTCACTGCAATTATTCAATTAATAGTACATGTGGAAGCTGAGTAGATCTAAAAATCAACATTGTGGCATATTGGAACATGAAATCGCTCATCCCTAGTGTTTACCGAGTCTATTAGCACTCAATGATAGCCAAGAAGTAGGGAAAACAAGATCAGAATAGGATAGCGGAATCAAAATGTAGTAAGCGCGATATCTCATCATTGCGTTAGCACGACGATCACAAAACCCTTCTTTTTTTTCTCCCCTTTCAATCCTTCCAAAAATAGAACACCCCGGGCCAATTTAAGTTCACGTAATTTTGTTGGGTCTTCTTTTTTCTCGAGTCTTTCTACAGGTTTTTCTCCTTAGCAAGCACGGATTGGATTGACTTTGATTTCGCAATTGGACAAGTCGGGTCGCTTTCCAAAGTGTGGAACCGAATCGAAAGGAGCCAGTAGATGCCGTAACCCGTTTCTGCGGCTACCGATCGGGATTGGATTGGACGAAAGCACTTCGATTTGACAGGCCACGGTTTCTACTTTCTAGGAAGGAGGAAGGCAAGATGGCCCACTCATTATTAAATTACAAGTTCTCCGCATCGTAAGAAAATTGACATGTCTGTACAATTTATTGAACGCCCAATTAAAAACCGGGCCTCCGTGGCTCGTTTCCTTTGACCTTTTCGCTTCGGCCCGGACTGTTTTCCTTGTTGCAATATTATAATCTCTGCATAACCACTTCCATCTTTATCAGAAACGCCAATAAAATCTTCTCGATTCTCCCACAAGGCCCGACGTCGGAGGGAAAAAAACAAAAACAAACGAGAGCTGGCGATTAAGAAATTATATACGAAAGTGACGTTCTGAGATTGCCCTTTGGACTGACATTTTGACTTTGAAACCGGCGACCTTTGAAGCCGTTCCGCCGGTTTTGAATAGCCTTTTTGGACATCATAGGCTGAGCATACACCGATGATTTGAATGTCGGCATGCCTTCGTATGACCATTCCGTCGGAAATTCACCTATAAGCATTTCGCTGGTGACTCGTTATTTTCTTGGTTACTTGTTCGCTTTTACGCTCCCGATTCAATTTTTTAGGGGGGGGCGTGGTGCAAACTTTCAAAACAGATGGATTCACACTGAATATATAAGGGTATTTGGATCTCGGGTCTAGTTTGCAAGTTTATAGAGTGGGTCAGTGGTGGATTGGTGAGAAGCTTTGGTCCACCAAAGTCAACTTGACTTGAGCAAATTAACACCAACATGAACGGACCATGACCATACCATGTGCATGGCCATGGCCTTAGTCTACACGTTTGACTACTTTTAATAGCAGTGGTCAGTTAGGCATGTCCCCAGGAAAGAGAAAGGTAATTCATGCCTAGATGACTAGCAAATCCTCGAGCTTTAAAGTCGATACGTAATTCAAAGAGGCACCTCCTCCTCCCATCTCTACACGGCACTTAGCCAAGATTAGGCATCATAAATATATACGCAAGGGATTTTGAATGGTAATGAGTGCACTAATTATTAATTACCAAGTGATCCATAACCACCTAACTTCTTACCTAAATAAAGTGATGCTCCGAACCATTGCTAAAGTAGAAATCGATAGGGAGATTGCAAATTAATTGAGAAATTGCACTCGAAGCATGCATGTTGCAGCTCTAAATCAAGGTCAAATCTGTTCTATGAACCTAATTCTTACTTGATCATATTTCAAAGTATTTCAGGCCGGTCTCTTGACTTTTGGTGGTCCACGAATTGAGGAGAGGAGGGTAAAAAGGTAAAAGAAAGGGTCGACGAGATAGACAAGAAGCTGGTGAGAAACTCCAGAGAGACTACTTTAGATAGACCAATATGAACTTTTTATGCTATTACCTAACATATAAACTTTTGAAAAATTAATGTTTCGCTTTCCAAAAACTCGTGCTGACTTTTTTAAGACAATGGTGTTCGCGATCCTTCTCATTTGCAATTTTTAGGGCGACGTATCCATTAAGCTAAACGTTTACCCACGCGTTGCATGGGATTAGACATTCATTAGGAGATTTAGGAAGGAAAGACTAGATAAAAAAAGGCCATCGAATAAAGATATTAATTTGTAAGTGGTATTTTCGGGAAATGTAATTTGATAAAAAGAAGAACCAATTTTTCATCTTCTAAAAACATAACAAATAAAGATTTGCATTTAAAACTCCTTAATAAAGGAAACGTTTTAGCATAAATATAATTGAAATGGAGCACGATATATTTTGGTATAAATACAATATTTTTACCATATCATTAGCTGTAAAAGTTATTCGTAAAATTATATTATGAAAGTATGGAGCAACTAATTGATGTGATGAAAAATTCACAATCATGATATAAAATATTATATGGCATAAATATTTTACTATCTTGGAACGCTTATAGACAATATAATTTTTTGTCTACCTACTATGGAAAAGCATTATCTTAAGCAAAAATACTTATTAAATACAAATGAGCTAGAATTAAATAATAGAGAGAGAGAGAGAGAGAGAGCGGAAAGGACGAGGGCAATTATTTAGTGCACATATGTTGAGCTAATTTATACGGAGAAAGTTAATTTTTTTTCTCGTGATAAGGAGAGTCCAGTTCTAGCAAACTACAACGCTAAGTGGCAAGCTCACAGACAACAATCACATAAGATTTCATCACAAATTAATTTTGGGCACACCTAGTTCACATAGAAAATGGTATGTAAATTTTGTACAAGTCATCTAATACACAAATCAAGTATGTACACATCAAATATTGAGTTTGGTTGGTCTCATTGGAAAATTAGATATAATTGACCTTATAAATCGACTCGGATATATTCGAGAATATATGATAATTTAAATTTTCGAAAGTAGTGCCGTATTATTTTAAATTTTTGGTCGAACCGCGAAGAGTGATTTTGGCGACAAGTTGACGAGCAGCTCCTTTCATGTGGAAGTCCTGTAGGATCGGGACCCCAAAACAATTGTCTCAAGCTATGCTAAGGTTCAATAATGTTGCTTTGCTCCGCCCCTTCATTTCATCTTGTGCCAATTTGCTGCACTTCCTGTATTGCTTTCCGGTTGGTGCACCCAAACAATCTACAAGGAAACAACTGTGCCGCGCTCATCGGTAATGATTGGCTACTTCGTGGATTCGAGGTGTCATTCAATTTGGCATATATCTTGGCTGCTTCTATTAGAGATAATGGTGCGTTTGGTTCAGCATTTTGAAAACCTATTCTAAAAATGCAAAGCAGTTTAGCCTAACGGACTTTAGGTAAATGCAAAGGCCGTTTGATAAATTATGCTTTGAGAAGCAATTTTGAGATAAATGCCGTTTGGTAGAAAATACATTTGAAAAGCCCTTTGGGTGATTAATATTGTTTTTTCTAATTTTATTTGTTTAAAATTGAAAAAATAATGTATGCAACTTTTTTAATAGAAATTTTGACAATAATGCTAAAAAAAAATCAAATACATATATATAATTTTTTTTTAAAAAGACCAAATCCTTCATCGATTTTTTTTGTAATTTTTATTTGTTTAAAATTGAAAAAAATAATGTATGCAATTTTTTAATTATAAATTTGAAAATAATGCTAAAAATCAAATATATATATAAATTTTTTTAAAAAAAAAAGACCAAACCCTTCATTGGAATTTTTTATTTTTTATTTGTTTAAAATTGAATAAAATAATGTATACAACTTTTTAAATATAACTTTTGACAATAATGCTAAAAAAATCAAATACTAAAAATCAAATACATATATATATAATTAAAAAAATATATATATAATTAAAAAAAAAAGATCAAATCCTTCGTCAATTTTTTTTTTAATTTTTATTTGCTTAAAATTGAAAAAATAATGTATACAACTTTTTAAGTATAAATTTGAAAATAATGCTAAAAAATCAAAATACATATATATAATTAAAAAAAAAAAAAGACCAAACCCTTTGTTGGAATTTTTTAATTTTTATTTGTTTAAAATTTTAAAAAAATAATGTATGCAACTTTTAAATATAAATTTTGACAATAATGCTAAAAAATCAAATATATATGCTAAAAAATCAAATGTATAAATAATTTTTTTAAAAAAGACCAAAATATATTAAATTTTTTTAACATTTATATATATTTGATTTTTTTAGCATTATTTTGGCATTTAAAAAATAATAACAATGGCAAAATAAAAAATTTAAATAATGAGTGAGGATAGTTTTGGAAGAAAAAAATAAGTTTTAGTATTTGGTCAAATGCTAAAAGCTCAAAGCTAGTCTCTAATAACATTGAGCTTTCAGATTCTTCCAATGCTAACTTTCACTTGAAACATACTTTAAAATGGCTGCAAAAACGATCCAAAGATTTTCCCAAAAGGCTTTGGAGATTGAAAACCCATTGGGAATGCTGAACCAAAAGTATGGTTCTAGAGTGAAATCGAAACCTAAGAACCGAACTAGTTCCCACGGGTCCAATTTCAGGTTTTTGGATACATATGATGGGTGTCAAATAGGTTCCAAGTTTCAGATAGAATTAGAAACTTGAAACCTGAAATCTATAACAAGTCTGATTTTTTTTTTTTTTTTGTTTTATGTCTTTAGGCGATCTTGTGACATTTTTGTAATATGAAATCACTAATCCGAGCTTCTATTTTCGATGATATATATGATTAGAATTTTTACTTTATTAATATTGCATAATTTTCACGTGTCTAAATATGATTTGCAATTAGTGGATTACAACAAATGGTGATCTTTAGAGATATGATTCATTGCAATTATTCAATTAAGAGTAAACGTGGAAACTGAGTAGATCTGAAAATCAACATTGTGGCATATTGGAACTTAAAATCGCTCACTCCTAGTGTTTACCGAGTCTATTAGCACTCAATGATAGCCAAGAAGTAGGGAAAACGAGATCAGAATAGGATAGCGGAATGAAATGTAGTAAGCGCGATATTTCATCATTGACCCTTCTTTTTTTTTCTGCCCTTTTCAATCCTTCCAAACGTAGAACGCCCCATGCCAATTTAAGTTCACGTAATTTCGTCGGCTCTTCTTTTTTCTCAGTCTTTCTACAGGTTTTCCGCATTAGCAAGCACAAATTCCAGATATTCACGTAATTTTGTTGGGTCTTCTTTTTTCTCGAGTCTTTCTACAGGTTTTTCTCCTTAGCAAGCGCGGATTGGATTGACTTTGATTTCGCATTTGGACGAGTCGGGTCGCTTTCCAAAGTGTGGAACCGAATCGAAAGGAGCCAGTAGATGCCGTGACCCGTTTCTGCGGCTACCGATCGGGATTGGATTGGACGAAAGCACTTCGATTTGACAGGCCACGGTTTCTACTTTCTAGGAAGGAGGAAGGCAAGATGGCCCGCTCATTATTAAATGACAAGTTCTCCGCATCGTAACATGTCTGTACAATTTATTGAACGCCCAATTAGGTAGCGTATGAAAAAATTTACTGAAACAAAATTGATTTAAATTAAAAATTAATTTCTCAATTTCTATTCCCCAGTTTTGAGTAAAACCGATAACGACTCAAAATTTCTCTTTTCAAAAAAGCAAACTGTTTGATATTTATATTTCTGAATCATATTGTCCCCATCCTTTTACTTCACTCTTCTTGGTGCTTGTGATGGTAATTTAATTTGATAAAAGTTGGTAAATCACTTTAATTTAGGGAAAAGTGCCAAAAAGTCCTAAACCTTTTGTCTTTGTGCGGATTTAGTCCCAAACCTTTTTTTTAGGTGCCGATTTAGTCCTAAACCTTTCTATTTGGTGCCGATTTAGTCCTTCCGGCAAATTTAGCTCGGAAAATGCCTACGTGGATACAAAGCCACCGCCGGCCGTCCTACATGGATGGACCGGCGCCGCCCATGCCTTTGAAAACAAAACGAACCGTTTTATTAAAAAAAAAAAAATAAAAAAAAAAAATTAAAAGTTAAAAAAAAACTCTTTGTTTTAAGAAAATAAAATTTCATCTTACTCCATTTATTTTCTATTTTATCTTTCCTTTTAATCCTATCACCATTTCGTTGCTTTAGAGAAAAAAAAAGTTACTTCTTTCCAAAAAGGGTGGTTCCGAAAATCTCCAATAAATGCGTACTTAAATTTGGATGTTTTAAACTTTTGATCGATTAATTTTGAGTACGGGAGCACGTACGAATTTATTTCCGAAAGCTTTAGAGAAAAAAAAAAAAAAAGTTGCGCGAGATTATTTCCAAAAAGGTAGTTAGGCAAGAAAATAGAAAATAAATGCAGTGTCGGGTTTGGACGCCAAATTTTATTTTCTCAATAAAACAAGGAGGTTTTAAACTAGGTTCTAGGTTTTTTTTTTTTAATTTTTTTTAAATAAAACAGCGTCGTGAGGAGAAGGAATGGGGGAAAGCACGATAGTGAGGAGAGGAGAGGAGGCTGGAAGGAAGAAGTGGAGAGATAGTTTCTATTTCTACTTCGAAATAGAGAAGTTACAATTTCTAAACTTTCCATTTCTCCTCCAAAATAATTTAAAAAAAATCGCCTTCGAAATAGAGAAATCGGTTTGTGTTATCAAACGGGTTTCTCCAATTTCTGTTCGGGAACGAGAGAAATTGAAACGAAATAGAAATTTTACCATGCAAAAATCTTAGGGCGCGCGTGACAAAATTTCTGTTCCGTAAATTGATTTTCGCCGAAATTGATTTCTCAATTTCTATTCCCGCCAAGTTTCGAAGAAAGAAACCCGTTTGATAACGGCACAAAATTTCTATTTCTGGAATAAATCCGTTTGATAACGAATAAAATTTCTATTTCTAGGAATAAAAATTAATTAGATAACAACATAGGACATCCTCAAATACAAAATAATAGTCGAAATAATACTAAATAAATAAATAAAATTTCTTTCTTTCGGACGGTGGCAGCGACGACCGGCGACCTTTAATATAAAAAATAAAAATAATAATGATTTATTAACAAAAATAAATAAATAAATCAAAAAATAAAATAAGAATATCATTTTATTTTAAAATAAAAATACAAAAATTTTATTTTATTTATTCTATTTTATTTTATTTTACGAATAAATTTATTTTAAAATGAATAAAAAAAATTATTTGGCAAAATACGACAAATAAAAATAATTTTATTTTAATAAAAATAATTTATTTTTATTTATCATGATAAATAAAAATAATTTATTTATTTTTAATCTATTTTAATAAATTTATTTTTATTTTAAATGAATAAAATGAATATATTTATTTTTATTTTTAATAAAATGATATTTAATTAAATTTATTTTTAATAAATAAATTTATTTCGATTAAATTTATTTTATTAAAAATAAAAATAATATTTATAATAAAAATAAAAATAAAAATGAATAAATTATATTTTTATTTATTCATTTTTAAGGATTTTTAAAAGCCCGTGAATGAAGAAATGCTCAAATGGAGAAAAAAAATTTCTATTTCTACTTGAACGCCCAATTAAAAACCGGTCCTCCGTGGCTCGTTTCCTTTGACCTTTTCGCTTCGGCCCGGACTGTTTTCCTTGTTGCAATATTATAATCTCTGCATAACCACTTCCATCTTTATCAGAAACATCAATAAAATCTTCTCGATTCTCCCACACGGCCCGACGTCGGAGGGAAAAAAAAAAACAGAAACAAGAGCTGGCGATTAAGAAATTATATACGGAAGTGACGTTCTGAGATTGCCCTTTGGACTGACATTTTGACTTTGAAACCGGCGACCTTTGAAGCCGTTCCGCCGGTTTTGAATAGCCTTTTTGGACATCATAGGCTGAGCATACACCGATGATTTGAATGTCGGCATGCCTTCGTATGATCATTCCGTTGGAAATTCACCTATAAGCATTTTGCTGGTGACTCGTTATTTTCTTTTTTTGGTTACTTGTTCGCTTTTACGCTCCCGATTCAATTTTTTTTTTTTTGGGGGGAGGGGTGGTGGGGCATGGTGCAAACTTTCAAAACAGATGGATTCATGCTGAATATTTAAGGGTATTTGGATCTCGGGTCTAGTTTGCAAGTTTATAGAGTGGGTAAGTGGTGGAATGGTGAGAAGCTTTGGTCCACCAAAGTCAACTTGACTTGAGCAAATTAACACCAACATGAACGGACCATGGCCTTAGTCTACACGTTTGACTACTTTTAATGGCAGTGGTCAGTTAGGCATGTCCCCTGGAAAGAGAAAGGTAATTCATGCCTAGATGACTCACAAATCCTCAAGCTTTAAAGTCGATACGTAATTCAAAGAGGCACCTCCTCCTCCCATCTCTGCACGGCACTTAGCCGAGATTAGGCATCATAAATATATACGCAAGGGATTTTGAATGGTAATGAGTGCACTAATTACTAATTACCGAGTGATCCATAACCACCTAACTTTTTACCTAAATAAAGTGATGCTCCGAACCATTGCTAAGGTAGAAATCGACAGGCAGATTGCAAATTAATTGAGAAATTGCACTCGAAGCATGCATGTTGGTCAAATCTGTTCTATGAACCTAATTCTTGCTTGATCATATTTCAAAGTATTTCAGGCCGGTCTCTTGACTTTTGGCGGTCCACGAATTGAGGAGAGGAGGGTAAAAAGGTAAAAGAAAGGGTCGACGAGATAGACAAGAAGCTGGTGAGAAACTCCAGAGAGACTACTTTAGATAGACCAATATGAACTTTTTATGCTATTACCTAACATATAAACTTTTGAAAAATTAATGTTGCGCTTTCCAAAAACTCGTGCTAACTTTTTTAAGACAATGGTGCTCACGATCCTTCTCATTTACAATTTTTAGGGCGACGTATCCATTAAGCTAAACGTTTACCCACGCGTTGCATGGGATTAGACATTCATTAGGAGATTTAGGAAGGAAAGACTAGATAAAAAAAGGCCATCGAATAAAGATATTAATTTGTAAGTGGTATTTTCGGGGAATGTAATTTGATAAAAAGAAGAACCAATTTTTCATCTTCTAAAAACATAACAAATAAAGATTTGCAGTTAAAACTCCTTAATAAAGGAAACGTTTTAGCATAAATATAATTGAAATGGAGCACGATATATTTTGGTATAAATACAATATTTTTAGCATATCATTAGCTGTAAAAGTCATTCGTAAAATTATATTATGAAAGTATGGAGCAACTAATTGATGTAATGAAAAATTCACAATCATGATATAAAATATTATATGGCATAAAATTTTACTATCTTGGAACGCTTATAGACAATATAATTTTTTTAAGTCTACCTACTATGGAAAAGCATTATCTTAAGCAAAAATACTTATTAAATACAAATGAGCTAGAATTAAATAATAGAGAGAGAGAGAGAAATAGAAAGGACGAGGGCAATTAATTAGTGCACATATGTTGAGCTAATTTCTAAAAATAAAATAAGAGAAAGTTAATTTTTTTATTTTATTTTACGTGATAAAAAAATAAAAAAATTATTTGGAGAGTCTAGTTCTAGCAAACTACAATGCTAAGTGGCAAGCTCATTTTTAGAGACAACAGTCACATAAGATTTCATCACAAATTAATTTTGGGCACACCTAGTTCACATAGAAAATGGTATGTAAATTTTTTGGGCACACCTAGTTCACATAGACAAGTCATCTAATACACAAATCAAGTGTGTACACATCAACTATTGAGTTTGGTTGGTCTCATTGGAAAATTAGATATAATTGACCTTATAAATTGACTCGGATATATTCAAGAATATATGATAATTTAAATTTTCGAAAGTAGTGCCGTATTATTTTAAATTTTTGGTCGAACTGCGAAGAGTGATTTTGGCGACAAGTTGACGAGCATTGCACATGCAGAGTTTAATATTATTACACATTATCGTGGTGGCCTCTGCCTCATGTTCCATATTGTGCAATATAATCTTGATAATAATACCTTGCGATCTTGCATGACAAAATTTTTAATCCCCAAAAATAAAATTCCTCCATTCCTACGACGGCGGGCCCTACTCCTTTGGTTTTTTTCCTTCTGGTTTTCGGGGTATGGAATGTGAACGCACAGGAAAACGGTCCACCACATTCTCTTGCTTGATTTCTCTTCGGGCACGCCCATCCTCGTCGGGCAGACTTTAAGGTTCGCCCTCGTCGTTTTCGGACGCGAGGACGGGAAGTGCCCCCGGTCGCACCCCGCGTGTCGGCTTGTCCAGACGAGACGATCCCGACTTCTCTGTTTCCTCAAGTCAAGATTCAAAGGCTGGCGACGCATCGCTGAGGGCAACCCTCACGCGCTTGCTTAGATGGATGACAACAAGAACAGGAGGACCGATGGAGGAGTCCTGGTGAGCGGATGTTCAGGTACTGGATATCAGGTCTTCTTGGTCATCTCGGTCTTCGATGTCGTTGAACATCATCAAGTCCTTCTCTCCCTCTCCCTCTCTTTCTCTTTCTCTCTCTGTCTCATCCCCGGATGGGTGTTGAATGGATTGGTGAGCTTTTGCTAGACAAGTTCATTTTTACTTTTTCATTTTCGCTTCTGGGTTTTGTTTTGGTCCTCTCTCTCTCTCTCTCTACCCATCTTTTCTGCCCTTTTGCGGTTCAAATTCCACGCTTTCTCTTCGATGACACGGCTTTCACACCTCAACCCTTTGAACTTTCAATCTTTCGTACAATCTCTTGAGCTGAAAGTTTAGCTTTATATTGAGCTAAATCATCATTAGAGCTTGTTCTTTTTCAGGCACTTCCACGGATTCGTCGACTTGGGTTTTACCCTTTTCCTCTCTCTCATATACTCCTCTTGTTTGCTGCGGAGGATCTCTCCCTCGCAACCCATTTGCATTCCCTCTGCCGTAGACAGATTGATCTTCCCAAGAAGGTCGAACTTGGGTTCTGTCCTGGGATTTTCTTGAGAATTCGAATCGATAGAGAAAGAAAGATGATGTGCTTTTACTTCAAGAACAAATCCAAGTGCAAGGACAAAGCTGTATCCGCCCCGGAAATCGGAACCGGGCAAGAACCCGGCAATTCGGCTCGGACGACGAGGTCATTGAGCTCATTGCCATCCCCTAGAAGAAGCATACCTGAATTGTACAAAGAAAAACAGCACACTATGAGGGTTTTCACCTTCGAGGAGCTGAGGGAAGCCACCAATGGATTTAGCAGGATGTTAAAGATCGGCGAAGGTGGTTTCGGGAGTGTTTATAAGGGCACCGTTAAGCCTCCCAATGGTAAAGGTCGTCCTCTCGTGGTTGCTATCAAAAAGCTTAATCAGACTGGATTGCAGGTGATGATGGCTTTTGTAGTTCAATCATTTTTATCACTGTTGACTGCTTGTAGACTTTTTTCACATCTTTGTAGCATTGGCCTTCTTTCGGAGGTCAGGTCATTTTGTGATGTTGCTTGTGATTGCATTGGTTCTGCAATCTACAGTTTGATTTAATGAGTCATTCGCAGTAGATGAGGAATAAGGATTGACAGATACATACGAAACTGTAGCAGATGGAGGTTATTGAACAGGTGTTTCAAGTGGTGAAGATTCATTTGATTATTTTTTTTTGGCTAATGGTATTTGGATAATGCATAATCTCATCTACTTGTCTTAGTTATTGACGTGGAGTTCATGATCTGATATGGCTAACAGCAATTAATTCACATTTGATCAAGTTGGTGTCCTATTCGGTGCCTATAGTGTGAAAATTTTCAAAATATTGCTGCAAATGAACACAGATGATGAAGCTGATGCAGTGCCTATGCCTAGGAATAATTAGGAAAAAATCTGATAACCGAGTGAGGATGTGAAAATTGGTACAACTTTTTGCACTTTAGAGGATCATCAGCCTTTATATCCGGTTGCCGGCATTGTTTCTGGCATTAAATTCTGGAGATAATGGTGGCTACCTCTTTATGAGGCACTGTTTTTGGTTTCCTAAGGTTGAATTCGATGGCAAAATAGTATCTGCACAATTTCATTTGATCAATTTAGCTGTATCTGCTGTCCACCCTCCAGACCTGCGGATCGATTTCATTTTCTAATGGGTGTTTTCTTTCAATGTGCAGGGTCGTAAAGAATGGCTTACAGAAGTTCAATGTCTCAGCATCGTGAATCACCCGAACCTTGTGAAGCTTTTAGGATACTGCTCTGTGGAAAACGAAAGGGGCGTGCAGCTCCTCTTGGTCTATGAGTTCATGCCGAACCGGAGCTTGGATGACCACCTCTTCAACCGGGGTTTGCCTACTTTGCCCTGGAAAACTAGATTAGAAATCATTCTTGGAGCAGCCGAGGGACTGGCTTATCTGCATGAGGTCATGGAACCCAAGGTACAACTTATGGCCAAAGCAATCAAGTTAGTTGACAACATGATTGTATCTGTTTCAATTAGGATGTGTCTTTGCTGTCTGAGTACATGATGCTCTAACTCCATCTATGTATGTCTATATATATGATGGTATGATTTGATTCGCATTTTTGGTAGGATTTTAAGGCGCTTGAGCCTGGTAATTTACTAAAAGGATTTGAAATTTCCCTATCCATCTTGTAACTGTTCCTCTGATCCAATGCACATACTTAGTCAAAAGAATGCAGCGCGGCTTCTGAAGGTGTTATTAAGCTGGAGTCAACTGTCATGTTTACGTATCGCTGAAGCAATTCCTATGATTGTGCAGGTAATTTACCGAGATTTTAAATCATCCAATGTCCTTTTAGACGAAAACTTCAACGCGAAGCTATCTGATTTCGGGATGGCAAGAGAAGGGCCAGCAGATGATCGCACTCATGTGACTACAGCGGTAAGAGTTATTGACTGAAACCTCTGTTTTAGACACATTTTTCTGTTCCATAGGCATCAATGTGAAGCATGATTAATAATCAGTAAATAACTGAGAATCACCCTAGTCATAGACATGACGGCATTTTCCTTACTTGTGATAACTATAATCAGGTGGTGGGAACATATGGTTACGCTGCACCAGAATATGTCGAGACGGGCCACCTCACGATCCAGAGCGACATATGGACGTTTGGGGTGGTGCTCTACGAGATCCTCACAGGGAGGCGGGCGGTGGAGAGGAGCCGCCCGCCAAAGGAGCAGAAGCTACTGGACTGGGTGAAAGATTTCCCTGCGGACAGCAAGAAGTTCATAATGATAATGGACCCACGGCTACGGAACCAGTACTCTTTCGCTTCAGCTAGGACAGTCATGAAATTGGCGGAGAGTTGCTTACTCAAGAATTCAAAAGAAAGACCCGCAATGAGTCAGGTGGTCTTGACCTTAAAGCAGGCAATAGAGCAATCAGGAGAGGCAGCACCTCCTGTCACTGGTGGGAATGCTGAATCATCTGGTACTAAAAAAGTTGGTCAAAGGAGGAAGTGACATGAATCAATCTAATCCAGGGAGGTCTGCTACTTCCATGTCGAGATTGGCATAAGTAACTAACGTATCTCTAGATATACAAAGGACGCAATTATGCGAGAAGAAGAGAGAGGCGATGCGGATGCGCGATGGAATCTGTTAATTTGATGTAAATGTTGAAGCCATTACAGAGCTCGTGAGGAGGAATTTCAGGAGATTAATTTCTATTCTTTCCTTTTTTTTTCCTGTGGTCACTGAGAATCTGGGGGATGTTGTTCTCATCGCTGTGTAAATCAACCTTTTCTGGTCCTCTGTTCGTTCTGTTTTCTGCAGTTGCTGCTGTTGAGGTGGTTGTGTTTGGACTTTTTCTTCTCCTCCTTGATTTCCAACATTGAGATGGTGTTGGCGCACTTACATATGATATGTGGGATCAGCAACTCAATGGAAGATGACGTATACTTTGTAATTATTGCAAATAAGTCTTAGAAGTTTTGGAGCTATAACGAAGATTTCCTCTGATTTTCATGATGGCGCACTCCCTATATATGTCACATGGGCAACTCTCGACTGAACAACCTTTGTGGAAACTTCTGGACTGATTTGCTTCAGATAAAAAATTTATGACAAGGGCATTAATCACTTCCATAGTGGTGGTAGGCCTACGACAATCGTGGGGTTGTGTTGGGCAATAACTGGGTTTTGTTAATAAGTGTTCGACTAGTACTAAATGAGAATTTAAGGATGGAAATGACAAATTCTCAACGCACAATAGATAACTCTTGATATTTTCACTTGCTATAATAAAAAACGCAACTTTCTAAGCATAATTATTACTTTCCATTAAAACTCCGTTTATTTCACGGAAAATAACTTCAGAAAACATTTTTCGAATTTTCCGTATTCGTTTCACGGAAAATGAAAACTGGAAAACATTTTCTACAACTTCTTTCACCTTACTTTCTTTCGCTAAGCACATTTTCCTTGTATTTCTATGTTTTTTTTTTATTATTATTTTAAAAATCGACATTTTTTTTTTTTTTTTTTTTTTCTTCTTCTTCCTCACTGGTCATCGATTATTTTAAAAAAACATAAAGGAAGAAGAAGAATGAAAAAGAGAAAAAGAGAAGGAAAGCAAAGAAATTTGAAATTAAAAAAAAAAATCGATTAAAAAAAAAAAAAATTTATTAAAATTGAGTGCATGTAGGAAAAGATTTTCTTCTTCTGAACGGCAGAAAACATTTTCTAACTCAATTTCAAATTTCAGTTGAACACCTAAAAATATAGTCATTTTCCTAGAAAATAACTTATTGGCCACATTATTCGCAAAACGAATGGAGCATAAGAGAGATGTAGAAGTGCTTTCTATCATTTTACTTTAAAAAAATAAGATAAGTGTGTAAAATACGCGATTCAATGATGGATTAACCAGTTAATGGGCTTAAACAGTCCTTTTGGGCCCATGGGCCCCGGGCCCAGTTCATCGGGCTTCTTCTTCTCGTCAGGTTTCCTGGGGACATTCCGCCGGGGAGATAGCGAGGCGAGAAGTCCAGCTACCGGCTGCTCCCCGAAACCTTCAAGTTCGCCTTTAAACCCAGCAAAAATCCTCTCTCCGATGGAGAAGACCTTCACGCTCCTCCACACCGTCGCCACCGCCGGAGTCTTCTCCGCCATCTCCTTCTGGTAACACTCGCTCCCTCGCTTTTTCGTCGTATCCGAACCGGGGAGCTCCTCGGGTCGGAGCTCCGACCTCCGAGCTCGGAGGCGGCGTCCTGATCGGAACCTGCTTTTGGCCTAGGTACGGGTTCATGTTCGGGAGAGAATCCGCTCGCAAGGAGCTCGGCGACCTGATCGACGGCCTCCGCAGGAACAGCGGCGACGGCGGTGCGGACTCCGCGTCTCGCACGTGAAAGTACGTCCTGTTCGATGCTCAGGTTCAGTTCCGAGCTCGGCGTGTGCTGCAGATTTTTAGCATTTTTTTTTTTGTTTTTTTGGGTGGCGAGAATTGTGTTCTGATCGCGCCTTCGGATTCGGTGACTGCGAGCGGAACGAGAAATGTAGTTTCCAGTTTTCTGGTGAATTCGAGGTAGGATCGAGATGAAACGGTGCGGTAGCAGAGATTCGTATCTACTACACTTGAGCACGTCTCGTCTGAAAACACGATCGATTAGCTTAATTGGATTTCGTGCTTCTCTTCCTCCCTTGTACTGTCAAAGTTATGGAAATGTACACAAGCTTCTAACCGAGGCTGCACTACTCCCATTACCTGTTTATTATCAGATTGGAACATGCTTTTTCATGTCTTTGTATGCTCCTCTCTTAAACTGTATAATCGGTACTGCCTTGCTAAGAAATAGCACATCTAAAGTACTCTAAATAGTTCGTTTCTTGGCTAGAAGCATTGCATCCTTGTAATTACCAAGTTGAAGGGATCTTTCCCCATGCTATGTCTTCTCAACCTTATGTCATTATCGTCAATTTTATTTATTTTTGGTCAGAATTGTCAGCAAGTAGTCAGTTAATTTTACTACTGGTATGAGGAAGAGAGTTTTACTGCTCAAAAGTTGGCCCACATATTTCATTCTCCTTCCTATCTTGAAAAAAAGATAAAACCTATTTATCAGAAATACAATGACCACCTGTAAAATGATTGTCGTTCACGTAATTCCTTAACCTCGAAAAGGATGTGGACATTGGATAAGTGGGGTTAGTCCGATTAGCATAGAGTAGAGTACTCTCTGTAAAAATAGATGTGCAGTACATCCATATCATAGACATTAGCCTTCAAAGTGCGATATCAATAATAGGTCAGAAGTTCGAAGCCTGTATGCAAATGTGTCTTTGTATTCATTATATAATTTTTTTTTAACACACTGACGATCTTGCTGGTACTTTCATGAGCAAATTGGTTAATATTCAGTATGACCCTGAGAGTAAGGTCTTAAGGATGTTGCAACAGACCAGGAAAGTTAGAGTTCTGGGTATTCAGTTTAACATATTGACTTGGTAAGTGTCATCTTGTTGAAATGGATGAAAAAAGTAGCAGCCACCCCTACAACCCTTCAGAAAAGGTAATAAGAGAAGAAACGCTCCCAAATTTTTTCTCTGGAGAGTTGTTTGTGGGGAAAGACGTACTGAAGAAGGAAAATATGGAAAACAAATCAGTCTTGCATACAAAAGTCGCTATTGTAGTTCAGATTCTGTCAACCAAAGAGCAAACGAAATATTACGCAATTGACCCAGATATTGGGTCTACCCCTCTTCCTGTATATTACATGATTTCGGAATATTACGCAATTGACCCATACAATTCATACTTCTATTTCTAAACATGTGGCATGCCATGCCAGAAAATTTGTTGTATATTTGCTATGATAGTATAATCGTTTCCACATATGCTGCATAGTCATACATTAGGATGCCCATATATTGTTTTCTACACAAGAGCAGCCTCCTTGATTTTGGTGGCACTTTTCTCTTTGATAAAACCAATGTAGAGGTCAGTCCTGCCCAAGTCGGACTCGGATAGTCTGTTGTTCCCACCTTCAGACATGCTTTTCACGAACCAGGCTAAGTTTCGCCAGTTATTCTCTTCAAACAACCTCTTATTCATTCTCAAATATGTGAAAGCACTCAACGAGTTGCCAGAATCTGACCTACTTGTTGAGAGAACTTGTGCGTATGCACCTTCATCATATCTCTCTAGTGCATTCTCCCCAGCAAGGTCTGCTCCTGCAGTTTTAGCTGCCACCTTCACCTGTCGAACTAACCCTTCTGGAGAGCAATTCGCGTGCTCAGGCTGTTCTCCATCTCTCATTTCCATGCACGTGAAGTTCAGCACAACCCCATGTCTTCCCATCACTCGTGCAATTGGTAGATACCCATCATGATATCTGGTGTTATAGTATCCAGCTGTCAATTCAGCTGCATGGGATCTTGTTCCGTAATGCCAGTGAATACCAGCCACTTTTCCTGAGAGCTTTACTTGGGTTCCTTGGAATACTCCTTTTGCAGCTGCTAGGATTCTGTCACCATGCTCTAATAGCTTTTCAGAGTACCATTCTAGAAAGAACTTTCCATACTCAGTGTTCCATGTCCCTTCCCGTCTGAAGAACCCAGTTTCTTCGGGAAACTGATTGTATTGTCCAGAGTCATGGGGTCCAGACTTTCCCCAGTCCGTGTGCCCTAGTGCCTCTGCTGATGCTTGCAGTGAAGCCCTCATGTACTGCATTAAGACAAATCAGTGTCAACAGTGAGATTTACCAGAATTCAGTAATAAAAGTGACTGTTCATGCGTATTGATTTAATCATCGACTAATTTATTAGTATTGTACTCTATTGTTTATCTGTGACTAGTTGATTTTGAGCAATAAGTGGTCATTGTTATAATTTAATCATTGGACTATTCCAGAAACAGTGGGGTCAGTGTAGATTGAGAATCTCTTGTCCAAACATTCACCTTGTCATAGCACTGGAATTCTCCAATTCCAGGAAACCTCCAAGTTCCGTTACTTTCAGGATAAGATGGATATCTCAATTCTCCGCAAGGACCCATGCCAACTTGAATTTCCTGCAGTGAAAACCAAAATTAATATATGCGCTTTAAGAAATACAGTTAATACTCATGGTAGGAAAATGCTATCAGTTATAACTATGTAGTCAATTCAGGATATTTTAGACATGTTTTTAGATGCCAGTGGTCCACCACTTGGATAATAGCACACTCTTGTGATATTTTGATGCTATCTCTTCATGATTTGATTTTTATCTTTTGTGCCTTTCTTAAATCTTCACTAATAATCCAGATGCACCATTTTCTGCTTAATGCTTGTGTAGAATCCATTCAAATGTGTCCAAATGGCTTGCAGTACTTCAAATTCCTATATGGTTTGAAGGGATGGTTACGCCTCTCTAGGTGAATTCTTAATGCTAATTCTAAGGCAAAAAGCCCGGTTGATGATTAAGCCTCTAGCTTTAAGAATGGAATGTTTTGCAGGGTAGATACATATTCAGGGGAGTGGATAAAAAGATGTTGCTACAATGTTTTCAATTTGAGAAATGTTGCGATGAATTGTGTCCAAAATATCTTCGTTAGGTCTGCTATAAGTTAGAGAGCACTCCTGAAAGTTGTACTTTGCTGGCTGCTTATAAGGATTGGAATTAAATAGTACTTTTAGGTAGTAAATTAAGCATCATGGGATGTGATTGATGCTTACCGCAATAACATTGCCCAGGTCACCACTGAACCTGTCCCGGAAGCTTTGCATATAGTCTGCATAGACTTGAATGGGTGTTCTTCCTCTCAGCACTGGCAATGAATCACAACCTAAGGAGATGTACTCGGAATTTCTTCTGCCAGATTCGTCTGTGTAGACCAGGTCAGGATTCTTACTGATTTCTTCGAGCGCCCACGGAGGTAGAGGAATGCTAGAATCAATGAAGAAAAAAGTTTTCACAACCTTCATCCATGGCACAATAATCAAAGGGAAAAGTTATCCGTAATTTAAGACGGTATCGATTTGAAGTTCTGGAATAAGAAATTAGAAAATGCATGAATTGGGCAATTACAATTTTTTCTGTTTGAGACACTAGCTCAACTTAGCGAACCTACCTGACAGCAAGAAGGTCCTGATGATTCGAATACTTAATTCAGCCATGGTGATCTATCTTCTTGATGGTTAAGTAAGAGGCGATTGTGATTTTGATTCATGACTTAAACTGGTAAATAAATGAACGAGGAAAGATGCTTCGAATTCGACCCGTACCTGCAGGAATCACCAACGTTGCCTCCGCACTGATGGAAGGACATAACTACTTGAAGCTTCAAGCCATGCCTTGCCACCATCTGCACCAGTTCCGCATACCCTTCCCAGTTGTACTGCATCGGTCCATCTTTCTCCACTAATCCCCACCATGCGTCCACCATCACCCCTTCAACTCCTGCGCTCTTTAAAGCCATCAAACTCGCATTCATAGCCCGCGGCTTGTTCAAATTCCCTCCGTGCGTTACCGTGTCAAGTGGCAACATGATGTACACCGGAACCTTTGTGCCTTGTTGGCCATGAGAGACCGTCAAAGCATGGAGCTTTTCCAATATATCTTTCTTTCTCACCTGCGTACTTATGCCTCTTTCCGCCACCTCATGCATCGAACTTTTCGCTCGGAGACGCCGTGAGGGCTTTATTTGTGTGAAGCTAACCGTGCCCAAAATTTCAACGGGGGTTTTGAAGGATTTGTTATCTTTCAGATTGATGAAAGACGTGGATGAACGTAGGGTGAGAGCCATTTTGGTTCTGAGATTTGTGGGAAGTGGGGAATTGTGGAAATGGATGAAGAATGTGTCTTTATTTATAAAAGGAAAGCGTGTTTGGCGTTTTAAAGGAGAACGATGGTGGGCTCTGGGGCATAAAACTTCAAAAGCGCAAAAATATTCAAATCCTCGTCAGCTCAACTTTTCGAAACGAATCATTTGGATTGATCCCCTGTTGGTGTTTTGCACCCTTTCAACACTCGTTTTGATGATAAGAGTGCAAAGACTTCTCGTAAATGTCGGCTTGTAGCTAGTCGACGATTCCGTCTACTCACCTCAGCTGGTCGACGATTCCGTCTACTCACCTCTCATAAGTAATCTTCAGCCAAAAACATTGCTTAAATGTCTAAAAACTTAAACGAACCGCTCTGACTCTTGGCACCTATTATCCTTATTATTATATCTTAGAATAACCTCATCCTAAGAGAGTCAAAAGGCAGAAATAATTTCGGTATTTATGAAGGTAGTAGTAAAAACACGTGACATCATCCTACTTGGCCTGGGAAGCAATGTTTTTTTCCCGAACCCTTCAGCTCTAGGATTCGTTCTGCATGACTGTCGATGCGAAAATTACTTTGCATATTTTCACACAGCTCTCTTGTGGTGAAGCGATGGGGGCGTCGCTGCATGGCCAACAAGAGACCTTTTGATAGGCTTTGCTTGGAATGATTGGTTACTCCATGGATTGCTTGCCCGCATGCATAATCTCACATGTGCTAATCGCTTCGTGTAAGTCATAATTTAACTTGGAGCTACGCCTACTCTTCTGCTATTTTATTCATCATTTTGGATACAGCAACTTTTGCGGTAAATCCAACCTCCTTTTGCTTTCATTATTCATTCTTCGTCGGATAGATTCCGCACCGTTTTGCACTCTTATCTCCTGTACGTGATAAACAACGGGTGGCTTTGCTTCGTCAAGGTCCAGGCAAACGTCACAGAAATTAGCCTCCTTCCCTTGGGTCCTTCTCCTCCTTTCTTGGAATTCCATTCTTGTGGACGAAAAAATCAAGAATTTGTTGTTGCCGAGAAAAATAGACAGAATTATGAGATTTTTCTTGGTTTTGGTTTGCTTAAGATAAGAGTGCATGCTGGCACTTTTCGGGTCGAATTCTTGCGGTCGACAATGAAGTTGCTCTCTTTCCGTGCTCTTCGGTTCTTGGATTCTTGTCCCTGTTCGCTTTCGAGCTAAGAAAGTTCAATTTCTGAAACTGATTCACCATATAACCTTTTCTTGCCACGTTTTAATGACTTGGTTTTCTCTTTTCGGGTTTGTGATTTGTTGGTCGGCCGTGAAAGGATCGAAAGTCGCATCTCTCGTGCGAATCTAGGGATGTCAGAGGGACTCGTTTGATGGATAATACGATGAAAGGATCGAAAGTCGCATCTCTCGTGCTGAGTCAATGGTGAATATTCAAAAAGTGAAGATCTTCAGCCATTCCACGTCTTTCACTATAAAATTTGCATCTTTTTCTCATGCACAAATCTACGGGTACGAAGTGGACTTGTTGTAATTACTATCTTAACTCCTCCTCTTCTTGATTACTGCCATAATAAGCGAATAATCTCCTTCTATTCAAACATACCCAACAAGGACTTCACCATGGAAAATTATCAATAGAAAAATCACATTTCTTAAATCAAAGTTATTCAACTCAAAAGATAAGGAAATAGTGCTCATGTTTTTCTCATGTTGACATAATATCTAGAACTATAAAAGAGATAGAAACCTTAATTATTATTCATGTAACGTAGTAATTACTTACCTCAAATAAGAAATTCTGAGGTGCTGCACACTTATTTTAGCTTTCAGTATAGATTTTATTGTGTTTTCGAAATGTGATTGACTTGTTCTATTGGGTTAAGAAATACTTTTTTCTTTCCAATCTATCTATAATTTCATATATACACAGTGGCGGACGCAGGATTTAATGCTTGGGGGCAGAGTCGCGCTTTAATTTTTCACCACAGTGCATACAAGGATGCAACCCAAATATTGATGGTGTCAGATTTCTACCGCTCAGATGAATATTGTTCTTCATGAAAAATAAACACATCGTCGACTAACTAAAAATGACCAAATCAGCCCGTAATTTCGGCCATTTAGAAAATTCATCATGGATTAAGCATTCACAAATTGTGTTTTGTACAGTATATTAAAAAATAGTTACCTATGCGTCGTTAAGATAATACTCTGATAACTTTTGTTGCTTCATCTTGGGATCCCACTTTCATGATCAAACAGTATCCAAACGATGAGAATGTTCTGCACTTTCTACTGTTGAATTTACAGAAGATATTATGAAAAGAAGCACAATGGAAGGTATATGCTGTTACTTTAAGTCCAATACACTGCTTTCTCTCAGATCTTTCACTGGAAATTTTTTTCTCAACCCAATTCTCGTATATGGTTGTGGAAATGACCATTTGATTTTGATGTATCCTACAGTAATCTTCGACGTGATGTATGTTTCTAGCTAGAAAATATTTTCACTATTATAATCGAGGAAAAGTGACCCTGCACTTGATACTCACGCAGTTATTGTGTTCAAAATATAATTCTGTTTTCATTTCAGGAAAAAAAAACTTAGAAGTTTAATCTCCATGAAGAGAATTTACATGAGATTGTAGGAGAAGTGAAAGGAACTGCTTTTGCCTTGGAACTGTTCACCTTTAGAGATCTAATTATGCCGACGATCAAGTGCATCGAGAGGGTGGGACCTGAACAGGTTGATGTGGATGTAATGGTCCTAATTCAAAGGAGGGTTTAGCTGTTCCCACCATGTAAACCCTAGGCCTACCATTTCCCCATTTTCTTGTGGAGGACGTGAGGCCTTATCTCCTCACGCTGAAACATGAGGAATAAGTAACATCAATTTATTTATTTTTTTAAATTGAAAGACAAGGATAGACCGCACTTACTGATGGAGGGGGAGGCTTAGGGTGCTAAATCTTTTTGCTCATAATGAATTCTATAACTAAGAAGATAAGAAGAAAGTAAAGAAGCCAAAGTACGATAAAGAGCAACTATTTGAAAAAAGAAAAAAAGGATGACTTGTGGTTAGGGTTGAACAGTTCTAAGGTTTGTCCAGATTCTATTTGAAATTTAAAACCGGCCATCGAAACAAGTTTACTAATTTTTAGAGTTTGAAACTTATTTCGCATACCTAGAAACTTAGAGTTTACCATATTGCAAGTTCTAAGGTAAATCCAAGTTTCACTTATATTCTTAATTGAATTATTGCAATAAATCATTATTTTTAATGATCACTAATCACAACTCATATCTAAATACATAAAAAACATCAAAATAAATATAGTAAAAGTTTCAGTCATATATATCATCAGAAATGGAAGCTCAAACTAGTAGTTTTAGATTACACACTTATCGCCGAAAAACTTATTCTAGATTCTTGTCAGATTAGGTTTACCAATTCTTATAATCTAAAAGTGACCTTGCATACTATGAAACCTAAACCAATCCAATTCTCCGATTTTTTATTCTACCTTGGAACCATGCTCAACCCTAATTATGCCTGCTAAAATCGGACACATATCACATATGTTCCCCCTTTGGGCTACCAAACTAGTACACATCGAATTCTATTTGGGAGCTACCAAACTAGTACACATCGAATTCTATTTGGGAACCAAAAGTTGGGTCGACTTAATCCCAACATCAATACATCTAGAGAAGTCTTTGGTCAATTCGACGAGGAGTCGTGTCCGTCTGTCTCACTTCTATTGGCGAATTGCTATTTTATTCTTTACTAAAATTGGGCTTTGCTCCCACAACCATACGGATTCTTGATAGGAAAAAATGGCTTGGTTCGAACCTTAGCTATGACAAGAGCCGCAGTTCTTTTCTCCAGTACAGAAAGCAAACGTTAATGACGGTTAACCTGCTTTCTCTGTCTCTGTCTCTGTCTCTGCCTTTGGGGTGAGCCATGTGAAGAAAAATGCAATTTGACTTGCTTCACTTTCCACGGGCCTGGAAAAGTGAGAACTTTAAATTGGCGTTTTGCATTCAATCTCACACCTTGCAATTATTGTCAGGTAGCAAATCCTACAAAAGGGTCCCCGCGCTTTCAATTACCGCCTTCTTCCTCCTCTTTTTCCGCTATGTCTTGTGGTTCCTCATTGTCGAAACGTGTCCGCTTCTTTCTTCGCACATGCTCGGGGTCCCTCCATGCCTTAACGTGTGTTCTGGTGCGTTTGCTTAGCGTGAAAGCAAAATTTCAGAGAGAGAGAGAGAGAGAGAGAGAGAGAGAGACAGGACAGACAAGTTAGGCTACCAAGATTGACAAATCTGGGTTACGGTGATGTTGAACTCGATTTCACAAAGTAACATTAGATTGTAAGCTAAACAAGATTTTGGGTTTGTCTAGCATAAAGTTTGGCATCATTATGTGTTTCGGTGATGTTGAACTCGACACTGAATTGAAGCAGAAACTGTTAGGGTCACTCCATAGTTAAGCGGCCAACAATATCAAGTCCATCGCCAATCGACCCATCAAATGTTCTTTCTTTCGTTCTTTTGGTCATGGCTGATCAGATGTTTCGGATGCTGATGAGTGTGTCTCAGCTACTCCTAACAGATAAACTTCTAGACCGAGCGTCTTTAACTGGTTAAAAAAATGAATAAAGGAAAAGAAAAACATAATTCCATGTTCCCTACTATCCATGAACCCCTTCCTGCCAAACGATATAGCATTCAAATATCTAGATTCGCCTCTTGTATACGGAAATATCTTTCAAAGTATCGAGATATTTCTTGGAATCTGTCAGTCTTAGGTATGGATATTTATGCTGGCCGTCTTCTTTTCTCCAGTTCAGGAACCCGCATCAGGCAGTCCTTATCTATCGTTGTCCGCTGGCGACAAAAAACCACAGGCCTAGAGAAAAAGAGAAGGATCCATAGAGAAACTCAAAGGGAGAATCGTGAGACATTAAGAAACATGTCCAAATAGTATATTTGCTGCAGAGACTAGTATCTCGCCTGTGTTGAGCCATCGGGAAAAATGAACCATGCCCCTTATTTACGCAATTCGACTTGCTAATATGAAATTTAAACAGAAACAGAACAAGTTATTTTCCATCAATGATCAGTCGACCTCGCCTATATCCTGCTTAATATTACGATACATTGCTTGTAGACAACTGTCGGATCATTTGAAAGATCACAATCTGAAAAGACGGTCAACTTGGGTGGAGAAACACGAACTGATGGAACGACGTAAAGGCTTATCTTCACAGTGAAATACTACTCCACAGTCGGCCAGATTCGGGAAAAGAGCCATGAGCCATTAGTTCTCTTACCTCTCTTACGATTATGAAACACTCAAATCAAGGAAACATCATGCAAACTTGCATTACATGAGAGATTGATATGACAATGCGTAGGTCTACTACCAAACATCCTTAACAGGAGAAAATCCACGAAATGATGGCCATGCATTATTAAAATGTCATTATACAAAAACATCTTATGTCACTGGACTAAAACGTTTGTAGACTCCTGTAAGCGGAATGAGCTTTTCTCTTCACTACAGCCTTCCAGCGAGAAAATTTCTGATGATTACAACACAGCTCAAGAGCAAAATGACAATACTCACAATAACCAAATTTCAGCACTCAGATATAGGGAACACCGATCCAATTCTATCCCCGAACCTATAGCATTTGATGTTAACAGAATATGGGCCCAGCTGGACGTGGTTGTCCTCTCTACCCACAAAATAACATAGAGTATAGAGGGCAACTTCAAACTCCGGGCTTACACCAACTAATGTGCTGGACACGGATTTGAGAATCCCATTCCATTCAAACTGAACAGTGAGCAACTGGGTTTCAGAGTCCGGCTGCAAGTGCAATGACGAGAGAAATTAGTAGTTGAAAATGCAGTTAAGTAAAAGATCACATGTTAGCTTAATATTTCCGATTCAATTGTAAGAGTAATCTACCTCATTAAGTTTCATCCAATATATACCATATTAAGAACAGGCAAAATGCTCGGCTCCACTTGGAAATATGGTAATTGTCAATTCGCATTTAGATAAAACAGGGGAACAGGTGGCAGGTATGAGAACATGGAAAACAGAGCGTACTGCAAAATATCCAGTTGATGCACTGCATATGTAAGTACATTCCAGAAGAAGCATGTAAGGGGCTTCACTACTGGATTAGGACAACACTGTCAAATATATCACTATGAAGTTTGTAAAAGAACTATGTAATTCCCCTAAATATCTCAAAGAGATTCCTAATTTTTCAACATGTGAATATTGACAAACGTCAACACACAGTACAAGTCCCTTCTAATAGCCACTTGGTTCAACAGCTCAACTCCAAGAAAGAATGCCCTCCAACCTACATGAAACAAGAGGCACGGCAGCTACAGCTTCCTGCAGTCACTAAATTCCGGGCCTATTATCTCTTGAGATATGATTGATCTAGAATATATATCATGCAATGAGTATATTGCAATAGAAAAGAATCCCCACAGAATGCAGCATGTCACAATGCTGGGTACTCTAGATGAATGTTATGTAACTTATGTGCACGTGTGCTTTCCCAGTGCTTTGATGTCAAAAGGGAACGCTTAGTACAGTAGTGACGAGAATCTAACAGAAAAGAACGTGCAAAATAGAACAACCGATTATAGTAGAACATATACCCAAAAGCTTGGGTTAAAGACAGGTATGATAGGATTGCTATTACTTACACTCTCCCCACGGCGTCGAGGAAAAATGTAACCTTGATAATCAACTCTTCCTTTTGCCTCTTCTAGGTAAAACTGGAAAGGCGAGACAAAAAAAGAAAAGTGTGAGAAATAAATAAAAATAAACAGCAACTTCGACTTTGTTCATAGCATATAATTTATTCTACTTCTGTCACGGTGGAAAGACACATGCCAGATGATACTGAGTCTAAGACAGAAAGAGAAGTACCAAAGGGAATAATGTACAAACAAATTTCTACTTTTTGGCCTTTCGGTTAAGATGCATCTCAAAATACTTTTCAGTGATACATGTAGGTGCAAATGATCGGTAAGAACTAAAGTCATCTTCTTAAAACTATGAACCTACACTGTTTAGTTAATTGCATCAGTAAGCAAAGAATAAACAAAGTGATGGCAGAATCTGAAACTAATTCGACAGTTCCAATTGAAAGATCCAAGTAGTATAATCATTTACCTCATCCTTATTTTAAATATGAGCAAGAAAGGAAATGCAGCTAGATAGGTTACCTGAAGCCAATTATGGAAGCCAGAAACTTCTTCTTCTTCACCACGTTGCTTGATTTCCCCAACAAAAACATGTTCAAAAGCAGATGAGGAACTGGATGTACCACCCCGGCCATAAAGATCAAACCACAGCCGCATCATCACACTTTTGAATTCTTCACGGTCACCAGATACCATGCCCTTGGACGACAAATACTTGTGAAGATACTTGATTGGTGCTGTTCTGCTAATTTCTTCTATAAAAGCAACCTGCTCCTGCCTCTCTTCAGATGTCACAGTTTCTTTACAACCTCCATTAGGATTGTAATTATCAAGAAGAGAACAAAAGCGAGAATAAGTAGGCTTTCTGAATACATCTTCACTCAGCCAGCTAAATAAGCTTCCCTCTGCCATGTCTTCCTTTTGATAGACCTTCTTTCCCTCAGCACAATCTATCTGATAGTCCTTGCCTGGTATCAATCGGTTCAAATCAAGTTCCCAGAGTTTGCTACAGGCTTGTGATAAGTCAGACAGTTCCTCCTCTGTGGGTTCTAAGCCTGAACCAATTTCAACGTCATCCGAGTATTCCTGCTCACTAGGAGGCCGTTTGTATCCATGCCAGTGATCCATCTGAACCTGAATGGGTAGATTAAAGTTCTTAAAATGACAGAAATAATAGCACCAGGTCAAGAACACAATAACTAGAGATGTTCTGTCAGGTGATACTAATGTCGAACATCAAATAGATTATGGTTATCATGATAGCACAATGCCAAAATCTTGTTGTGGATTGTCTAGGCTAAACACCCATATAAAGACCAGCAAGATGATGATATGAAAAATGCTTCACAAGTGAAGCTCCCTCTTCAATCATTATTATTATTATTATTATTATTATTATTATTTGGTGTGTTACTCTTTCTTATTAGGTTGGTCATAAAGTAAGTGATCTATACATGCCAAATATCAGTCCCCAAATCGCCCACAATTCAAACCATGTCCATATTGTCTAAGGTGATCAAAAAACAGATGAGTGTAATCAGTTTCACTTCTTTTCTGCTGTTACCCATTTCTTCCTAATGAAAACTCACCTTAACATCATTTTCATCTATATCACAAATGTGAATCTGTCCGGCCATGATCTCTTAGCACAAAGAGAACTAAGCTAAGAAGCCAAAAACTCATTGACACTACTTCAAATTTGATTCACAAGAGGAACTTTAGAAAGCAGTCCACATTTCACTATCCTTCAAATTGTTTTCTGATGTAACAAGAACCTTGTGAGGTTGCCTCTGATGCTTTCTGCCGACAGTTTCCCAGTTGTCAGTATTCTCCTGGTCGTCCTCCTGTTAAAAGTGATCACGCAAAATTTCATTTTCGTGTCTTGTAATAGGGTCTCTCATATCAGAAACAGGTAAAGAAAAAGGAAAAAAAAAAAAAAAAACAGCACACCTTTCTGTTCCAAGAGGTTTGGTCGTAGTTATGTCGTCTGCCATCTTCATGAGTTTCATACTCCTGATCTACAGCCTGCGGCAATTGGAGAAATATTGAAGACAAAATGCAGATGACAAAATGGAGAGGCAAAAGCAAAAGGATGAAGTGAAAACTGCGACAACCAGCGCCAGAACACAATGCAAATAATTCCACCTAGCATCTGTAACTACTTGAAGCAAAATAAAGACAACAGGGACCCCAAACGAATCCAGCTACATACAAAAGCATCATGGGCTTAACATTGAAACTGTCTTCACGTGCCTACTATATATTATCTTATCGCCATTTGTGTTATACTAATCGATACCATTTAATCCGAGATAAATCATACTGATAATGACTGTCAATTCAAGGAGGTTGTAGAACCGACGCGGTACATGTAAACCTCCGTACATGCATTTGCAAGCCCCTTATCCTAGAAAGATACCACCAACACTAGCTGAACCACTCGAACAAAAGCCTGGATCAACACGCAGACCACTCCAACACTGCGCAGATCCAATGCAACAGCACCGATCAAAACTAAATTTTACCACTTGGGGCCGCCTCGAAGGTCTCGACTCCGCGCTCCCCCACCCCGCGTGCTCATTCTCGCTCTTCTCCTGCAAAACCACATCCCGATCAGGCCCCCAACTCCGAATCCTGCACCACAAGAGATAACCCAAAAGGGTACGATTTCAAATGTTGAGCCGAACCTCCTCGTTCCACGAAGTACGGCGATGTCCCTGTCGTCGATCCTCGCTCTCCCGTCCCTCGTCGCCGTCCTGATCTCCCGACACCACCTGCAAAAAAAAAAGAAAAGACATTCTCGTTTCACCACCGATCGCCAGCACCGATCACGTCCGTCACAGGGAAACGGATAACAGAAACGAAACGGCTCGATCGACGGGCACCGACCTCGGCCCAGGTGGATCTGGAACGCTCATCGCGCGACTGCTGCTGGTCGGAGTCTTGGTTCTGGTCTTCGCGGTTCCGGTCTTCATGGTGGCCGCCGAGGGCCACGTCGATCAGGCCCTTGATCAAACCCTCCATTGCTGCGGAGCGTGAAGAGTTATTTTTCGCAGAGAGGAAGAGAGTGTGTCTGCGTTCGTGATGTGATGTGAGGAAGAGTTTGACTGGGAAGGCAGTTCAGTTGAATAACGTTAAAGAAACGGATATGGCGAGGCGGGTAATGGCAATCTCGTGAATTGGGGCGGAAAGAGGCCCCCCCCCTCTGGTTCTGCCGACAGTACGTAATCCAGAGACGCGGTGCCACGTGTGTTAGATTTTCGTTAGATTAGATTAAGATCAGATGTGAATTGTGACGATTGCGGACCGTGAAGCACTTAGGACGCGTATCACAAAATTTCTGTTCTAAAAATTGATTTCTCAATTTCTATTCCCCGGACAAATTTCGAAAGAAAAGAAAAACCCGTTTGATAACGACTAAAATTTCTATTTCTAATGCAATCGGTTTAATAACAGAATAAAATTTATATTTCTAGGAATAGAAATTGATTAGATAACAACATTAAAAATCCTCAAATATAAAATAATAGTCGAAATAATACAAGTTGAAAATACAATTTCATGGAATTTCCTATTACATGTGCTTACGTTTCCTATTATGTAATATTTTCTTTTGAAAATTAAACAACATGGCAAAAAAAAAAATCAATTGAAATTCAATTGTAGTGAATATGTCGTTATGTTTTTGCCGAAATTGATTTCACATTAATCAAATAAGTCTAATGATAGCCATGATTATAATAGTCTAATCTTCTAAAAAGAATCCTAACTTCAAGTCTACTTCCAATTTCTTTCCAAATTTTTTTAAAAAAATCCTCACCATGTTCAAAAATCGTCACCAATTTTTTCAAAATTATCAACATTAGGATTATTTAAAAACTTATTATCAAAATCTGTATTTTCATCAACACTCTTACAAGAACAATAGATTCCTTATTAGATCTCTTTTTACTTGCGTTTTGATAAGTAAGAACACTATATAAAAGAAAAAATTGAATGAAACCTTAATGATTTGACCCATTTTTACCTCCTCAATATGAAGTTTATGATTGAAAAAATAGTTAGCCAGATAGAGCCGTTGTTTGGGATACTACGGAAGAGTGGGTGAAAAAAGACTCGTTAAATATGAATATGGCAAGTTAACTATTACCATTACCATGCGTGAAATCTCTTGCGTACAACAAATGAAACATTTTTCTTTCAATTTCCACTATCTGGCCCAATGGTTAAGATTTTCAATCAATATTGATTGAAATGATTATATTAAAAAATCATTAAAATATTTTGGACTAAATTAACTAAATTGAAAAGTTGAGAAAAAAAAATTTCTATTTCTATTTCTGAAACTGAGAAGTTAAAAATTTCAGTTTCTGATTTTTTCGATTTCTCTATTTCTAGAATAGAAATTTGTTTTAGAAATAGAGAAAAATCAAATTGCGTTACCAAACGGATTTTTATTCCAAATCAGTTCCGGGAACAAAGAAACAGAGAAATTGAGAAACAAAAATTTTATCATGCGCACCCTTAATCAAATCTTGGAGAAAAAGTACTCAAATACAGAAGTTCTATAGAGTTTTGTTGCTTAAATGTTGCAGCATACTAATAAAGGGAGAGCACCACTATTTATATACGAGGATATCTCATGATCAAACAGTGAAGATCCATTCTCCTCAACTATCTTCTATCATTATACACTTTTCATACTGTCTTTAGGAGGATTTTAGAATTCTCATTAAAATAAGTCTTATCGATTATCTAACTTATCTCTTCGGTTGGTCGAGTTTCGAAACTTCCCATATATGTCATTCTCTCCCATCCATTCGAAGGATGCCCTTGGCATTCTCAACCTTGAGTCTTTCACTTGTCCATGCCCAATCCCATCCTTCCCATGGATTGCCAGTTTCCTCAAACGTTGGCATTTCTTGGGTCTTTGATGCCACTTGGTCTTTCCCTTCTTGATTTAGCGGGCTCTTTAATCCCAACTCATTCGACAAGTAACTCTTTCTTCAATTTGGCCATTTCCATCTCGCTCAACTAGTTCTCACTTCCAAAAAAAGCACGTGGATGGGCATCTTACTTAGAGCTAGAGTAGGTTGCTTTACTCCACCTTTGGCTCTTTCGAAGGTCGTAGCTTCGCCTTTGACTCAAGTGCGAGCTCCTCAACTCTTGAACTATCATCCACGAATTGTATCATGGAGATGCTCTTGGTCTTCGTCAACCACACCAATGGGCAATTTGGTAATTGATAACAATGACTTGATTCTTGTGTTGATCATGGCATTCACACTATCATAGAATTTCAAACCCAAAATAAGATCATAGTCATCGAGTGGAATTATCTTGATAAAGAATTTGTCATTCCCATCACTGATGTATAGCTTCACATTCTGAACAATGTTGACGGTTGGTACATCATATGAGTTGACCGCCTTGAACCAATGTTCGATCAATTGCACTTGAAGTCCCAAACTCTTTGCCGCTTCCCTCAACAAAAACATGTTCAATGCACCATAGAGTTTTGTGTTACTAATCTTGACTTCCACGAATGGCAAACTTATACGTGGAGGCTTCTTGGGTGGTGCTTGAGTCTTCACTGAGTTGAAAATCTTTACTACACCAATCCGCTTTCTCTCTTCTCTTGCTTTGGTTTCTCTTCTTCCTCCTAGCATCGAATTGCCAAACCCTTCTTTGGGCAATTTTGAGCAAGTGTGGGCCTTCACAAAAGAAACACTTGATTGGCTTTCCATACACCTTACCTTGTGGCTTCGTCCACGTGCGACTGGGAGGCCTTCCTCGCTTATCCCATCGACCATGGGTAGCTTCCTCTTCATCCTCGCCATGATAGTGATCCGCTCCCCCCACCTTTTTCCTTGGATCTAGGATTTTTAGACCAATGGAAATCAATAGGGGTGAGTAGCGGTCTAGGGTCGACCCTGGACCGACCTGGACCGGCCCAACCCTGCCAATCCTGGTCTGGTTCCCAAGGGGACTAGGTCGGTCCTTGGTCCTGAAATTCCAGGACCAACACTGTGCGGGTTGGCCCTTGGTCCTAAGAGTTTTGGGTTGGTCCAACCCGAACCAACCCTATATATTATATTATATTATATTATATTATATTATATTATTTATAATTCTTTTATATATTCAAACCTAAGTAAAATGTATGTTAAAAAAAAAAAACCTAAGTAAAATGATGTTAAAGCTGTTGACTCATCAGGCTCACAGTCATGGACAGACGGCATCCAAAAGGTGTGAAGTTTACGCTGTCAAGGTCTTCACGGCGTCCTCTCCACAGTCCAGTATGTTTTTCATCGTGAAAACCAAGGAGTCCTCATAGTCACGGACTCGCGACATCCAAAACGGCACGAGGTTTACGCCGTAAATCTCCTCACAGCTTCCTTCCCCAAAGTACGTTCTCTTCTATTTTGTCTTCTTTGTTCTTCAATTTTGCATATAGTGTTATGAATATTAAAGATAGATGATTACAAGAACTTTTCATCTTGTCCCATATCTTGATGAGTGGTTAGCAGGTACAAAATTTCCATTATTGTGTCATCTTATATCTGCCGAATATGTATTGGTATTTATAATTTAGTTGCATAATGCCGCATTGTCGATGGATATATAATTTGAATTTGTAGGTTTGCTTTTTTAAGGAATATAAAAAACAAGACGAAAAAAATTATCAATCGGTCCCGGATTGACCTTGGAACCGGACCGAACCCATTGGGTCGGTCTGGTTCTTGGTCTCAGGCTCAATAGGGTCGGTCTTCGGTCCTAAAAATTGAAGACCGATACTGTACGGGTTGGTCCTAGGGTTAGGGGTGGCCCGGACCAACCCGGACCATACTCACCCCTAGAAATCAATCAAGGACTCGACTATGGCAAGAGCTCTCGTTAGCTTTTTCACTCCATTCCAACCTTGCTCAGGGCTTAAGCCCATCCATGAATGTGAATAGTACCTTGGACTCAGTCATATTCGGAACCTTCAACAATAGCTCGGAAAACTTGTGCACATGTGTCACGGGCCGATCGATTGGGATCGTGATCGCGCGGCGACTCGGGCAACTTTAGATCACCCGAGCCAAGCCTTGCTTGATCAACGCTTGCGCACTCGCTTGCACACCCGGATCGTAGAGAGAGAAAGCTTCTAGAGAGAGGAGCTTTGGAGAGAAAGGGAACTTGTATTACTAAAAAGGATTGGATGCAAAATGAGGGGGAGGGGACCTTTTCTTATACTCGAGGCCCTCTGATTACATCCGTTGATTGAGATCTTAACCGGCGGACGAGATCGCACCGCCTTAACTACCGACACTAATGGCGGCTACTAATCACCGACATAAATGAAAGCTATCAACTACCGACATAAATAGAGATAGAGTCTAATTACGGTTTCGCCCGCACTTGGATACTTCGGGGAGAAGACTTGGCGAGAACCCGAGTGAAAGCAGGAGATCCTCCAAGGCTGCGTTACGGTCGTCCTCCGGGAACCTCTTGGGTTGGCCTTCTTTCGGCCCGTGACATTCTCCCCCACTCAATCGAGCGACGCCCTCGTCGCTTACAACTCGACGGGCAGCCTTCCTCGCACGAGCACGGGCTCTCTTCTTTTGATTTTGCTTGGTGCGGACGCTCACGAACGAAGGTCCACACCCTTCCATGATCAACTCGGACTTGGCGCACGGTTCCATCTTCGGCTTGGACGGAGCACGCGGCGTGTACTCAACCTCGGGGAAGAGCACTTGAATCGGCATGGCTTGCGTTGGAGTAGGATCCAACTTAACCTTCGACTTCACCTCAATCAGCTTGTTTAGTCGCTTCTCGGACTTCAAGTTCTTGTCAATGCGTCGGATCGTGGCGATGGTCTTGATGTCGACCACCCCTTTGATCATGGGAATCGTCGTCAGGTATTCCAGGTCGAGGATCACAAGGCACTTGGTCCTCATGTCGATCATGGATCTCACACTATGGAAGAATTGAATACCAAGGATGAGATCATAATCATCGAGAGGGATTACCTCGAAATCCATCTTGCCCTTCCATCCACCGATCTTGACAGCCACATCTGAAGTCGACCCTACGCCATGGATGCCTTTTGAGTTGATCGGCTTGAACATCTTCCCAGTTGGCTCTACGCGAAGTTTCAAGGCCTTTGCAACCTCGGTCGACATGAACATGTTCGACGCGCCGGTGTCGACCAAAGTGTAAAGCGTTCGGCCACCCACTTCGACTTCCACAAAGAACATGTCTGTGTTCGGTGTGATTCCTTCTTTGGACGGCGATCGAGCTTCGAACGGAGTTGATTGTCTTCATGCCTCCAAATTGAATTTGCCGCTTCTCTTCTTTGGGATCCTCCTCCACCTCTTTGATGGCTAGGAGGGCGTTGATCCGGCCCTTCTTCGGGCACTTTTGGGTCCAATGTGGACATTGGCAAATGAAACAAGGAGAAGACGGGGGTTGATTGAACTTACTCGTGTAGTTCGTTTGCGATCAACCCCTTTGGAAGGACGGCTTGGAAGTACCTTTGCCCCATGTCTTGATTCGGCCGTGTTGATCTTTCGGCACACGGGGAGCATCTCCAGCTTCATCCACGGATCGATCCGACCTCCACTCTCTTGCTCTATTCCTTGGTTCAGCTCTGGTGAGGTCGACGAGCGACTCGGCCACACTTAGGGCTCTCGCAAGACTACTCACGTCTCGACGCTTGAGCTCTAGTAGTGCCCATGGCTTTAAGCCATCCATGAACGCTCCGAGGGCCTCCTCTTCGCTTAGGTTGCGAATCTGGAGTTTGAGTTTCGTGACTCTTTCACGTACTCTCGGACCGTACCTCTTTGTTCGAGGCGATGGAGCTTGCTATGGGCTTCCTGCTGCGTGAACTCGGGGAAGAAGTAGTCCCAGAACTCCCTTACGAAGTCATCCCATGTGTCCACGGGATTGGCACCGCGCCTAGTCTCATCACACCTATTGCGCCACCAAAGCATCGCCGTATCAATAAGGAACATAGAAGCGGTTCGTACCTTGATTGACTCATCGTGTATGTTGACGGCGCCAAAGTATTGCTCCATGCTCCAGACGAAGTTGTCCACCTCCTTGGTAGATCGTTCGCCTTTGAATTCCTTCGGCCTCGTCACTTCAATTTTGGACACTGCTTGGGTAGGTGCCACACCGTTGGTGATGCTAAGCTTGCATAGGGCGAGCTCGGTCTTGAGCTCTTGGATCTCCGCCTTCATGGCTCTTGGATCTCCGCCTTCATGGCTTCGACCTCATCCCTACATGGGCTCACCTCCTCGATCACTTGGACGCGCTCTTTCAACACATCGATCGATGCTTCAAGGGCTTCGTCCTTGTCGTGCAACGGGGCTGTAGCTTCGTTGAGGCCGGCCGTGAAGTCTTCATGGAGCGAAGTCTCAACCTCCATGACCCGGTCTCTCACCTCGTCAAGACCTTCCATGAGTTTGAGCACAGCACTTCGGACCTTCCCGATCTTCTTGTCGAACACAGCTGCAACATCCATCGAGGCATCTCTTTTCTTCGCTCGGCCGCGAGGTTCCTTGACTTGCACGTCCTCTCCATCCATGATAGCATCCTGGCTCGACATTCTCTCGAACAATTGGCGCTCTTCAATCTCTGGAAAGGATCTCTCCTTTGCTCTGATACCACTTGTCACAGGCCGATCGATTGGGATCGTGACCGCGCGACAACTTGGGCAACTTTAGATCACCCAAGCCAAGTCTTGCTCGATCAACGCTCGCACACTCGCTTGCACACCCGGATCGTAGAGAGAGAAAGCTTCTAGAGAGAGGAGCTTTGGAGAGAAAGGGAACTTGTATTACTGAAAATGATTTGATGCAAAATGAGGGGGAGGGCACTCCTTCTTATACTCGAGGCCCTCTGATTACATCCGTTGATTGAGATCTTAACCAGCGGATGAGATCGCACCGCCTTAACCACCGACACTAATAGCGGCTACTAACCACCGACATAAATGAAAGCTATCAACTACCGACATAAATAGAGATAGAGTCTAATTACGGTTTCGCCCGCACTTGGATACTTCGAGGAGAAGACTTGGCGAGAACCCGAGTGAAAGCAGGAGATCCTCCAAGGCTGCGTCACGGTCGTCCTCCGGGAACCTCTTGGGTTGGCCTTCTTTCGGCCCGTGACACATGCTTATGAATATCTTCCTTGTGAGAGAATCGGTGAAGCTTACTTCGGGCTTCATTCTTGGCACATTCGAGGAAGAATTGTTCGTAGAAAGTGGCGAGAAAGTCAGAGCAACAAATGATAGGTTTGGCTCCTCGCTTTTCATCATTACACAACCCCCACCACAAAAGCAAAGCAACATCAGTCAAATACATAGATGGAGTTCATACATTAGTCGTGTCGTTCTTGATTCCCATGGTATTGGAGTATTGCTTCATGCCCCTGTAGGAAGTTGTTCACCACTTTGACGGACCGGTCTCCCTTGAACTCCTTTGCCTTAAGAACAATCCTTGTACTCGCATCATGGTCACCGCTCCTTGGGTCATGGCCACCTTGCAAGCCTTGAGCTCATCTTTGACTATCTTTAACTCTCTTGCCATGAATGACTTGTGAGCTTTAAACTCATCCTTGACAATCTCAAGCTCCTCTTGAAGGTCACCGATCAAGGTCTCGAGGGCATCACCTCTTCCGTTCATCGACTTGATCAAATGATCCTCAATTACCGTCCATTCTATTAAATACAAGACTACCATCTACCCCCATTAAATACAAGAAATATATTGAATACAAATATACATTCCCAATACCATCCCTAATGTATTTTAGAATCCTCGTGAAAAACCTTAAAGGCCAGGACACTTCATATCTTGCCTATCATCTAGGCTATCTTTTCGGTCGGTTGGATCTCGAAACCTCCGATCCGTGACATCTGCATGATGCTCTGCTTCGTTCATAGGCGATTAGGGGGAACGATCCAAAGCAATGAGAGCGGTATCCTGTCGGCCGACAAAAAGAAATAGCTCGTACGTTAGGCCCAACCCAACCTTGCGTTGAGAGCAAAAGTGCTATCATCGTATTCACGGAAAAACCAGGAAGAGAGAGTCTCTCTGTGTTCTTCAAGGTCTTCTCATCAGGCCCAATCAAATTGGCCCAAGGCATGACCAGGATTGGTACCTATCAGGCCATTACAGTGAAGACTAAGATCGAGGGAAGCTTTGCTTCCTTCGTCCTTTTCCTTTTGGCAATATATAACTGGAACAAGGTCCCAAGAAAAACTAATGAGATAGTTCAAAAGATTGAGGGAGGAATAGAGGAAGGTATCTTCTTTTCACCAATCATTCACTTCTGTTTTCTTTTCTCTGGTGCTCTTGATGCTTCTTTAGTACTGATTCATGGAGTCAAACTCTGTCTGGATTTCTTGTATCGAATTGCATTGAGCTGTTTGATGATGATGTGATGCATTATCCTCATTGATTGAAGCAATGTAAATTCCAGTGTTTCGGCTTTTTTCTATGACTCGCATTAGCTTTGAGGGAGAAAATAAGTCTTGGTTTAGTCTAAGCATAAAAAGTAAATCCACCTTTTCCGTGTTTGGAATGTTCGATCATATTAGTGAGTTCGTGATGATATAGCCAACTTATGAAATAAATCAAAATACAAAGAGATAGATGAAAGTCCCAAAACCCAAGAATGGATTATGTTCATAACACATCTTTGACACCAACTTCAATGGAGACCATATTGGACATTTTTACGGTATCCAAGGATCAATCTCTTGATCATAACTTGTCATTATTCCTTCTATTTGTTTATAATTCTTAACAGAATGTCACGGTACACTAAAGATTTTACGATCAATGAGCGAGATTTACTTTATTTTCATCCGACAATCAAGGGTCGGGAATCCATTCTCCAAGGATCCTCGAGAACACCCAGGTCATGATTAGTTTCTATTGCAGGTATTGTGACCGCCATGACTGCCCCAATCATGATCATCATCTCCTTGTTCATCATCATCTTCAAATAGAGGAGGTGAAACTAAACCAGACACGTGAAATTTGACTCTTCACACCCCCACCGCACCCACCCCCCAAAAAAAAAAGAAAAAAATAACTTTCAAAGAAGCTTCCCTTCCCTGAGGTGACCATTCACTTATACTTTTAATTCTCTCAAGACCAGGTCAACATCGCCTCCACTATTCTCGGCACTGCTCTTGACTTCCGCTCGTGGTTTTGCTAAAGAATTTCTTATTTGCTCTCTAGGTCTAAACTGAACAGAAACCGCAGGGGGAAAAGGAACGAAGAGGGAGCACCATCATGGAGGTAAAGAAAGATAAACCAGGCTCACTCATTGTTATATACTTTGAGGGCTTATACATGAAAGAGTTCCAACAAAAACAAGCAAAAAATAACAAGAGCGAAACTGGGAAGATCCTCAAAAACAGCAATCTTCCCCCCTTCAGCTACTGTACACTCTATTCTCTTCCTCAGCCTTCTTCATGTTCCAGAGAGGCCAGAGACATTAACATCATATTTTTCAATACAATACACGCGACTAAAGCTTAATTACAGGCTAAAAGAGTATTGAGTATATGTATAATATATGTATATATGTATACGATCTTCAAACTTTATGGAACACTCGGATCAAACGGCAACGACGGTTCTACTGGGTAAGTGCGGGTCCTGAGCTTCGGGAGGCGAAGTGGACTTGGCGTGCTCCTTCTTCCTCAGGGCCTTCACGGAGGAAGACAGGTTCCAGCTCCTTTCCTTGGTTTCCTCCATCTCTATTTGCTCCAGCCTGCAGTCCTCGCTGCAGAACGCCAGCTCCCCTCTGCAAATTCGCAACGAAACGTCAGATCAGCACCAACCCTAGAAGAAACCCTTCACGAACAGACTTCTCCAAAGGCGCACAAAAATTTCGAGGCGCATTCTTTCCTCATATGGTCAAAATCCTAGGAGGGCCGACCGAGCGCGAGATAAATTTGCTATATATTTGACTTCAGTTCTTTCGAATCTTTGACAAAAGAAATCGGACATTTCTAGCATTGTATTTTCAAGATATCATTTTCAGGCACGGAGAGCGCATGGCGGGCTGCTTCTGCAGATTTTGGCAGTGAATTTTTAGAAAGCTATATGAATGATCAAACCCTGGACCGGAGTATGTCCTTAAACTGCTTCGTCTGGGTTCTTGGGACGTAAAATTCGAGGTATTCTCACCTAGGTGGGGAAAGAAAAACATACACCTGGGGAATATCCACATAAAATCATAACAGAAAACGGTCAAGTACCCAAACTGCGAAGTCCCCTCGAAATTCTAGAACACCAAAACCTGCGCCCTCGCGGAAGAAAGCCGCAAAGATTACAAAAACAGCAACAACAGAAACAGCGACCCGACCCAACAACCAACCAACCTCACCTGTACATGAAGATGTCCCTGTTGCTCCCCAACCTCCTCCTGCAGAGGAAGCAGGTCTCCAGGAAATGCGGCTGGTGGTGGTCCTCGAACCTCGCGTCGTAGAACCTACCGGCGGCGGCGGGGGATCTCGGCGAGGCGACGGGCGACGACCTGGCCACGTTCCTCATCGGCGCGTGAAGGCTCTCCGAGAACCCGGCCTCCATGTCGACCAGCGAGTCGTCGTCGTCGTCGTCGGCGATGAAGCAACTGCTCCTCGTAGTCGCGCCACCCTCCATGATGAAAAATCCTTCCTCGACCTCTCTCTCACACAGTTCTTCTGGAAACGGGCCGTGTGATTTTCTCTCTTTATCGCAAGATTTTGTGTAAGCGAAGGAGACGAAGCTATAAAAAGCGCTCTCCTTTTATGGAGTGGGAGAGTGGAAGAGGGAGAGGAAACAACGGCCAGGTTTCAAGAAACCGTGGAGGAGAATCCATTGGCCGAGAAAAAGATACCTGCATCATCAATCTCGAATTGGCAAAAAAAAAAAAAAAAACAATAGGGGAGGGGCACAAAGTTACAGAATTCCCCCTACCCCCGCCCCGGAATTACGAAACGGCCACTGCGCTCGAGCCTCGCGCCCTCTTCAGTCCGGTGCGGATGGCGCGTTCGTAAATAAAGAGAAAAAGGAGGGCGGGAGGTGACGGCGATCCTGTGCTGGATCTCCTCTCGATCTCTCGAAAGCCAAAGAAAGAGAAAAAGAGGAGCGGAGGGGGCCCCACCCACCACCTAACCCCCACATGATTTGTCCGGTAGTAAGTTCTTTTTTCTCATTTTTTTGTTTCTCCTGTTCTTTTTTTCTTGATTCCCCATTTTTTTTTTATTAACGTCAGATGTTCCGACGACGGAATCAGGCTTCCCCCGGGCCCCACGCGGGCGCTTTTGCGCGTTAACGTCACGATCCCACCAGCAGCGTTCGTCCTTCCGGTCCAAGAAAACTGGAGATAATCTCCGGAACCGGGACCGGGACCGGCACCAGCGCCGGCGCCGGAAACATATCCCTTGTAATGCTAGATAGACTTCGCCTTTGTCATTCGATTACCGGGATCGGGCGTTCGGAACCAATGCGGCGATGCCCTCCCACTAAAGTTAAGTCCATATCCCCGACCCTATTATAGGTAGAAACAAGCTCGTACATACGAATCCCCTATATGGATGGTTCCGAGCAATTGAAGAAGACGTGATAACGTCGCATCTTTTCCACCGACGGTGAAAAAATTGGGTTTTTCGTCAAATCGAATTCATTACCAGTAAAGGGAATTGGGTAGGTTGGTGGAAAGACCCCCCCGGCTTTCTTAGTTTTTTTTATTTTATTTTTTTTCTTTCTTCTTTGGGAGTCATCAATGCTGATGTGATTTTCATTCACCCCGTGAAGGCGGGCACTCGTGAATTCCGGGAGCGTGCGCGACACGCGCCAGGGACGGCGAATGAGGCCCCCAACCTTTTTTGCCGACCTCAGGCTTCGGGGTCCAACTCCGCCCTTCACATCGGTCCCCTTTTTCTACTCTTAAAAAAAAAAAAATTGGAAAATGTTTATAAAATAAAATAAAGGAGGATTCGTTCGTCGTTTTCTTCGCTTTTTCTCCACTTGTTTTGATAAATGGAAAAGGGAGGACCAACTTGGGGGATTGGGGCCCACCCACCTCCCCCGGGAAACCGTCGAATTCGTGGACCCTGTCCCCCACCCTCTTGATTAGGTCGTCGTGGGCCTCCAACTCGATGCACCCCCTTTTTCTTCTTCTTCTTTTCTTTTTTATTTATTTTCTTTTTTGGGTTAAAACGTATCCATTGCTTCTATTTGCCCGGTTATTAGTTCCTTCCCCTTCAAAACAAGGGACAAAATTTAAAAAAAGGAAAGACATCTGTCCCTCTCCTTTTAACCCAAGTAATTGTTTAGGAAAAATTAACTACAAAAAACCCTAAAAATACATTATATTTATATCAATTTAGTTATTAACCTTTTAATTTGGTCAATTTCTATAGCCAAAACCAATTTTTTTTGTTTAAATTTAGCAAATTTAATTCTAAACCTTTTAAATATTTATCAATTTAATTCTTCCAATCAATTTTGATCGGGAATCACTAATGTGAATGCCAACGATGCCACATGCTACAAGTTGATATAAATACTTTGTAAAGTTTTAAATAATTTTCTAAATTTTCTTATATGTTTTTAGTTTATTATATTTTTCTTTCTCTTTGTCTTCTTGTTTATTTTTTTCAAAATCTGACGAGGGTTGCCAGTTGACGAGGGTTACCAGTCACATGGTAGGTTTGATCAACCCTCGTTGACCTCAGGTAAGGGGCCTTGCCTAGTGGGGCTCAGAGGAAAAAAAAAAAAGAATAAAAGAATAAGAAATTTTTTAAAAAAATTATAAAAATTATCCACGTTACCAAAAGTTGTGCTACGCCATGTTAGCAATTTCTAATTAAAATTAGTCGAAATGATTAAATTAGCAAATCATCAAATGTTTATGATCACATTGGCTAAGTTAAAATGTTTATAATTGAATTGATATAAATATAATAGTTTAATAAATTTTTTATATTTTTCCCCACAATATTATCTATATGATGCTTTGCACCCTTTGGTTGCATTTAGTCATCGGGAAATAATCGGGATATGATAGGATATGACAAAATAAGATATTAAATTCTCCAGATAATAAAGGTGGACCTATATAATCTTATCAAGTGTTTGGCACACTTCAACATAAGATTAAAAAATAAATATAATATTCAATTATATTATAAAATTATAAAATAAAAAAAAAAAAAAATTAAATTAATTAAAAAGCCATGGAAAAACCCTAGATCTAGGAATTGTGGCCACCATTGAAAACGGTGAGCACCAACATCGCCATGCAAATCAGTAAATCTTAGACTACGATAGAGAGCGTGGGTGTTTAGGCGACCACCCGAGTAGTCTTTGCATTGCCTCAAATCGATCGAGATCCTAAATTGTCAACAATACCAAAGATTTACAGTTGCTTCATCACCATCACCATTACCATCTTCCCCTCTTCCCTTGAGACGTCCAACATACTTCATAAGGATTCTAGCATTGTTAATGAAGTGGTGCAGGTGGAGCCAAAGTTCCAGCCATCGATGTTTGAGGTGGTACAAGCAATGCTTCAATTAGTTCCACAGATGCCTATGAGAAAACTTCTGCCATGTTCGTCTCAAAAAGCCACTCTTGATCATCAGATTCAGTGAGTCCATGATCCAAAGGAAGAGGCACCCAATTACTGGCGTATGAGAAGCAAAGGTGGGAGAAGTGGAAGAAGAGGGCTCACAATGAATCGGAGAGGCGGAGGCATCTATGTAATGTAGATGCTTACGATATATTCTCTTTTTGTTAAGTTCTTTCTTTCCTTAAAAAAAAATTCTTATCCAATCCGAGCTTATCCCATCTTCTCCGTGGATTTTTTATTTAGCGTTTTATCCATATGTATCCAAATTTGTCCGATCAGGTGGACATTCCCAAACATTGGATATGATAACAAATTATCCTATCCAGACTCAAATCCGGACTACCAAACGCGGCCTTTATATTTCCTAGCTCAGATCCGTGTCACTGTAGAATCACACATGGCCATGAATCATCAATTCTCAGGAGCGCGAGGTTTGGTCGTGTAATGAGAGGGAATGATAGAGGAGCATGATGGTTCTTCAAGCCCAATTTTCTAAATGGGCTCCCAACTCTCGACGAGCTTCTTGCTCTTTTTCAGGCCTTTTACTTGGAGCATGGCTTTTTTACGTGGTACTTCATGGGCTTACGTGGGCTCGATAATCGACGTCCATTATTGGATATCTCTTGGATTGGGCGTAGCCCCATAGTGGCCCGACAAATCTTTAACCGAAAGAGGTAGGCAAAAAGGACCGATTCTAGTTTCAAGTATAAACCCCACACTTCTCCCCACCCCCCAAAAAAAAAAAGCCAATTTTAGGTCAAGCAAAAAAAAAAAAAAAAATTTTGGCCCAACTGACCGTTTGTTAAAAAGTGTTTCTATTCTCCGAAACAAAAATTTATGTTCTTTTGTTCCAAGAAACAAAAAAAAAAAAAAAACGTGTTTGGTGAAACTTTTATTCCTAGGAACAAAAATTCTATTTTTTTTTTTTTATTCTCGAGAATAAATTTGGAACAAAAAAAAAAGTAGAAAAAGTAACTTCTTGTTCCTTAAACAATTTCTAGAAATAAATTTTCTCTCTTTTTTTCTTCTCTTTCTTTTCTTCTTATTCTTCTTTTCGGCCCGTGACCTCGCCGGCCCCAGAGACGCCAAGCCACGGCGAGGCTTGTTAGCCCAAGCCTCACCGTGGCTGGGCAAGGCTCGGCCTCACTTGGGTTGGGTGAGCTCGGCCTCGCTAGATCTGGGTGAGGCCGAGCCTCACGGATGATTAGGCGAGGCTCCGACATGCTTGTCGGACCTCGCCCAGCTAGTCGCCGGTGGCCGGCGACCAGCCACAAAGAGGAAGAATGAGAGAAAAGAAAAAAGAAAAAAAAGGAAAATATAATAAAAATATTAAAAAATTAAAAGAAACAACAAAATTATATAATTTTACCAAACGCATTTTTTCTAAATATAAATTTTGTGCGATTCTGCTACAAGATGTTCTTATACTCAAAAATTGTTCCCGGGAATAGAAACAAAAAAAAAAATTATTTCTGTTCAAAAATTGTTCCTCAGACCAAACGCACCCTTAAATTTCAAATATGGCCCCTCTTAAGTTAGACCATTGATTGTCCTCGACAATAAATCCATGTGTACTCTCTTGCCGGTGTTTTGCTGGCTAGATTTAAAGCACTATCCATTGTCTTCTTCTTCAAACCGCAAGTTGGAGAATAATGGTGAAGCTATTCATCATCTCCTATACTTCACCAGCGAGTTAAAAAGATCTCTATATTGAATTTCTCTTGACAGACTTTGCCGTTTTGTCGCAATCAGACCACCGCCTGTCTAGAGACACCATGGACGAGATCCATTTATATCACGACTAGAACATTTTTTTCCTGAAATAAAGTTGACTTCAGATAGAGAGTTAATAGTGGGGACCAAATATGGGATAAGGGTGAAAATTTGTGATTTGTTACGAGACAAAATTTAGGTTCAAAATTGTCACTCGACCTAAAATTAATTTTTTTTTTTTTTTTTTGGGAATTAGCTCGTAGAGAAACACTAGAAGGTTGCTAAAACTAGGAAGAGTTGAACCTACTACCTAGGAGTTTTCCCCTGCCTAATAAGTTTAGGCGAACGAGTACGCGGAGTTGGGTGAACTCTTGGGGCATCCGCGCGCAAGGCTCGGGAGAAAAAGACCAAACTTGAGATGGTTCTCTGCCCGGGGTCCGATTTCGGGTTCTGGCAACAATCTTGAAAATCATGGAGTTGAAGATAAATACAAGTCCAGGACATGGTAGACCAGGTCGTTCGTCGTTTCCATCGAAAGGGAAAAATCCCAAGTTGGAATTTCCTGCAGCGGGACGACTTTTTGTAGTTTGACAGGGCGTGATGGGTCTGATCTATGATGCAGCATGGTAAGGACGGCCAGCTTTTTTCTTTGTTTTTTTTCACCTTCTTTGGCCGAAAGAGATTACGAGTCTTCGTGGAGTGCTCCGTGACGTTCGATTCCGCACGATAAACTTGACTTGGTATCGAGAGTGGGAACCTTTTATGTCCGAATGAAAGAATTTATATACTGCTTAACTCAAAAAAAAGAAGAAGAAGAAGAACAAAATGAAAATGCGAGTCAACTTCAGCAGCAGCCCTGTACACACAACCCAAAAATAAATAATAATAAAAACAAATAAACAGAATAAAACGTGAGAGAGAGAGAGAGAGAGAAAAGAGAGAGGGGGAGGGAAGGGAGAAGGGGGTTCTCATTCTCGAACTGGTAATAAGATTTATGAAATTTCCCATATTTCTTTTTTTTCCGTTTATTTCCTCTTTCCTTTTCGGGTTCTCCGAGGGAAGGGAGGAGTGGGGCCCGTCGCGTCGGGTGTGTTGGGCCTGGAAATGGGCCTGAGATTGGGCCTCGGCGTGGGCCCCCTTAGCGGAGGAAGACTTCCACGCTCGAGCCCCTCATGCAGAAGCACACGGGGCACGCCCCAACCACCCGGTCGCACTCGGCGCACACGCAGAAATGCCGACACGGCAGCAGCACCACCGTCGCCACCCGCTCCCCGCACGCCCTGCACCCCGGCCCCGACCCGACGGCCCGGTCCGGGTCCGCGTACACCGACTCCGCGTCCTCCGCCTGCGCCTCCGGCGGCCCCGCCTCGCCGCCGCCACCGTTCTCCGAGACCATCATCGCCTGCGCCTTCGCCAAGTGCGCCTGCAGGGACGCCGCCGCGGCCTCCTGGGCCCTGGCCTTGGCCTCCCAGGCCCGGACCTCCGCGCCGAGCTGGGCGGCGCGCGCGGACAGCTCGGCGTTGCGGCGCGCGGCCTTCTCCGCCTCCGCGTCCTTCTCCCGCAGCCTCCGGGCGACGGATTCCTCCGCCGCGACGAGCAGCGCGCGGTATTGCCTCCGCCTCTTCTCGGCCAGCGTGCGCCGCAGCTGCTCTCCCTGAAACCGAACCACCAACCCTCAGCCAAACGGTCAAGGAAAAACCAACGAACGAATTCGAACAGGAAGAAGAAAACGAATCGCTCGGCACGCTCTGTTTCCGACCTGCGCTTGTAGGAATTGGTCTATCTCCTCTCTTTGCTGCTTGATTAGGGAAGCGAAATCATTGGGGAAAAGCGACGATGTCGGACTCGGACTCGGGCTCGGGCTCGGGCTCGGAGTAGCTGATCGGCGAGAGAGGTGCTGATTCTGCAGGTCGCAGGGAGATAACCGCAGGCCGATGGATACCGCATTCGCCGATTGCTGGTTATGAAGTTGCGCGAGGTCCACGAGCTGCGTCTGAGGTTGGGGTTGGGGCTGAGGCTGCAGAGTGTACAGGTCCATGAACGACGACGTATTGTCGGGGGAAATCGCGGCTTCTCTCCCTCTCTTGCGTGGGTAGGCGCTCCCTGTCACGAACAATGCAGGGCATCAGATACCGAGATTCAATGCGGGCATTGAATGCGAGAGGATGTACGAGGGTGGGTCGCGGCCGGTCCTCACCTCCATTGTTGAGCAAGGCGTTGGATTGATCGAGGTGTCCTCCCGGGTGCGCCTGCGCCGAGTAGTCCCGCCCTTCCTGCACGTTCCTGCAGAGAGCAAGCGAAATGTAACGCGCAGAGAAAGACGGCGAGAGAGACACAGAGTGAGAGAGAGAGAGAGAGATGGTACCTGTCGAGGAAGAGGATGTTGGAAGGGTACTGAGCTTGAACAGCCATTGACGAGCGACGACGAAGGCAGCCGAAAGACCAGAGAGTGAGAGAGAGAGAGAGAGAAACGAAGGGGGAGAGGAAGGGGGAGAGGGGAGGAGGAAGAATAGGGCGATGGCGATGACGCGAAGAGGTCAGGACATGGCGGAATCGTCAAGGCTCTTCTTGTACTCGAGAGCAGGAGGGAATCGAAGAAACGATGAATAAATTTCCCGCAGATAAATCCACCACCACCACCACCTTGGCTCCCAAGTTCCTTCCTTTATCTCTTTTCTGACTTCGTTTTCACTAGAGAGAGAAAGGGGAATCGAATCAAGCAGAGCAGCAGAGAGAGAAAGAGAGAGAGAGGGATGTGATTTCGGTGGGTGCTCTTCCTTTTGGGTCTTGCTCGGTTTGCCTTTGTTCTCTACTTCTCCCTCTTCTCCTTCTTCCTCTTCTTCTTCCTTCTCTTCTTCTTTTGGCGTGAGCGAGGCTTCTTTTTTTATTTTTTTTTATTTTTAATTTTTTTGGTTGCCTTTGGAGGAAGAGTCTGGTCTTGTCTCGTGCTTCTTGTGTGTCGTTCCTGTTATCTGCAACGACAGCACCACCACCCACTTTTATCAATTCCCCCCTTGCGCCGATTGATTGGGGTGGTCGATTTAATAATCAGCGATTTAGCCATTATCATCATAATTTTCTGCTTCTATTTTTGGTTAAAGTTTTTATTTTTATTTTTTATTTTTTTCCTTTCGATTATAGTAATTGGGTGTGTGGAAATTTCTGGTTGGAAAGACGGAAGGTGATGGCGTGGTGGAACGGGTTGTGCTGTAGCTCCACAGTAGTTTGATGGGTGCGCCCGCGCAGTTTATCTTCTTGTTAATAAAATAAGCACGAGAAAGCTCGATTGAAAATGTACAAGGTTGGTATTCGCTTAGGTGCACAAAATGGTTATCTAGATAAGATTCGGGTTTTTGTTTTCCCTAATATATACATATATATATTCACGGGTGCACGAAGCTAATGATGGTTTGCTAATTTAACAAAGAATGGAAAAACTTACCCGTTTTTCTTATCACTATACAAATTCTAACTCGGATATAAATCATTAGATAAATTCTTGTTCTGATATATAGAGGATGGGGTTGATCAACGCTTTGTGAGGACAATGAAGAATTTTTACCGAGTGGGACTTTTTTGATAGAAACTGTGTACTTAGCTTCTTCGGGTTACCTTTTCTTCGTTTTTCTTCCGTACTTTACGCTTAGAAAAATAAGTTTGGAAGGGCTGAAGCGGAACCACAAAGATGAGAGGGATGACCTTTTGATTTAAGCAAATGGGTTCTTGAAAAATTCTCAAGAGACTGCTCACTTTGGGGCTGGATTTTTATTTTTTTTTTGAAGGATTTTTACTTGGTCGAGAAGGTTGTTGTATTATAGCTCCCCAAAACCCGCAGGCCCTCACCCCTCGATTTCTCATGCCTTGTCTTGTAAAACAGAGAAAAACATCGCAAGACTTGCAACCTAACTTAGACAAGGTTGGTGGTCGAGTCCCTTCCTGTCCATCTCCCCCCGAAAGTGGTTGTGTTGATCGAGATTTCTCCCTTTCAGACCGACCGCCAACGCTGTCCCCTTCCCTTCCAATCTCAATACGGCTACAGGTGACTGAACCCTCTTTTAATCCCCAAGGCATTTTCGACTGCTTTGACTAAGTGAAAGGACGTACTTATTGTCTAGTGCTCGATGAATGAGTGCTAATCGAGTGGCTATTAATTTTTTTTTTTTCTTTGACAGGCAACGAGGCAACTTGGGGCTACGCCTCGCTTTAATGAGCTGGACCCCTCTCGAAGCCAATGCGAATCGAAATTGTGTAAGGGAGGATAGGGCAGTGGAACATTGCGTCCATGATCGCGATAATTGGATATGGAAATCGAATTATTTCCCATGTTAGTCGGGTCGCGGGGAGGAGCCGAAAACAGGAAGGGCATATCTTCAGAATGATCGTGTCATGTCCATCGACAAGAGGGAAGATTATTAAAGAAAAGGGAAAGGGGGGTGTTCCACTCAGGGACGGAGCTGTGTATTCAAGAAGCTGAACGTGGCCGGGATCGTGGGGTTCGCCTTGGTGGTCTAGAGATTGTTGGAGAGGTCCATTTCACAAACATCATTTCAGCAATTACCTCCTTGGTGGGACTAAATCAAACCCTAATTTATAGGGACGGGCGCTGCGTGGATGCCGAAATCATTGAAGGAATAAGCCAAATTGATGGAAACACCATCCGGGTATAAGGACAAAATCATGAGGGTTATCCTGAGGAATATGTGAAAGAGGAACATACAACAACCGAATACGTTGATGATTCCGTCGTACGTGGGCGTTATTAGACCGGTTGGTCACGTGACCCTTTCTAATCTTTCCAATCTCTGAATTTTCAAGATTTCTCGATCGCTTTAATTTATGCATTTCGTGGAAGAAAATCGAGGCGTTTTCAAAGTGATGGGTCGGGACGGATGAGTAAAATTTAAAGAGCTGCAACCACTAAGAAGCAACCTGCCTAATCTTTTTCTAGATGGAAAAGGGGATCGGGAGAAAAAGAGGGTTTTTCGAGTCGGCGGTGATGATCGATCTTGCCCGCAATGGCCCAAGATGGGATGGAGACGTGTTAATTAATGGAGGCGATAAAGAAAGGGAGAGGAGAAGCCACCAAAAGCAAAGGGAAGAAAAATGGGGAGAAGAGCCAGTTGCACTGCATGTGTTTGATGGAATGGCATCGATCGAAAGCATTTTGTTTTCGGTCGTGACCCACATGAGGTGGCTTCATCTTGACAATGGAAATCGCCCGCACGGCAACATCTATTGCCTCATGAAAAAAAAAAAAAACCTAGCTCTTGTTCCAAAAGTTTACCTATGGATGATGCACTCTAGACGCGAGATTGGTGGCCTTTTCTTATGAATCAGGATGTCATCCGGTGAAAAATTGTCAAACTACTAGTGCAAAGGATCTTTAGTGAGATCTTTCGGCAGATCTACTAGCATTATTTGTATTCATGTCAAGCCATCGGATTACCTGATTATTCTAAGGTGAAATGCGTACGTGTGGATTTTTGTAAATGGTGCATCACACAAAGAAAAATCGTTTTCACCGGTAGTATACTAGCATTTGATTGGGGCATACAAACACGCGAGACATTAAGGGAAAGTTGAGCTTCAGGGCAAAACTTTGTCTCGAGACTTGATTTGCCCATCAGTAATGCATCTGCCATTCAAAACTCAATGTGTCGATCGCGCTGGATTGCACTCTCGAGTTTTGCCCAATCCCGTATTGAATTCCATTCCCTCTTCATTATATCTACCCAAAGCTAAAACAACCCCCTTCTCTTTATAGAAGGTGAATTTTTACCTTAGAAAGTAAGACAGATCCAACTAACATTCAAGGACTCCATCCATATCGGTGTAAAACGCCTATCGTCGATCAAATAATGTGATGCGAAGTTAATTTTTTTCCCCCACGACCTAACTTACGGAAGAAGCTTTCATGACAAAATTTGGCCTACGTGTGGCTTCCAATCGATGGGGTTTTGCATCATTATGTTAGGCAAATTGGACTAGGGTTCCTCAGTGGTGTTTGCATATAGATGGCTAAATGGGAATCATTCAACTTGTCCGTCTCGTTTCGGTGTCCCCAATGCACGAGAAAAGATGCCATATGCTGCTTCAGCAGCTCATCTGCCGCGATCGTCTGACGCACATGTCATTCACCGTGGATAAATTTTCCTCTCTGAAACTGTAATCATGAAAGAAACAAGAACCACACTCACCAGAAAAAGAAGAAAAAAAGAGAGAAAAGAAAGGGAGGAAAAGACCCTTTCTCGATCAGATCCAAGAGGACCAAGTGAGCCGAACGTTTTCTTGATTATTTTATGGAGCGCCATTGTAATTTGTTCCCTCCCCATCATATTCAAATCAAAGGGAAAGCAAGGCCAAGCCAAAGCCAAAGCAACAGGGACAGCACATTCGGTTTGACCTCGCGCATTGAAGTTAGATCGGAATCATGTATTGGCGTGAAGCATCCTCTCATCTCGCTTCTCCTAGCAAATTTAAATCCCGCTTCGGTACAAACGAAGCTCCTCCTCCACTCAAAACCCTAGCTTATTAAAGAAAGGGCGAAGGGATCTGTCTTTCCTCCCCTATGCACATCTCCATCTCCATCATGGACTTGTATAAATCGATGTCGACGTCCGCCTAATGAATCCCATAAAAAGGTTATACGCCCCTTTTCGAGAATGTTATAAATAGATAAAGCCCTAGCCGGGGGCCGATTGATGTGATAATTCCCTAGGTTTTCATGTGTTGGAAACACGGAATTTTTCCGCCCGACGATCTGAATTCTTTAGGAGATTTATATATTCCGAAAGTGTCTCTTTCATTGTAGTTTCTACGCTTTAATCTCGTGGACGTTGCTTCCCCCATCCTTTTGCATTCGTAAGGCAAATCTTACTTGTCCCGTTATGCGCCTCTGGTTCTTTGATGGGATGCTTTTCTTCTAGGGGAGGTCCATTGTAGTGTGATCGCCTAATCTACAACGCCCACGATTGTCATTTAGTACGGGAGGTGAGTCGGTGAATAAAGGGGGATGATATTTCTTTAGTCAAAAACCCTTCTTCCACATACCTTTTGCTATTTTATATTCTGTTGATTGGGCTATTTTGTCCTTAACTATTCATCCACAGTTTCAATGAGGATCATTGAAAATTATAAAGGGGAAAACAGCCTCTTAACAAATCAAACTCACATTTTCCTTTCTTTCGCAGCGAAAAGCCCGACTCGACTTTCCTTATTTATTTCTAAGAGTCTTTTCTTGTTGTTGTTGTGGTTTTCTACACTCATTCAACAATGAGCTTTTAGCTTATATGTCATCTCCATTTACTTACCTCTTATTGAATCTAAAATGGGGGAAACATTTTTTTTTTATTTATAAAAAGTCCTAGATAAGAAATATAATTTGGAAAATAACTATGGTATTTTAAAAGTCCAACAACAAAAATGAATTATAAAAGACTAATTTATAAATAGATTGTCTGTATTTGGAATCACAGCATACCATTTTTCAAGAATCTTCATGAATATTGCGGATGAGCTCTGAGGGCAAATCAGTCTAATCAAAATACAGAAATTATAAATAAAAGAAAATGTCGTTGAAGAAAATTCTGGTTGTGGAAACATCATTATCCCTGGATTAATCCTTTTATATATATATATATATATATATATATATATATATATATATAGCTCGACGGCATTAATCTTGCCAACTAATTTAGATCTTCATCAACTTCAATAAGCTTGCAGAAATCACACGTTCACTATTAGGTCGAAGAAGAAATTGAATAAGGACGACATATTTCTTTAATCCTAATAATTCATCCATGCAACCCCTCGACCTATAAACGCCCTCCAATCCCACTCAGGTCTACTCCCTTCCACCCACTGCCTATAATTCATGGCTTTCAATCTCTTCATGCCAAAACCACTACCCACTTCGCACCTACATAATCTCTTTCTTCTCGGGCCAAATAAGAGACTAAAGAAAAAGATAAAGAAGGCAAAACCCTAGGCATTGAAGTGCTGACTTTGGACCCTTTTTTCTTTTTCTTTTTTCAAATTTCAATTTTCATTAGTTTCCACCAAAGGCATGTTCCAATGGGTTGGTACTGCGTACACGATGTACTCTATTGGAATTAACACCGTGTTGATTGAAGGGGGAGGGGGAATCTAATCAAATCAAGAGAGGGTCGTTTACCAAAGAAGAAAGCAAGAGGGGAGGGGTTTGTAATTAGGTGGTGGGAAGACCAACATGGGTGCGTGCCACAATTATTACAACAATTGCTTAGTGCACAATAGACTATATTATCTCAGCCCATCATGCATGTAATGTAATCTTTAGCCAACTAATGTTAGAGTGGTTTGATAAGGGAAAATATGAACAAAAAACTTAGGCGTGAGCATCAACCAACGGCTTTGTTATTGGTTTCGTCCTATCATTTAGCATTTGTTGTGTATACTTGAATAGGGAGAAGGTGAGGATTTGAATTATTGAGACCTTTTGGATCTTAGTCGAGAGTTTAGTCGGCCCTAGGACCGACTTATGTCCCCATCATTATGTGCTTTTTCGGTGGCTAAGAGTCAGACTTGAGCCGATCTGATAATTTCTCTTTCGCGATGTTTTGTTCAATTAAGTCCCTTTTTAGGGTTTCACTTGTTGAAAATTGTACGACTTCCCGCTCTTCCTGCAGATTTGGCAATTGATTGAGGATCACGATTGTATTACATCTGCATAGTAAACATTTTTGCAATACAAAGACCTGTTTGTATCGGGTTTTTTTAGAATATCTTGTAGATTTTGTGTAATCTCGTATAGTCCTATGTAAATGGGCTTGATTAATCACATGTGAAATCTTTGGTCAATGGTTTAAGTTATACCGTTTCCTAGCACAAATCTGACGTTTGAATAATACTAATTTTTTTCCCGCACATGACTCTCTATGTTTACGTGATTTATGGTAAGCACGAACGGTTTTTTCTGTAGACAATTATTTCAATTCTCAAAATGTCATAGGAGAGTTTCATTATGACTTCTCAAAGATTTAATAATCAATAAAGTAAAATAAAATAATCTCCATGATATATATTTGAACATGCGCGTTGAAAGTTGAATATATGCAAGGACAACTCCAGAAAAAATCCGGTTGATGTGCTGTCCTTCCAAACCGTCGGAAGGGCAGGCCGAGATTGAGGCATACTTTCCAGGTCGAGAAGATTATTTATATAAGCTTAATATCCTTAAAAAAAAAAAAAAAAAAAAAAAAAAAAAACCTCAACGTTAGATCTCACCTCAATTTTATCCCGAAATTTTTTGTCTCGGAAAAAATCCTGCAATTTAGGTTTATCACGAATCTACGTCAATTTTTTTTTTTTTTTTATCTCAGAAAAATCTCCAAACTTCAAATCAAGTCTCAAACCTGCTCCAAATTTTGTTTTGTCTATAAAAAACCGCCAACTTTCAATGAATTCTAAAATCTACTCGCGTGGTCCACTCCCAACTTAATTTGGAAAATTATATTCCAAATAAAACCATTATAGAATAAAAATTAGGAACGACCAATGACGATTATTAGACAAGAAAGGCTAATGGGGGCATATTTGAGATTAGAGTAGAAATTGACTTTTGATTTAGACAAAATAAAGTTTGGAGTAAATTCGGAATTAATCCTAGAATTGAGGGTTTTTTTTTTTAAATAAAGAAAAGTTCGAGGTAGATTTGAATTGTATTCGAAGTTTGAGGTTTCTATTAGATGAAAAATGTTTGGGATAGAATTGAGATTAGATTTAAAGTTGAGTTTTTTAAGAAAATTAGGTCTATACGTTGTGTATGGAGATGAGAGAAAGGAAGGAGAGCAGATGTATCACGTCAACCGAAAGATGGGTCAAAGATTTATGAGAGACTTGTGAAGGTGAGTACGATTCGTGGGGTGGGGGATGATGCACCATCTCTTTCTGATGATGGTGTGGGGAGAAGAGGCACAGAAAAAAGATAACAATTGACAAATCGAGAGAGAGGGAGTGTGGGTAGGTAATGGTGAATGGTGACGATTAGAGCAATTGAGTCGAGCTATTCGATGACAGTTTTTTGGATTCGATTTTGATTATTGAAGATCAACTTCCCTGATTGAGCTCGAGTTATTTGAGAGTGTAATCTCCAACTTGGCAATAATAAGTTTGACATGCATGCAAACACGATCGAACTTTTTTTTTATTGGAAAATATTTTATAATTGAAAAAGACAAATAAATCCATAAGCTTCTGGTTTCTACTCTTATAATTGCAATTGCAAGGAAAATAATCTAGTTTATATATCATTGTATGATAATCAAGTCGAGCGCAGGTACTTGGCAGTTCTATTTTATTCGCACTTGCCTAAATTTTAATACTCGATTGAGCTCTTGCTAAGTTTTGAGTACTAAGCACATGAATCTAGTCAAGCTCGAGCTCGACATTGTATTGGCTTGAATTGAATCAATCACACCCCTAATGGAGGTAGTGTGTATGGTGTTTTTATTGTCTTTCCCCTTTTCCTTTCTGAAGTTAACAGTGAATTGAGTTACACTAATTATAACTTATGTTAAAATTTGATTTACGGAACTCATTCGTAAAGCTATATGATAAAATCAGTCGATATTTTCATATGAATCTTGCTCAATCTCGACAAAAAAAGCGGCCAGATTACATTTGGAATAAATTTCAATATGCCAAGCATTTCTTGGTCAACAGTGAAAAGACAATGACTCTATTTTCTATTCATTGTTGTCAATTTCAATAGTACATTTACATATTTGACCTTTATTATATTATCGAAAATACCGTCTCAAGTTTTTTTAAAGAATCAAACTTTTTATTTTTTTTATTTTTTTTTTATTTTTTTGGTTCAGGAGGACCAACTTGCACCGACAGTGCGCCGTAAACTCCCCGGTGACGCTAGCAGGGAACCACCACCCCGACGCCATGCTTAAATCGCCTAATGATCCGCCAGCCTTCCTGCAACTTGCGTTGCAGGGGTTTCGAACTCTCAACCTTCTCCTGACAAAGGTCTAAAGCCTATTCAGCGGAACCACCACAGCCCGTGGTAATCAAACTTTTTATTCATCCTCAATAAAGATTCAGTAGATTTACATACTTTAAAGTTACCATCTACCCACTTTATTCACATTGTCTACCTTATTCAATGAGATTATTAAAAAAAAAGAACTTTGTATTTTGACAAAATTGGGCCCTTTTGCATTCGAAATATTAATTTTTACCCCTAATCGTCAGATTATCGAGGCCCATGTCATTTGGCACATTAAGCTTACGTAATTATTTCGATAACATAATGGGTGAGAAAATTAAACTGGGTAGGGATTTAAATTTAAACCGATAGAAAATTAGGTTAAAGCTAAATTTAATGAAGATAATGTGTATGGTGAGTTCCTTAAACGAGAAGAGAATAGATGGTCCATGATGTGATTGAAAGGGAATATTTATATGCTCCAACGTCCAAGTTTTCAGATATAATTGCACTATTTCTCCGGCGCAAGAAAGCACTGCCAATCTCAGAAATAATGAATCGGTGGCGCCTATGCTTCAAACAAAAGCAATAAATTCACAAAACCAGTGGTCCTACTACACTATGAATAATTATTAATTACTCTAAAATGGCCATCTGTAAAATGGATTAACCAATTTACCTCTCACATCAGCTTAGTTGGCAAATTTTATTTTTTTGGTCGAAAGCTTAGTTGGCAATTTACATCACAGATTTTTATATGTATGTTTTTTTATTCCTTTCATATTTGCGCATCCTCCCAATTGATAGCCTTGCACCCCTGAAGCTTCATAAGCCATTGGTATTGTTTTCTCAATTTATGAGATAAATAAATGAGAGGGATACCTATATTTTTTTATATTTATGTATCTACAATTGTTCAATTGCTTAATCATGGACAATAAGAGTGAGTTTCTGGGTTCAATAAGTTTTAGGCCCTTGAAACTTATTCCGTTGACCTTATAACTGGCTGATTCTAGAGTTAATTCAAAACCAACCAAGGCTTTTTTTTTCCCCTTCAATTTAAGGGCAAGCCTAAAAAGAGACATTTCTAAAACAATCTTTAGATTTCATCTTTCTGTATAATGTTTCGATTACGAGTTGCGGTAGTAAGGAGTTGCTTCATAAGGCATATGATTTGGCTAAATCCATGTGTCAAACATGAATATAATTCTTTCTACTTGAAGATAGCATGTCAAATATATTCACTTTCAACATATGTCTTCCTATTCTAAAAAAGGGTAAAAGAACTTACTTAGAAGTAGGGGTAATTAGTTCAAAACCAACTCAGTTATAAGTTCTACCATGAAAGCAACTTTATAGGCTCCATATTTTAGATGCTTGAGGAAAACTAGCTGGTTCAGGACATATAACCAAGAACCGAACCGGTCGAGGCCAAATTTCAGTTTCTTGATATGGGATCGGACCAGTCTCATTGTGAATAGGCCTTGAACTAGCAAGCAACAACTAGCTCGGTTGCTCGCCCTAATGAACTGCCACGTGTAGAGTTGGATCTTCCACATGAGTCAAGTATAAAATGTAAATCGCCATATTTGATTTGTCTACATATGCTCCCTTAGGATCAATCATCATAAGATGAATAAACTAGTAATTTGTTGTTTTATCAACTTGCATTCTCAACCGTAGTTATTCCATTGGGTGCCTTCCTTTTCTTGGTGTGTGGTGTGGGTCTGAGGAATCTTTTCTCCTTGTGGTTCGTGGCACAAGATTTCAAAAACCTACGAGTCGAAAGTGGGATATCTCTATCTTCTATGTCATGGCCTATGACTTTTAGTTAAATAATTGCTTGCAATGTTCCACCGCATAAGAAAACGGAATCCTCAAATGATCTTCAGGCCTTTATAAGTATTGACGGGATGGGAAAAAAAAAAAAAAAAAAGAGAGTAAACAGTCAACTGGGAAACAATAATAATCGTGTTTGAGAAAGGTTAACTCGTCGTTGAAAATTGGAGCCACCCCGAAACACAATTTTGTCATATCGGATATAAAGTAGTTTAGTCGGACGATAATTTGCATGCCCCACCTTGTAAACGCAACCCCGATAGAGGACGTCAGCCATTGCATCATTATGTGCATCCAAAATGATCCATCATCTGATATTGATTGAATGCAAATTCTTTGGAGGCATTGGAGGCATGATATCGATTTTTGCAGGAGAAATTGTCTAGTCAATAACAAACCTATTATACAGATGTCAATTCAATATTAAACTTTTCAATTTTACCAATTTAATCTTAAATTTTTGTGCGAAATTCCAATATAGTTAATTTGTTCAATTTTTCTCCATCGGGCATTCGTACAAAAAGGTTGTAATCAGTCGAGTAAATTTCTCGATTTTTGTGTTTGGGAGGAAAAAGGAGGATGCATATAAAGCTTCTTTGTCAATCCATACACACACGCACACAAATATATGCATATATCTTCTTACCTTTCTTTTTAGGGTGTTTACTTTTTCTTGCTTGAACAGAGAGGTTGAAAGTCTTGAACAATCTTCCCTCCAAATCCGATTCTCTCTCTCTCTCTGCACGGTTTTCTTCAAGAGGAGGGGGACCAGGGTTAGGAAGATAGTGTACAGAGAATTGATGACATGGGGAGAATCACGCCAAAGGATGGGCGTGATCTTTTTTTCATGGGAAGTGGAATCTTATTGGATTTGTTCAAAAGTAGGCAAAACCCGTGAATGGATGTTATTGACTTGCTTGTTCCCACACGTATAGATTTTGGAAGCTTCCATTTTTCTTTCAAATGGCGACGCTGCTGTTCATCTGTGAATTGCTCTGCAGAGAGATCCTTATCTGAGGGACTGGCCACTGACTCTTGGAGGACAGTGATGTGATCATTCTGATAATCAAGCTCAACAAACATATACGCATCAGAAGAAGCATATGGCATTGCCATAACGAAAGAACAGCACAATCTCTCTCTCGGATGATTCCCCACAGCTCTTCTTTGTTTTTCTTTCCGGCGAGAATCCAATAAAGATCAAAAACAAAACGCTCGCAACAATCAAGATTTCAGCATCTTCACCTTTTCTTTAACAGAAAAAAGACTTATTCCTTAGAAAAGCGTGCGAAACATAAAAAGAACCGTGTCCTGGTGATTCATTCGTTCATTTGGACAGACTAAGTAACCGCACTAATGTTTTCTTTTCCGTTTGTCTAGTTCTCTTCTTGATAGCATAGCTTCTCCATGTACATTGTTAGGTATAAGTATATGTACAAGCCGAGTCGAGAGTATATATATTATATATATACCAAAGTTTCTTTTTTAAAATGGGGTTTGGCATATTGCTTTACTATACCTATGTGTACGACGGACTCGTGGGAGCAGAGTTTGGTTTATGTCCTTTTCTGTGAAAGGCGAAAACCCTTTGTTTTTCCACCTTAGTATGAGATTGGATTGAGCTTAAACAAGCGCACCACACTGGGGACTCGACTTTCCACTATGTGCGCCACGAAAGAAGAGGAGGACCGTAGCCTAACTTCCATAACTTCTAGCTGGTCATTTAATTTCCTTTTTATTTCCCAAAAAAAAAAAAAATGAAATTAAGAAAGGTTTTCCAAGAGTTGACCCGAGAAAGGAAAACCGACCAAGAAAAACCCTACAAGGCGGGATGGATGGGACATGCTCTCTCTCTCTCTCTCTAACATGTAGTCTTTAGAACTATCTTGAAAGTAGTAAGTAGAAGAAACCAACTAATTCACATGGAAGGGGCTAAGTTTGATCGAAACTTTGCCTTACTCTTACGTCTCAGTTGCGAGCTCCCCCGGTTTGGTTTTGCTCAGCATAACTCCGACGCTCAAAATTGTCACTTGGGAATCCTCCACCACGTCTTTCTTTTTTTTCTTTTTCTTTATCGAATTTACATAGATTCCTAAGTGAAAACATCGAGCTTTTTTTACCGCAAGAAGTAAATGGAAAGAAAAGAAGAGGTACCGAGCCCGCCTTTCAATTTGGGCCCAAAATAGACAACAAAAGCCTCCATTGAAAACACCTAATCTAATTCCACCAACGTCAAGAGTTCATATGCATTGGAATCGCATGCACCTAGATCATGTAAGAAAATTTTCCTTCTCATGTGCATGCATCGCATTTTTTCATGAAGGGCGACCAAGAACATGTGCCAAATTAAGGCAACAACGGCACCATTTCGAGTCGTTGATAAAAGCTTTGATCGGGTTTTGCTCTAGATGTGTTTGAGATCCTCATTTATAGGTTGGCTACCGAAATCCCTATACGGAGTTGACGATAAAGCTTTAATAGAAATTACCTAGCTAAAGAATTCGCAGTGGATCGTCCCGGACACTGCAGTGGCTACAGTGCGGAAAGGCACGGAGGTCAAGCTCAGATTTCAAGATGCTAATTAGGGTTTGGTGAAATCTGGACTGAGTTTAGTGCGAACCAAAATTAGAGTGGACTAGTGTCACGATTTCAAGACGAAGACAACAGATGAATGCAAAGTAGGGGATACCAGAAATACGTCTCCCATCAAAAGAGGGCTTTTGAAGCACAAAAGACTATCACAGACACAGTTAATGTATGCCAAAATTATCCATATAGCTCTTTTGTATTCGAACTATCCTTACAGATCTCTCTTACCGATCTGCACCCATGAAAATCGAAAGGAGCCTCGACTGAAGATAAAATCCTTATATTCTAAGTTGTCTTGAAAGTCCTTTGCCATACACCTAACGTGTAGGAGCACAAATACAGAGAGGACATTCACTTTTTCTAAAACCTAGAATTGGGACTACTAGAGATGTTTAGACATTTCCTAGAGAAATATTTGAATTATTTCTAACATCTTCCTTTAAACTCAAGATGACTAAATCAGCTTGACTTTAGATTAAAAAAAATCCAAAAAAAAAAAGCTTAGACTATCATGGACGAAACAGAGACAATTGATTGTGGCATCAAAGAAATATTCAAATTCGGAATCTGAGGGCATCAAAGAAATATTCAAGATGATTGTGGCCTAAATTAATTGGTGTGTTGGTTCATGTATAGTGTTTCCTGAGCTTTCCGATAGCAAACTTTCATGCTTGTGCCCCAATTATAAAAAAAAAATGAAAAAAAAAAAAGGGCATTGACTTCTCTCCAAAATAGAAATATAAAGAAAAGCAAGTAGAACAGGTTTGACAAATCTAATTTGGTTGGCGTATATCTTGCCATCTTCTGAGGTTGGGACTCGGAGAAAGAGAGACCGTCGGCAATTTGTAATTGGTCGATGATGCAAGAAGAGGCATGGGAAAGGGCTTGAATTCATTATGCTAACCTTGTTTTCAACCCCACTTTTCTTGTTTTCTTTTTTTTCGAGGTCCTTTCGTTACTTTCCTTTGCCTCCACGTCGTTGCTTTCTTTCCCTCCCGTGACTCTCCACTTCCCTGCCGATATCATTTCATGCTTTCCTCATCTTCGCACTTAATTGATTTGGCACGTATTCCCATTTCAAATTAAAGCTGCTCCCCTCATTTCCCTCACCTAACTTCGAATTGTATATTCAGTCATTCTTGCTGCAACAGCTGAGGATGTACGTTTCTCATATGTGGAGATGTCAAGATCTGCTCGCCAAAGACTTGTCATAACTACACTATTCAATTGCCCGCAATGTTCATCTTTCTAACCCAGTCAAAAGCTTCTTATATATACGTCGGTAAAGAGGGAAAAGAGCTTCAAATATGCATCTCTTTCATTGAATTTACAGCGGTGAAGTAGAAAAAGTTCATCGTTTGGCAGGCATCTGTCCATCATTAAGCTGTAAAGCATACCTTAGACCGCACATTGCTCATGTAAGCAAGCAAGGTTGGGAGAGAAACATACAGGACATAGACTTTCTTCTAGGAACCCCATTATTTTATATACCGTAGAGTCTCAATTATCAAAGCTACATCGTGACCATAATTGTAAAATAAATTGATGAATCGGGTCAATCTCAAAAGACATGACTTGTAAATCTATATGACGTAAAATCAATTAAGAACTAGATAATAATTAATTATAATACTATCTTGATAAGACTTGTGTTACCAATAGGATGTAAAAAAAAATGAGAAGATCGTTGACGTTGAACATTATTATTTATCTTTTCTTTAGGGACACCATGTTTTTTTTTTTTTTTACCCTTTATGTTTTGTGCAATTTTCTTTATGTCATTATATAGTAGAAGAACTGCAAATTCGGAACTAGTCTTCTCATACATCATTATAGCACATTTTTTTCTCCCATTTCATCCCGGACTTTCTTCTTTTCTCACTTACTCCTATCGGATTGCTTAGATGACACAACTGATGATGCACACCGCACACCGACAAGTATCATTTTAATGGTGTCAGCAAAAATAAAATAAAGAAAATTAATAAAAGAAAAGAAAAATTAGAGGGAGACCGAATAATGATGGACCGGGGGGGTGGGGGTGCGGAGGTTGAAGTTGCCCAAAAGACAGCTGGACAGGGAGGGTTTTTCATACCAAGAAAATTGGATTGGGCCCGCTTGCATAACTAGGCCTAATGAATGGTACGTTCCTAATGCGATGTATCGATGGTATTCTATGTAACGTCCGAAAAAATCGTCCAAAAAATCCTAGACTTCATACACTTTTCACAATTCAGTATTAATCTTTTCATTTTGTCAAATGAGTCCCGAACCTCAATTGAGTATATCCAATCAATTTTGATCGAAAATTACTGACATGACTCAACCAGCACTGATATTGACATTTTAAATATTTTTTTATTTTTTATGAATTTTTTTTCTTTTTTCCCCTTCTTTTTTTTTTTTTTATTATTTGCTATTTGCCGGTGGCAAGGGCTGTCACTTTGGCCCAGCAACGCCGAACAAGGGCAAGGGTTGGCCTTGCTGGCCACTTATAAAAAGAATAGGCAAAAAAAAGAAAGGAAAAAATTTTAAAAAAATCCAAAAATACTCACGTCAATGCTGGCCATGTTATATTTTCAACTAAAATTAGCTAGATCAACTGGCAAAAGTTAAAAAAGTTTATGACTCAAATGGTAAAGTTAAAAGATTTAAAACTAACTCGACAAAAATGCAAAAGTTCTAGGACTATCTAGACAATTTTCCCACGTTTTGCTCTAAGCAAGATGGACCCATTTTGCTTAGGGATGGACGCGACGTGTGCGGGAGTGAGGATCACATCCCCTATCTCCATCCCTATGAGATGAAAACTTTCTTGGCACCACCATGTGCAGGGTGGGGCGGGGCGGGGCAAGGCGAGGCGGTTTTGCATTAGCGGGGCAATCAACCTCTAGTCATTGATGATGGACTCTAGACTTTGTTGCTGGCAGTCCAACGTATATTTTGTTCAATCAAATGCTCTCTTTGTATTTTGTACAATACGGTCCTCCAAGTTTTACGCTATACAATCAAGTTCCATAAGTTTCCCAATTTCTGCAGTCCAATCATTCAGTCCACCTCTCTCATTAAACAGTGAAATTAATTAATGATGCAGCATTGTCACTGTGGTAAAATATGTTACATGATACTAAAAATAAGAAGATAGAAGCCCCAATACAATAATGTTAGTTGCCGCGGGTAAAAGAAGCACTTGATTGTCTAGATCAAGAACGTCAGAAGACTTGAATCGACAAAGCACGACTTAGCTGACTCATTCGCAAAACGTAAAAGTCAGAATACCAAATCGCACGTACATCGAAGTCTGAAGAACTAGACCCGTACTTAACCCTAGCTACAGCCTACACTAGCGTAGAAGTTAAATCAGTGAACCAAAAACTCTTAACTTGGAATAAAGGGGAGGCGATGGAACCAAGTTATCCTAGCATTATCTCTCGAAGCAGGTGGGACCAAACCGCATCGATTTGATTCAGACGCGCTCTCCTCCTTTGTCTCCTCCTCCTCCTCCCCTTTTTCACCTCCGTCTTTTCGCTTTGTTTCTCCCACTGGTTTTTGCTGGATGGCCATTTAAAACGACAGTAACGGGTGGGGAGAGGTAGGTGTGTAATGACATATTTTCACGATTCGCGTTTGAATTGGCCAGAGATATTATTGTTTTCCACCGCCCTCTTCCCTTCTCTTTCCACTTGTCAGCCCCGTCTCATCAGGTGGCTCGTAGCGTTTGATTTGTCTTGTGCAGGCAAAATACATATGTTACTGAATATTTAACTTATAAAACATAAGGAATGGTAGATAGAACATGCCAAACTTATTGGTTTTGTGTATATTTGGACGCGTGCGAGCACGTGTAAATATGTACTATATTTATCAATATGATCCGATATTCGAACCAAACTTTTCCTAGAGAGAGACATTTAAAGATTTTTTACATTGGGTCTCCTTCATCGCTAATCGGGTTTTCATGTCCTAGCCCTTGAATCGTAAAGGAAGAAGTTTTAGATTGGAGCAGGTCACAAAATATATGTTTTTTTTTGCGTGAAAAGATAATAATTGAATTATTCCGGCTATCCTAGCTAGCTATAATAGACAAAAAAAAATGCGAGCCCAGCCCCTATTCGTTGGCCATTCTAGACCCTGCAAGTTGCAACAACGCTAGAAACAACCCTTGCAAGAAAATCAAAATTCAAAGCCACGACATTAACGTGGGGAATTTGTCGAGCCATAAGTAGCTAAATGTAATGGGGTCGCCATCGTCCCACTTCAAATTCATCCCGATGCGTATCTATCTATGTTCATCACTAGTGTCGTTTTATGCACTAGATTCTTCTGTCCAAGACAATTTCATTTTCGTTTCCTCTATCGTTACCAGCTAAAAGTCTAAATTTTTTCTTTTGAACGGATTAAATGAACTTGAAGCTTTCGGCTGCCTGCCTAACTCGGAATGCATGTCTTTGTGCTGATGATTGCCGTCTATATGCAAGTGGCCAACGCTACCTATGGCGAAAATGTAAAAATAAATAAATAAATAAATAAAAGAAATAGAAGAAGAATTTGTTCACTTAAGTTAGGCATCCAAGGTAGTACGAGTGATAACTACTGGGGGTTCGCCCCAGTGGCCACCCTTCCATCTTGGAATGGGGAGGTTGGGGGTTCAAATCCCCGCTTTCTCATGGGGGATTGGGGTGGGGAAAATTTCATCAAATTGAAAATGACTTGATCCAAACTGATACATTTAATCAGTTTTGATCAAGTTCTATGCAATACAAATCTAGTGACTTATATATGATCCAACTCATGTCCAAACTATAGACAATTTTAACCATATTGTTTAAACACTTTAATATTTAATTCAATCTAGGAAAATTCATATCCAAACTGAGATGAAAGTACAAAATAAATGAGCGCAAGATCGAGTGAAATCGAGAGTGTGAAGAAATAGTCATAGAGGTAGGTTGGATATAAATAAGTTATTGACCATTTAACACTCGTTTTATTTTGGATTTTACCATTCTAAACCATTTTTACAACTCATTTATTGAATATTACTAATTTATATAACATCTTAGCTCATCAAATACGAGTTAAAAATGAATATATGGCCTATTTTGGTAGGTCTATGATATGATCGTACTTGAAGATGATCAAGACTTTGGAGTAATGTGGGGACGCAAAAGAATCGCATTTGTAGCAAAACCACGCTCTTTGTATCGACGTCGTGCTCAACTCAACTCGAAAGAAATAAAAATTTAAACAAGATGCGCGATAAATAGACCTATATGATTGCAAAGGGATATTGCTAATGTATGAGATGGCGTGGAAGAGGAAAATTCAATGCATGAATTGGCGCAACTTTCTGAATTTGATGGGTCCCATGCTCAAATTTGACGTGACCCGCCATTTGATTCTACGTCCAATGGTGCAAATCCTTCGCAATGGGTAATGGCCCATGATCCAATGAACGGTATCACATAAAGACCAACCTCACTAAGTCCAATTCTCGATGGGCCGTACATTATTTGTCGCTTTTGCTTTGATCCAAATTACGAACACTTTCATAGTCCAATGAGAAAAAATGTGAACCGAGGTTGATTCAATTGGCACCTTGCGATAGAAAAGGTACATGTAGACTATTTCACCGGAATTTAATCCACAACGAAACATCTTTTTTGAAAGCTGTTCTTCAGCTTTTGATGAGAGGAGATGAGTTCTACGGCGACTGCAGACAAGAAATATCCAAGCAGACAAAAAATAACTGCAAACCTTTATTTCGAATTTCGAACGAAATTGTACATACAAACCGTGCCATAATTCAATCAACAACAAGGCTTAAAAATACAACCATTTCCATAACAATACATGTGTACGAACTATGTCGGAATTTAATCGACTACAAAGATTGAGAATGTGGAAAGATATAACGCCAGAATTTAATTGACGGTGTGACATCCATGATAGAGATGCATGCCAAAATTGAATCGACAACGAAACATCAGGATAAAGATACGTGTTGAAATTTAATCGACAACATGAATCAGAAAACTATAACTAAGGAAAAATAAAGTGCAAGAAAGTAAAGATAATAAAAGATTACATTTTGATTATCGAGAGGGGTCTCTTCCAATTGACAGGACTTGGTGTTTATACCTTCTATCATAACCGTCTTGGAGCAGTTTCTTCGTGGTTGAATTATAGTTTGACGCTTCTGAAAATAATGGTCCCATATTCCCATGTTGTCAATTTCCTTTAAAATAATAGCCTTATCTCTAATTAGTTATTTTTTTCCCACGTTGCAATTTCTTTCAAAATAGTTGCCTTATCTCCAATTAGTTGTTTTTTTCCCCACGTTGTCAATTCCCTTCAAAATATCTGCCTTATCTCCAAGGAATTGTCTTTTTCCCACATTATCAATTCCTTTCAAAATAGCAATCTCATTTTCCATTTTCAGCTAACTATTCTCCACGATCTCCTCAATGGATTTACATGTGCCTGAGCCTTAGATGCAATCTTTTGAATTGATCATCTCCATATAATTGACTAATCCTCAATCCATTAAATTGACCTCCTCCACGGATGATCAAATATGTCTGGATAGTATATTCTCCACTCTTTTCCTTTTTTCTTCGTTAATTTTGACGATTGTATATGAGATTGTTGAGTCTATTTTTGTTGCTTTCGAACAATCATCAAATATCGATAATAACTAAATATCGGGCATTTTTGGGTGTCAACATAGACATTTCAATGCCGAGGCACCTTTACAACGCAAGAGAGTACGATACTTCAAAATGGAATCATGGGCGAAGTAAGTATGCAACAAGGCATGGTCAATTCATATACTCCCTCTCTTGGCTTGGCCCAGCTTGACACGGTACGATTTTCTTATCAAATCAAAGTGTCCAACCACAAGGTCCATCTTTCCTTCCAATTAGGCTTATCTTGATTTCCTCCTCTCCTTTCTTTTTCAATCATAGACTTGACGATTGATTTGATCTTGTTTTTGGATTCGCATTCCTAAGTTGGACACATTGCAAGTCTTGGTCAACCGTAGAAGGTAAAATCAAACCTCCTATAAATTGAATAGGGATTGATTGCTAATTTTTCATGTAGCTATCAACGGTAGACCTGAGCAGGTCTTTAAAAGGCTCAAGCCAGAGAACAGGCGGGATAACCGCCCCCGGGTGGGAGTCCCGAAATCTGTCTGGCGTAAAGGCCGGGATCCGGGCCTTGAAAAAGATACCGGCCCTGCTGGCTGACCCGGCCACACCCCGCAAGGGGAAGGGCAGCCACACTTGATCCTCGCGATGCCTTCCCTCCTGAAATACCGGAGGCGCGGTACAAGGAAATGATGGTGCCAGTCGAAAGACTGGGTCAAATATCGATAATAACTAAATATCGGGCATTTTTGGGTGTCAACATAGACATTTCAATGCCGAGGCACCTTTACAACGCAAGAGAGTACGATACTTCAAAATGGAATCATGGGCGAAGTAAGTATGCAACAAGGCATGGTCAATTCATATACTCCCTCTCTTGGCTTGGCCCAGCTTGACACGGTACGATTTTCTTATCAAATCAAAGTGTCCAACCACAAGGTCCATCTTTCCTTCCAATTAGGCTTATCTTGATTTCCTCCTCTCCTTTCTTTTTCAATCATAGACTTGACGATTGATTTGATCTTGTTTTTGGATTCGCATTCCTAAGTTGGACACATTGCAAGTCTTGGTCAACCGTAGAAGGTAAAATCAAACCTCCTATAAATTGAATAGGGATTGATTGCTAATTTTTCATGTAGCTATCAACGGTGACGCACTGACAAATGTCATGTGAATATATGCTAGCGCAATGGTCAATTAGTTATGGTCTTTCGTTGTTACTAGCTGCTCTTGTTTATTGCGAACGAAATGTGAACGCGGGCATCGCTTAGCTGCTTACTTTGAAAACTGGGAAGCAAAGATAATGTAGATTAATGATGATAAACCAACTCTCCTGCGCCCACATTTTCTCTCCCGTTGTCAGTTATGTGAATGTGGGATGGGGAGATGATGTTTTTCTAGTCCTGTGCCTCTGTAGTTTAGGAATCCGATTAGGGAGTAGGTAAAGTTCTAACAAAGACAAGACTAGTTGGCATTTAGGTTTTAACTCGAATCATCCTTACATTTGGCATTTTCTTTTTTGCGCTTGGCCCTGGGGAAGCGGAGGGAGGATAGCGGTCTAGAAAGAACTAAGGATCTGTTCGTTTTGTGGAAAATTTGCCATTTTTGAAAAATATTTTCCCATAAGTTATTTTCTAGAAAAATGATAATATTTTCTGGTGTTCGGCTAAAACTTGGAAATGTTTCGGAAAATATTTTCCGATGTTCGGTAAGGAAAATATTTTCTAAGACTTCACCACTTAGGCATGCATTACTTACCGACCTATAAATCCATCAAATATGAATTTGCTTTTAAATCCGGGCAAACTTGTTTCAAATCTCTGTTCATTCATTGTTGCCAAACGTTCATCTACTCTAAAAAATATTCGTATGGATTTTAAAAAGAAGCAAAAGAGAAAAGAAGCAAAGCATATACAGCCCTAATGAGAATATTCTAGTTGAGTGGCATGTTCTCCCCTGTGTCTTTTGTGTTCTAATAAACAAAAGGAAAAATAAGCAAAGCATGTAGAGCCATTTGATTGAATAATGTACAACTGTACAATAGAGTAAATAAAGAAAATGATAAGTAAGAATGCAGAGTGCGAGCTTGAGAACGACAAGCTCGAGATTCGCCTAGTAATGGCTGACGACTAACTAAGAAAGAAGAAGATGGGAAATAAAGAAAAGAAAAAAAAGAAAAGAAATAGAAAAGAAAAAGAAATTAAAAATAATTCGAAAAAAGAAATTAAAAAATAATTCGAATAAAAAAGAAAAGAATAAGAAGAAAGGGGATGAGAAAGTAAGGATTTGTAGAAGTGTGAGATGAGAGAAATCAAATGAGAAAAATGTTTTCTACTTTCCAAAAAGTGGAAAATATTTTCTCCTAATTTAGAATACTTTTTTCCTTTCATGGAAAACATTTTCCTCAGAGAATTCATTTTTCGTGAAACGAACGCCTAAGCCTAAGTTCTAAAACCATGATGCATCGGTTCTCTTTGTTTGACCAATTCTTGTATGGTGTAGATTGAGAAACGATTCTTCTTATTTTGATTTTTCTTTTGTCTTGATTGGTGGTGCTACCCTCCTTAGTTTTTTTTTTACCCTTGTGTTGATATGGAATAAACTATCATTCAATAAAAAGTCAGATTATACCCATTTAGATTTTCGAAGTGTCGATACAATATACAAGTATCGTCAACCTAATTGACAACTACCATTGGCGTCATTCATGTTCTTATGGCGAGATCAATAAAATGGGCAAACATTCTATCTTTGAGAATAGATATTGAGAATTCCATGAACTTATTCAATCTTCAATTCTCAGATTAACAATCGTGTTTGTCGATGCTAAGAATGCAAGAATAATTGCATCGGATGAGATTCAACAATAAGTTAAGATTCAATATAGAGAAGAAAAAAAGGAAACGATATGCTATGAATTGCTCCCCTAAACTTTCGTTCCTTCATCAATCCTCGCAAAATTCAGCATTTTAGCCCCTAGGACTTCACCGTCAAAGCCTTGGAACGTGTACCATTCTTCCCTCGTTCTCGCCGGTGCCGACGGCTGCTTCTTGCTCTCGATGTTCCAGTCAATGCAAGTCGGTCTTGGTTTCGCTTCTCCCGTCCCGACAAACAATCGCGTCCCAAGATGGTGCACGTTAGTGACGTTACCATCCATTGCTAAAGCGACGTGTGGGGGTGTGACTGGGATCGATCGAGATTTGTTCGGCCGTACGGCGAAACGAACTTCAAGAGAGCAGAGACGTGCGCTCCTAGCAATCCTCGGCAGCGCCCATCTGCCGATCGTCGTCCTTGCGCTCGGGTGGACCCGGCGGTGACGAAGGACGGTGACAACACGAGGCCGATGTCAGTGCTATCTACGTAAGCGGTCGACACGGTGAAACCTCCAATCCAATCAGTCAACCACTCCAGGGGTTTCGTCAACTAATTGTCTCTGGACATCAATTGCGTAATTGCACGAAAATATCTCGATATCTAGATGTGACTATCTTTGGAAATTGGACGGATTTTGTGCATTTATTGCTAACGCCTTCTTGCGTGGGCTGGCCCCATGCTATGTCTCGAGAGCACTTGAAATTAGAACGGGAGGATGATGAGATGGGAGATAATTTCCATAGATTAATTTTCGTGCATTGAATGTTACGTTGTGATATTGCTCTGGAATATCTATGTTAGCCAATCAAGTATCCAAAGGAGATATTTTTGCTTGATCGCCTTCCCATGTGTTATGATGGGATTATCTATTTTTCCGAAAGTATCCGTTGAAATAACTCACTATCTCTCTAGTTTCTCCCTCGCAGGCAATAACCGGCCTCGGCGGGAGTAGCCATTGCCTCGATCTAAGGTTGGGACGCCATGGGTGACGTTGGATTGAGAGCCCAAACGCGGTAGGTGTGAAAAAGCAAGCAGCTCAAGAAATGATAAGGATTTGTGTCTCATCGATTAGAATTCAGATGTAAGTAGGTGTGAAAATACGAAGTAAAAGCAGTTTTGAAAAGAGGGTGATGATCTTGTTAAATCGAATACATATTTTTCTTAAGTCAATGTAGAAAATTTAAAATGGATGTTCTTTTTCCCAAGTCAATGCAGAATACTTATCGTTTTGGTATTTTCGTCAAAATTTTTTTTCCTTCTCGAGATTCGTTTTCTATACGCCCGAGCTCGGAGTTCATTTCAAACAAGAGAAGTAACTTCGTCGGGTTCTCATGAATCCCCACGTGGGACGACCTTCTGGGAAGCTTCGCGCTCGTCAATGATTTGATGTTTGTCCCGATGCGCACGTACGAGATACGCCCGCGTGCGAGACCCGGCAACTCGACCCGCCGGGGACGCCGGGATCAAATGATTTGGATCGGACGGACGCGAACAGCGATGGGGGAATCGCGAAGCCCTCGACCCGTTCCCATCCGATTTTAATGGACGGCATTGACTCCAGCGCGCCCGAACCGTCCACGACCATCCTTTCCCTATCCACATCCGCCACTTGTCAGGCATCATCCCCAGGGTCCCACACCCCCCAGGGCACGTCTCGCTATTTTGTAAATTTTTTTTCTTTATTTTATTTTATAAAAATATGTATGTGTTAGCTCGTGTGCGTGATTTGGTAAATATGGACGAAAAATGAGTGGTTATGTATATGAAGGTACAGATGGCTTAGGAAATCTAATGACAAAAAAAATAGAACGAAAATGAGTGACTATTTATGGAAGGGAGGGGGCGTCGGAAAAAAAAGGGCGATTTAAGAATTCTATATTAGATACATAGATTAGTCTATTTTTATCGTGATAGCACTCGTGAATTCAGGAACCTTGTCGCTCACTTCAATCTCTGAGTTTATGTTTGAACTCTCGAACTTTTAAGATTTTTCTTTTAATGTTGAGGGGGAGAGGAGCGATCGATGTCGACGATTTTGATAAACTCAAAATTTCATATATATAACTACGTTAATTTGAACGGCAAAAATCGAGTTGTATCTGCACATTACTCGAAAACTCAAAATTGACGAAATCATAGTCAAGGTCTGCTGATGGATTACAATTCCCTTTTTTACAATGATATATAATTCCACTTTGTGTCCATATCAAAAAAGCAAACGCATTTGAAAGCAAATTAGCTAATTGGCAATGGGTATTGTCCAAAAAAAAAAAAAAATTGGCAATGGGTAGTAGTCTTTCGACTTCATAAAGGAGTAAAAGCATGACCTAATTTTATGGTCGCACATGCTCATAAAATTAAACCAATTAGGAGCCTTTGACTAAGTTCTATATGATTTTTTTCGTGGATATGATATTCTCTATCGACATTATATAAAAGCGATAGACTTATTTTTAAAAGCTATTGTGAAGTATTTAAATGTTTAAATTTTTATGTGGACGTTTGAGTCTAAACATATTATCACGTGCTTATTATAAATTTCACACGCAATGTCTGAGTGAAACATGAAAAGTTAAAAGCACTTTGTTAAAGATAACTCTTCATGTTGTCTTTTTGGTTTAAATATATAAAAAAAAATAGAGGTTTTACGTGTTTTATGGGATATGAATAGGATAGAGAGACGACCTAGGTTCGTTTACTTATATATTTTATTATTTACTAGTGCCTTAAAGAAGTCATTCATTCACATTTGCCACGTAGATTAAAAAAATTCACATAAAAAGAAAAAGAAAAGAGGAAAAGTGATCCGAGAACTCATGCTCCAAACCTCCCTCCCAGGGCACCCCAAAAAGGGCCAAGACGCGTTGCGCCCCCACCTTATCCTAAAGATCCAACGGCTCCATAGCTTTCGAACTCTAAAGTCTTTTCTTTCCGGGCCCTCCGAATGCTTGAATTTCTCACCAAATCCTTGGAAATTGCATGTGAGACCAGTGAATTTCAACGCATGATTTTGCAATCCCGCGTGAAATCCATCAACATCAATCAGTCATATCACTTCCGGCATGAAATCCATCGACATCAATGAATCGAATGCATCGGATCTCATGCACCCGAATCATTTAAGTAAAACTCCACATTTTTTGCTCCAATTCGCATCGAATACGTGGGGATTAGTACCATGTATATCTCTCATCACACTTCAATGAAGAAAACGGTCACAACTTGTTCATGAAGTCATGAATTGGCAACATATTAGGAGAGAATCCCTGATGGATGGTGCCTTGTGCATTTGTTATTTCACGTGGAGAGATTTTATGATTCATACATTTATCGAGATGTAATCTTTTAATAGTTGATCGGCATCAGTAGTTTTTATTCCTGATTGAATTTAAAAGCATATATATACAAGACCGTTAATATTATGATATTGCAAATAACTTATCCCTCGAGGAAGTGGCAAAATTAACTCGGTCGACTAAAATTCGATATGGAAATGTGCTCTAAGAACCATGGTCACAGCGATAGGTGCGATTCTTACTTATCAAAGGATATACTTTTCGATCGCACGGGGATAACGGAATATTTGGCAGAATCGATCGGGCGTTTTATTGAATTCACACGCACGAGAAGGAGGGCCCCGAGGGGGGTGGCTTCGCTTCCTCGAATGATTATATATAAAAAATAAAATCACGTGCAAAAAACAAAAAGGAAGAAGATAAAATTAAAAAAAAAAAGCAAAAAAAAAGAAAAGAAAAGAGAAAATTACAGTAGCGGAGGGGAAAACAACGAACAGAGCCGTCATCGCTCGCCCTTTATTGCGCTCTCCCCTCTCCATTCCTCGCACCACCAACAACCGGAGCCTCCCCTCCTCTCTCTCCCTCTCTCCCTCTCTCTCTCGCGCGGCGGTTGGATTCCGTTACGGCGGCCGGAGCCACGCGACGCGCCTCCGAGCATGGCGGAATCGGTGGAGCTCCCGAGCCGGCTCGCGATCCTCCCGTTCAGGAACAAGGTCCTCCTCCCCGGCGCCATCATCCGCATTCGATGCACCTCCCCGAGCAGGTAACCGCCCCCCGCTCCTCCTCCTCCTCCTCGCCGTCGTCAATCTCTCTTCTCCGTCTCGTCGCGCTGATCGCCTTCGGTTGCGGTCGAGTTGGTGCTTCCCTTGATATTGCGGCGGGCGGACGGCCGGCGGCGACGCGTTGAACCTGGAATTTTCGTTGATTTCGTGATCGGTCGGAATAGCGGCCTCGAGTGCCTTAGGATCGCCGCAGCTCGACGGGGACGTACCTCGTTGAGCTGAGAATTCTAGACTCGAGACGTATTCCCGTTGGCACGACATTTGCTCTCGGGCGCGAAAAACAGAGTCGACCGAAGCGCCTTCTGTTCGTCTAATTTTACATCAATTTGTTTTCCCTCCTTATCGGTTCTTCACGTTCGAGAGTCTTACAGTCTCTCTATCTTTGAGATTTTGTTTCAATTGATTTAATTTACGTACACCGCCTCTTCACCGTCTCTTCATGTGCAAGTTTCTGCTGTCATGAGTTTGTGCCGGAAAGGATGGAGATTAAGGATGGCTTTTATGTTATATGCGTTTGGTATATCGAAATTGGAATCTGTGGATATTTTGCTGAGCTGAGAATCAGGGATGTTACATCTACTCTGAAAGCCCACCGTCCTAGGTGTGAAAACCAAAGGAAGACTGTCGATGCAGCGAGACATAAATATAATGGGATCCCTACTAGTTTCTCGCAGAAATTGTGCGTTATGGACTTAAGATGTTTTCCATGTCAGTTGTTCGGTGATCTTGAGTTCGGACACTGTAGAGTCGAGAGTTTGAGACGGTTATCTTTCTCTTTCTCGATTGAATGAAACCAACATCCAATGGCCCAAGAAAGGCATATTCTTTTTGGGGTGAAAATTGAAGCTCAGGACAGTTCCTTTTGTCTGAGCAATTGACATTTCTATACCATCAACTCTGGTGCTAATTGAGTGTTCACAGTTAATCATGAAGTGATTTCATGCTTATGAAGCGCTTGAACGTTTGTTGGTTTTGCAGTGTGAAGCTGGTGGAGCAGGAATTGTGGCAGAAGGAGGAGAAGGGTTTGATTGGCATTTTGCCTGTGCGAGATGCTGAAGAGACGCCATCTGTTAGCCCTGTGATATCTCACGGTGCTCATTTTGCTTCCATTTTGGTGCAGTTAGTGTCTACTATTGCTGATATTGATTTTATGGTTTAAGGAAAGTGAACCTTCATGTCCTTCAGGCGTGGGAACTGATTCAACTGAACGTAGCTCTAAAACTCAAGTTAGCTCAACAGATTCTCACAAGTTAAATGGGAAAAACCCACAGGAAGTTATTCATTGGCATGCCAGGTACATTTACTGTGCACTTCCCGTAGTAACTCGTCGAAGTTTCGGCGTCCTGTTATGCCTTTCGGAATTTACATTATGAGTCAATGCTGCATTTCCTTCCCTTATATAAATTGTTCACTTGGTGAGATCTTTATGCTTGTCTTTGATTCCAAAATAAGGGGAGTTGCTGCTCGGGCTCTACATTTGTCAAGAGGAGTGGAGAAACCAAGTGGCAGGGTCACATATATGGTTGTCCTTGAGGGTCTATGCAGATTTAGTGTTCAAGAGCTGGGCACCAGAGGAACATATTATATTGCAAGGATAACACCTTTGGAGATGACAAAAGCTGGTGATTTTTCTATCACACACTTATTACAGGAGATTTACATGCAATGTTATGTAAAATAGAAGAGAGATCTCAGATCGACACTTTCCTGAACTGAATCCAAACCAGAACAAAATTGAGGGAATTGTCGAGTCAAATTGATTTGAATTCTGCTAATGTACTTGGTGTTCTCCATCAATATGCTGAGTATTGTATATGTCTTCACAATCTATTAGAGATGGAACATGTGGAGCAGGATCCAGATTTTATAGCATTGTCTCGCCGTTTCAAAGCCACTGCAATGGAGCTTATTTCTATACTAGAGCAGGTAAAAATACAATAGATTTCCTTCAGGAGCTAATCATGATAGTGTTTTTTTTTTTTTTTTTTTTTTTAATTTGTGTTATTGAGCAACGTTTGTCCTCATATAATTGTGCTTTTAGTAGGTAATGGATTTCATTAGTTTCATTTGATTAGCATAGTTGATCCACTCTCTTTTGAATTTTGTTAATATAGAAATGCAAAGGATACTAAGACTGGTTTATAAAGTTGCATTGCATGTTGTAAGTGAACATTTCAACGAGGACCCATATTCAGTACCCACCAAAATTCTGCCTAATTACTTTGTAAATCATTTCTTTAACAGTCAGCTGTATCTCTAGCATTATTCATCTTAACTTATCATCGAGGTAATACTGCCAGTAAACTTCTATGGTATGTTGATTCTGCATGTGCACAGTTGAATCTAGTGAAAATTTGGTCTGACACACATTAGTGCCATTTGTAGTGGTAGATAAAGCCCTTTTGAGTACTCAATTATTTATCATGACCTATAGCATGACAAAATATGGACAAGCAGTTTTGAGACCTGTGCATGCATTATAAGCCTTTGAAGTACCACGGAGGTCCTCGATGCATGCATGTCTCCTAGTAGTCTGACTCAGATTGGCACAAAATTCACAGACTGAGTTCAGGCGAGTCAAAATAAAGCATAAATGAGTAAGCTGTGACTTGACAATAGGAAGATGAGGAGATAACTCAATATGCCCAGGGGCTTTCTCGCTTCCTCGAGTGCCATTTGACCAAACTATGGAATCTGTTTACAACCATTTAAAGCCTAGCATATACATGCTGTCGTCCCGCATGCTTCTAGAGCTTGGTTTCAAATGCATTATGCTTTTGATCATTTAGCAAGTAGACATGATGTTTGGCATTTGATTGTGGCCTTGGTGCATAACGATCATGCTTTGATTATTGTTTTTGCCTATAGAAACAAAAAGCAGGTGGAAGAACAAAAGTTCTATTGGAGACAGTTCCGATACACAAATTGGCAGATATATTTGTTGCTAGCTTTGAAATAAGTTTCGAAGAACAGTTGTGCATGTTGGATTCAGTTGATCTGAAAGTACGCCTGTCAAAAGCAACAGAGTTAGTTGATAGGCACTTGCAGGTATTGTTTTGATTATTTTGTAGCTTGTGCCAGCATTATCTTGTCTTGATGGATGATGCATTGGTATGCTCATGCAACAGTCAATACGTGTGGCAGAGAAGATCACACAAAAGGTTGAGGGACAGTTATCAAAATCCCAGAAGGAATTTCTTTTACGTCAACAGGTGATTTTATTGATCCTTAAATCAGCTCCAATCTTACCTTCAACATTGGCTCAGCTTTTTTTCCAGTCTTTGCTGTCAATCTTATACTCTGTTGATTGCGCATTTGTCAGGGGTTATCCTGGTCAAACAAAACTGAAAAATTCCAGTAGTACGATTAGAAATAGCAAAGCCAAAATTGGAGATACAGTGAAACTAACAAATGAATAGGACAGGATGCTAATTATTTTGTTTAATACAACAACATATATACAGCAATATATAAGTTTATTGAATGCCATGTTTTTGAATTATCATGTACTGCACTTAAGATGAAGCAATTGATGAATACTTGGATGATTATGTTTCTGATATTTCTAAAAGGATGTTTTGTTAGTATTGGTATTGATCTTCTCGGCCCAGTTAGAAATGTTAAGTCAAGTATTCTTTTCTGATGGAAGCAATTAATAATACCATCAAGAAGAGAGGAGAGGAGAGGGGGGACTTATCTATGGTCAACTTAATTTAGATGAGTAAGGCATGGATAGTAGTGTCTTTTGGTCTTTTGAATTAATCCTTGATAACAAGGAAACTTAAATGGAGGATTCTAAGAAGTTGTTTGAAAAATTCTTTATGAGTAAGATATTTGATGTGGCAAGTCTTTTATTCAATGACCCTCTTTTGTTTGGTGGTATAGATGTCTGTATAGTCTTATTCAAGGGAACCATAATATTCTCATTATAGCAATTTGATTCAGCAACTGTCCTCTTCACGTGATGTGTTTACAGATGAGGGCAATCAAAGAGGAACTTGGTGACAATGATGATGATGAGGATGATTTAGCTGCTTTAGAAGGTAAAATGCAAAGTGCTGGGATGCCTTCCAATATTTGGAAGCATGCGCAAAGAGAGTTGAGGTATGGGTCAATTTGATGAGACACTAAATGCTCTTAAAACTTCTGAATGGATGTTGATGATGAAAATGCATGCTTGCCATCATCTGGCTATAGCTAGTACTTTTCTTTGGATACAAGATGGAAGTTTGTCTCTATGGTACTTGCTTCTCCTATTTATTGTAAGGCTTATTTTGAACTATTCTCAGACCTAGTCAAGAGGCTTTCATGATAACTTTGAAGTTAATGTGCTTCCTTATTAGGGCTACAGTTTAATTGCTTCTCTTGTCCTTGTGAACTTGTACCATTTTAGGACTGAGAAATCAGTTGTCTGGCATCTTCAGGTTGCTGATTCTGCATATATTCAATGCTTTAAAATCCACAAACAGTTGGAAACTGAAACTTTTTGGTTTCTTTTGTCAAATTCCAGGAGACTTAAAAAAATGCAACCACAGCAACCTGGATACAACAGCTCTCGTGTTTACCTAGAGCTTCTTGCGGATCTTCCCTGGCAAAAGGCTACTGAAGAACATGAATTCGATTTGAAAGCTGCAAAAGAGCGTCTGGATAATGACCATTATGGCCTGGTCAAGGTCAAGCAGCGGATTATTGAATATCTGGCTGTTCGCAAGGTTGGCTTATTACTTGACCTCAGAAACTAGTTTTTATCAGCTTGAAATCAGATTTTTCAATTATGATTCTCTTCAGTGCAGCTTAAACCAGATGCGAGGGGGCCAATATTGTGCTTTGTTGGTCCACCTGGTGTTGGAAAAACTTCTTTGGCTTCATCCATTGCTGCTGCTCTGGGAAGAAAATTTATTCGAATTTCTCTTGGTGGTGTAAAGGACGAGGCTGATATTAGAGGGCATCGGCGGACATATATCGGAAGCATGCCTGGGCGTCTTATTGATGGATTGAAGGTAGAGACTTCCCTTTGTTAGTTTTATGTAGGACAATGCAAAAATATATTACATCATTGTGATGAGTTTGGCCGACTTAGTAAATATTATTAAGAGACATCAAGTTTCATCATGGGGATTCAGGCCTTCCGTTGACATGGTATCAGATAGAATGGAGTTTTTTGTTTTTTAATCAGCGCACAAGATAATCGTTTCTTGCATCACAGGACTAGGCAATTAAAAATGATAATGGTTTCATCATGGGGATTCAGGCCTTCCGTTGACATGGTATCAGATAGAATGGAGTTTTTTGTTTTTTAATCAGCGCACGAGATAATCGTTTCTTGCATCACAGGACTAGGCAATTAAAAATGATAATGGTTTTTGTTCAATATACGCAGCCAAGAGTGAGTTGTCTTTACAGATTGAGTCTCTATCCCATATCCAATCTCCTATTTCCTTCAATCCCCAAAAATTGGAATTGACTTTTCATGTCCACAGATGTCTAGTTCCAGAATTATGCTGTCAGCTCATTCTTTATTGATCTGCAGTTGTGCATGTAACCATTGGACCACCTAGAGAAGGTCCTTGATGATCAGATATCTCTTCACTGTGTCTACCGTCTGCTTATAGAGATTCCCTACTTTTGTCTCTCTCCCTTGTGACCTATCCATCAGTAAGATGCTTTTAATGCCTTTCATGCGAGGGAAGGAAAACTTAACATATCACGTTGGCTTTTAGGGAAGTTTTGATTTGCTGATTTGCTCTATTTCAACAATGAGATGCATTTGAATGTTAATCTTTTAATTTTATGCGGACTAGCATTAGTCTTGTACAGAATCGGTTCCAGACATGACTCTTTAGGTTAGAAGTTTAAGTTATTCAAGAGACTTTGCTTAAATGCCAGAGTACACCTTAATCATAGTAATGTGAGGAAGATTTATTGCTTTTCTTGTGGTAGTAGTGACTATTATCTGATAAATCTTGTCATGGCAGTTGTGTTGTGCTGACTTGCTCCAAGCATTTGGTTTCTTCATACTTGCTCTTAGTTTTCTGTTACTAACTGTCATCTCTAGCTTGAAGTGTCTCTTTTGCATAAGAGGACTGGACTGGATCATAGTCATAATGGCGAGTCAATTTACTTTTTTTCTAATCCCACTGTTTGATTGAGTATGAGTTGATCATCTAAACTATGGGTGGTCAAAATGCTTTTGGACAGCTTGCTGGTTGGCTTTCTTTAAAGATTTCCTCTCTATCACCTTTGGCATTGGTTCTAATATCTTTGACCATTCTTACCTTGTGATCTGGATAATGAGCCCGGTTGGCTATGCTTGTAAGTGCTTTGGCTTTGAAGCTATGAATAATTTTTCTCTTTGTTTGGCTTTTAGAGGGTAGCTGTTTGCAATCCAGTCATGTTGCTGGATGAGATTGACAAGACCGGGTCTGATGTTCGCGGTGATCCGGCTTCGGCTCTCTTGGAGGTTCTTGATCCTGAACAGAACAAAACTTTCAATGATCAGTATCCTCCATTGTTTTTTTTATTTCTTTTATTTCTTTTTTCAATGAGCATTATGTTGGATAAGTGTTCTTTGGTTGTGCATTATTGGTGCTGCACTTAAGTTATTCGATTCATCTTTGAGCTGTATTCTATAAGTGGTTACATCAATGGATTCTTCCCTGCTGTCATTACAGCTGCAGAGTACAATAAATGGATCTTAGTTATGGTCTGTGCTTGCAATATTTCTAAATCTCATTTGCCTAGTAGTAATTGCAATTTTAGTTAGCTTATTAACTAAGTCTACGCTCTTCCAATTCATTTGGTGACTACATATTATTTTCCTTTTGCCTTCTTCTAAGTTGGATTCTTGAGAACTTCAGAACATAATTTTTAGGAGTTGTTCCTGCACAGGGTTTTGAACTTCTGATGTGAATTTTTCATTATATCAGATCATAGTGAGCTGGAATTATTGATGCTTTCAGGGTGTTTGAACCATGATCTGCGAGTCTTTCAGTTGCACGAACTTTTTATGCATTGTATCAGTGTTTCCTTAATTGATCCCAGCTACTTAAATGTGCCGTTCGACCTATCAAAGGTGACGTTCATAGCAACTGCAAATAGACTGCAGCCTATACCTCCACCGCTGCTTGATAGGATGGAAGTTATTGAGCTTCCAGGATATACTCCTGAAGAGAAGCTGAGAATTGCCATGCAGCATTTGATTCCTCGAGTTCTTGATCAGCATGGATTGAGCTCTGAATTCCTTCAAATCCCCGAGGTACTCAATCTGGCATGTGGCCTGTCATGGAATGGAATTAAGATGCTTTTAGAGTTTGATGGTCTATATATATTTTTTTTTATGAGTTTCACATGTTCTCTTGAAATACAGATGCTTATCTTCATTTCTTGATTTCAGTCGAATGTCTCACTTCATTTACTTTACTTTTTTCCGAAAAGAGGGGATTATTGTGATATTTCTGCACTTCTACTATAGCAGCTTTCCTGCATTTAAGTTATTTAGGGTAGTTGCAAGAGAAGACCTTTGGCTAGGTTTAGACAAGGATGGGCATTTGATGATAGCCTATGTTGCTTTGCGATACTGTGGAATGATCTCTTGGGGATTTGTTGTCTCCATTTTTCAAATTGTATCTAGTGATGAAGACTAGCGTGTCCTTTTCCGGGACAGTACATTATGCAAATGGATCTTGGATTTCCTTGATGGAGAACCTGCATGTGAAGAATTCAGAAACTTTAGACCTACATAGGCAACAAGTTTCATATTCTGGATTCAAAGCTAAGCTCATTGAATAATAGTCATTTATGTAAAATTATTGTCTGAATTAATGGTGCTTCTTGTGAACATTAAATTAGTATTTAAATGCATCAGTTACCGTTTGTTGAATAAGATCCTCAAATCACAGCACTTACTGGTGCTTCTCTTGATTATTTAACTAGTTCTTGAAAAATTGAAATGCAATTACATTTGGACTTCTTCTGCTTGTTGAATATGATCCTTATTAATCACAGCAGTTAGTATCTAGGCTGTAATTTAGACAACGGAAGAGAGATGAGTAAAATGAGCAAAGACATGTAGTGAAAAGTGCTCAACGATCTGCTGAAGAACATAAACTGATTGAGAGGGAACTATCCAAGTGGATCCCATTGAAGCGGTAAAGAGATTAAGGATAGAAAACCTGACAAAAGTGCATTTGTTTGTTTGTGTATTCTGTAGTGTGTTTGCCCTATTTACACATTCGATTCTTTTTGATGTATTTAATGAATGTGTAAAAATTCCTTTGCCTGTTATTTGGCAGGATGTGGTGACACTTATCATTCAGAGATACACTAGAGAGGCTGGCGTCAGGAATCTTGAGAGAAACTTGGCTGCCTTGGCTCGGGCAGCGGCTGTGAAAGTTGCGGAGCAAGAACAAGTTGTTCCATTAAATCAGGACATGCACCGGCTGGCATCACCATTGGTGGAAAATAGACTTGCTGGTGGAGGTGAAGTGGAAATGGAAGTCATACCAATAGGTGAAAACAACCATGAAATATCTAGCGCGTTAAACATTGCCTCACCTTTGGTAGTAGATGAGCCAATGCTGGAAAAAGTACTTGGGGTAATTTCCTGCCATATAATCTATGACTTCCTAATGTTTCTTGTGATAAAAAAATGTGAAAAGTTTGCTTCACTCTTTCGCTCTTAGGAATGTTGCTATTATCAGAGCATTTAAAATGTTTATAAGCCAGCCGATAGCTTATTCTCGTGAAATTGAAAGGAAAAATGTTTTTATGTAAGGAAATTGCTCTATATTTGCTCATATGTTCTATCAAGAACTTATCTAATGAAGATTTCTCTAGTCTCATGCGTACAGTGTATTCAAACTTCGTCAGCATGTGGCAGTGTAGCTAATATATTCTGAGAAAACACATGCATTTGTGTGATGCTCATAAGGTTAGATGTTAGAAGGGTCCATTGGGCATGACCTCAAGTGGAAACTATTGAGAACAAATGAGCAGATATAATTAAAAGGGACAGCCCGGTGCATGATGCCCCTGCTATACATGGGGTCTGGGGAAGGGTTGGACCACTTTGGTCTGATGCATGTAGCCTTTCCTTGCAAGAGGCTGTTTCCGCAGCTCCAACTGGTGACCCCCAGGTCATGCAGTGATAACTTTACCGTTGTGCCAAGGCTCCCCTTCATGAGCAGATATGGTAGCTTCTACAAAATATAATGTGCCATTAGCCTTTGCAATGATTGAAAAGCTGAAAATGTGTGACAATTCTCTCAATTCAGCTTTTGGTACTAAGTGGTTTTTCTTAATCTTAATCTCCTTTTGCATAGTTTTGTTATTTAGGTGCCAGTTCAGTTAAGTTACCCCGTATCTATCGATTGCTCTGAAGTCTAAAGTCCGTACTTGTGTAAAATGCAGCCTCCACGGTTCGATGACAAGGAAGCTGCAGAACGCGTTGCAACTCCTGGTGTGTCTGTCGGTCTTGTTTGGACCAATTTTGGTGGAGAAGTTCAATTTATTGAAGCCACAGCTATGGTGGGAAAGGGTGAACTACATCTCACTGGGCAACTTGGTGATGTTATTAAGGAATCAGCACAGATAGCGCTTACTTGGGTAATTTACTTATTCAGTAGATGCACAGTTGATAAGATTTTTCTGTTTCCTCTATAATTAGAAGTTAAAATTATCCTCCTTGTGATAAAAAACAAGGTATATCTTGATAAGTAACAACAAAAGTTGGGATTTTGAGTGTTTGCTCCATCGGGGATTCCATGTGGTGGTTTATCATTATCTATTCTGTTTGTTCTCAATCAGATTATTGCATATATTTTACATTATTACGGTGCGTTAAGATCGTTCTTCTTGCTTAAAGATATGTGATTAAAGATCTGTATCTTGTACAGGCCAATTTAATTAGTACTTAACTATCAATACATTCCACAGCTTGTTTATATTACTTCCTGTCAAGTTTTATGCCCTTTCTGAGAAAATACATACTACTGAATTGAAACCTGCTAGAAGTATTTGATAGCCAGACTTGTTCTTTATGTTCTATTGAGAATTCAAAGTGACAGCAACTGTTTATCTGTGGCTTTTGCAGGTAAGAGCCAGGGCAGCTGATCTCAAGTTAGCTATTACGGATGAAATTAATTTACTTCAAGGGAGGGACATTCATATACATTTTCCTGCTGGGGCAGTTCCCAAAGATGGACCCTCAGCTGGTATTACTCTTGTAACGGCATTGGTTTCACTTTTCGGTCAGAAGAGTGTTAGAGCAGATACAGCAATGACTGGCGAGATGACCTTGAGAGGTCTTGTGTTACCAGTTGGTGGCATTAAGGATAAGGTTTGTCTTCTTCTTAGTATCATTTCAGCTAGTGTTGTTGAAAAACAGAGCGTACAGCTATTGTGCAGTAGGTCATGAATTTCTGTGTCATGCGACATTTGTATATCATAGGATGGTTCTTTACTTAATCACGGCTTCTTAAAGTTGTATGGGGGCACTCAAGCAAAATATGAGGGATTTAATAAGAAGCACGTTGTTGACATATCTGTGATGATGCTGGAGTAGCCTTTCATTCATTTTTAATAACTAAATAGGTCATCTCTTTCTTATGCTGTCAAGAAAATATGTGCTAGAGGCAGTCAATCTTAAATGTGGTGCTAAATGTGCTATAGTTCATAAAAAGCGGTCGCTGTGCTTTGATTTGGATTTCAGTAGCTCAGTGCGTGCCCAAGTTATTCTAGAACTGTTTGGCATAGTCTGTTGGACTGATATTGAGTAATCTCCCAGAAAATGATCTGTTAATCCATTTTAAATTGTTTGGATTCTGGTCTGCTTCTACATATTAGAAGTGTTTGGTATTTGTTTAAGACATCGAATTTCATCTTTTCATATATATGGTATGGAAGTTTTCATATTTGTTTGGACAAGAATTTCTTTGTAAAGCGACAGCTTTCTGATGTGACTACCAGAAGATCCGTGCGTTGAATGGGCACGAAGGCTAAAAGATGCATGAAGGCAATTTTGTAATATTTAGGCGGTAACAAAATTAGGGGGAAAATCTACTATTGGAGGGTTAGGATAAAGCTTTTAAATCTCCATTACTATTATCATGTGTTTACTAAAAGTATTGAGGGTTAAAATTGGACTATGATTGAGATTTTGTTAATGTGTGTAGTAGGATGCATGTATATGGTTAGCCAGTGGGTAAATTGTTACTGTTAAGCATTAAATGGCGCAAGCACAGCACCCTATCGCTGCATGAAATCAATATAATAATCTGTTGGTGCATGCACATAATGATTCCGATAATGGACTGATCTCAAATCTGGGAATGCATGAACAACCCGGGGGCTGTGAAACGTTGCATTTGGCTGCATGTCAATTTGTCTAGTTTTAGGTTCTAATCCTTTACTTGGAGTAGAATTTACAGGGTAAAACTAAAGTCCAATTGCTTTTACTGTGAGATTCTCTTATGAGCATTGTAGGACCAGTTGGCTTTTCTTGTCTAATGGAAGATGCGACTCAATGCGTAGGGTACTGAGTTACTGGAACTCGTGTTAAAACTAAGAAAGGCCCCATCTCTATTTTGCAGATTTTGGCCGCACATCGTCATGGCATCAAGAGAGTCATACTGCCGGAGAGGAATTTGAAGGACTTGGTCGAAGTACCATCAGCCGTGCTAGCCAATCTGGAGGTACCTTCATTTGGCTTGGGCCTTTCGTCTATTTAACATTTCCCAATTGGCTTATTTTGGGATCCCGACGTACTTGCATCTTTTGGTGAAAATATGTAGAAGCTTTGAGAATTATGCTTAAAAGATTTAGGTGCGTGTGTTTCTAACTATAGCAGTAGGGGTGCGTCTGCAGAATGAGTTCATCAGCAAGAAGTTTTATTTGGGTTTTGCTCGAAGATGTAGGAAGTTAGTTCACTCTTAGCCAAAAGTTGACTTATCTCCCATTTGGACCGCCTTTCTGAACTAGTACTTTATCACTTTATCGCCAGATGCATGGTGTTACTCAAGATGTTAGGTTGTTCTTTGCAACGCGAAAGAAAGAATAAGATTGAAACGAACTCATCAGATCAGTGATGCATTCATCTAGTTCTAACAAATATAGTGCGGTGGTATTGCGTTCCCCCTTTCTTCTGATCCGCAAACATAAACTCGATTTAACAGGTAATACTCGTCAAGAGAATGGAGGAAGTGTTGGAGCACGCTTTTGATGGGGGGTGCCCCTGGAGACAGCACTCAAGGTTATGACAGGCCCTGGAGTCCTGGATCATCTAGCAACTTCCCCGGGCGATGTACATCACTGTAGCTTTCCTTCAAGCTACCCCCTAACCTTCTGCCCCTTTGGAAAATCAGTGGTACGAGAATCCTTGAGCCAGAGGCTTCATACGCTGTCTTCTCAACAAAGTGCATATTTTTAGGAACCGCGGCAGTTTGTTGAATCTGGCCTCGTCAGCTGCCCATTGAAAATGGCATTTTCCATTAGTCGCCCTGATTCTCTTACAGCTATCGAGCCTTTGGAGTTTCCTTTTGTGTCTGTAATATGAATTCTGGCTTCGTGCTGTATTTATGAGTGGGGGGCCATAGCGCTTCCCCCTTTCGTTTTCCAACCCCCCAACCAACTTGTTTCTTATGGCGCATGGTGTCCTTTTAATTTTTGTTTTGATTTGGTTCAGGAAAAGATTTACTTTTAAGGCTTTTTTTTTTTATTTGCTAAATGAATGACTTGAAAAATATATTTTTTTAAAAAGTTACTTGCATTGACATGAAGTTAAATGAGCGAAATATTTAAATTGTCCACCAAAATGTTTGTACATAATTGTTATCGATAATGAACATATTTTTTATTAACTAATCATTTAAAAAAAATATTTTGTAGATTATTTGTTTTTGGCGAATAGCCCGATAATTAATCAGTCTAAACTATGTTAGTCCCAAATGGTCCGAAACCAGTTAAACTGGACCATATCAGGCCCGAGTAGCCTTACCAACCAACTTACACTATATCCGGCCCAGACAACCCGATTTAGCAATCTGTTCAGGCCCAAGCAACCTGGATAAGCAGTCTCCCTCAACTATAATAGGCCCGAATAGATCGAAACTACATCAGGCTTCAATAGCCTGGAACAAGTCAGCCTAAACCACATCTGCGCCCCAAGTAACCCGTTCAAAACCATGGGCCCAATGAGCTCACCATTTAGCTCGAATTGACATTCTGAGCCAGGCAATTTTCAGCCACAATATGCTCGATCCAATCAATGAGCCTCAGTGCAGCATTTATAAACCTACTTCCGACTAGCGAAAACCTACAAACAACTCCCACTCAAGAGCATTGAAAATGAACTGATTTCCCAATTTTGATCACACAAACTATAGGCAACTACCACTAACGATAATAAAGAAAGAGAAAACCTATATACATATATTTATATTTATATACATCTAAACATAATACTCCTAAAGGAACAAAAAATGCATTAATGCATGAAATAGGAGACCGCCTCCAAAAGGTGAGAAGGCAAGCTTCGACGCCAAGCTCAAAGCTCGTTTGTCACAAAGACTCGTGGGCCCAAAATGCATCCGGATCTGGACAGAAAAGAGTGAGGTCCTGGACTTCAAGATTTGCTATGTGCCAGTCGATGAAGCGAGCTTGTACACACTTGAACAGGAAGAGGACCGCCGGCAAAAGCCACCACTCGTCGTCATCCCTGTCAAAAGCATAAGTTCGATTGTTTATAAGGGCGTTTGGCTTACGAAATGAAACCCCAAAGTGTAGGGAGAGCTCATAAGTTGATTGGTTGATGCAGTTCATGATTCGGCAGATAAGTAATGGAGGTTTTTAGAGGTCTAGCAGATTTATTCTCTCATTATGGCAAGGCTATTTCTATTCAGACTGCCTCACCTTTTACTGTTCCAAGCACGGGCTTTGTCAGCGGGCTGGAAAAAGGAGGAGCCATAGGCAATAATGCCGCAGATGAAGGCCACGATCTGAGAGAATTGGAAAAGAAACCAACAAATTGGATGAGAAGTTCCTTTTATCACTATAGATGAGAGCAATTTAACAAAATTTATTTGATGTGCAAAAGGAAATCATGGTGTCAAATAACGGGAGCATGATATTTATCTACAGTTGGGAAACTAGTTATCCACCTCAAGAAGTTGCATAGCAGCATTTCACTAAAAATCATTCCATGTCCACTAGGAGAATTATGGTGTTTCTAACCGTAAGCATAGTTCACTAACTAGTTGAACCAGCAATGTGGCTAGAAGTTTAAGAGTACCCTGCTAATAATACCTAGCGACTTGATTGATCATGCGGATTGCAATGCATGCATTTTATCATGAAATTCTCCCATGGATATGCACTTTGTCAATGAATGTGTGGCTGGGAAAGCATCACTTACAATATTGAAGAGTGATGTAGAGTTCCATAGAGCATAGACACGAGCGAGTGAAGCTTTTCTAGGTTCTTTGCTGAACAAGGCATTTAAGCCAGCTGGGAAAGGAGAGAGCAGAGACAAAGGGAGAATGAGTAGTACTGCTAGAAATGCCGCTACAGAGATCCAATAGAACTGAAGCAACGTAAGGAGAGTGACGGATAGATCTGCCAAAAGCATCACGGTGATCAAAAACTGCAAAGTGCCCTGAAAAACAGAGTACGATTAACATATGAACAATTTGAACTAGAACAATCAGGTATCATAGTGGCAAAAATCATCAGTATCAATGCACCTGTCGATCAACTGGTCTTGTGTTGCGCAGTAAGAGACACATAGGGAAGGCAAAGTCCCTCTTAAATTCCAAAGATTTCAGGGTTATGCCATTTATAATACCACCGTTGATTCCGCCCGTAATTCTTCGATTACGACTTAACGCTTGACTACCGTATGTCTGACTTGGTTGCAGTTGCTTCGTGCTTTGTCCAGCAGATGCAGCATTCGTTCTGTATGTATATAGAGAACCGTTTGGTAAGTTAGTATTGAAACGGCCATACAAATTAATTCCTATAGAAACTAATGAAGTACTGTAGTCTAGTGCATGTAGTTGATCCGGCTAAATGTCACTACTGAAAGGAAAATAAGTACAGGCATGACATTCAGAAATATTTAATCCCACAGGGGAATAGCCGACAGCATAAGCAATACCCCATTAAAAAGGTTTAGATAGGCAATGGAATTCATTCCATTTTCAATCCTTTCATAACTGAGTTTGAAATAATGGTGATTTCTAAGTTGGTTTCAGCACAAGAACAATGAGGATCAATTGTTAAGATTTAGACATGCTCATGAATGCCACAGGATATATAAACGGTTTAAGTTGCTATCCTTCTCCTTCATGCATCCTAATCCTTCCTTCTCCTATCTTGGGCGGCATGCGACCACATGAAAATTCATGCAAAACTTTGGGACAAGATCTTCTGTTGCATTTTTGCTATATATGGGAAAAATCCACATCAAGAGACTACTAGTCAACAGTGTGTAAATCCTCCTTCAGCTTTCTAAGGCAAGAGAAGGCGAAGACCCTACTTATAGTAATAAGAACGTGGAGAAGACTTTAATTGGGTGAAAGAAACATATGATTATCCACAGGAAAAAGAGATATCCCAAACCAATGATCACTATTTTTCTTCCAGATGAACATGTTCTCAAGTAAGAATGTTTCCCATGAAATATTGTAGTTACCTCGAAGAGTCACTGCTCCTATCGAGAAAGTCACAGGAGTTCAAGCTATGAGAGGGATAATCATTGACTGCTACCAATATACCCAGCTGATAGTAACCAGATGCTGTTGCTTGAAACCATCCAAGCTCAATTTTAATCGCATGAAAATCAAGCTGAGGGTTTGCATGACTGCTAATCCAATCAACAAGGGGACGTAGTGAAGTACGTAGTGATCCACGCCTCACTGTCCTCAACTGAGCATTCAGACCAGCCACCAAGCGATTCCAGACAGATGCTGGGACGTGCTATTTGTAAAGTAGCATAAATTAGCAAATTGGAGGAATATTTGAAAAGTGAAAAGCCCACTAAAAGAATCAAAAAGAGATCATGAACCTGGCCAAGAAGATTTGTCAAGAGAAGGTCACTGTGAAGACTGTAAGGTGACATATAGCTTCCATCCCCACCAAAAAGTATACACATTGGGAGCCTCTTCTCTATGATTGACACAATGTCCAAGCGCTTCTCATCACCGCCAAGAAAAAAATCAATATACGCAACCATGAGGTCTGGTGTTGCCCCAACCTGCAACAATTCCCACTTAAACTGAGATGAAACATACACTACCTGGGACTGTATCCCAAATCATCTAATGATCATAATAGACTACAATTTAACAAGAGCACATAGCAGTATTATCTCTGCAAGAGTCACAAAACATGTTGCTGATTTACATAGCAGATATTCAGGATATGCAAACTTCATAAATTACAATATGGACACACATGCACACATGCGTGAGGATACTCAAAATTGCATATTAGAAGGGACTAAAAACTGTCGGGGTATGTGGAATTTGTAATGAATTGCTTGAAGACAATGAGAAAAGAAAAGAAAAATGAAAAGCAACATGCTATCCTTCAAATGGAATGTGTGGATCTCATCTTACACCATGCAGAAAAAATCGACATGTAAGCAATGTGTATTGACTGACCATAGCAATATGTCTGGGCACCAGTGATGGAAATTTGTGGTATGAATGAGCATCTATTGTGACGATACCTCAGTTAACACATTAAGTAGTGACTTATAGAATTAACTAATCATGTAAAAATAACAAATGTAGAGATAGACCTTCATCCCCTTATAGAGAGCTCGCGACCTACAAGAGCGAAGACATGAATGATCATATTCAGATTTGACAAATTCTTGAAGGCGGTGGACTTTTTTCCTCCTCCGCCACTGTTTCCAGGACCATGCACAAGGGTAGGCAAGAACTGCCAGTATGCTGTGCACTGAGCCTTCCCACCAATCATATGCAGCAACTGAATTAACCTCATCAATAAATCTGTTGAAAGCATCTTCATACCTACCAAACAATGATATCAGACCCAAAATCATCAATCAGGAGCATGTGAGCCTCTGTAACGATCAATGTTAGTGATGACATCTTTTCCATTTTCAATGGCTAGAGTAACCAAGTTATCTTGGCAGATGGAAACTATCAGCAATCAAGCTACTTCAATGCATTTACCTGATGACAACTTCAAAGTGAAGAAATAGAGTTTGCATTAAATGTATGATATCTCAGTGTTCATGCCAATCTATTTTATAGTGAGCCCAGTTTTCGAATAGGTATATCTTCTTACACAATATCAATAACAGAGTCCGGAGGGGAGTAAGGAAGGTGCCACGGTTCTCTGAAGGTATTGGGACCCATGAAGTACATTCTGTGTACATGGCTTTGGGTTTCTTCGGCTCTTGTTCCACGGACCTAAAATCAAAATTAGAGATGATTTACCGGGTATGATATTGTGACATTTTAACTTGCCATAACCACAAGAAGTGAAGGTCAAAGCAAGAAAATGTTGAGAAAAAACACACCTCTGACAGGGAAAGAAGATAGGGAGAACGATGACGACTTGGGTGCTCATTTGCATTTTCCTTATAACAACTACTGCCCAGTCCAACAACTTTAATCCTCAAAGCACTTAATAATAGGGCAAGAAGCACCAATAAGAATGATAAAAGAAGTGCAAAAGGCCATGGCCCTCCAAATGTATAGAGCAGCTCTTCGAGAGGTGTATAACATTTTGGCATTCTATATTTGCTAGATACGCATTCATAGGGACAAAATGGGTGAATAGCTCCTCCTGCAGCAAGCATGAACTCTCATAGTATGCAATAACCAAAGAAAAGAAGGACTGGGAATGAAAGCAGAGTTAAGGTAAAAATGCTAAAAGATTTACCGCGTACATATATGAAATTTGCTCGGTAAGGAAGGCGGTCAAGTGAGCAAGGAATACAAAGACTTGCATCAGAGCCTTCGACATCTTTGTAAGTACCAATTGGGCATTCCTGTCAGTTAGCAGCATTATTAATTCAAGCATTTGCAGGAATATCTAAATTCTATTATTAAAACTTATGCAAGTGATCAATATAACTAACCACTTCGGAACAATCAAAATCCTAATATTTATTTAGCTGTCTAAGGACCATAAAATAAGTATTTGTTATTGGATAATTACAACCCATCGCCATGCCCATTTATTAACAAAGATATATTTTTATACAAGCTCGAGTACATGAAATGTTAGCTATGTATTTGATCAGGATTGGACTGGGTTAAGGAAACCACACAATTATAACTGTCTTTCCTTGAGTTGAATAAGCCCAAGTAATATTTGAAGAGGATTGCCAAAAAATTGGAGAAAAATAAGAAAATTGTATACGATATTTCTCAAACTCAGGTGTACAAGGAAAAAAAAAGGGCACCATGGTAAACAGGCATTGACAATGACAAGAGCAAGCTGCGGAACTTTAGTACCTCACAGAATGTACCATAAAGGCCTGCAGGACATTTTTTCCCTGTAACGGTACCTTTCTCTCCATCAGAACCACCATTGGCACCAGCACCTCCACTGTTGAACATGAGGTTGTAAGCATTTTCCACTATGAACACACATTCAGACAAGTTCTAAGCTTGTACAAAGAGATTTGCAATATTATTATAGCATTTCCTTTACATCCTCACAACATGAGGGAAATCTCTCACATGATGGGCATGCTCAGATTTGACTTTCTCGTGAAAGCCTCACGCAGGTCAAACATAGAACAGTCTTGACATAGCCGCTTAACTAGGGTAAATCACATGCTGGATAGTAGAGTGGATGGGACCCCAACACCATGGCTCACTGAAAATGGAAACTATCATCTATAGGCTGATCATCCATGAAAACCTGAGCCAGGCCCAAGTTCTCTAAAGGGTACAAAAGACACGAGCAAAAAGCTTCCCCCCCCCGGGACGACGCCCCACCAGAAGGATAAAATAAAGACATCACGGTAGAGTTCTATGCTGAACAAGTCTCCAGTATACCCAAGAGCATATGATGGCTAATGAGGATTCAGAATTCCACCATATCTTTTTCCATAAAATACACCACATCTCTGCAAGCAGGGCATCACATCTTCACGTTTTTCATTTCTTTGCCATACCAATCTCTAAATGATGTGAATAATGCATGTTGTGAATTTTCATGGATAAACACAGGTAACAGAGGAACTAGAAGATTAGAATAACTCATAATCAATAACACCCTACAGACAATAGAACCGACTTTAAGAGACATCATTTCCTGATGTATCATTCCCTGCAAAAAATTTTCTCTTCTCTAACTGTATTTCCACTTTCTGGGAAGTTACCAGCAAAAAAAAAATTACTAAGAAATTAAAACTGCACAGCAATAAACATCTAAGTCCACACAGACACTAACCACTTCAAATATCATTATTATTTGTAATGGAATCGTAGTTGTTGGTCATACCTGCTGTTAATGGAGCCTTTTATTGTTGCAACTGGAACATAATCCATACCAATACCAATCTTAGACCAGTGAAAATGGACTCTACCACCTCCCCCGCCGCCACCTCCAAGCGTGCCACCTTTTCCGCCAAGAACAGACAAATATGAATTCTCTCCAAGTATAACCTCTTGAAGGAAAAGAAGTATTGTTCCCCCAGAACCTCCACCAAGTCCACCAACCAGAGAACTACTGCTGTTCCTTATAGATGTACCAAAAGTTCCAGAATTCTGACCATCGGCTCTTAAAGATCCATAAACTTCAAGTCTAAGAAGTGGCCATTGATTTGATCCCATAACTATAGGGATACGAAAACATTGGCACCAAAGAAAAATGTGAGTTCACACAAATTAGTGAAAACACTCTAACAATCTACTATTACAAACATGCAGCTCTAAAGTATGAATGACCTGTGACCTCGTACAAGTGTGATTATTAACCAAAGATCACTTCTGATACTCAATTTATCACTTCATTTCAATTGGTGATAAAAATTTAATTTGTTATGATTAGGTCAATCAGCTTTATATTTCACTCCTTTAATTTTGTAAGATTTTCACAAGAAATGCTCAACCATCAAAAAACAATGGTTAAGCACACCGTCTTGCCTTAAAATCTGCAGACACATCGGTCAATCATATCAGCCTTACGCGGCCTGTCAAGTGAAATCAGGACTACGTCAGTCAATGAAGAGTCCTTGATGGTTGATTAACACAGCCACAGCGTAGCGAGTTAATTGGCTATCGTAAGCTGATCAACCAATGTGTCACCCTAATATCTCCAGACCAACTGATGGGCCACTGTTTCAAAATTTTTTTTATCACTTTTAACATGCCATTTACTATTAGAGCAGTAGAATTATCCAATTGAGAAAAAAAAAAAAAAATGAAGTCAGTGATTTAATTTAAACAATATGAAATGTATTGACTAAAGATAAATTTTAGAGGACGAGTTGATAAATCGAAAATGCAATTTACCCTGTTATCTACTATAGAGAAGGGACCACTAACAGCAATGATTGCATGACTAAATGAAGAAAAATTACCAATTATTCCTCCTCCAACTGTCTGTCCATATGTCTGGTTAGGACCCTCCGTTCCACTTCCCAGTTCGCACGGAAGATCTGCATTACCATAATCATTACCACCACTGCACACCATCCCGTTAAAATATCCAGCACCACCTTTTCCCCCATGCCCTGCACCACTACTAGCCCCACTAGAATAGTTCCCCTTTCCAATACCTCCATTGCAACCTGAAGAACTTTTCCAAAATATATTAGTAAGGTGAACGTGTAGTATACTTTAATTTTAGAGAAGAGATTCACTTATTCGACCAGAATAGTGAAAAAAGAAATACATTAGGGAAACAACAAAGCAAACGGGAGCTGCTAAAGCTAAGTAGAGTATCTATTACCTAATTCTGATGCAGTAATCATGCCATCTGGATCAACAATGACTGTCCTTGCTCTGTGAAAGTGAACTATGCTTCCCTTGATGAGACCATTCACAAGGACATCCTCAACGCGACAGATCTGCCAAGGTGAACAGGGTCTAAGCCTTTGAGCTGTACTACCTCATTCACGCAACAACAGTATATTGCAGACCAAAGTGCCAAAAGTTAATACGCAATGAATAAGTTGAGAAACTATGCCAGTGGGAGACGATCGGAATCCACACATATAGCATGTTTCATAGAAGGATTTTCCAAATCAAGCATTTTCCTCAATATGTTAGGATGAATATATTTTTGTGTCGAAGACTTGGTCAAACATATACTTACTTGGATAGAAAAGGATAGCGTGTAATTAACATGGCAATCATCAGGTGGAGTAATGAGATCCATTGGGCAGGTCTGACTCCCACAAAGGGAATCTGTTACCCTATGAAGGTAAAGAAGTAGTTAAAACAAAATTCATCCATCAGAACTCTGGGAAAAAATCAACGTATTATACTCACACTCTCCGAGTCGCATCATTATCCAAAGGAGCCTGAGTATTGCTCCAGGCCCAACCTGTAAATATAGAACATTTATAACAAAGAAAAGTACAGAAAATATATAGACAGGTAGGCATCCCACGAACTGTAATAATCATATAGGAATGATAGTGACATGGTATAGATAGCATATTATACATTCAGATGTAACAGCTGAAGCTTAAATAATGTCATTTTTCAAAACATGTTACAGGACCAAAACAAGAAAAGCGCTATGATGCTCCTCTCCTTAAAGATACAAGTTGTAGTTCTTGAATTTGGAATGCAACAATTCTAATCAATATACCAAAAAACCCAAATTCTCACACATAAGACATGCACATATCACGAAGAGAGGACAGCTGAGCTGATATTGTTTATGACCACAAAAATGTACTATATGAGTTGGCAATGACCTTTAACACTAAAAAGACCTTAATGCGATGGAAAGAGCATAGGGTACTTTGGCACGAGTGCATGGGATGGTCCTATTAGCATGGCATAGCCTTATTACATAATTCTTATTATATGCATTAAGCTTTATGGTCATAAACATTTTCCCCGCAACTTCTACAAAATTGGGAAGTATAGCAACTGTTTAGCCATCACGTTTACTGTGAGATTTTGTGGGACCACTGCCAACTGTTCTAAAAGCTTAAGCTGATAGATGAAGGCGTGGTTTATTATTTAAATATTCTAACACTCCCCCTCACGCTTAGTCTGGTCTTTTTGCCTAGTACTAAGCGTGGAAATTTAATTGGGGAGAAAAATAGGGGCCTGGAAGATTCGAACTCAGGACCTCCTAGCTCTGATACCATGTGAGATTTTGTGGGACCACTGCCAACTGTTCTAAAAGCTTAAGCTGATAGATGAAGGCGTGGTTTATTATTTAAATATTCTAACATTTACAATACTTCCCCCACCACCCCCTGGCTACACGGGGGCATGCTCCCAATGCGTACAGGCAGATATGCTTGCTCACTTTCAACTGTACACATTATTTTTTTATTCAAGTGAATTGACACAATTTCGGAGATACAAATGGATATCTAACACTAAGTCAACAGTAAACAAAGGAGGTTCTCTCACACAACATCGAATGAAAAGATTCGAGGAAAAGTACAGGCACAGAGATGGCATAAATTACATGATCAATGTCTTACAGTTATGTTATAAAAGAGAGACAGGGAAAGTCGCTGGCCTTTGATTGCATCACCATGACCTGTTAACTTCAGTAATCCCTGACCATACACAGCCAAGTTTGTGTTTGAACCAATGATGGAGTTATGCTGCAGTACAACAAATGCAATCATGCATCTGAAAAATAATATGCATTTTGGAGATTTATGCACAAAAATACCATAAGAAGTCATACACTTAAGACTGCCAGATTTCTGACTTCAAGGACAGAGGTGGTGACAACAGTATTCCCCCCTCCATCAATTCGAATTTCTGAGTTCCACATAAGTAACATCTTGACAGCAACCCTAAGTGCACCATAAACCTTCAATGAAAGAAAAGGGGTTCTATTATACAGACAAGGCAAATGGTAAGTAATTCCAGCAGTAAGATTAAAAGAGCAACCGAGGAACCCTAAATCAGAAAAATACATCTTCAGAAAATCGTAAGTTGTCTTAGTGGTTTTTATTCAGCAAGCAAGACTATTAGCCAAATATTCACTCCCTTAATTCATGTTTGCCACTCAAATTTGTTTACACACGCTATTCAGAATATCCATGCCAATGTTTTCAATCTTTATTGGATCTCCTGTAAAGCTTCTTTTTTTTTTTTTTCATCAGCCAAAACACTAAATGCTTTCTAATAGCATTGAATTTAACATAATTTTCTGGTTTTTCTTGCCTCAACTTCCTAGCACAAATCTGTACCCCACTACTTCAGAACATATTAGGGAGCTTTAATAGGCCTTTCCAACTTTCAGTCAACATAGAGTCATTCAACGTTTTAAGGCATGTGTATCTCTCCAGAAAGTTGGCACTATAGGAGGATACTTCTTAACATATCGAATAAACTTTCCCGCAGAGGCTAATGATCAGAAGACATAAGCAGCGAGAACCTTGAAATGCTCTGCTAATATTTAACTTCATTGGATTCTTCAATTTATTTTTTTCTGTTTTTTTGGGTCTTTTCGGAGTAAAGACATAATTTCAACACATCTGCATCTATGTAAGCTCTGCATTTCTTACGTGTCTTAATCGAAAAGCTATACATTATGGATGTAACTGGCCACTAATCTATACAGGCAAAGCAATTCACAACCTCCACAACCACAGGCCATAAATTATATATAATAAGTTGGAAATTAATCCTGTATTCTTGAACACACACTAGGAGCAACGCTAGAGAAATAGTGATTATAAATTTATAATGCCAATTGGAGACTTATGGTTTCCATATTTATGAAGACCTCCACGACATGATCTTGCATAAACCATTAGAATCTATATGATGACCACAGTATAAAATGCTTGTGCAAGGCTTTCATCTTCAATTTTTGTTTATGATGATTACTCCTTTCGCTAGCAAGCATGATTGACAAAAGCCAAATTAACATAAATTTGCAAATGATGTACCTTAATGACAGAATCACTCATTAAAAGCTCTTCAGCTACAAGCTCAAATTCTGAGACTGGAAATTTGGCCAATCCAAAAGCAATGCTGCTTCCTCTGTACACACTGAATTGGCCTCTAACCTTAAGAGACAATAATTTAACAGGAAGGTAAGAGACTCGTCTAAGACTTTTGCATGTAAAGTAGATAGCAGATGTAGAAATGTAAAGGAAAAACTCAAGAAGATATAAAAAATATAGAGGAGAAACTTGTTTGTGCTAAACAAAAGGGAAAATTCTAAGAAGGATTCTACAAAATAAAAAATTTGAATACTGGTCAAGCAATTCATCACTATGAAGAAGTGTCTTATTCAGCCATTATGTCCACATACTATGGCCTATTTCTTCCATAGACTCCACCATGATCCAATGACAGCAGGAGAAAATGCCCAGGGGCCAGGTGTTAAGTGGATCATAACAAATGCAAAATGAAATCTTCAAAGAACAATATCGATGAATATACTTCCAAACTTTTGTCTGCCACTGCTATGTGTATCGTATATTATCCTAATAGCAAATAGAACATTTTAGGTACTTGCAGGTGCTTCAAGCAATTTACCATTTAAACTACAAATCTAGAGGAAAAAAAAAATAAAAAAAAAAGTAACTAAATAAAAGCAAAAATCTGCAACTCAGACACTTTTAAGTTACCTGAACTCTAGTCCAAACAAGTGGAACCAGCACTTTTGCGCCATTCTCCACAATCACATGAGACCATATGGGACTTGTAGAAAAATCAAGCAAAGGGGTCTCTGTTTCTGTGGTAACATAGTCATTGCCAACGCGTAAACTGAGAAAATATGCATCAAAGTATGTCCCAGCTCCTCCAGCATTCTGCGGACAGCCAATACTTGATCCACCTGCCGCAAAAGAAAATTAAGAAATGATTGACACGTCCCAGAAGTGCTTTTGAAGAAATTATTAAAAATGAAGAGCTCTTTTTTCTGGTCAATGTACATGCAGAGTATCTGAAACTCAAAAGAGAAAAAAACATGCACAAAAGAAATGAAAGATGACCTGGTTAGGTTTGCTACAGCAATCTCAAAACACACCCTAAATTTCCAAAAATCACCTCAATTACATAGACAGGGTACAGACATACATGCTAGTTAGCTCCTCCAACCTCCCCTACCTCTATCCAAACCCCTACTCTCTCCTTTCTCAGTCTATGTCTATAGACAAAATGGCCAAGGATAACAAATTGTTATTTGTAGACACAGAACAAACCAAAGATAGACACACTATCAAACTATGCCTCGATCTTTTGCACGAATAGGCTCATTGAAAAGTTTCAATAGTAGTTAATATTACTCGTTATTAAATGAACAGCAGTTAATATTCCTTCAAGGGCTCAGTGCTTACAACTCTTATCAAGATTATACATATCCTGATCAAGGTGCACATCTAAGTAATGCAAACAGATTATCTAGGAGATTTCATGCCAGTGACAACTTTAGGTATAGCCCACATGAAAAATGTGTATACATACTTCATGTACATTCACAAGAAAGTTGCAATTATTGCAGTTACACGCTTACTTTGGATTTTTATATCAAGGAAGAAAGATTAGCACATAATCAACTGATTCTGCTACTAAAAATACAGAATCCTGATGAGCACAAACCATGCACAGTAACTTTCACATCTTCCTGTATGCTGTAGCAATCTAGTGAAATTCTTCCTCCACCACCTCCACCCCATCCTCTCCCTCCAGCTGCACTAATGGTACCATATCCCTTCCTGGATATTTGCAAGAGCACATAAAAGTAAGGGAAAGCTGCCCAAAAGGACGAGTTCCATGAAGAACGAGCACAGGCAAGAATGAATCTGGAAGGAACTTCTTTTTCACCAGAAGTAAGGACACACAAGTTAAAATTATTGACAGGAAAAAAGGGGCAAGCTACATGGTTGTACGTGTGCATGTGTGCAGACTTGAATTAGTGGGCATCTGCAGAAAATTTTTAAGACTAAGGCATGCAGGATTGTGAACTCACAGCTTCACAGCATAAATATGAACACTTCCACCAGATCCTCCTCCCCCACTCAACCCTCCATCCCCACCTTCTGCCATCACGGATCCATTTAAATATAGTGTATCCTTCACCAAGAGTTTAACACGTCCACCACCATTTCCTCCAAATTTTCTCTTGTCAGATATTCCACCGCCCTTGCTCCCATAACTCCAAGGCTTAGACAAAGTGGACCAAGCATAAACATCACCACCCCAATTACTTTTATCATTACTCGTTATACAGGAAGCACCTCGACCCCCATGTCCTCCACCGGCCCCATCATAACCGACTGGCGTACCACTAGTTTGAGGAGGTGGTGGTCCACCTAAAGAAGAAGTGTTTATCAAAGCCTTATCCTCCACAGTCATATTTGCTGCCGAGAAAACGACAGAACCTGCCATTATAGCTGCATGATGACCTACTTTAACATTGCCGGACACATTGAAAGTAATTATGCAGCCTTCAACTGGACAAGCGATGGAGACATGAGGGAGTATCTCAATATTTCCTGTACCGTATATGTATATATCAGAACTCAGGTACAAATTTGAGTTCAGCAAACAGGTTGTATTAAAAGATCCTACACCTTCCAGATCTTCACAGGATACTGAATCATTTAAAGGAGAAAATGTCAATGGCCCAATGTTGTTAAAGCTTGTGACCCAGGGACCATAGCCTATAATTGACCCAGGGCGGTGCAAATGACCTGACCTATCATCTGCTCCTCCATAAAGCCTCAAGCCTTTAGATGGTGGAAATATATAGAAATAACCCCAAAAAAACCACCAGAAAATAAAGCAACGCATGAGTTAGGATTGCACCACAGGGATCAAGGTTATGGAAGCCACTCTCTCAGCAAAACATACTACTCATGAGTGCATCCTGATCTGTAAATTTCATCAAGGTTGAGCGTAGCTTTCGTTATTATGAGTCAACTGATTGCACCGTCCTTGTTGATAGTAAACCCCAAAAGTACTGGAGTGAGAGAATCATCAGGTAATATTGTCAGTTCTTTAGCCAAGGACTTGCTAAGATGTTGCCAAAGTTCTTACTACCACAACATCGTCCTTACTTCAAACTATTTGTCTTTCCTGCAATCTCAGGTGCTACCCTTTAAGCCAGGTCCGTGGGATCCCCTGATTTCAACCTGCCATCAAACCACCACTCGGTGACCAATTATTAATAGTAAAAAATAAGAGCTCAAAATTATACGTTGGAAGTGAAATTTCAAAGATATTGGGTGGCAACAGAGTAAAGACTTGTGAGGAATTTATAGAATGGCATACATCACAGCAGTTCCACTTGAAGAGATCTATAAGAATGACAGGTGAATTTGCGATCAGATGATGGACAAAAATGATTTTTCCTGGAGCTTTGTGAGATTTAAAATCAAGAAGCAAATTGTGAAGTTAAACAGAAACTTTTGTTTCTGATCTGGATATCGCTTATCAACACGATGAAAGACCCACGCGTGATTGAAAAGTGCAAATCCTGTTTAGTCATTAACTCAGATTATTCCATGCCCTGACTTTGGCTTTATCCAATGTAGCGACCAGAATAAGCAACATCAAAGTCCAGCAGTGTTCTTCTCTCTCTCTCTCTCTCTCTCTCTACCAGTGCTAGAGCATCTATAGGAGATCTCCAAATAACTTTTTGCCATAGAATATATGCTGTAAATGATGAATGCATTTATCACAGGAAACGATTCACCTAAGTTGAGAATAAGCAGCATACAGGAACTGATTCTCAAATACGGATATCAGAACTTAGCAAACTATCGACACTTAAGCAGCGAGTTGCACTCCTTCAAGACTCTAAAAGCAGGCGCGACAGACAGGTGATCGCATAGAGCTATTAAACTCCACATTTGACAGGAATTATAAACCGGACCAGAATTTTCTATTTAAGAATCGCATAGGTTCGAAACTCATCCCACTGCACGAAACAATTGCTACCAACACTTCCTCCCAGCTACACGGCCGAGTCGATGCACAGACCGACCCGCGCACACGCATCTTATATCGAACACTCGTCATGCTCGGATCATCGATTTCCAAAACACCGCCGGGGAACAACCTTTAGCCGATTCCGCTACGGAATCCAGGGAAACGCGAAAAAAAGAAAGAAAGGAAGAAAAACAAACGAACTCAAGGAACTCACGCTACGCATCCCCAAGACCACCGATGCGGCTCCACCTTCCTCTCCGGCGACCTCGCTTCAGCTTCCTCCCGCTCAAAACGAAGTGAGGCGAAGAACAGAAAAGGAGGAGGAGTACGTCGCCGCCTCGCCGCCGCCTCCGATCTCTCTGATCTTCAGCTCGCTTTCGGCTGCATTCCCCGAATCAACAAGAGAAGAGGCGATCGGCGGCGGATGAACTCCTCCGAATCGCGGAACCGAAGTTGCTATTCCCGACCGTCACAGCACATCCACATGCACACACACATTCACACAAGAGAGAGAGAGAGAGAGTACGGTTTGTCAGTAGAGAGAGAGAGAGAGAGTGACAGAGAGTCCAAGGGAAGCTTCGCGTCTCTCTCTTCAGGTGCCTGCCAAAGCTTCTGCTGCTGCTGCGGCTGCTCTCTCTCTCTCTCTCTAGAAATGCTTCTGCGCTTTTTCTGGCATTCTTTTCGTTTTCCCTTTTCAAATTCTTTTTTTCTTCTGGTAAAGTGGGCTTCAGTAATTGCGATTTAAAGGCGCGCTCCGCCCCGATCGGTTACGACGAATCTTTTTTACGATACGAGGGAGAGACGCGGTCTTCGGTTTTTCCGCTTTTTTTCTTGAGGCGTCGGGCGCTGACGTGGACGCGCGCTTTTCGGTGGTTGGCTCGGATTGGATTGGAGCGTTGTTTTGCCTCCGCTCGCTGGCTTTCATTTTCCTGGGCGTCGCGTTAATTATTGAGAAGGCGACAAAAGTCGTTAATTATCCGACGCCAAAAACTGAGATTAAATTATTTGATTCGGTTGCTGTTCGTTTCGCGAGGAGTTTCTCCTCGGACTGGAATCTATTACAAGCCAAGATTGACCTCACCTACCTTTCTCTTTTCCTGTTCTTTGAAGATTTTCTATCCCTTTTTTTTTTTCCTTTTTGGTTGTCTCCGTCTTTCCTATTTCTCCTATTTTCGTGATATGAATTGCCATTTATCAGTACTTACATCTCTAATTTTAGCTTCCTCATAAAAAAAAAAAAAAAAAAGAAAATTCAAGACACGTGAGATTTTGTTAAGGTTATTATCAATTGTTCTAAAAATTTAAGTTATTAGATGAAATCATTATTTATTATTTTAATATTTTAATAAAAAAATTTCAAAATTTGAAATTAGATATTTCGAATTATTGTGATGAATGCTTATTTATAGAATAGTGACTGACTTGATTCATGATAACATTCATACAAATTTTAAAGCAAACTTGGATATTTTTTGTGAAAAGTTGACCTTGTCAGTGTTAGTTGTATTAAGTGTAGCATGCTATTTGCATAGATTTTACTTGGGGAGGGATTTTGCTAGCAATGCTTCATTTTTGCTTATAGCATTCAATTCCTCACCTAACTTTTCGAGAGAATTCTCATGAAAAAAACATGTTTTTAAAAAAAATCGTAGAATCGAGCTAAAAAGGCACGTCTCCCTTATTTTTCTGATTGCGACAGGTTTGATAGGATGAAGCTTCTGAAGTACCTATCTCATTGTCGAGCCATCTTTTTTGGACAATTTTTAGCCTCCGCCTTCCTTCTACAGAAGTAGTAGGCAAGACATGCTCCAATATCTGCAGGAGGTCAATAGTTAACAGCACAATCCAATGCTGTAGAGTTTAGACATGGCTCGAATTCATCAAGATAACATGAGAGACCACATGACATTTAAGCTCGCTAGTTATTAAACGTTTAGTTTAACGTTTGTATTCAACCAGCTTGGTTACCAGCGGGAATTTATGGAATCCATTGTTTGGGTCCAAAGAATTCTACTTATTTTATACATTACACATTACATAGGTCATCGATTCGGCGTCCATACCTCCACATATCCAGGGAATCTTTCGATCTGATCAAATTCGCAACTGATAGAATCTTTGATAAAAGGAGAAAAAACGAGGAGAAAGATGATAAGGGAAGAGGACGTAGGGCCACCGTCCAGATCGTTTGTTCATTCTTTCATGCTTATCCGGTTGGAAAGGTGGGCCGAGTCTGAGTCTACATTCTCCCTTGGAATGGAAATGAGGCCACTCACGGGGGGACAAGGACGTCAAGAAGATTTGGAGTCCATGGCGGTCCATATGCTCTTCTCAATAGGGAAAAGCTACCGAGACGAATTTCGATTTCAGTGGATCAAAAAGAACGGTGACCCGAGTATTGACAAGTTGCAGTTAAAAGTCGGTTCGTCTGATGAAAAGCTGCTTTTGGAAAATGAATTTTCGATAATGGAATATTGATTGATTTATAGAATATATTTTCCATGAATTGAAAATAATAAATTTAGATCGGGAGAAAACGACTTACTCCTCTGACAAGAAAGAAAACACTTTCCCTAAACTATCACAAATGAAAACTAATTATTTTATTTGAAAATGAATTTTTGGAAAATGAATTTCCTTTATCATAAAATTTATAGTACCCTTCAACTTACTTGGATGGCATCAAATACAATCATTTAATCTTAGGTGAGTCTGCTTGTACACAATCGCTTATAAGAAGCAAACGCAGATTAAGTCGCAGAACTCAAGAAGTCAACCCGAAGCAGGTGCCGACCCTAGAACGAGCATTGACGGAAGAGAGTCTTGGGCCGAAAGTTACGGAACTTCGATGACAAGTCGAAGCACCGGCTCGAGGCCGCGTTGAACTCAAGCTGGCTGTGGCATTCAAAGAACCAAATAAAGGTAAAAGGGGCCACAATCAACATAACGTATCGTTCGCTAGTTGCTATTAACAGATGACCGACACATCAGCCGTTGAAGCAGCTCGCAAGAACGGAGTTCAATGACCACGACGGAGATCGAAATAGTGGGACACCGGTACACCGTCCTCGAACAGGAAGACGTTTGTGACTCAAGTCACGACCATCCCCTCCCCGACTCCTGGCTCAGGGACTCCTCCCTCTTCCTCTCCGAGTGGCTTGCCACCGAAGCTCACCTACACTCGTTCCCTCTCACCAGCAAGAACGTCATTGAGCTAGTGCCGAGTCCACCAGCCTCCCAGGGCTCATGGCAGCTCGGCTCAGGGCTTGCCACATCGTCCTCACTAACGTTGTGCTGATCCTTCCGGGGCTGAGGAGTAAAATGGAAGCAAATGGAGCTGAGGCGCGGGGGCCTGAAAGTTTTAAAAAAAATTTTTAAAAAAAAAAAAAGTTAAAATTAAAAAATTAAAAAAGAAAATAAAAGTATGGCTGCAAAGTGGAGGTCTGAGCGTTTGTGTTCGCAGTCAAGTTAGGCTCCCTACGCACTCGGTCGAGTTCTTATCGTTACTAGTGTAGTAACATTTACGTTACTTCTTTTTGGGGCTGATGCTATTTGTGCTCCTCGACGCCCCCTTTTGGCTGACAAAGAAAAGGACATATAACACACAAAAGGAAAACAACAAAGGCTGGCTGGACCATTATGAGGTTGATTCATTGCACTCTTGATATCGTTTCTACAACGGTAAATGTAAACACCATATCTACGGCAAAAGGGAATTGAAAATATTTCCACTCGTCTACCATGCCCATTGGTCTCTGTGCCAAAAACGCAAGAAACAACTCAAGCACCCATTCACAACTCCACAAATACAACGTAAAAAAAGTACGGCCAAATTCCAGTCAACCAATCACCCGTTCCCTATGACCAAAAAGTAAAATTCGCCCGTCTCCAATCTAATAAAGCATAGCATAGTGCGGGCATGATCAAGGAACCCATAACACTAACAAATCACCAGCACGAATCATTAGACTATTCTTGGCACACTCAATCTATCGCCTATCTTTGTCTTGATTACTTGTCTAGAGAGTAAGATTACATGTCAGGAGAAGCTAAAAGGGTCCGGCGACTTTCCTGGCAGTGCTGTACAAATTCTCTGGCTGGCATTGCTTCCCTGTGTGTCGTGTTGTCAACCTGCAAGATGAGTGGCTTCATTTCTTTGAAAGCCTCGGAAACCCTTTCGACAAAACCATCCATGTAAAATTCTCTGTATCTCTCAAAAAGTCACACTTTCTTTGGAGATGAGAGGAAGGATAAAAGCAGCTTACTGGGGCTATCCTTTCTTTCTCAGCCGTGAATATGTGCTGCTGTGTCTGCGTCATGGCTAATAACCACTTATATCCTCATATTACCTCTTTATTTCCACAATTCAAGATCCATCTAACCTCATCACCCAGAAGATCCGATGGGTCTCAAAAAACAAGTTTCTGCTTTCCCATTCTTCAAGCCAATACTTTTACGCAGACAGAATAGCACAGACCAAGCTGCTGAACGCAAAAGGAGTATGACCCATCACAGCTATAGCCACACTTCAACCCTTAACCAGCATAGTGAACCTTCTGATTCTGTGAACCCTGACCTTGCTGAGACTGCGGCTGTTGAGAAGATTGCAAATTCAGAGGTTGCATGCCATATTGTGTAAAAGGCTGAGAATAAAGAGAATTCATCAAGCCCTGCAAAAGAGTTGTATACCATGTGAATTCAAGGAGATAAAGTATATACGTTGAAGTAAGAAAAACTTGTGTAAAGAAAAGAGCACTAACTAAGGGAACGAATAACCAATTTCTTATTCTACCAAGAGTGTTGGTTATTGCTCCTTTCCAATCAAAAAGCTCACCCACACATACAATAAGACTTAAACCATAAATAAGCAAGAGAAATTTTGGCAAAATTTGAGTCGAGGTTATCCCAATAAATGGATGCAGGGATGGAAACCTACCAGTTGTGTTTGTAACAATGCTATAATGAAGCTGACATCAGAATCTTATCAGATGGCATAAGAGAAGGGGTAGAAACCTGAGTCTGCAGTTGGCTGCTCATCCCGAAGTGGCTTTGCGATGGATCATCTTGTGAGGGTTCACTAAAACCCACTTGAGTAAATAGAGCTTGTGATCCATGAGTCATGTAATCCTGCAACAGAAAAAACATAAGTCAAAAGAAGATCCACAGAATCAATGACAGTGCACGACCATGTTGTAAGGACAGGCATTGCATAAGAAAAATTAGTAGCATACCTGAGACATAAAATCATTTCCACTGCCAAAACGAGAATACATATTTTGAGTATTCTGATTTAGGAAATTCCCAGGGAAGCCACCTTGTCCACCTTGTGTCATATAATCAACAGCATACCCACTTTGAGAAGCCTGGAGAAATTCCAAAAAATCATCGGTATTCCATGGTGATGAATATATGGTATCACACAAGATGAACACAGAGCAATAAGGAGCAGCCATCAACCGTTTCCAATGAATAATCAGAAAAGGTAGATATAGCAACAATTAATTCATCTAATGCACTACTTAAAATGTTTCAAACTGGAGAAATCTTTATCTCAATTGCTTCTAAGTAGTAAGGATCGCAGAGGAAAACTGCAACTTTCATGCTATGTTGGAGAGGAGGGGGGTGATAAAATTTTAGGGAGAAAATACAGAATTTCAAGTGTTCCCTTGTCCTCACGGAAACTTTGATGTTGTTCCCCATTTTCCACTCAAAATTTCATTTCTCCCCATTTTCCTTCATTTCCCAAACACAGCATTAGTGCTATGTGGAGTCAATGCATGGACATTGAACCAATTCAAATTAGAATTGTAAGTTCCAGACGTACCTGTGTAGAAAAATCAGCCATATTGTAGGGAACATGTGATCCCTGGCTCTTGAAGTCATCACCCAAGAAATCCTGATTATCAGCCATACAAAAAAATATTATAAGAAAATGAGGGGAGTATGAATTGATGAGGAAAGTTTCAGCCAGTAGAGCAAAGACATACTTGTGACATGCCCCCCATGGAGAAACCATCACGGAAAGCTTGGCCAGATCCCTGTGTTTGTAGCTGTGGAGCAAGGACAAAGCAATTCTTACAACAAATGTCTTTGATAAGCAGACAAATAGTGGCAGAAGTAAATATAAGAAGTAGGGAAAACAGTAGGGCTTTATGAGGGAGGATGTGGGCAACTAAATAGCTACATACGTTATTGACAAATCCAGGTTGAGACAGTTGGCCACCCGCAGATGGCTGGCTATTTGCATTCTCCAGAGGTGGAAAGTTGAAATTAGAACCACCAATAGTTTGCTGTGTCCCTTGCTGGTGCGGTAGATGACTGCCAATAGGAGCAGCACCGCCACGTCCAGCCCCAAAACCACGACTTCCAGGTGGAGGGCCGTGAGGAACGCCTCCAACAGGTCCATGAACAGCTCCTCGAGTTGGTATAGCATATGGCTGAGAAGGGGGAACACCAGGAAACGGATGGATGGGGGCTCTAGGCATTGGAAATCCAGCTGGATGCACTCCTGTCTTGTGAGTGCCATTTGGTGGGCCAGGTGGCACATAAGAACCTGTTCAAAGGAACATTGCCATCACAATGAATGATATCATTTACAGAAACAACAAATTCACATTAAAAGCATTTAGCATCATTTGTACTAGAGAAAACCACTTCGGAATAAACGAAAAAAATGTCTTTCAGTGGACATTAAGAGGAAATACCGTTGCTTATTTTCTACCTACATTAATAGCTAATAATGTGTATAGCATTGTTGGTTTTGAGAAGAAAAGCGGGAGGGGGAGATGAACCAACTCTATAATTGAATCATTAAAGCATGACTCACCTCTGGCACGGCTGCTTCTCCTATCAGCATTTGGACTAGAGGATGCAATGGGACCAAAACCATCATGTGGCATAATCCCAGGTCCTCCACCAAAGAACAGTCTCCGATCATTGTAGATCTAATCCAAATTAGAGTACCGAAAATAACCATCAAACATTCATATGCATCAAAACAACAAAGCCACCTTAAGCTACTTTTTGAAGCATTGTCGAGTGTTCAGTAGCCTACCTTTTTCGGTTTTTGAAACTGAACCATGCTCTGTTTCAAGTTATTCAAAGGTCCTTCAACCAAGCATTCATGTTCCTGATGAAACATTTTCAGAAAACAAAGAAAAAGAAATAGCAGACAGAACCATTAAAAAATCAGCAGGTAATGACTACCAACTCCATCTATCATCCAGATACACCATGAGAATTGAGAGTTTTAACTATGAACATGTACTATTTAATTATTAGTGTGTACTGCCGAAACAGACTTCAGGTAATTCAACTTCAGGTAATTCATGTATCAATCAGCTTTAGAAGATCCCAATCTACTGAGACATTCGCAACGCTAGAATGTCAATAGTACCTTGTAGTGAGTCAATAAACTATTCCACAGAGGCTGTTTGCTTAGAACTTTAGGGTTTCCCAGGATAACAATTCCATATCGAGCACGTGTTAAAGCAACATTGAGCCTGCGAGGATCATTCAGAAATCCGATTCCCTGAACAAACAAAACTATGATTATACAGGAAGTAGATGCAACTGAGCTGCACAAACTAGTGAAAAGGTAATAAGCAGTCGATTAAAATTGCTAGACTTACTGCCCAGTAGATACAGTACATAACAAGCATACGAGTCCATGAAAACCCAAAGGGGAAAGAGAAGTGACAAGCGACGTATCACATTGAGCGGTATTCATGCATGAGATTTAAAAGCAGTTGCTTCAATTATGTAAGCCACAAGAATAATATTACTAACCTGGTGTTCATTACTGCGTACACAAGACAAAATGATGTAATCCTTTTCCCTTCCTTGAAATGAATCTACACTAGCGACCTGTAAGGGGTAAAAAGTTCATATATAGTCCCATTTAAAAAATAGAAGGCATCGAAAGTGATAACTTGAGACAACAATTTCACCTCAATTTCCTTGTAGAGTTGCTGTCTCAAAGCACCATTTCTTGACATATAGTTGACAATATAGGCCCTTTGTCCTTCATATGGTGTTATCACTCCAATCTGGAGAAAAGACTGTTAGAAAAACACAATGGGACATGCATGCAAATTCAGAGAGGAGTATTATACCTGGCTGGGGACTACTCCGCTTCTTAAGAAAGTTGTTACGATTTTCTCAACATTTGCAGCTTCAGTCCTATTAAGATAAGATGTTCCACTGGCACTTATCTCCTCTTGTCCCATCTAAAAAACAGTTTGAAAATTAAATGTGGGCTCTGAGAAACTTAAGTAAAAAGAAAAAAAGAAACAGCTGATGCATAGGTGGAGCTAGAAGCCTAACAGTTCTTAAAGAACTCATTAAAACCGAGGGTTATGTACACTCAATTTTTTGTAAAACAGATGGTTCAACTAACTCCTAGTGGCATTCTTTCTTTCTTTTTCTTTTTTTTAAAAAAAGGAACTTTTAAGGCATCTTTTGGCCCACATTAAACTGAAAAAAGCCACGTCCATAACCCCTTGGCAAGAAGCCCAGCACTGAAATAACTCCTCCCTTGGTTCAATTTCCTCACAATAATTATTTTAATAAATCCTAATTTGTTAAGCAACCATATGACCAAAATAATTGAAATACATTGAATTACAAAAATGCATTTTTGCACAATCATACCTGCACATAGAAAAACATGGGGCGGTTTGGCACAGGCCAAGGAAAATCAATGCCTGTAGACTGCCTTTCATTGATTGTAACTCCATTTTGCAGTGTACCTTCATAGAAGCTATTTGATGGGAATTCGGACAGAGATGGATGCATACGATATTGAACCTGAGGTAAAAGAAGAGAACAGGCTGTGTCAACGACAGAAAACCAGAGTGCATCCCCAGGTATGAATCTTGATATCTATGGCGAAATTAGTATTCTTTACATTCAGAGAATTTGTAGATATTTTTATATCAATACACAAAAATTCCAACAGAAAGCATTTTCAACATCTTTGAAACAGGACATCAACAGACTAAAGAAAGTGTTTACAGCACTTTGGAGATCCAACCATATCAAGTAAATGCAGGGTCACATATCTGCAATCTTGACCCCAAATACAGAGGGGAGCATTGTGATGCCTACCACTATATGCAAAAGGGCATCCAAACCATCTACTGTCCTGAATGGATGACACCACAATCACACTCGTGCTTACAGATTGTCCACAGTCAAAATGAAACCCCAGCATCTGGTGGTAATTGATGAGAAAGCAATTAAAAGTGACCAATTTATGCAAACCATATGTCCAAACTTCATTAAACCTACAAAGAAGGACCAGTCGACCTCCATCCTCTTGTTCCAATCAGTACACATGCACATAATATGAAAGATCCAAGAATTGCTAACAAGAGTTGCCAACTGCACCATCTTCGCCTCAGTCCAAGTTTCAAATACTGTGTAGTAGGTACTCCTAAAATAGAACAATTACCTGCAGCCTGATTGGTTTTACCCCAAGAAGAACAAGACGTTCAAATAACGATTGAGCCAGTCCAGCTCGAGCAGCTTTCTTGCACATAATGACAGGACCAAGCTGACAGTGATCACCAACTAGCACTACCTGAAGTAGAACTTTCGGAGTAAGGTAAGCCAAAAATTATATACAAAAAGCACGACTATCTTCAACTTTCAGCACCTGTTTGGCACCGAGAACCAGGGGGATCAGACATTCAGGTTCCGTAGCCTGAGTTGACTCATCTATTAGAACCTAAAGTAACAACAACCGGTCAGTTTTAGTTGGCTTAAAAAATTAAATGAGCACCAGAAAATTTGTGCAAACTATCTTATACCTGCCGAAAGCGAAAATTTGCTAATCGAGGATCTCCAGCACCGACACACGTGCAACAAATGACATCAGCACTCTGAGAAATCTCTCGCTCGGTGGCGCGTTTTAGAGCTTTGTACTTCTTTTCATCACTACTTGACAGTTCCCCTGGTTATATATCAAGATACATGTCAAGAGAGCTACATTCCATGGAAAAAGAGGAGAAAACAAAGCAATTAAAACAACTAGACATGCCACTGAAGTTTCAGAGAGAAAGAAGGCTGTGGTAGTTCTAAAGATTAAACCATCTATATTATGCCTCTGATATAGTCACTCCAAATTTAAGTCCATCTTAGAAATGAAAAGAAACCTCAACATTTTACAGCATAAACACAATCATCAGGAAAAAGAATCATTTAATTCTCATATTTTTAACGTAACTTGCATAAAAGGTCCAAGAATTCTAAACCATCAGCTACAACTTAAAAGTACTGTACCTTTTCTTGCACTAAAGAAGAATTTTCAACCCGAATTTGAGGCATAAAGAGGCTAAATTTAAAAAGTAGTCAACAACTTTCATATACCAAAAGCAACATATTGCCCAAATGATTTTAAAAAAACTCCACTGAAAGTAGGAATTAAAGAACACAACCCCAAAGGAAGTCAACAACAAAGGAAACTAGACTTGCAGGATCAGAAAAAATGACCTTGCTCATCCTTCAACTGTTGTAATTTGTGAAGCTCGCTCTTTTCAGAAGTGTCAAGATGTCGAACCTGCAATACAGATGATACATTGATCACTCTGTGAAAACACTGCCACAAAAATACAAGATATTGTAAATCATCAACAATTGACAAGTTTGCAAACCTGATAATGGAGGGTCAAATGCTCAACAGGGGAACTGACAGCTTCCCTGGATTTTGCACAAAGCCTAACAACCTTCAAAAGAAATAGCAACCGGAGTCAAAAAACACAGGCAGGGGAAGAAAATGAAGACACTATTATAGGACTATTCAAAAACCTAAACCTCAGAATTTTATGTAGTGTAAAACTAAGTTTCCTATGGTAAAATCACCTCTAGTCAATTAGTACATATGATGCAGGCTGAACCCATATAAAGTGATCTTGGGTACTAAGATCATTCGGTGATGATGCCAAAACAGAACTAGCAACACTACAAAAATCTCTTACCTTCAATCCAGTTGCACTTATCTTTTCAGCAAGCTGGTCCACAGCAACGTTACTTGGAGCACAGACCAGAACCTTGTAATTTAGAAAGGGACATGCATAGGTAAGAATGGACATGGTTCCATATTCATGAGACAATTTTATTAGAACCAATGGTTGTGGTTCTATATCCATGGTACACTCTTATTAGCACAAAAGAATAATCTCCAATGACATATAGAAATACAAATTAAAATGTGCACAGGAGATCCAATATGTCAATATACACGTGTGTGTGTGTGTGTGTGTGAGAGTGTGTGTGAGAGAGAGAGAGAGAGAGAGAGAGAGAGAGATGGATTCAAGAGAAAAGTCCCCAAGCTTACTTGCCCCTGTCCTTGTTTAGCCATGTGATAAACTATTGCCGCCGAAGTAACAGTTTTGCCTGTGCCAGGAGGACCCTGAATCAAACTTATGGGCTTCTGGAGAACGCTCTTCACAGCAAAAACCTGATACACAACGACCATTCAGTAAGCATGCAGCGAAAACAAAAAACAAAGCAACGCAGAAAATGCAGAAACTTGAATTAAGCCCAGTTATTCACGCACTATTCATGTTAAAAACAAAGGGATGCACATCCACAAAGAAAAGGAGGGAGGAGGTTGCAAGGAGAAATCAGTAATTGAACAGCCATGTTACAACATGAATGCTTCATCCCATAGTTAAACAGGATGACTGACTAACATGAGAAATCAATAGATTCAGAAGAATTTCCAATTCACCCTTGCTTCTTGCTGTGCTTTATGTAAACAGTGTCAGAATGATATTAGTAAAACCCTTCCTACCCAAAAAGAAAATGGGTTAAGCGGTTTACACCCAACAAGATCAAGCATGCCAGAACTCCAAAATAACCAAACATTAACACATGATAAAACAGTAAAATACTATGCCAGAATGGATTAAAACCCCGGCCATACATGATAGACAGTGAGACAGCAGACAAAAGTACCTGAGATGCATTGAGCTCAGGAAGTCCAGGTGCACCAAATCGACGAGGCAACGTATTCCGGACCATTTGAAGCTCAACCTCATGGCCCAACAAGTGGTGATAGATATACCTGTAAGAAGTGATAGCATTAAACAGACCCGAGTAGCAGATATAAAGTATGAAGAACAGACTATTGGCATAAAGGCCAGCAAAGGCAGAAAAGCAGATAAGACAAAATGCTCCATCATTACATAACAGGAGGCCAACTGGCATCGGACACCCCAACTCAATTCATGGCAAAAGGACATCTAGGACATCCCCACAATGAGGAGAGTAGAGCATAATATTGAATACCCTACAATGTGCACCACCATATGTTCTGAGATCCACACCCAATATTCACTGTCATATTCAGATGTCTAAGTACTGAACAATGATACATATACATATAAATGGTCTGCAGGTATTACACCCTCAAAATTAACAGGGATTACAAAAGAATTGCTGTTAAAAATTAACCCTGAAGAAATAAAGAATGTTAGAACAAAACAAATTAAAAAAAGATGGAAAATGGAGATTAAACTAACCCACTGACACTTGTTTCATCCACAGCAAATGTCTTCATTGCTCCCTGCATTCTGTCAAAGCTTGTACTCTTCCACACAAAGTCAACACTCAAACCGTGGTTGACATCAACTGGAACACCCTAAACATTAAAGTAGCCTATAAGCAAAAATAAATAGACAAGAGAAAGTAAAAGACAGCACTCTAAAAACAAACCTGACTGGCACGAAGCTCCAAAGCAACCTCTTCTTGTGCAGTTAGCTTAATCTAACATGAAAAAGTATTAAGTGAGCCCCCACAACACTTGAACCAAAAAAGAAGAGTTAATGTGTCTTTTGGGCAGATACGCAATTTGAAAGACATACCACATGCCCCACAGATTGCCACGCTGGATGAGCAGCATCTCCTGAATAGCGGAGCCTCAACTCATCACCTGGTACTAGTCTCAACTCATTGTCTTCCTAAATTGACAACAGATGCATCTTAACTTTGCAGCAAAGCAAAGAAAAAGAACAGCGTATTTTGCAAGAATAAATGCATCTTAAATCACCTTAGGGAAAATAAAATATGCAACGCGCTTCTTGTTCAGACCAATATCCCATCGAATAGTGACATTGTCCTTGCTCTGAGATTCTTTCATCATCTACAACAAATTCAGTGATACAGATGCGGTAAGCTTCACCAAACAGGTAAGTAGAAATGTCTTCTTAACAGAATATACGTAGCCGAAATGAGTAGTTCTTTACAAGATAAATGCATCATCAATAAATGTTAAAGTTTCTAATGAGAGCACAAAAAAGATAAGGCGCACATACTTTATCATAATCAGCTTCAAGCTTGATGAGCGGAGCAAAAACATTTTGATACTGCAGCGGACAGCAACATCCATAAGTTAGTTGCAATTAGTAATAAAGGACACTCTCTGAACCAAAGTCAATGTAGGAACCTGATATGCATCTTCATACTTCAGTGCCACAGGCTGAGGCTCATCATCCACACCAGGCTTCTCAAGATCCTCAAGGGAAGCATCAGGATTCGACTTCCACAGTTCTTCTATCTTGTTTATTTGTTGTGCGCTGATCTGGCGTGCCCTCAACTGCTCCTGTTCTGATGGGACCTGTGAGGTACAGAGTGTGAGCAGGCTCTCTAGATAATAAATTTGATAGGTCTCATCTCTCTGGGAAAAATGAGAAAACCTGACCTTAACAAGCCACTGCAAGAAGCATCTGTCATCAATCAAAGGACACCACTGACTCAGGTCCCAGTTCATGTCCTTCAAAGCATTGACGCTCAAGCAGGGCTCCCGACAGAGTAGAACAACAACACTTTCAGTTTTGGCAGAAATGAATCCAAGAAGGAAAACATTACGGCATCCGCAATTATAGCATTCAAGAATGGTTTCCCCCAAAGGACTGTCCTTATGAAGGCAAACTTCTTTGTGCTTTGCTCTGACCTGCAGAAGAACCAATGACACAATGCCAAATTATAAACAAAAGCTGAAACTGTAGCTGAATGGGCAACCTATCTGGATCCGTCAAGTCAGCAGCAAAATTACTGGATTGTGCAGCAAAAACTTAACCAGAAGAAACTTATATCATTCAATTCATTGGCAACATTCAGACTTTACCTAGAGCCTATTTGGTTCAGCTTATTTGATCTGGATAAAAAGTAGATGGAGTAGATGGAAAACAAAATTTTGAAAGTCTAGAGAACTAGAAATAGCAAAGGACAAAAAAGCTCCATAGCTTACTGACACCCAACAGCCAAAAAAGGATTGTTTGCAGATCATCTTAGGAAAAAGGGTAAAAACCACGCATCAATCTACAATTAATTGATTGGACCACACAGCTTCCCAGGCTTCGATCCTACATGACCACTATAATTTCGCTTTGAAGTACTGACTGACAGGATTAACAGCCAAAAGACATACATGTACACAGCCAATGGCAATGAAGACTAAGTTCCTTATTTTATAACCCAAATCTCAACGAAACAAAACTTCAACACCTATATCTTCATCTCATAAGAACCTCAAAACATTTTCTCCTTTTGTTCCTTTCCAACTTCCAAGTGCATCTATTAACGAATTCCAAATGATTGACACAAAAACAAAAACTAGAAGCCTGCTTAAGCTACGGTCTTGAGCATTTCCTATCTATGAAAAAAAACAAATCCGTGTGTCCTTTCGTGAATTTCACGCACGAGCATATTAAAACCCAAATTCAATTCAACCACCTATTTGACCAAAGCTATTGACATCCAGCAAAACCCAACATCGCTGGAACTCTATTGCTCATCCGGCCAAGATCGTATTCCCTCACAAAGAACGTATTCCCTCACAAAGAATAAAAACCTACTGACTTCGTAAACTATCCAAAACCGAAGGAAATAAAAAACAAGAAGCACGCAAACTCACCAGGTGATTGACAATATGAGACCCGGATGTGTTTCCCCTCGAATTGCAGAACCATTTCCGGCACGACGGTACGTTACACCTAACCACACACGCAGGGTTCGAAACCCCGCAGTACCGACACGCGTGCTCCATGAAATCGCCCTTCCCGTACTCATAGCTATCGTCATCGACCGTATCCTCGAAATTCAACCCGCTCATCCCGGCGGCTAGGGCATCCACCGTCTGATTCCCGCCCCCTCCGCTGCTGCTCCCCGAGCCGCCGCCCCCGCCGCCCCCGCCGCGGCGGCTCTTCGTGGCGCCGCCGGGCGCGGCGGATACGGGGAATTGTCGGACTGCTGATCGGCGGAGGAGGGGCCGCCGGCGGTGGGGTCGGCGGCGATGGAGTCGGACGGGGTGGGCCACGCGGACCGCATCGGGTCGCGGAACTCGGGGTAATCGAAATCGCCGTCCCCCTGGGTGTTGAATTCGTAGAAGGTGTAGGCGTCATTGCCGGTGTCGGGCTGCGACGCCGTCTCGAAGAGGCTGTTCTGCTGGGAATCCATGGCCCGCCGGAGCCGCCCGTCTCTCGCGGCCGATTTAGGGTTTTAGGGGCCGCCGCCGACGATGCGCGGCCGTGGTTTCCGGAGGAGGAGGAGGAGGAGGAGCGACGCCGGGTTAGGGTTTGGTGGAGGAGGAGTAGACGAGAGCGATGTAGAGAGAGAAAGAAGGCGCTGGTAAAAGAGAAAGGAGGAGAGAGGTTGGGAGCGTGATTTAGGAGAGGGGGGGAGCCTATTAACGTCGGGAAGAAGCTGAAAAAGCACGAGAGAAACGGAAATGGCGAGATGCGCGCGTCGCCCCCACGCGCGACGACGGTGCGTATTTCCTCTCAGCCGACTCGCTCTCTACTCGAGAAAAAATGTCATTTTCGCGGCTGAACCGGACGGTCGACGGTCCGTCGTCGTACTGTCCACGTCATACGACGGCATCGACCAATTGCGTGATTTGGATTATAAGCGGTCCCGCTCGAAATTTAGGTAAGATAGCTTCTCTAGCTCGAAATTAAAGAAAAAAAATCATTAGGAAGAGGATGATTTGCGTGCCTCGTAGAAAATTGCTAATCTCCGATGATTTTGTGTCCATCCAAATCGATTCAAATGAATGTAACTTGTTTTGTTTCGTTGTAGAAGGAGTTCGTTAAAATTGTTTAAATAATGTCATACTTCTTCATAAAATTGCATTGTTCTCAACATGTATGTGGTATACGATATGATAAAGAAGAAATTGGTCGATCAATTATGTAATTTGGATTACTGAGTGCTCCCACTTGAAATTTAGATGAAATACCTTCTCTAGCTCGAAATTAGGAAGTATTCATTAGGAATGCTTGATTCAAGTGAATGAGCTGAACTTGAGCTTTATCAAGAAGAGGATGATTTATGTGCCTTGTAGAAGAAGGTTGCTAATCTTGTACAATTTTGCGATAGGAGTTCGTTCATCCCAATTGTTTCGAGTGAATATAATTTGTTTTTTAGAGAAAACATATGAGCATAATGAATCGACGTTGTTTAACTTTGCTATAGACCGAGTTCATAAGATCACACTATTCTTGGTAGGTATATGGTATTCAATACAATTAAAAATAAATTGGTCAAGAAAGGTTATAGGTCGATCATTTACATTGTGTGAAGGGTGCCGTTGGACTTGTGTTCGTGATGTGGAAGAGAGAATATTAAGGTCTTTACACGCCATCTATTTGTGCTATAACCACACTACTTTCATCTCATCCTTCGTGATATTGATTTATGATACATTCATTTCATAGAATATGAATGATTTTGATAACTTCTTTTCTAAAAATAGTCGTTTATATCGCTTACATAAATTCCGTTTAATTTGCAGAAAATAAATGATTTGAAAAACATTTTTCTTAAAAATGATCATTTGGACCGTTTGAAAAAAATTAATCAATGAATAGTGTTTTCATTAGCGATTGTAACTTTTTTCAAATCATAGATATTTCATGAAAACAAATGGAGCTTTACAATGCACGTTTTTCTTAAAATTAACAAAACAAAATGAAAAGAAGCTAAAATTTCAAATTAGATAGACATTTTTGCTTATAGAGGTCTTGCTTACCCAAAATACGTTTGATTTTGCTAATTACAAAATTTTTGCTGATAAAAAAAAATACTAATATCCATTATGTAATGTTCAAATCTTGGAACTCAAAAATCACACCAATTTCCACACTACTTTTAGGCAAAGACGTCTTCTTACTCTTAGACCTGAGCAGATCCTTAAAAAGTTTAAGGGAAAAGAAACAAGCGGGAAATTTGCCCTACGGTGGAAGACCCCGCAATGTCATCTCCCGTATTTTCTCCTCCTTGAGGAAAAAAATATTTGAGGATGAATTAGGAAGGCTCATGGTGGTGAACACCACATCAGGATTTCGGTCCTAATTATCATCGGGTAGGTAAGTATAGTAGTCCCTTACATTTGAGATGAACGAGTGGATGTGAAATGCCCTCGGCTTGAGTGGCTACCCTCTGGGCAAGTCTCACAAGCGACTGCCAGTTCAAGGCCACATTTCCACGCTACTTTTAGGCAAAGAAGTCCTCTTACCCCTAAGCAGGAAAAGGTTAAAGGGCTTTTCATTCAGCTAAAAAGGACAAAACGCGACTTCAAAATTTGTCATGGATGAGGTAATGGGGGTCTTCACCTCTTGTTGGATTCCAAGGCTCTGGCAATTCTACACCCAAACGCATGAAAACGCCCTATGTCAGCAGCTTCATCGTACTAATATGCGAGATGCTCAATGATATAAATGACTGCTTCATGTCGACGAATCTCAAGGCCATAAAACAGTCATTTAAATTCGTGAGTCAAACTACCGGGGTTTGCTCCAATGGCCACCCTTTCAACGTGGAAGGGGGAGGTGAGGAGTTCGAATCCCCATTTTCTCAGGGGTTGGGGTGGAGACAACCAAAAAAATAAAAATTCGTGAGTCAGATAGGATGCGAGCTAAGTTTGCCCAATGTATGTGGCATCATTTCAACTTGTCCGAATCATTAAGGGTGCGTTTGGTAACGATTTTGCTTCCGGGAACAAATTTTGATCAGATATGATTATTTTTTATTCCGTTCCCGAGAACTGATTATGAGTAAAAGAACGAGTTTGGTAACTGTACAAAATTTCTGATTTTTGGAATAGAATTGCGTTTGGTACCATGTTCATTGATTCTATTCCAAATCAATTTATTTTAATTTTTAAATAATTTTTATAATTTTTTCCTTTTTTTTTTTCTCCTATTCTAATTCTTCTTCAGGTCGGTCGCTGGTCCTAAGCAAGGTTGGCCCTCGTTGGCTCGGCCTCGCCGAACCTCGCCCTAGCCTGGTGAGCCTCCGGCGATGGGGTGGACGGCGGTCGGTGGCGGCAGACGGCGGCGGACGGCGGCAACTGCGGATGGCGGCAAGCGGCGGCGGGCGGTGGTCACGGGATGGCAGTCGATGAAGAAGAAGAAAAGAGAAAAAGAAAAGTTTTGATTCTCAATTTCATTCCCGGAATAAGAATCAACTTTTTTTTTATTCTTGATTCTCATCCCAAACTGATTCTGTGAACAAATTTGTTCCCAGAAACAAAAATTTTACAAATGCGATTCTCGTCCCAAACTGATTCTGAGAACAAAAAATCAGAATCTGACACTGTTAGGATGGTTATTAAACATGCCCTAAATTCAGGATTTATTGAGAAATTGCCAAAGTAAAATCACATTCATGTATTTCATATGTTAATTGCGGCGTGATAGTCGCATTGCAACCAAACCAAAATAATGCAAAAAGGAGAATTAGGCAGTAATGAATGATTCATAATCCGATCCTAAATATTTCATTTAGGCAATGATGAATCTTCTCAATAATGAAAATGTGTTTGATATCAACTGTCTGCGGTCGGTTATGTTGTACGTATTGTGCTATGAAAAAAAGGAGGGTCTTGTTCAGCTAATGCAACTTTTCAACAAGCTGGCTCTCGATCTGCCAAGTACAAGCCTAGGGTGAGAGAGATAATATTGTTGTTATCATACTCTAGATATCGTTCAGATGCAAAAGGGACAATGATACTAATAGTATCATCCTCCTTTAGGAAGAATGATTTTAGTATTTCCCCTTATCTCATGATGCTCTTTTGATGGCCATCTATTGTGATGCGGATGCTTAGGGCAGCTGTGCTATTATCATATACCAATGTGCTATGTCATGAGATGAATGAAAAAGGAAAATATGAAGATCAAGAATTTTCCCCCTTCTCGTGCAGTATATTGGCTGAGGGAACACAAAGACCTTCACATTGAACCTAATTGGCCTTTTCTTTTATGCTTTTTGTTGAAAACCTTAATTTCATATGTCTACCTTCATTAGATCATATTTGTGGTAAATATGACATTTTGTAGTCTCATACACGTTATCTTTTCAGTCATTAAATCAGGAAATAACTGTGCCTATATCATGAATTCCAGCTAGCTGAAGATGAAGTCCATGTCGATGCTGGAGAATTAGCTCATAGCTTTTTACACAGACATTCCGTTGCTGAGTCTTGATTGGAATGCCAAGTGAGCGAACTTAACATGTGTGAACTTGCGAGAGATACAAAAGAAAATTGAAAATCATCATCCAACAAGGTTCCTGTAGATTTGATTTAATCTAAGATTAAAAAACAATTACAATTATAATCTTAACCTTTTCAATTATAATGTGATGATCTTTCTCTCGAAAAAGTGGATAAGTGACATCTCTTTAATCACTTTCTCTCGAAAAAGTGGATAAGAAGAGTGGAGACATTGTCGAATTACATAAATCCTTTCAAGTCCTCGTTTCTACAATTTAAGAACAATTTATTTCTTATTCACATCGTATAATTCATTAAGCTTCCGTGTTAGCCAATTGTGTCATATGACCAAACATGTATAAGTCTGATTTGAGATGCACCCGAGGAGCCAAGCTTGAATGTCAGGCATCCTCTTCTAAGCCCAAGGTTCGAGCCAAACAGCAATGAGATTGTCCTATATTAGTGAATCACCATGGCAATTTCTTTCAATCAACTCTCCATCAAGGGAACAACATTCTCAAGCTATGTGAATGTTCCGAGAATATGCCCGGTGCTTCGTCAAACTCGCAAGAACATGGATAAGTCAGGTTCTGTCCCCCTCTAAAAACGATGAACATGACCGGTTTCTACTACAGTCTATAGTATGATATTGTAGGACATGTAAGCTCTCGCGAATAAGACACGGATTACATCGCCTGTAATTACATGGATAAGATTATGTCTCATGGGATGAGTAGCTTTTCTTACCTACCTTGATCCTGCCTGAAGCATGTCAAAGGCATCCGCGCACATGAAGCCCCCTTAGATCGGACCAGGGAATGTTCCATGTTTCCTTTGATCATCCCACCTCTCAATCTGCCAATTCATAAACCGGTCGAAAGGATATGAGAACGAGAAGTAAAATTCATGTTCAAGAATAGACGACGAGTCAAACCCATTTACCCATTCGGAAGGGCATATTGACCGGTAGTATCTTGCGAATTTCTCGCATTCCGGCGCATTTTCTCCCTTCTCTTGAATGCACCTGCCAGCATGAGGAACTTAAGTCCTATTGAGATCATATAACTATTCAATAAATTAAGGCTTAGGACATTATGCGCACGTTGCATAGGACTGAGACCCTGATTTTGTTTTATTTAGAGTCCAATTTGAATCGTGCTTCTCCTTGATGGCATGCCTTCAGGATTAATATATGATCGGACCAAGCTTTGCATGAACTATCGTTACCTGATGTGCTCGAGATACCGCGCATAACAGTGACGCGTTTGGTTAGTAAAGGGAAATCGCATGTCCGCTGGTGCTGTTTCAAGATCTACCATATCTTCCTTCTCATTGTCGCTCCGTTTGTCCTGTTCACGCTTTGCAGTCATTGGGATGAACAGCACCCTTTCACGGGAAAGAAGGTACACGGGTCGACGAAAAATGACATTGAATGTACATGTGTCTAAGATATGTATATGCACGGTCACACGTGTAAATGTAATCTAGAGCGACACCAAATTTTTCTACCAAATTTTGTTTTATGAACCTTGAAGACAGATCATATTGAGCGTTTCAATGAAAATTCACGTGTTATACTTGACTAAGTTGCTAGATCAAAAAGTCTACCCGAGCACCAACCCTTAATCAACCCATCTAATTTTTCTAGCTCAACCATGGTGCTTACGATCTAAGTTTTCCAGCTCAACCAAAGTGCTTACCCGTCACAAGAATGGAGCATGCGGTTTGATCCCGAACAACTCTTTTAAGAGTAATTATAGCATACACTGACAGTGTCTTAAATTAAGGGTGAATGAGACTGTATAAAATTTTCTCCGCATGTGCCATATTTTTCCTTAAATAGAATGTGATTTATTGGAGTGACATCCTCTCGTTGATGAATTTCCTACTCACATGCTTCCGTAAAGACAGAAAATTAACAAATTCAAGCCCTGCCAAAGCATTAACGACTTCAATCTCGAGCTAATCCATTCCTCACACTCGTATCGTGCCAAATTCAGATTAAACTTCGAAACCTTTCGAGGGAGTGGGAGATCGAGGACCTCGGACTTGGCTGGTTCCCCGTCCACTTGTTTCGGAGGAGGGGGTCGCGAGACGGTGCCGGGCTCATGGGCGGGGCGAGGCGCTTGCTCGCCCTTGGCCACCTTGTTGACGTCTCTCGACCTCATCTTGTCGTGCGGATCGACTTGCGAGGCCGACATCGTTCTCTTCTTCTCCTTCTTCTTGCCCCGTGACTCACGCTCTTCTCAGCTTCAGCTCAACGTCCGGGGCGTTTGACCGGAGCAGCTGCAAAACGCGAGCTGAATACTTAGGTTACCTTGTCTCCTAGTGTTCTTGGTCGGTCCCAATTAAATTAGAGAGCTTTTCTCTACGATCGGCCACGTTGCAATTGAAGCGGACACTTGTGCTTGCCTAGAGTATAGATGTGCCCGCGAAGGAGAGATTGTCCGAAGAGATAAACTTGTGCTTTTCCAAAGGAGTAGGCCTCGATTCTCGATTTCTAATTTAATTCGACTTGCAACAAACACCCATGTCTTGCATCAGCCAGACTTATCTTCTCCACATAATCACCGAACAAACTTATGGGCATCAGCTTATATTGTTAGGACTCCTCTCCTGGCCACTTCTTCAAAAGGCTATTTCCTTTCCATGTCACTATTTCTAGTTCGGCTGACCATACCCTTTAAACAAACACGCCAGTGGCATTAGGTCAAATGTAACATTTGGGAAGAAGGAAATTACACGGCAGGAGGTAATGGCTTGTTCCCGTCCATTCATTAAAATGGAAATTGACTTTCTATGTGTGTAACCATATCACTGGATATTTTATGATCTCGGATCTATGATTGCTATAAGATGTGCAGAGTGATACATGTTGCATATATAAGTTACGAAACATCGCATGTCGATGGTCCCTATTGAGATCATACTCCTAAAGAAATGGCAAGGAGAGATAGCAAAAGATTTCAATGATAGGAAGGAGCATGTACAACCATGCTTTAGGATAGCTGCTTGGGCAGATGGTCTGAAATGTCCACAATACTCCACATGCAAAAAGGACGGCTGAATTGAGAATAAAAGTAGCCTTGGAGACTACTGTGCACCTGCAATGCTGGATTATATTTGACGATTGCCCAGTTTCTAGACAACATTAAGGACAACGCGAGAGAATAAGAAAGGACACATATGTGAGGTTGCTTAAGACCATAGGAAAACTCCATGATAGAGCTTCATAAGATAGTGAAAAGACAATTTAAGGATGAGACATGATGAGGGCGATGATTACAGACCTCACGATTAATTACTAGATAATATACACGACATGTGAGAAACAATTTAAGTTGAATATGGTTATATATAGTTGAATTGATAGATTGGATAGATCACAAAAGTCGAATAAATCATCTAGGTAATCAAGATTCATTTTATGATTCTAGACATGAACCCTTCTAAACTCAAATTACAAACAGTGAAATGGTTTAATATAGAACATTCTAGGCAAAAGCTGAGAACTGCCCGTGAAATGCGCTAGACTTTTCAATCAGCAAAAGGTTCAATCTGGCAAGCTCCACTAAGATCATTTCTGCACCACACGTGCACGAGGCATGTGCATGGATTGCGTGCTAAGTATCCAACCGATAGTGCACTTACGTATCTCCATACACAATTACAAGATCACAATAGAAAACAGAAAGGACAAAGACTCTTTGAATTGCCCAATTGCCCGAGCCTATTTCGCTTCATTATAAGTATCAGACTATGCACCTTAATTTCTCAGACTCGGAAAATTTCCTTCATTTCCCAACACCAAGAAGAGAAAGAGGAAATTGAATACGAAACAAATGAAGTCTTTCTTGCCTCTAGTAACTCTTGTTTGCCTTCTGTTTTATCTTGCACAGGCCAATGATCAGGACAACAACATCGTTCATGGAAGCTGCAAAACAGCTGCTGACGGCGATCCAAACATAAGCTACGAATTCTGTGTCGCATGCTTTGAAGCCGACCGGATGGACCAACCTGCAAATGTTGAAGATCTCGCTCTCATGTCCATCAACCTCACCATCTCAAATGCCACCAAGGTCAGTTCCTGCATATCGAAACTCCTCCAGAACAAGACACTTGACCATTTCGCTAGAGACAGCTTGACAACGTGCTTGGAGCTGTACGCGGATGCGTATTCTACATTGAGAGGCGTTGTGGATGATCTTGGTTCGAGAGATTATTACAAAGCTAATGTGGATGTAAGTGCAGCGATGGATGCCGCGGTCACTTGTGAAGATGGGTTTAAAGAGAGGGAAGGTCTAGTGTCTCCTTTGACCAAAGAGAATGACATGTTTTTCCAATTGAATGCGATTTCCCTCGCTTTCATCGAAATGCTACATTGAAATTGATTGATACCGGACGCATTTTCTAGCTGCTAATTGTGTTGGCTTGATGAAGTTCGTATACAGAACAATTTCAGCATTTTCTTCGAATTTCAAGAATTTTGTGCACTTATATATACAATACCTTCAGATGTATGACGAATCCACTCCAGTCATACTAGATCATCAATAACACTTCTGTGTTTCTGAAAATCGTACAGAGTATCAGGATTGTATTGGATACTGATTCTTCATAATTACATTTTTGGAAAGCGTTACTTGATAAAATAATTACCAAAGCAAGGCTAAATTAAATGGTCTGCTGAAGTTGCTGCGACTTTCCAACGCACAAATTTAACATATCAAAGGCAGTTTATGTTATCCTGTTAAAATCAAGTTTTCCAAGTTGAATTCAACAAGAATCAACACAAAGCAGTCCATCTCGTCGTGACTCATGGACTCCTGGGGCCAAGTCTGAGGCAAGAGTAATTTAGTAGCGACTGTTAATTACTGCATATGTACAGGACCGAGGAACATGGTAGCTGTTAATTGTTCAGTTTGTGTCCGTATGTGACATGGTAAACATTCGCTTGGACTTATTCAAGTCCTCTAATGGTCTTGGTAATTTGTATTGCAGCACGAGAATCTCAATATGTAAGAGTTATAAAATTCAGAGCTTTTGATGAAGGACTAGCCTTTTCTGATGATGTAATCTTTATATAGACAGGGTATATACCTAAGGTAACATTTGTTTATGCGCCATTAGAAACTTAAACGTGGAGGTTGCCCATAATAATGGTTCACTGAAGTACAGTTTATGCAAGTCAAGTCGGCTTAAGAGTCTCTCCGTGCTATTGATTTCAAAGTCCCAATCAAGCTATAGTACTGGTCTTGTAAAGTTTCACCCATTTCTGAAAAGTAATGTAGTTGTTTTTTGTTTTTCTTTCAAGTACAAATACAAGAATCTGCCACTCTAAGGAAGCTTCCTGCAAATGTAAACTCCATGTCCACAAGCTGATAAATGCCTCAACATATTGCCCAATCCACTCAACTAATGACCGAGAAATGCAGGACCCTTCATTTTTCTCCCCAGCATCTTGCTGCTGCCTCTTCTCCCTGCTTGCTCTCCTAGCAACAACCCACTTGACGATGAGCGTGAAAACCATGGACATAATCAACCTAACCTGCGAAAAGTGCTCGCAAGAATCACCCGTCTTTAACTACACCTTCTGTTCGGCATCTCTCCAAGCTGTCCCGGTGAGCCATTTCACTAACCTCCAAGGCCTAGGAATCATTTCCATGGAGCTAGCCCTGTTAAATGCATCCACCACTATCTCAAGCATAGAGAAAATGCTAAGGAATGGGAGTCTTGACCCTTTTCAGTTGGGTTGCTTGAGGGATTGCAAGGAGCTTTACTTGGATGCATCGAAGATGCTGGTCGATGCAACTGGGGCTTTCATGTTGGGGCACTACGGGATTGCTAACATGCAGGTGAGTGCAGCCATGGAAGCAGCAACGACATGCGAGGATGGGTTTGAAGAGAGAGAAGCAGAAGCTTGTCCACTGACAAAGGAGAATTATGACCTGTTTCAGCTGTGTGATATTGCTCTATGCATCGTTCGCTTGCTTTCTTTGAGTATTCCTTCTTAAGCAGTAATGTACTACCTGACTTTGATGGTCTACTCTCTCTCTCTAATAATGTTGTGATGCTATTTTCTAGGTCATTCCTATGAGATGCAAATAAATCTATGACACTGTTTAGCAAATAAGATTGGCTGATGGAGTTAATTTTGGAGAAATTAAAAGGTTGGTCATCTTCTAGCCAGCCAGAGTCTACATTTCTTGTGTTGAAAATAAATCTCCATATTTTGAACATCAACCCAATATAGTTTTACCTCAATAATATCTCGGCGTTTTCTAGTACTGGAAGCTAAGCAATACAGTGGGACTTCTACTTTCCAAAGAAGTTACCCCCCAGAGCAGAACTTTTGACGACCATACTCATATTCTCATTAATTAAGTGCAGCTAAATCTAGTTTCACTAGAAGTTTTTCATCAAAGAGAAATTTGTGTCTAAAGTAGAGCCACTAATTGAGGAAAGAACTGTTGCATAGTTGAACCATACCTTTGTATAACGACAGGCCATTTCTGGTCTCTGTCTATTGCTAGTTGCTACTTGACAAAACCTACATGTGGGCATGGCCATGCTTCTTCCTCGCACCTTCCCTCGATTTTGCTGGAGATCCCACACCCCATTTTCGAGGGTAGATATAGCACAATAATTGAAGACATAGCTACGGAGGAAATGCTGTATGATTCAACAGAACGTAGGAGATAGTGGAGCAATGTCTATGTGTTTGTTTTCCTGGACTATATGGCGTTGGTACGTCATTAGATTACGTCACATTCTAATAAAACTTCCAAAAGAATAAAATATTAAAAGTGTATGAAAGGCATTCAAAGGAAAAGCAGTTTATTGTAAATTTCAACGAGGCGAGGTACCAGTTTTCCAAGATTTGACATTAGAAACAAGCCAATTTTGACTTTCTTTGGTCTGATCCTCAGCAAATGTTGGTGCTTTGGACTCCACTTGGCACCTCAACAGCCACATAAAACGAGGTCACAACGATGAATATTTCCAGTTTCAAATGTGAAAGAGAAAGTGCAGGAGATCATTTTCAAATTGTCAACCTTCATATCTCTTTTAAAGGTTGCTGAAGCTCCAAGTCACCTTCTTATTTGGGGCAATTAACTTGTCTCATATAGCTATCCAACAAAAAGATCTTGCCTTTCATATCTTTGTAATGATTCTTCGTGGAGACAGCAAGAGAACTGCAGCTACAAACTGGAGGTTAGTCACTGAGCAAAAGCTTGTTAATGTACAGAAATTTGAGAATTTCGAATCGATCTTGAGTACTTGATGTAGTTTGGATCTCCTCATTACTGTAACCCCAGTTGTAACGCACCCAGATTGGCTCTGCAAATTCTTTATTTTTTTCCCTCACCGATTCTTTGAGAGAAGAGCGCGGAGAACCGAAATTGAAAGAAGAAGACTGTTGTGGATATGGACAATCCTGATCTTCCCTATCAAAGGAACAGAAGTTACAAATGGTTGATACGGATCGCTGCCTACATCCTCTTCCTCCTCTCCGGCCAATCTGCGGTGACCCTTTTAGGCAGATTGTATTATGACAAAGGCGGTAATAGCAAATGGATGGCCACTTTTGTTCAATCTGCTGGCTTCCCGATTCTCATACCTCTTCTAATTTTCTTCTCACCAATGTTCTCCAATTCAACCAAGTCTACAAGAACTCAGTCTCCAAGCAAACCAAAGCTCTCTTCCTTAGCTTTCCTCTACCTCGCCTTTGGCCTGCTCTTGACTGGTGACAACCTGATGTACTCATACGGTCTGCTCTATCTTCCCGTTTCTACTTACTCTCTCCTGTGTGCAACTCAATTGGCCTTCAACGCACTCTTTTCCTTCTTCCTTAACTCCCAAAAGTTCACCCCATTCATTCTCAATTCCCTCGTTCTGCTCACCGTGTCAGCCTCGCTCCTCGCAGTCCACTCGGACTCGACACCACAAAGACCTCAAGAGCGAAGTATGTGATCGGATTCCTGTGTACCCTGGGAGCGTCTGCGACGTATTCGTTGTACCTTTCATTAGTTCAGCTTTCCTTCGAGAAAGTGATCAAGAGAGAAACGTTTTCTGCTGTGCTGGATATGCAAATATACCCGTCTTTTGTGGCGACTTGCGCTTGCGTTGTTGGGCTTTTCGCGAGCGGAGAGTGGAGGAAACTAGGCGAGGAGATGAAGGCATACGAGAAGGGAAGAGTGTCATACTTGATGACATTAATTTGGACAGCGCTGACATGGCAGATCTCCTCGATCGGTATGCTCGGGCTGATTTTTGAGGTGTCGTCGCTGTTTTCCAATGTCATCAGTACCTTGGCATTGCCGGTTGTTCCGATTCTTGCAGTGCTATTCTTCCATGACAAGATGGATGGGATTAAGGTGATGGCTATGATTTTGGCAATCTGGGGATTCATTTCTTACCTCTATCAGCATTACTTGGATGATGCTAAATCCAGAAAAGATGAAACCAATGTCACTGAGGTTTCCGGGGGTGCCACAGAGATGTGTTGATGGTCCGATACGAGAAAAAGCCGCGACGTACCCAGCAAGATTGCTTCATTCGGCAGGAGCATAATTTATCCGCATGAGGTGGGACGATCCAATACGAGAACAAAAATTGGCGTGAAGGGCAATTAGCTGGTAGCATTTCGGTGACGAAAACTTCCTGAATTCATGATGTTCCAATTTGTTGCAAAAGTCTTTTGCTGTATAGCCTTCATTTCCTAGAGTCCGTTTAATTCTCTGTAGAGAGAGGCGGTTGGTGAGAAGAGAACAAGCAGGAAGTAGTCAAAGGTTGTCAATGATTCAATCACCTGCATTAGAATTTGTTCTGGCGTGTGGGTTTGCTGTGATTGCTCTGAGTTGAAAGTTACACGATTCAAGCGATTACCAATCAGTTCTTTAGGAATTTCTTTCATTAGAAATCTATAGACACCATAGCATTCAAGTCATCTCATTCTTTTGGTAATTGTTACTTTGACAAATATAGATGTGTGGGTTATCGCTAATCGGATGACTTAAAGCGATGAAAAATGCCAATAAGAACAACTACCATTATTTAATATAATGATATAAATGATTCTTGAATTGTGATTTCTTGTGCAATGTCATCCATAAACTTTTGATTTATTCAAGTAGTCCCTAACCACTGTTTGCTCCAGTGGTCACCCTTTCAACTTGAAATGGGGAAGTGGGGGTTCGAATCTCCACATTCTCAAGGGGTTGGGGTGAAGTGAGTTTCGACTCCCACGCTCTGTAAGGAGACAAGGCAAAAGTCAGAGAGTGAGCATTAGAATAGGAATAAAGTAGGACAAAAAAAAAGAAAGAAATAGTCCCTAAATTTTAATACAATGTATGATATGGTCCATAAATTTTGGTTTAATATTTAATGTGGTTTTTGGACCTTTAAATATTTCCATATAATTTAGGGAATATATTATATATTTACTAATAGTTCAAGGAACACATTTAATAAATTAAAAGTTTATCAATGACAAGTATATTTAGCTAAAATTTAAGAATACATTGAATATATTAAAAATTCGTGGATGACATTGCACATTACACTGAAATTTAAGGACCATTTTTGCTATTATCCACTAGAATTTTGATTTCTTATAAGTAATTTGGTTTTTTTTAAGCTTTACATCCCTCAAACTTTAACTTTAATTTAATACGAAATACCTAAAATCTCACATGGATATTGACACGTATAATTGCAGATAAATTTTGTCGTAGCTTTTTATATATTACAAGCATATTTTTAATTGACTTTTGTTGGAGTGAAAGAAAAAAAAGAATAATGACACAAATAGTCTATGAATTTTGGCTCAATGTGCAATTTGATTCATAAACTTGTAATCTGTTCAATGTGATCCTTGAATTTTAATCTAATACGTAATGTGGCCCATAAACTTTTAATTTGTTCAATATAGTCTTTGAACTTATGGTAAATGTTTAATACAATCGCCGAGCTAGATGAAAATATTCAACGTAATCCATGATCTTGAATAATTATGGAAGGACCACATTGAATATTTTCATACAATTCAAAGATTGTAATTCAAAGATTGTATTGAACATGTATCAAAAGTTCGGGATCAAATTATCGGTTAAGTTAAAGGTGAAGGACAAATAAGTCAAATTTCCAAAGAAAAAGTTCAAAATGGGAGAGAGAACGAGCTGACCCTCCGCTGACCACCTCATTTTAAAAACGCTGCTCACGGGCGCAGCGACGGAAATCGAGGAAAAGCAAAAACCAAAGTGCGCCCACAAGCAACACGGCCGGCCGAGAAATTCATCTCTATCGCCATCGCCATCGCCATCGCCAAACGTCCCTTTCAAGGAATTTTTTTAATATTCCCATTTTTAAGAGCAGCAAGAAACGCCAGCGAAAATAGCTCTGCTCTTCCTCCTCTCCTCCATCTCCATCATCGTCATCCTCACCATCACCATCACTGCACTCGTCCTCGGGTTCCCTCTCCGCCATTCGAATTCGAGCTCCAGCTCGGGAGCTGGGCCCGCTTCCTCCGCCTGCCGCATGGCCACCATGGAGGGCTTGATCGGCCTCGTCAACCGGATTCAGCGCGCCTGCACGGTCCTCGGCGACCACGGCGGCGGCGGCGGCGACCGCGGTGGCGCCGCCCTGCCCACCCTCTGGGAGGCCCTCCCCTCCGTCGTCGTCGTCGGCGGCCAGGTTGCTCTCTCTCTCTCTCTCTCTCTCTCGCTCGTGGCGTGCGTGTGTTCCGGGTTCGAACTGCGCGTTTTTTGGAATGCGTTCGTGATGGCTGGTTTTATTGCAGAGCTCGGGTAAATCCTCTGTGCTGGAGAGCATTGTCGGCCGAGATTTTCTGCCCCGAGGTTCAGGTGCGTGCTCATGTAGTTGCTAGTTGCTTTTGCGTTGCTTTGGTCTAGGAATTAGTGAAGGGAGACGCGAATGATCTTTAAAAAGAATCCTTTTTTTTTTAATATATGTATATCAGTTGTCGTTATAAATTTGCATGTGATGCTAGGGATGCTCAGTCCAGTTTGCGAAATTGGTTTATAAGGAGACGGCGTGGAGCATTTGGACAAGTGGGTTGGAGGTGCTACACCTCTGTTTTTCGATCGTGCTGAAACTGATTCGTCTAGATTTTGGAAAATAATGCTGTTTTTAGAGTTAGGCGCTTTGAAGTTCGTGTAGGCACTCCGTTATCTTCAGTCCAAACCTTCTGGGTTCTTATTTTTTTTTATGTCAATTGCTTCCAGGAATTGTGACCAGGCGGCCTCTGGTGTTGCAGCTGCATAAGACAGAGTCTGGGATACAAGAATATGCAGAATTTCTACATTTGCCAAAGAGAAGATTCACCGACTTCTGTATGTCAACCTTATGTTGAAGAGACGATATTGCGCATTTGCTGTTTGAACTTATTGTGGTTTTTCTTAAGTTAGCACCATCAGCCGAAAGGAAAAAAAAAAGGGCTAATATGTTGAAGCTAATTGGTAAAGCAATTTCATTCTCGAACATTCACTACTGCATTTGGAAGTATTGTCTTCAGTCAACTATTTTATGATGGCAGTGGGAGTTAATGCAATTGTATAGACCTAGTGAAGCATCTTGAGATCAAGTCTACACCCCACTGTTTGAGTTGGGATTCTTGAAACCATCTGCAAATTTGTCTTTTTGCACACTTAACTTGATATGAGTAATTTGTTCGCTATCATTAAGTTTGAGATTTGACTTCAAGATCAGTGTCATATGTCACCTTTAGATTGCCTGTGATAACTGTCTATCTGCTCATTCATGTGATGGTTTGCCTGATATCCACATTAAAAGATGCACACTATTGGCACTTCTTGTACTTTAATCGGCAAGCTTAGCTTCGAGCTGTCCTATATTTTGTTTTCTTGCATATTGAATTGTTTATAGATTTTAGTCTATTAAAAGGATTGACTTCCTTTTATGTTCCTTTCTGATCAATAGTCACTTAGATTGTGATTTTTTTTTTTTCCAATTTGTGTGAAATGAGATTGATAGTGCTCTATGTAGTCTGGCATTTCTGAGTTTGTCTGACTCTTGCTTGCTCTTATGCAGCTATGGTTCGCAATGAAATTCAGGATGAGACCGATAGATTGACTGGAAAGTTGAAACAGATATCTCCAATTCCCATCCATCTTAGCATCTATTCTCCAAATGGTAATAACATCTGAAATTTAAATCTAACAATTGTAGATTGGCAATCATTTTTTTCTGGACCATAGTGTTTTGGTTACTATGATGCATCATTATATGTGTACTTTTACTGTGCCCATGTAAAGGAACAATTATGAGCGGTTCCTGCAGCAACAGTGAGCAGCTTCCTGAAAATATGTCTGAATCCCAGTCTTATCAGTATTGGTGGGTCTTGGAAGGGATAAATGGAGCTTTAAGTACAGTATCTTCATGATTTAGGCCCATGGGCTAGTGTGATGGCAGTAGGATACACGACATGAGGGAGGGCAAGAATTCATCCTTGTTCTCCATTTGGAATAAGTTGGTCTGTTTGACCGGCCACAAGATCTAACCCTCTAATAGCCATACTTATTTTTTATTTTTTATTTTTTTTGGCTGGAGTCACCTCTCAAAAGTTTGGATTTTCACCTTGTTTGTAAGACAATAATTTGCTCATAGTTGATTAATGTGCATTGGATGCACCCCCGCCTTAATTGGTCATTTGGATCCATATTTTGTTTTTGTGATTTTTTATGAAAAAACATGTCTTTTTGATAGCTTCTTGTTCTCATTTTCAGTTTAATAACTCCCTAAATATCCTTTGGTTTCATTTCTTGAGTTATCTGACAGCTTCTTTTTGCTGGCAGTTGTCAACTTAACTTTGATAGATTTGCCTGGATTGACCAAAGTTGCTGTAGGTATGTTTGTGAACGCAACCATTTCCGGTGAAATGGATTTCTTTAAGCTTTGGATTTAGTATTTGATTTATTGATCTCAAAGGAGTTTGATATCTTTTTGTTGCTGATAGAGGGACAGCCAGAGAGTATCGTCCACGACATTGAAACTATGGTCCAGTCATATCTCGAAAAGGTAAGATTTATGTTCTGCCTGTATATCAAAACTTGCACTTCAATGGCAAGGATGCTCTCTGCTTTCATTAACTCTCCTTATCAAGGAATTTAAAGAAGAAAGGCTTGTATCTACATTACCACATCTGAACCTCAACTTAATTTTGCTGGTGAATCTTGTAAATAGTAACACAAGCAGATCTGTAAATAAGAAACCATCAGCTAGAAGTACCCATTTGCGGTGCTTAGCTGTTGTTGATCGGATTCTTCAATCTAAATCTGGCTAGTCTACCTCTAGGCAGCTGACTTCAGTCGGGCAGTTTATCTCTTAAAAGAAAGTGATCTTAGCAACTGGTGTAACGCATTTAAGTTTCTGAGAGAGATGAGTTTAAATTCTCGATCCAATTAGAAGAATTAGTTTTTACATAAGGAATTAATGATCCATCATGAAGGACCCTTGAGTTCAAAGTCAGTCAAAGCAATCCTAATTGTGGTCACCTCTGTCAAACTGTGAGCTCAATTTATTTGCATGATAGAACTGACTGGTTAATGTACTACCTTGCAAACTAGTAGGGATGGCTGGTATTGGAATGAGGACAATAGCAGTTAGAATATCACTGTAAAATAAGATTACCAAATCTTCTTAAAGCTCAAAGTCTGTCTTCTAGGTTGACATTTTCCTGGTTAACCTGTTATTTCATGAATCACACGAATCAAGTTGACTTTAGAAATTTACTATTTTAATTGACAATACGTATTTTTGTTCATGTATCATCATGATGAGTGCCCCTTTAAAGTTAACGAGAGAAGATGTCTAAGTAAGGAACTATCAGCTCGAAGTACTCAGTACTGAGCTGTTGTTGGTCAGAAAACTCCATGCTAATTCTTGCTAGTCTAGCTCTAGGCAGCTGACCTCGTTCCAGCAATTTATCTCTGAAACCATAGGGACCTTGGCAATGGGTGTAATAGATTTAAGTTTCTGAGAGATGAATTTAAATTCTCTATCAGATTTGAAGAATTATTTTCCACATAATGAATTATGATCTACCAAGAAGGTCCCTTGAGCTCGAAGTCAGCGAGAGCAATCCCTAATTCTGGTCACATTTGTCAAACTTTTGAGCTCACGTTTTTTGCATGATGGCAATGGCCTGATAGTGTACTAGCATGTAAACTAGTAGGAATGACTAATATTAAAATTAGGACTCATAGAAGTTCGAATAATACTATCAAATTATATTACTAAATCTCCTTCAAGCTTAATCTCTGTCTTATATGCAGACTGTTTTACTGGTTAACCCACTATGTCATGGATCACGCGGATCAAGTTGACCGAAGGAATTTGCTATATTAATTGACAATACATGTTTTTCTTCATGCTTCATTCATGTTCAGTATCACTTTGGATTGAAATAGCTTCTATTATGTCAAAATTTACAAGCCATGATTTAGTTGCATATAAGTAGTCTAATTGCATCGTCTTGGCCATAACTCCAGCATCAGTTTGTTTCCTTTGTTTTCTCTTTGTTGTAGCCAAATTGCATTATCTTGGCTATTACGCCAGCGAATCAAGATATTGCTACATCTGATTCTATCAAGCTCGCAAGAGAAGTTGATCCTTCAGGTACAGCCTATATACATGGTTTCTTAGCATGGAACTTTGAATAACTTTGTCATGTTCATAGGTGAGAGAACATTTGGCGTCTTGACAAAGCTCGATTTAATGGATAAGGGCACTAATGCCATCGAGGTAAGTGATTTTAGACTATACACATTTCCAGCTTGGTATCTGATCCAAAAGCATTAGTTCTCTCTCTCTCTCTCTCTCTCACATCTGTATAACTTTGGGGTTGTTACAAGGTTCTAGAAGGAAGGTCTTATCGGCTTCAACACCCTTGGGTTGGTATAGTGAACCGTTCCCAAGCTGATATAAATAAGAACATAGACATGATCTTTGCTCGGAGGAAGGAACGTGAGTTCTTTGCAACAAGCGCTGAATATGGACACTTGGCTAGTAAAATGGGCTCAGAGTACCTTGCAAAACTCCTTTCTAAGGTTCCTCCTTTTTCCCCGCATTTCACAATAACCTGCTTGAGTCTTTGACCTTGGGACTTTTCCCGAAGATTTTTATTGAGCTGTCTACATGATGGATCTTGACTTGGTTTCAGCATCTAGAGTCTGTCATTCGAGCTCGCATACCAGACATAACATCTTTGATCAATAAAACAATTGATGAACTTGAAGCAGAGTTGAATCATCTAGGTAGATCTGTTGCTGCTGATGCTGGGGTGAGGGTTTTTTTTCCATGCTTTTCTCTTACATCTGGATAGGTATGGATTCTACATGAACATTAAGTTTTGATGATTGGCATTGCTACAGGCCCAGTTATATACCATATTAGAGTTGTGCCGTGCATTTGACCGAATTTTCAAGGAGCATTTGGAAGGAGGGTAATAGTGTGCTCCCTTTCTCTCACCTAAACTCCTTTTGTTAGCTTCTTCGTGTAATCATTTTTATCATCATATTACATCACTTTGCTTGAAAATAGATGAGGCAGACTGTTACTAATTTCGTTCTTTGATTTTTTACAGCTCTCAGAAGCAACTATCTCTAAATTTTGTGCTTTTCTCTGTTTGGATGTGCTTATAAATGGATGCATGTTATAGTGTCATTAGAGTTAGAAGTTTTCTTGGGAAGCTAAAATTCTAATTCTTTCTTGTTAATTTGAGTTTTCTTAGACGACCTGGTGGTGCTAGAATCTATGGTGTTTTTGACAATCAACTCCCCGCTGCTTTAAGAAAGCTTCCTTTTGATCGGCACCTGTCACTGCAAAATGTGAGGAAGGTGGTCTCAGAGTCGGATGGCTACCAGCCCCATCTTGTTGCTCCTGAGCAGGGTTATCGACGGCTTATTGATGGCGCTCTTAGTTATTTTAGAGGGCCAGCCGAAGCATCAGTCGATGCTGTAAGTGCCATTGTGGATACTCTTTTTCGCTTCTGTTGCTGAGTAAGTTCTTCACCCTTTATGATTTGTTATTGCAGGTTCATTACATCTTGAAGGAGCTTGTGAGAAAATCCATTGGAGAAACTCAGGTCAGGTCTGAAGTAGGTTATGCAGAAGATTCTAATATTGTCATAGCATAAATCTTATGAATGGTTTGTTCAAGCAGGAATTGAAGCGTTTTCCATCTCTTCAAGTGGAAATCCAAGCAGCTGCCGGTGAAGCACTGGAGAGATTTCGTGAAGATGGCAAGAAGACAACTTTGCGGCTGGTGGACATGGAGTCTTCATTCCTGACAGTGGACTTCTTTAGGAGACTTCCTCAGGAAGCAGAAAAGGGCGGAAATCAAGCTGCCAATTTTGCAGATCGGTATACAGAGGGGCATTACCGCAGGATCGGATCAAATGTTTTCTCTTACGTTGGGATGATTTCTGAGATGCTGAGGAGCACAATCCCAAAGGCTGTGGTCCATTGCCAAGTGAGAGAAGCAAAACGATCTTTACTAGATCATTTCTATACTCAGTTGGGCAAAATGGAGGTAAATGTCTCATCACTTGTCACTCACAATCTCCAGCATGACATGATTATGCATTGCATATTTCGCCGCACGATCACAGATTGCTTCATTTTCTATCCTCTAGGCCAGTCAGCTTGCTCAGTTGTTGGATGAAGATCCTGCACTGATGGAAAGAAGGCAGCAATGCACCAGGAGGCTCGAGTTATATAAATCTGCTCGGGACGAGATAGACTCAGTTTCTTGGTCAAGATGAGGAGTTTCGCATGCTTGTTGATGAAGATCCGTCGTGGAATAAATGAACGGCTAGGGCTGTCTTGATGACCATATGTGTACTTTGTTGCATTTTTAGGCTTGTCGCTTGTACTTTTGAGCGGTGTATATATGTGTATATTCCGGCTTGGATGGGTACTCAGATGTTGACAGTTGGATGGACTGTTATCAGAACAAACATGCTGTGTTATTTATTAGCTGTAATGGCATCTCTCTGCATCTTCTCTTTGTAGCCATCAGGAAATTTGTGCTTAATTGTAGTCCGCTCAAAAGATTAGCATGCATAAACTAGCTTATTAAGCATTCTGATGACAGACAAGCCTCATAGGTGCAATATAGTCACAAGTTATGTAGCATCAATATTGATATGCGTCGCAGCGTCGCAACACGACATGATATGTCGACATGTCATTTGACATGTCATTTCTCAAATTATAGAGAATGTCATTTCTCAAATTATAGAGAATTTCGACGTGTTGAGATATGTTGTATATTTATTGTAAATTTTTATAGTGTGAGTCATAAGAGAATAGATAATTAAGTTTTTCTCTTTTCTCCTTTTATTATTTTTATTATTTTTTAAATATTTACATTTTGATCACTCATTTATTGAAAATTTTTAAAATTGATCCCGTGCGTGTTGAAATCGCGTTAGAATTCTGAACTCTCATGTCGGGAGAGTTGATCACGTATCGGATTTTCTGACATCCACCGTGTTGAAACTTGTTGGAACGTATCAGAGCGTATCAAACACGTGTCTAAATATTAGACACGAAGGGTGTTGGTACTTTTTAGGTCGGTCGTGCGTGAGTACTTTTTGTCCCAAATATAGCAGACTTCCTGTGGCGTAGACTTGGCCAAGCTTGCCCATCTTTTAAACGAGAAGTCGAGGCAATTTGTCGGTATGGTGTTAAATTTCTTCATGGGAAGGAATCCCAAGGCTGCTTGCGGATAAGAATGACAGCGGACATAAAACAGTGCACATCTTGCAGTCACGGTCAAACATGTCCACCTAAACAAAGTTCTTGCTCTGGCCCTGCGTTCTCTAGTTTTCATCATTGAGGAATGACAATTTGGTCTGGTGATGGCGCGTGAGGCCTGGGGGGTCCATGACTTCATAATGGTTTCCAGGTCATTGCAGATTAGGTTCAATGGACAAATCTCATGCCAGTTCGATTGGCTTCCTTCGTACCATCGTCTCTGGGCCGCTAGTACCAAATATTCAAATTTCAATCAAGGGGAATTAGCCGGAGACGTGCTTAAGAAAGCAATCGCATTTGAATTATTGCTGATTACTTGGTCAACAAGAAAAAAAGGACTCTTGGCTGATCAGACCATAATTCCTTCGATGCTAATGTTTAAGAATTACCCTGACGGTAAAAAGACAAAATCCGGGTAGAAAATCTAGCCCCATGTTATGATCATGTACGTCTTATGGGGACAAGATAATGTGAATTATATTACTAGGGACTTCCTAAGTTTGATGTATGTGGCGCAATAATAGAGCTACATAAGAAAAGAAAAGAAATGAAAATCTAGACCCATGTTTTGATCATGTATGTCTTGTGGGGACAAGAAATGTGAATTATATTACTAGGGACTTCCTAAGTTTGATGTATGTGGCGCAATAATAGAGCTACATAAGAAAAGAAAAGAAATGAAAAGAAATGTTCACGAGCAGCAACCTTGATTTGATGGTGTTCAGAGGAGATAGCGACGGGGCTGTGGCACTCGCACTACAATAGCAGCTAGATTCCTCAACTTTGGAGGGAAGCAGTACATTCACATGATTGTTGTTAGGTGTTAGGTGTTGAGAAAATATGATTTCAAATTGGATAGAATAATGAAGTCGGATCAAGTAATCAAGTTGGACTTTGAGACGTAATATCATTTTATTTAAGGATTTATTTGCCTCACAAAGTTACTAATGACCACTGACAAATATCCTCAAAGATACAACAAAACCTCAAAATTGAGAATACTAGATAACAATTATAGTATTTCTCTAAGATCTCTTTAACAAATAATTGAAAAAATAGTTGTAGTGAAATAATTTTTTTTTTTAAAATAAATAAAATTTCGAATTTTTATTTTTTAATAATTTCTAAAAATTCTCAAAACCAAAAAACAACATTTGAGTTGATTAAAGTTAATAAGATAACTATACAAAAGAAAAAATAAAATAACAAAGGGGTTAGTGCTAATTAAATCGCGGGCGCACACCCGCATGCGGGTATGATGGGGTCTAGCCCACACCCAATTATTCCTTTAGGTATACAAATGAAACGCCACACTTATTAATTGACCCACTTTCTCCCACTTTTCCTATGTAGGATAAGGAAAATGTACTTAGTTTATTTTTACAAACAAACTTCCAACACTAGGTCATGCACACAATACAGATAATTGGCTGATTTCCGGTGCCGGTATACATAGCATGAGCAGGAGCATGAGCATACGCACCTGAAGGGCGAAGTGCTGAGGTTCATGTTTACGTTCAAGTGATTCTTCCCATGTTATATACTGGATTACATAGTTTTTCACCAGATAAGTTGCCAGAATACGTAATGCCTACAACGAGAGAGAACAATATGAACATGGCCAACATAGCAGAGCATATAGCCGTTAAGTGGGAAAATCAAAAATTGCCTAAAACTTCTTTGCTAGTGCACCACCACCTAACTGACATCTCTTTTCTTCCTTGTCTTCAGAATCTTGCTTTCTCTAATTGCTCAGTCAAAGCATATAGCCATTTTAGACTTGTCTCTCTCTCTCTCTCTCTCTCGAGTTTGGTAGGTCAGTATCATATCTCTGTGGTCAACTATGCCTAGCACGTATACATCAGATGACATTTTGCAGGTCAAATTCTCTCTATCTTTTTTCTCTCTTGTACGCTAGGTAGGTAAGGATCACTTAGCGGTCAACTGTGCCTAGCAGGAATACATCAGACGACATTTTGGAAGTCAAGTTCAAAGCTTGATTGTAAACTTAGGAGTGAAATAGCTGGTACCATATTGGTTCAACAAAATGAATACTAATTTGAACTTTCACATGGAAACAGTTAAAATCAAGGAAAAAAACTACCAAAAACTTCAAACTTTGCCTAAAGTGACAAATTTACCCCAAACTTTTTTTTTTTTAATAACATGAAAAATCTTGAAATTTGCTAACCGTGACACATTTATTTTAAAAAAATTTTTCATGACACAAAAAACCCTAAACTTTTATTTGTGTGACACATTTACGCTAAACTATAGGGCATTTTGGTCTTTTTACTTTTTAATTTTTTTTCTTTTTCTTCTCTCTTCCCTCCGCCAGCCATGACGGAGCCGGTGGAGGGAAGCCGGCATTCGGCGAGGGCTGCCCTCATCAGTGTCCGGCTAGGGTCGCCCTCGCCGACGTCGGGCGAGGGCGGGCCTCGGCTGGGTTGGGTGAGGGGTGCCCTTAGTGGTCTTTTCTCTAAAATCAATGACCTTCCTTTTCTTACGCAAGGAAACTGGAACACAAGGAGAGAAGGAAAAATGAAACACTTATAAAATATTCTTCAAGTCAGAAAAGCACATTTGGACGCTATATTCCATAAAGGGGAGATTCCTAGTCTAACTATTAGCTGAAAAGGATCGTGCGTCAAACTGCTTCATTTAAATTAATACCACTTGCAGAATGTCAAAGCCCGAAATTTTTTACCAAACCAGTAGAATTTACTCTATAAATATTCAGAAAGTTCACTGCTTCTCTTGCACCACCACATTGGGATTCTTGGGCTTGAGAGTTGCCTCGTTCTGCTATCGCATAATGGCTCTTAAGCTCAAGTTGCTTCTCTCTCTCTCAGCCACCCTCTTTCTCATGCAAACTCCGGCCAATGGTGCAACTTGCAGCAACTGCTTTGTCTCTTCTCGTGCCTCCTACTACCCGAATTCGACTCAACAAGGAACAGAGAGTAAGGAACATTAGAACGAGTAAAATTGTAGATTTTTGTTGCAGATACTATGTGATAAAAATGAATGCTTGACAAATGGATATTTCTTATTCAACCGCAGCTGGGGCATGTGAGTTTGGTTCATTTGGAGCTATGATTAATGGCGGGGATGTCTCGGCAGCATCTAATCTCTATCGCAGCGGTGTTGGTTGTGGCGCTTGCTACCAGGTGAGAATCCTGTTAACCGAATTTTTGGAATAACTATAATTAGTGTTTATGAGGATACAAAAGTTGTTGATACATGCATAACAACTTCAGGTGAGGTGCACCAACAGTAAGTACTGCTCAGATAAAGGCGTAACCATCGTTTTAACTGATCAAGGTTCGGGTGATAACACGGATTTCATTCTAAGCCAACGTGCCTATGGCCGAATGGCTCAAACCTCCGATGCCGCCAGCTACTTATATTCACTCGGTGTTGTTGACATCGAATATAGACGGTAAGATCATAGTTAGCGCTTGACATGTACACTATTGGAAAGTTTTCATTGGTATCATGTGGATCTGCGATAGCTTATGCTAAACCAGAGACAAGAGCAAAGAGGTAACTGGAAATTTTTTCTTATGCACATACCTCTGATGTGATGGTTAAGCTCTTGCCCAATAGTGTATTTTTAATAATTAAGCAAAACTCAGAGATGCCCGTCCACAGTACAAGTATTACCTAATGATTCCAAGATGAAGTGCTGAGATGTTAACGGCATGCAGAATGAAGGTTCGAACTAATCCAAGAATCTCAATTTTTCCGCAGTGTTTCCTGCAGCTACCCAAACCACAATATGACCATCAAGATCGATGAGAGCAGCAATAACCCCTATTATTTGGCTTTTGTGATATGGTATCAACAGGGCGATAAGGACATCACTGCCGTGCAGCTATGTGAGGTAACTCATTGTCTATCAAAGATTGCTCTCGAACCGTCAAATGAACAGTAACTTCTTGATATGCACTGACCCCTCTTCCGTGTAAAACCTGTCAAACCAGTCAATTCCATGAGGAACCATGAACCTGCCTTGCAACCATGTTTCAGATCCTCATGAACTTCAGATTTTAAGAAGCTAAAATTTGCATTTTTTGTCATTCTATGGGAGAAGATAAAACCATCCACTTTGTCTCGAAAATCAAATCTATATCCTCGTAAACCTACCGATTCGTGCTGATATGTCCTGTCCATTTGTCAATTTGTGAATTTTGTTCCCGTTGTTGCATAAAGGAGCATCTGACAGTAATTAACCTGAACCATAGGTTTACGAAATATATGAACTGGTTTTAACGTCAATCTTGTCCATCTACTCTCGCATTTTCCATGCTTTCTGCAAGATTTCTCTGGTATCAAACAGTCATCCACTCCGGCTTCTTACAGAAAAAATGGTATCACGTGCATCGAAATACAAAAATTTGCTGATAATTGCTCCATGATGAAACGCACTCAATAGCAATGGTACTTTGAGGATGGTATTTCTGACTTTTTTTTTTAATCAAAAAATTTGGCAGACTCAGAACTTTGTTTGCAAGCTCCTGGACCGGAGCCATGGCGCAGTTTGGACAACCACCTCGCCCCCTAGCGGTCCATTGTCCCTGAGGATGTTGCTCAGTGGCGATGATGGAGACGAGACGTGGTTGGTTCCTGTCAACAACATACCTCAAGACTGGAAAGCCGGAGCAACATATGATACCGGAGTACAGATCAACTAATGGTTAAAAGCCATGGAATGGAAATGCAGCTGACTGTTTGCTAGATGTTCAATAGAAATAATCGCCCATGAGCATTCTTGTTCTTTTAATTAGTTGTACAATAATTGTTCTCCTTAGAGATGAGCAATGACTTAGCTAGAGAAATGCTTATATGTATTCTTCCAGATTTGGATGAAATATTCATGTACTATGGATGAAGCAATAAACCTTGGATTTTGTAGAATGATCCATCGAATTAGCTTAATAGAACCATCTGCAATAAACGACAATGTTCAAGAGAACTCAAGAAGAATGAGAAGGGAGAGAATTCTGGAAAACACGAGAGAAATTCTTGTGGATGTGCCTCGATATGAAATGACAAGAAGGGTTGTTATATTGAATATCTCATTACTCTGTTTAGAGACGTGACTCTGGTAATTACATGAAGTCGCAACCCATCAAAAGTCCGCACATTTACCTGAGGTTGGGTCCCAACCATCCTAGGAATCAATACTTGGGGCTAACGTTGAAGATCAATCCGCTGTCTTTTCAATGTCAAAAGCCTTTCTTTTTCATGGACAGTCACATACCCGTGGAGCCTATCCTTTGCAGTTCAGAATTACTACTTTGAACGGTCACGCAAATTTTAGAAGCCACAAGTTAATTCACAAATGAAAATGACTCATCTTTCTCATTTTCCAAAGTCCCACTTTTCGCCTCTTGTCATAGTGTGTTTGTTGAAGGCATTGGGGGGGCAAGAGTAAGGAGCTAGAAAAGGGTAAGAATTAGAAGCTGCTCACTGAGTATTGCTCGTTTATTGGTGTTATTAAAGTGCACCTGTGAACGCAGCCACACCCTATGATTTTCCAAATAGCCCAACCCTTTTCCCCATCCCTCTCCCCTTGGATTTTCTTCTTTCTTCATTTTGAGGCTGAAAGCCCAGAGTCCACCGCCACACGTGCCCGTTGCGCACACACCCCGTATCACCTCGGTCAACATCGCCTCAACCATTTCCCTCGTTGTCTTCATCGGAGCTCTTCTATGACCACTGAATCCGCTCCTCTAACTCTCAAAAACATATAATGATATTATGTCATCATGTTTTCCTTTTCATGTATTTGCCTCGCTAGTATCCATGCAATGTTGTAACTCAACCCTCAGCATCCTTTTCTCTACCGATCATGAAAATTCTTTCTTTTCCTTTCTAATCAACTCCACCAAACTCAATGTTAGTTCCTCTACAAATCTAGAGTCTCTACAGTACACTTTCATATGAGAACCAATCTCACTCAACATCGAATAAATCATAACTCTTCGATGGGGTAAACTATCCTTTTCGGCATCTTTGGACTCGATGCCTCCAAGTCGAGAGAGGCTAGACCCGACTTCCTTTTGCAAACCTATATCCTTCATAATCTTTCTGACGTTCTCGACAGCATCCCAATTACCTTCTGCTGCATGCATGTTTGCCAAGAGCACATAGGGCGCAACATCAGTCAGGTCCAACTCGATCAATCGCTCGGCCACAGTCTCTCCTAGTTCAGTGGTAGAATGGGTAGATCCAGCCCCCGTTGAGACTTCTTTGACCAACTCTTCTATATCTTCCTTCATCAACCCGACCATAGCAAGAAGCTCGAGCATACAACCATAGTGCTGTACTTTGGGATCAATCTTGTAAACTCGAGACATTAGGTCAAAACACCACCAACCTTCCAAAACCATTCCACAGCGCTTGCAGGCCGATAAGACGCTGACGAAGCTGGACTCATTTGGTATTTGACCTTTCTTCTCCATCTCCAGGAACAAATCTAGGGCTTTCTCACCATGCCCATGCATTCCATACCCCAGAATCATAGCATTCCATGAGACAACATTCTTATCAAGCATCTGATCAAACAGATTCCTAGCCACGTCCACAGCCCCACATTTTGCATACAATGTCAATAAAGCGGTTGAAAGTGCCACATCAGCTTTAATGCGATTTCCCGTGATGTAAGAATGGACTAGTTGGCCTCTATCGAGGTCCCCCAGATTGCCACATGCAGTCAAGACAGGCAAAAGAGTAAACTTATTGGGTTTAATCTCTCTCTCTTGGAGCATGGTATCAAACAAACTCAAACACTCCCTATAATGTTCATGACGGACAAGATGATCCAACAAGGTATTCCAAGAGGCCACATTCCGGGAAGGCATTGAGTTAAACAACTCAAGAGCCACCCAAAAACAGCCGATCCTTGCATACCCATCAATCATACAATTCCACGATGGGATGTCTCTAGACGGCATCTTATCAAACAAACTTCTCGCCTCTTCCATCTCCCCTCTCCCAATGTAGCCCCCTATCATCGAGGTCCAAGTGACAGCGTCCCTCTCAGTCATTTCATCGAACAGCTCACGTGCACGATCAACTTCCCCATTCTTGACATAACCATCGATCATAGTATTCCAGCTGACGCAATCCCGAACAGGCCCGGCATCAAACACCAAGCGGGCATTCCCGGTCTTCTGAAAAGCCGAATAGAAGTGAATCAACGCGTTCGTCACGAACAAATCCGGCTCGAACCCGAGTCTGAACACCCTGCCGTGAACCTTTTCTCCTTCGATCAACGACCCAGTCTCCACACACACCTTCAGAACAATGGGGAACGTGATATGATTGGGCACGACGTCATTACCCACCATCTCATCCCGATAAAATCTCATGGCGCTGCCCGCGTCCTTCCCGCCCACGTAAGTCCGCATGATGGTGTTGCACATGGAGGCGTCGGGCTCGCTGGTGGATCTGAAGAAGAGGACCGCGCGAGCGACCGCGCGCAGAGCGCAGAGCTTCTTGACGGCTTGGCTGGTGGCGAGGCAGTGGTCGGAGACGAGGAGCTGGGCGTGGACTTGGTTGAATTCCGCGACGCTGCAGCACGAGTCGAGCTTGCGCAGGAGCGGGTGGGTCAGCGTGACGAGGCGCTTGGCTCTCCTGGGGCTGGACATTGGTCGGAGAGTGGCGGGCGAATCCGGCGGGGCGGTGGCCGTTCGTTTTCGTGGGGTTTGAGGTTGATTTGGATCGTACTCGTAGGTTCTCTCCTCGGCCAAACAAAATTTGAAGAACGGTGAAATCTCCAAAATACCCTTCATTGGATCTATTTTTTTCGAAAGAACCTTTAGAGGGGCACGCATCTCAAATGACTCCAAATTTTGAATGTGGTATTCCAAACGAGCAATGCTTAGACAGATCACGTATTCCTAATTTGACTATTGACAAAATCTGTTACTTAACAACAACACACTTGAGAGAAGATATGGTCAAGATGGTAAGTTACTTTCCATAAAGTGACACTACCGTCTTCTAAGCATTTTTTATTCTAAATAATCTCTCATCGTATTTGTAAATAATCTATTTTAATTGGAAATATGGAAAAATAAGCTTTTTTTTACCTTTACTGGATAGTCTTTGCGTATTTATAATAGCTTAATTGTGGAGCGATTCAGAAGGATAATTAAATACAAATACTACAAAAATGGATCTTTGGTATGTTCCGATTTCCCTCTGTAATCTCGTAGAGCTTTATTTTTTTGCCATCAAATTCGAAGACGTGAGGATATCGAGTTTGCTGCTCTTTCTGGACTTTGTCTTTCAAGATTAGATATTAAAAATTTTATTGTCTTATCAATTGTCAATGGTTCGTCTGATCCATACATAAAGAATACGATCATCACTCGAGTTATCAACCATTATAATGCCATTCATGGCAACTCCCGGAATCCATCGATTTCAACGGTTGGAATTTTTGGGGACCGCAAAAAAAAAAAAAAAAAAAAAAAGGCGGAACACTCAATAGCTTCAACCCATTTTAATAAGAGCAAAATTTGATGCATGAAATTGACTGTGACACATGCGGCCCACCTCTCTCTTATTCCCTTTTATTCATGCTTCCTCTCATCTCACAGACAAACTCACTATACACAACAATCAATGTTTGCGGTCCCATGGAACACATATACATTTGCCGTCTTCATGGATGGGATGAAACTCGGGACGACACATGTCCGGATCACAATCGCCTCCTCCAGCCTGATTCACCGAGACATCTGGGCGCTTTGATGGAACGCAGAAACATCCGAGATCCGTAAAGATGGGAAGATACCCGACAGGACACAGATCCTCTTCGCCCACGCTGACTTGAAGACAAGGTTTTGTTCCTTCTGTAGCTTGTGAGGCACCGAAACCTTTAAAGAAGGGAAGTTTGGAAAATTCATTAGTGCGATTCTACATTTGATAAAATAATAATAACAAATGAGAGATGAAAGAAACCTACCGGATGCAATCACCAATATAATGACTAATGCACCGAGCTTGGCTTGATGCTTCTCCATTTCCAAGTATTTTGGCTTGATTGTCTGAGGCATAATTGTGCAGACAGTCTTTAAGGATTATGGTGAGAAAATTTAGGCTTGATTATTGGAGATCACTGTGGAAGTGGGTTTATATAGATGTTTAAAGTATGATATTATTAGAGTTGGAGTAAATGCAAGATTCAAAATTGAATGAATAGTATTTATTTATTTTTTGGCTCAGAATGAGTACTAATTAACTTGCTATATATTCTTATAGTTTTTGGATTTTTTTTTTTGTTGCATTTATTTCATAGGTCTCCGTTGAGATAAGCACTTGATTTTCAAGGTAAGACAATAAAAACTTGCTGTATGCAATTGAATAGTTCGAGATTCTTTTACCATAATTTGAGCATTTCTTAAATAATTTGAGATTCTCCTATCATAATAAGAAAAGACATCTATCATGTATATATATCCTCCCTAGACAAATGCTCTCCCTCTCTCTTTCTTTTTTTTTTTTTTTTTTTTTTTTTTTTTTTTGCTTTCTAAAATATCATTGTTTGACCCGATTAAAAAATATGCAAATAATACCGCTCAAAGTGCGAAGTGTGAATATTAGAAATCCAACTCACTGGGTTTTAAGCTTTTCCTCTTCAGCGGCTGCTTAGTTTGCATGACTTGCTGAGGACTTTAATTCGGATTTTTTGGAGTCCACTAATATTATAAATCGAACTTTTGAATTTGGCATCTAATTCATATTTACAAAAATGTCATTGATTTTCTTATCGTTTATCATTTTGTTGACCGTAAATCAAACTTTCTTCATTCGTGAAAAAGATCTAAACAGTTTGAGAAGTACATGTCATTTTCCATTGATATAAAAGATGATAATCACCCACAATTTTTCGCCCCATTTATTCACTAAGTCATGCCATTCATCCAATGTTTAAGCGATTAATTCTTTACTTTCCTAAATACCCTTAACTAATTGTTTTTACATATTGTGTTTATAGAAAAATACAAAAGTCGACAATCCTATTATATCTATCATAGAATTAAAGATTTAGATTTCAGAGCTTTCCATCCTACAACAAGATTCCTAAAATATTTTAGATGTTGAGATAATTTTTCTCTTTGCATATGTACTTAACCAATTTTTTTTTTGTAAAGTAATTTTTTATCAAAATTTTCATCCCATAATTTAATAATTCGAATATGTATTGATTAAGTCATCTACTTAATCTTTCAAAGGCCAGTTTCTTGCATGCATGTGTCACGGGTCGGTTGATTTCGCTCGATCAAAACACTGTGCGGTCTTAGGATTATCGATCCCAAGTCAGCCTTACGCACACACGCTCAAACACAAGAGTCGGATGGGCAAAGAGAGTGTATATTCACTTGTGAACGAACAGTTATAATGAGGGGGAGGGAGCCCTACTTATACAATCTAATGGTTCATTTTGAATCCATATCATCATTACAAGGCTACACAGCAGGTCACTCGATGGCTATACACGGTAGGCCCTTGGGAAGACGATGGGCATGTGTGTTAGAAGCAAAATCGGGGTCTGCAAGGCCATTTGACACAAGAGCAGCTGAACAGTCACGGGGTGCACCTGGGCTGGCCGAACATTGCTCATGGGTCGTTCATGGGTCGAGCATGGGCCTTTGCTCATACCGCTCATGGATTGATCGTGGGTCGGTCGTGAGTTGTTCTTGGGCAACCCTTTGTGCGTGACACGGCTATCACGGATAGTCTTGGATCATGCTCCGTCTGTGGGCCGTGTCATTCTCCCTCACCTAATCTGGCGACGTCCTCATCGCGTTCGTGACATGGAAAGCTTCGATGTGTTTCTTGAACTGCCTTAAAGCCTCGGAGAGTTCCCAACTTGCTTCACTCTTGGGAAGGCCTTCCACCAAACGAGGTACTCCTTCTTTGGCTCACAATATCTCTTCCATATGATCCGGTCTGCCATGATGCATTCAACGTCCGATCATACAAGGTTCTCTCTCATGTAATTAAATATGAAGAATTTTGTGATATTTTTCTTTCCATACAAGTATGCACCAAAACAGCAAATGTTAATAACCTATTATTCAAAACCTGTAAGTTGAGCTAATCATGAAAATTGTAATCATCTTAACTTTCAATTTCTCTAATGCTTTTTAATTGTTCTTTATAGTGATGGACGAATTTTACAAGGGTAAATATCTTATTCGACGAGTGTTGGAAGATATTATCGGTGTTCTTGCTCTTTTGACTTGATCTTATAATATATATGTAAAAGTATTATGACCAAAAGCCGAACTCCATTTCCGTCTAAGGTTGTATAACCTCTGAAGTCAATTGATATTCTCAGTGCCCCACTCCTCTTCCATAAGTAGATTCAAATTTATTAGCGCTATGAGAAATATTTATCATTAAGCCCCGACTTATGCTAAAGATATGGAATGTTTCGATTGGCCTTTTTTCAAATGTGCTTAGTGCATAAATGGTGTTGTGTATTTGAAAACACTATTCTAATGACTTTTGTCATGGCTCGGTCTTAATTAGTGAATATGGTTTTCGAAGCTTATTTCCTATAAATTTCAAAAACACCTCAAATAACCAAGTAAACGAATTTGTAGTCTCATCTAACAAAATTCACAACCGAGTAAAGTATCCTTTGAAAGGTGATTGAACCTAACAAAAAAGACAAGTCATGTTATGTTTATTGGTACAATACATGCTATCAAACACCTACACGTCACTTAGATGGTTATAATCAAATTTAAACGAACTATCTCTCCAAAATAGATTTGTCAATATAACATCTTGCTCTACCTCCATAGTGTAGAAAATCATTGGGTTTTGCATTTGTATGCAATGAAAATGATTTGGAAGAGTTTGATAATATTCCCCACTCATTTTATTAGATATTTCAATCTATAAATTTTTTTGACAATCATACAAGATGGAAACCCAAGTTTTGGCTTCCTTTATTTCGTTTACCAAGAACTTATATGCCATGTTCCTCCTAATGCCAATTTTAACCATATCAACTAAAATAACCTTGCACGTATCAGATATCATTTTTCTACATATTATTAAGTGCTTTTGATCTTCACATATGTCGCGACCCGATCTCGCTGCCCTCATGGTCAAAGGGGGAAAGGTCAGGTTTAGGGATTGATCATAAGATCGCGAGCTCTCCCAAGCTCGTATCCCGCATGATGGCAAATTTATTTATACGATCTAGGTATTTAATAACCTAAGAATATACAGGAGTCGCCACTAGCCTTATATATATATTTTTGGGTCGGCTAGAAAACCCAATCGAGGGTTGGGAGAGTTCCCTTGATTCCTATGTAACCAGATATCTAGATTCGGGGACTTGGGTTACGCTAATATAGCTATTAGTGCCCTTTCGGTACCTAACACTATGTTGTGTTTTTCCTAACATGTCCATGCATCTCTTTTTATATTTTCGGGATTACCAATTCTAAGCTAAGTGATCACGCGTGATTGATCACTTTCATTCTATTTTATTTCTAAGAAATGAAAAGGAAAACAATAAAAGGAATCAATAAGAGAAATTGAAAGTGCAAGACATGAAGTAAACAATCAAGAAAAAGCAGTAAATCTAATCATGCAATCCTAAAGAATATGAAAGAAAAAACAATCATGAAAGAAAGGAAACCCGCAACTCGTCGGGTTTTATACAATGTATGGAACCCGAGACATATGTTGGGAAAACAAATAGTACAAGATAATAGTCGGAATGGACATCAACTTACATTGTCTTCGCATCAAAGTCCATCTTTAGGGTCCTAATCTAAACATAATTTAAGAAACATGTGAATAGGTGCATACAAAATAAGCTTTTTTGACCTTTACCGAATGAGTCTTTGTGTATTTTTAACAGCTTAATTGTGGAGCGATCCGGAAGGATAGTTAAATACAAATACTACAAAAATAGATCTTTGGTATGTTCCGGTTTCCCTCTGTAATCTTGTAGAGCTTTATTTTTTTGCCATCAAATTTGAAGACGTGAGGATATTGAGTTTGCTGCTCTTTTTGGACTTTGTATTTCAAGATTAGATATTAAAGTTTTTATTGTCTTATCAATTGTCAATGATTCGTCTAATCCATACATAAAGAGTACGATCATCACTCGAGTTATCAACCATTGTAATGCCATTGATGGCAACCCCCGGAATCCATCGATTTCAACGGTTGGAATTTTTGGAGACCGCCAAAAAAAAAAAAAAACGGAATACTCAATAGCTTCAACCCATTTTAACAAGAGCAAAATTTGATGCATGAAATTGACTGACACATGCGGCCCACCTCTCTCTTATTCCCTTTTATTCATGCTTCCTCTCGTCTCACAGACAAACTCACTATACACAACAATCAATGTTCGCGGTCCCATGGAACACATATACATTTGCCGTCTTCATGGATGGGATGAAACCCGGGACGACACATGTCCGGATCACAATCGCCTCCTCCAGCCTGATTCACCGAGACATCTGAGCGCTTTGATGGAACGCAGAAACACACGAGATCCATAAAGATGGGACGATACCCGACAGGACACAGATCATCTTTGCCCACGCTGGCTTGAAGACAAGGTTTTGTTCCTTCTGCAGCTTGTGAGGCACCGAAACCTTTAAAGAAGGGAAGTTTGGAAAATTCATTAGTGCAATTCTACATTTGATAAAATAATAATAACAAATGAGAGATGAAAGAAACCTACCGGATGCAATCACCAATATAATGACTAATGCACTGGGCTTGGCTTGACGCTTCTCCATTTCCAAGTATTTTGGCTTGATTGTCTGAGGTGCAGACAGTCTTTTAAGGATTATGGTGAGAAAATTTAGGCTTGATTATTGGAGATCACTGTGGAAGACGTGCCATGAGGCCTCTGGAAGTTTATGTAGATGTTTAAAGTATGATATTATTAGAGTTGGAGTAAATGCAAGATTCAAAATTGAATGAATAGTATTTTTTTTTTTTGGCTCAGAATGAGTACTAATTAACTTGCTATATATTCTTATATTTTTTGGATTTTTTTTTGTTGCATTTATTTCATAGGTCTCCGTTGAGATAAGAACTTGATTTTCAAGGTAAGACAATAAAAACTTGCTGTATGCAATTGAATAGTTCGAGATTCTTCTACCATAATTTGAGCATTTCTTAAATAATTTGAGATTCTCCTATCATGTATATATATCCTCCCTAGACAAATGCTCTCCCTCTCTCTTTCTGTTTTTTTTTTTTTTTTTTTTTTTGCTTTCTAAAAATATCATTGTTTGACCCGATTAAAAAATATGCAAATAATACCGCTCAAAGTGCGAAGTGTGAATATTAGAAATCCAACTCACTGGGTTTTAAGCTTTTCTTCTTCAGCGGCTGCTTAGTTTGCATGACTTGCTGAGGACTTTAATTCGGATTTTTTTGGAGTCCACTAATATTATAAATCGAACTTTTGAATTTGGCATCTAATTCATATTTACAAAAATGTCATTGATTTTCTTATCGTTTATCATTTTGTTGACCGTAAATCAAACTTTCTTCATTCGTGAAAAGATCTAAACAGTTTGAGAAGTACATGTCATTGTCCATTAATATAAAAGATGATAATCACCCACAATTTTTCGCCCCATTTATTCACTGATTCATGCCATTCATCCAACGTTTAAGCGATTTAATAATTCTTTACTTTCCTAGATACCCTTAACTAATTGTTTTTACATATTGTGTTTGTAGAAAAATACAAAAATCATATCTCTCATAGAATTAAAGATTTAGATTTCAGAGCTTTCCATCCTACAACAAGATTCCTAAAATATTTTAGATGTTGAGATAATTTTTCTCTTTGCATATGTACTTAACTGATTTTTTTTGTAAAGTAATTTTTTATCAAAATTTTCATCCCATAATTTAATAATTCGAATATGTATTCATTAAGTCATCTGCTTAATCTTTTGAAGGCCAGTTTCTTGCATGCATGTGTCACGGGTCGGTCGATTTCGCTCGATCAAAACACCATGCAGTCTTAGGATTATCGATCCCAAGTCAGCCTTACGCACACACGCTCGAACACAAGAGTCGGATGGGCAAAGAGAGTGTATATTCACTTGTGAACGAACAGTTACAATGAGGGGGAGGGACCCCTATTTATACAAGTGCGGGTCGCATCTCATCCATCGATTGTCCCTTCGATCCAACGGTTCATTTTGAATCTGTATCATCATTATAAGACTACACAGCAGGTCACTCAATGGTTGTACACGGCAGGCCCTTGGGAAGACGATGGGCATGTGTCAGAAGCAAAATCGGGGTCTGCAAAGCCGTCTGACACGAGAGCAGCTGAATGGTCACGGGCTGCACTTGGGCTGGCCGAACATTGCTCATGGGTCGTTCATGGGTCGAGCATGAGCCTTTGCTCGTACCGCTCATGGATTGATCGTGGGTCGGTCGTGGGCTTGTTCTTGGGCAACTCTTTGTGCGTGACACGACCTATCATGGATGGTCTTGGATCATGCTCCGTCCGTGGGCCATATCATTCTCCCCTACTTAATCTGGTGATGCCCTCATTGCGTCCATGACATGGAAAGCTTTGATGTGTGTCTTGAACTACCACAAAGCCTCGGAGGGTTCCCAACTTGCTTCACTCTCGGGAAGGCCCTTCCACCGAACGAGGTACTCCTTCTTTGGCGCACAATATTCTCTTCCGTATGATTCGGTCCGCCATGATGCATTCAAAATCCCGATCATACGAGGTTCTCTCTCATGTAATTAAATATTAAGAATTTTGTGATATTTTTTCTTTCCATACGAGTACGCACCAAAACAGCAAACGTTAATAACCTATTATTCAAAACCTGTAAGTTGAGCTAATCATGAGAATTGTAATCATCTTAACTTTCAATTTCTCTAATGTTTTTCAATTGTTCTTTATAGTGATGGACGAATTTTACAAGGGTAAATATCTTATTTGACGAGTGTTAGAAGATATTATTGGTGTTCTTGCTCTTTTGACTTGATCTTATAATATATGTAAAAGTATTATGACCAAAAGCCGAACTCCATTTCCGTCTAAGGTTGTATAACCTCTTAAGTCAATTGATATTCTCAGTGTCCCACTCCTCTTCCATAAGTAGATTCAAATTTATTAGCGCTATAAAAAAAAAAATTATCATTAAGCCCCGACTTATGCTAAAAATATGGAATGTTTCGATTGGCCTTTTTTCAAATGTGCTTAGTGCATAAATGGTGTTGTGTATTCGAAAACACTATTCTAATGACTTTTGTCATGGCTCGGTCTTAATTAGTGAATATGGTTTTCAAAGCGTTATTTCTCATAAATTTCAAAAACACCTCAAATAACCAAGTAAACGAATTTGTAGTCTCGTCCAACAAAATTCACAACTGAGTAAAGTATCCTTTGAAAGGTGATTGACTCTAACAAAAAATACAAGTCATGTTATGTTTATTGGTACAATACATGATATCAAACACCTACCCGTCACCTAGATGGTTATAATCAAATTTAAACGAACTATCTCTCCAAAATAGATTTGTCAATATAACATCTTGCTCTACCTCCATAGTGTAGAAAAGCATTGGGTTTTGCATTTGTATGCAATGAAAATGATTTGGAAGAGTTTGATAATATTCCCCACTCATTTTATTAGATCTTTCAATCTATAAATTTTTTTGACAATCATGCAAGATGGAAACCCAAGTTTTGGCTTCCTTTATTTCGTTTACCAAGAACTTATATGCCATGTTTCTCCTAATGCCAGTTTTAACCAGATCAACTAAAATAACCTTGCACGTATCGAATATCATTTTTCTACATATTGTTAAGTGCTTTTGATCTTCACATATATGCGTGATTATGTTCGAAACATACTTTATGGATTCAAAAATATTATTATCAACCTTATATTTGATATGAGCGAAACAACCACATCTAACTTTAAACATCTCATATATTTTTTGGGATTCGAAGAGTTAATAGAATGCCCTTCACAATTACACATAAAAGTTCATTGGAATAATTCTCCTTTGGCATTTCTAATGATCTTAACCTTCCACACTCTAAATCATTTGCCAATTGTATAGGCCACATATATATGATATTCATTTGAAAAAATCATATTGTTGTAAACTCAAAATCTTTTTCTATATTACAAATTACATATGCAAGATGAAAAGTTTCAAGCTACAACCAAAAGAACAAAATATATTTAACATGATACTTTTATAAGCAAAATAATATATTTTTTCTGTCATTTCGCATTGTACGAGTGAAAAATACTTCCAATTCAGCCATCTGATAATTATTCATTTCTGAATAAACGAACGTGGTGGCTTAAAAAAGAAGAATACTACAACAATCTCTACGAAAAATAGGTTCAATGCAGCCAAAATCGCGAGGAATGGATGTTCTGGTGGGGTCTTCTAGTTGTTCAGAATTGGGTATTGAAATTTTGCACCTAAATTGATTAATCCGTTGCAATGCATCCATGGTAGTTTTTTTACACCAATGACTATTGCCTTTGGAAGGTTTTCTGCTATTCGAGTAATAATCTCAATGGGTCAACTTTTGCTGAGGTCTTCGTGTCTGTTGCAGCAGCTTGTGGCGTTTTTGTTGGGCCTCTTGTGAGTATTGGTCAAACATTCTGAGAGGCTACTTCCCGTACGCAAAAAAATAGCAGGACACGATCTTTGGCTGGCATTCCTGCTATCCATGTTTCTCGATTGGTTGCTAGTGCTCACTGTAGTAATTCTTAGTTATTGCGTGTCACTTTTCATGTAAAGTTCAGGGTCACGTCCTTTGTTCCATTTCTCCTTTTCATCGCAAGATTAGGATACATTAAAGTGAGTAGGAAAACTTGGTATGGGAGCAACTTGTGTCGTATTTCATCTCACGATTTTTCTAAAGATAAAATATATAAAAATCTAAAAAAAAAAAAAAAAGAAGAGCTTAGAACTATGTCCTGATCTGGTTGTGACCTTAGTCCTAGATTTAGCTTAGTTTCCTTCAGTTAGTATGCATTTACTTTAGTCTTAGTAGATTAATTTTTGAGACAAGAAATAGGACTCAATTTGAATGTACGGTATGAGGGTTGCTATCTTGAGGCTTAATAATAAGACGGGTACATTCTTTATACGGCACTTAAAAAATGATTTTCATGCAAAATATTTTCCTTTATCATGCAATGTTGGCGAGACAAATGCATCCTATATTATCAAAACTCAGGTCAATGTCATTTTTTACAATGGAGGAGCTCAATTTCACGGGGGCATAGCCATTACGTACATACGAACGAAGCAAGTGCTGAAAAACAAGGTAACAGCTCGTGTCCGTCAACGCATCTTATTGAGAACGAAATCAATTCATTCGACAATGTCCGACACAACCAGGCGCGCGCGCAGCATCAACACGTGCACACGGAATATCCCTCGGTACAGATGGAGCATCTCGCTCCGTCGGATGGCCACAGATTGGGAGACAATCCTCAGGCTCTTGCTGCATTTCGCGATCGGGCCATCCAGGCTCACGGTCTTGATGCGTATGCACAGGCCGCCCACGCATGAGGGAGCATACCCAACGTCACACCGCCTAGGCCACAAAACCTTAAAAGAAGGAACGATTATAGTATTGCAATAACGATAATAACCGAGGGATCGGAGAGAATATGAATGAAAGGGGCCACCTACGTGATGCAATCGCCAGCAGAATTGCCAATGCCCTCGGCCTGCTCTGTCCCTTCAATTTTACCGGTTAAATCATAAACATCTTAATATTTTGTCAATTGAGTTCCTCTAGCTAATTTTGACTAGTAATTACTAACGAGAACACTGGTCGTTTTAAATGACATGACTAAGATGACTGACACTAACATTGATATTTTTTAATATTTTTTTTTTCAATTTTTTGGTTCTATCTTTCTTTTCTTTTTTTACCCTTTTTTCAGTTTTCTAAATTAAGGGTGGCCAACACTCATCAGCCCCAGGTGAGGCCGGCGAGGGCGTTGCAACCCTCGCCAACTCTAGGCAAGGGCAGCGATGCCCTCATCAACCGCTAGGTGAGGGCTTGTGGCTCTTACTATTGCTAGTGAGGGCTCACCCAATGCCCGATGCCCTCGTCGACCACAATTAGGGCATCATCACTCACACTTGGTGAGGGCCACAACGCCTACTCTATGGCCGACAAGAACCTAAGCAAGGGTTGCAACGTCCTCACCCAATGTTATTGATGGTCAGTCGGCCGCTCTCATTGGCCCTCAATCGAGGAAATAAAAAAAATTAAAGAAATAAATTAATAATTATTAACAAAATTATTTTAAAATGTTCATTGGCCAAAAAGTGAAAAGATTTAGAACTCAAATGACAAAATTAAAATATTTAGGATTGAATTAATAAAACTATAATAAGGTTAGGATTTTTTTGAGGATTTTCTCAAAGAAATTGAAATTCTATCGATAGACTAGGTCAAGCCCGCCCAATCACCAACTGTATCCGACTACAAACTCGCAAGCCGCAGAAAATGGAGTGATCATACAGTCTCGGAGGAGTGGAGATCCCATGGAGTTCGTCGACGACAACTAACTCTGCTTCGTCTTCCAAGCGCGCGAACCTTTGGTTAGGTGTTGGACCGCCTCAATCTGGAACATACTCACTCCTAATTGCCATTCATGTTACGTAAGACGACCAGAATCTAATGTCTATAATTTTCAGTTAAAATTAATCGGATAAACTCAATTAATTGTAAAATTGAAAAGTTTACGATTGAATCGGCAAAAACTGTTATAGATTTATAAATTTTTGGACAATTTTTTCCGAACAGTGAAATTCTATCCTTGGGCCCGGTGAGGCCCGCTCTCAGCCCGCCCAATCACCTAAACTCGCGAGCTACGGAAATGGCGTGACCGTACAGTCTTGGAGGAGTCGAGGAGATCCCATGGAGTTCGTCGACGAGGACCGCCCTCGCTTCCTCTTCCAAGCGCGCGCGAACCCCCCTCCTCCTACGCCGCCGCCGCCGTCGTCGTCTTCCTCTCCTTCCGCCGCCGGTCAATGGCGGCTGCCGAACAAGCCCTTCCTCGTCGCCACCACCGCGCTCTCCGCCGTCCTCATCTCCCTCGCGCTCCTCTACGTCCCCTCCGAGCCCTCCCGATCCCTCCTCCTCTGGCTCTCCCTCTCACTCCTCGTCGGCCCCTTCGCCCCGTCCTCCCTCACCGGCGGCTCCGTCCGCGTCGGCCACGGCCCGGTCGTCGAGTTCCCGGATCCGCAGCAGCCCCCGGCCGGGGAGGATGCGAAGAAGAAGCCGTCTCAGAAGCGGCCGAAAGGGCAGCCTCCAGGTAATAATGCTGTGGTTTCACCGCCAATTGCTGAAATTGATAGTCAATTGGGGAAGAAAAATGAGGGAAATGGGGTAGCTATTCAGGGTAAGAGTGATCTAGGGTTTCGGGAGAAGGAGAAGGGGAAGGGGAAGGAGAAGGAGAAGGATTGGAGTGAGGATGAGATCGAGCTCTTGAGGAAGCAGCTGGTGAAGCATCCGGCGGGGAAGCCGAGGCGGTGGGAGATCATCGCGGAGGCCTTCAATGGGGGTCACGGGGTGGAGAGCGTGATCAAGAAGGCGAAGGAATTGGCTGATAAGAAGTCGAGCGACAAGGACTCGTACGCGCAGTTCTTGAAGAACAGGAAGCCTCTGGACGAGAGGCTGAGCGAGGAGGCGGACGGTAACGGTGGTGGCGAGGTCAGGAGAGAGAGTGAATGGAGCAGCGGGGAAGACATTGCGCTGCTCAATGCATTGAAGGTGTTTCCGAAGGATGTGCCGATGAGGTGGGAGAAGATTGCAGCCGCCGTCCCGGGGAAGACGAAGGTGGATTGTGTGAAGAGGGTCTCGGAGTTGAAGAAGGATTTCCGGAGTTCTAAAGCCGCCAAAGAGGGACAGATGGAAGAATGAGGATCGGTAGGTTTCGCTCAATTTTGACTTTGATTTACCATTGTTTGATCAGCAGATTGAATTCTTGAGTGGTTTGTCTTAGCCGGATTAGAGGATCGAATAAGATAATTGATCATGAGCATACAGTCCTGTTGGGATTCTATACACCATACACTCCCAATAAGATGGGCATGTCGTTTTGCCATTGAATTATCCTCTTGTTATTGAACTTGTTTAGCTCTCTGAGGTATTTTTGCATTTGCTGTTACAAGACATAGAAACTTGTGTTGTATACAACAATTACAGTGGATCCGCTCGACTGAGTCAGACACCAATTTTTGAGGAATGAATGGCTATACTTAACACTGTTGTATCTCCTATTGGGCACAATGTGGACGCAAAATTGTTTGTCCAATGGGTCGTGTAGTTTCTCGGACCTTCAGTGCAAGACCTAGTTTCATGTTTGAATGTGTTAGCAATGCACTGGCAAGCTTTAGATGGAGAGAAGTAAATCTTTACAAGCCGCTGCAATGTGTGCTGTCATGAATCATTACTAATCTCCAAAGTGACTTCTCTGGATATCGGGTAGATTGATATTCTGTCACTTTACAGATTCGCACGGCATGGCATGAACATTCACATGATGTCGTTGTAAGCTGCAGACTTCAGAGTTGGGCTTGTTTCTTTCCCTTGTAGCTCCAGCATAAAGGAGCTAGCTTCACTTCGCTATGTTTCTCTCATCAAATTTGGTCTCTTCTTTCTATTGTTAGACAGTTAACTCCTCCAATTCGGTCATTTTCACTGTTCTTCTTCCTTTTGTGATCCCTCTGCATGAGCATCTAGTGCTCGAACTGGGGCACATTTGCATCTAGTTAGACCATCCTCAGAAACCCTTGGGCTGAAGAATCGTCTTTGTAGCTATATGACACTGCTGATGTTGATGCTGCTCTCCATTCTCCTCCTAATTTTGGGTGCCGTCTGTTCTTATCTTTCCCCCACAAGGAAAAAATTTAGGGGGTTCTGGTCCTAAAGACGTGCCTTCTTATAGGAACGCCTGCTGTTGAGAGTGCATTGACTTCTCTTGAGTCGCAGATGTGCCGAAAATTGGTAGATCAACCTGAGTTTTTATGCATCCACTCCTGGGAATGACAGCTATGTAATTCATGCAGCATGTACGGCTCATTGTCGTTACTTGAGAATTCCGGTCGTGGAGGCTTATGTATGATGACGATTGATTGGAACCTCTCCAAAGTCGAATATGCGTGCCATATGAAAATTCTCTTCAATGCAGACAAAGAGACTACTTCTATGATCTCTCGATGGACGAATTCTACGGTCATTACTTATCGTGATCTCATTATTTTTATTCCTGTACAAAGTGTCTTGAAACATCAAAAGTTTTTGAAGTTTTCAGCCAATGGTCGATATATGTTATTTTTTTATCCAATGGTCACCGATTCCCCAGAAACGATTTCTCGGGGATTATAGAATCCTCCATCAAACTCTTCCAATGAATATAGAGAATGCCACTATTTGTTTTTAGGTTCAGTCATTCACTTGGGTTTTTGTCTTGGAATAAGAATCACATAATCAAAATGAAAGAACTAATCGGAATAAGTTATCACGGTTGGTGAATAATGACGCGGAATCAAAATAAAGTTATGTCTTAATTTAAGAAAAAGAAAATTTTAAGGTAGGAACATATTTTAAAATACAATATTATACCAAGTTGCCTTTATGGTTCAAGGTTCGATCTCCCCATGCGTTGTCATTTCATATGCCGAACACCATTCTAGAAGGTAATCACGGCAACCGATGAAAATGAAAACGAAAGACTGCTTTATAAAAATGAAAATTTAGTTTGAAATATTATTACTTTCTTATAGAACTGTGATATCACGTGCCAATTGTTAATAAGTTCGACAGAATAGCTAGCAAGATTTCAATTTTATTCAATATTTTTACATTAAGAATTAAGTAGTTTCTTTCTCACTCAAGATAGGAAGCGTTGTCTCTCGAATAAGTTCAATTAGGCAATGTCCTTTCCGACTCCGCCTCCACGTCCGTCACCGCCAATTGGTTGAGTTGAATAGTTGTTATTCATCAATGATTCTTCTCGGTCCACAACATCAATTTCAAAGAATTTTCAATAATCACTTGTAATTGAATGAACAAGTTTCTAAGTCTCAAAGAAGTTGATGTGCACATGAATTTTAAGATCCGAAAAATTTGTAAGTAATCAAAATTTGTAGGTACCGTAAAAGACATAGTAACGATAATCCACTTGATATAAAATTCAGTATGATCGAGTCGATTGCTATTCCAATAAAGAGACACCGTAAAATGAGAAATGCAATATTGATGAATACCATTCCACGATTGCAAAGAGCATGATGAGAGTTACAACTACCATGATGAGAGTTACAATTGTCATGATGAAAGTCGCTTGCATGTTTATAAGTAAATCCCCAATTTCAACAAGGGCAAATAACCATCTAAGTGAGGATGTCAAGAAATCTTTCGATTTTTCTCCAATGGCATCTTCTCATCCTCTGGATCTACCAAAAAGAACAATAAAATTTGAGATCGCAAGTAAATAAGACAAGCTCTTAGCAGTAGAGGTCCACCTCCAAGCTTGAATCTCGTTTGACGGAAGCTTACTTATCCACAAATGAACTTTACATTTACTAAAGTCGATTGTACACACAATATGATCACAAGCATTTCTCCCAAATTGCTACAGCATATCATAAGCGAGTCCAAAATTACAAACCCTAGCTTAGCATTAATAGCATGCAAAGGCCATGTAATTAATCTCTACGTTGGCATTTCTTGTCCATCAATAAGCATCAATCGATATACATTGCCGGTCAAAACGTCCGTGACCACGGAGGGACCTTCTCAATCAGAAGACCACCTGTCGAACTTCTCGTGATCTGAGGGTAATCAGAACCGGGATCAGATCAGAGGGCCGGTTTCCAATATCTAACATCACGAACCGAGTTGGACCGGTTCTTGGTCGAGCAAATGGAATTTTAAGAAAGGAAAGAAAAGGGCGAGTCTGCAGTTTTGGAAAAGCTTCCGCTGCAGCTCTCTTGCCATCGTGAGATGCCCGTTCACTGCCGGGCTGTCCATCACGCCCTTCCATTCTCGCTGCCCCGGAGCGTTCTCAGTCGCTCCCGATCACCGCCCAGTAGCTCAGTCGCACCAGCAAACTAGACAAGTCGTCGCCTTCCTCTCAACAACATTGAGTAGCAAGTTACCAGACGGCGGTGATGCGACTCAGGCGAGAGGGTGGTGTCTGAGAGTCTGAGTAAGAGCCGGGTCGATTTGTGAAGGATTAGGGTCTCTTATAGATTTGAAAAAGAAAAAGAAAACCGAGTGTGTAGTTCTACACATAGAATCCAGGACTGCCCAGAACTGGCTGGTTCAATCCGGTCCAGGCAGTTCCTTTTGCTCACCCCCTACCCCTAGTAGACACGAATGAAGGAAGTGCTGAAAAATAAGTCAATAGCTCGTGTGGGCGTCTTATTGAGAAGGAAGATCGATTCGTTCAACAATCTCCAACGCACCCGCTCAGAAACACAAGCAGACACATTGTCTCTCGACGCATTTGAAGCATTTGGGTTCCGTCGGATAACCACAGATGTAGCCACAATCCTCAGGCTTGTCTGCAACTCGAGCCATCCACGGTCTTCTTGCAGTCGCATAAGCCTACTGTCGCACAGATGGGAACAAACCCAACGGCACACTGCTTAGGTTTGCAATCAGCGTCGACCTTGCAAGTCACGTCCTCAGCATGCGATGCCACGAAACCTCATAAGAAGGAACAATCATTAGCACAACGATAATGATAATGATAATAAGTGAGGGATCGGAGAGAATGAACGAAAGGCGCCACCCACATGATGCAATCGCCAGCAGAATTGCCAGTGCACTGAGCTTGGTTCGACACTTCTCCATTTCTCCTGGGTTTTGTTTACAGACAGAGAGATTCGGGTTTTGATTCTTGGAGACAGGCGTGGTTGATTAGGGTCAATGGGTCTTAATATCAGATTGTCTCGAGTTTTGGTATTTTTGGATCTTGGAGAAATGCAAGATCCAAAATTCCAAGATCCAAAAAATCGAAGGTAGAGTTATCAAGTTGCAACTTTAACGGATTCACCTTCTACTCCTGCTAGTATTACTGGGAAAGCAATATTTAGTTGCAGTAATTAAGAATGACGCTATTTCCCTATCGTTTTTCCTTTATCAAGACACCAACGTCAGCTATTCTTTCTAACATCCATGTAGGTAGATTTTTAATGATTATCATCGATAAAATTTTGATGGACGGAAAATATGTCACGAAAATACAAATTTAGCATTTTTTTCGTAACTAAAAAAGACAACATCTTATGTTGACAAGTTGAACGAAGTTAACAAAAGAACTTAATTGTAGAGGTAAGCATTGGTTAAGTTGCAATCCAAGAGTTGAACCATACCGGCCAATTATGAGTGGTAACTAATTCCAATTTTTTAAGAATCAGTACTATTAAACACCTTCACTAGTCTTTTTTGTTTTTTGTTTTCAATCAAACACCAAGAACCAAACCATACCAATCGATTATGAGTGGTAATTGATTCCAATTTTTTTTTTTTAAATCGGTATTGTTTAACACCTTCAATCGTCTTGGACTATGTATAAACTCACATTAGTCAATATGGGATCTCTAACTTGGCTCTATTTTGTCTTAAAAAGTAGAAAGGTAGCATGTCTCCTTCCTTGCAAACCGACGTGGGTTCTCTCACTTGGGCTCTATTTTGCCTTTTCCACTTTTCGATCCTATTTGGTAACTAGTCAAATTCTATTATTTTCTTTCTTTACACAAAAAAAGAACAAAAATATATTTCATAACTTTTTTTGTTCTCGGAATAAATCTCATAAACTCGTCAAAGGAACAGATTAAAAGAAAAATCATTTATGAATAGAAATTATTTCCAGAAACAAAATAGTTACCAAATAAACCCTTAATCATCCTAAAAACATATCTCCTATCGATTTACAAGACAAAGGACATAAAACATTTTTTACTTTTAAAGCAATAGAGAACCAAATGGGAACAGTTCTGCTTAGCAAGACTGAGGACTAGGAGCCATAAGTTCGTTATATGATCGGCCCATCCAGGAATTGATCAACCCAACTTAATTGCATCAATTTAAGACGGTGTTAGGACTTTAGAACTTCCAATATAGTTATCCCTAAAAAAATAGTTTAACACCACAAAAAATCAAACACATACATCGTGCCACATTTATCCCAAATTAATTATTGGGTCGCAAAAACTTTTAATCTAATACATCTATACCGCACTTACCTTCAAACTAATTCTTGTATCATAAAAAATCCAAATAGGTACATTTTTACCACACTTACTCCGCTGTGATATAAAAATTTGCTCCATCTCAAAATTGTAAATCAAACATAACACCTTGCATGAAAAAAATTATATATTTACTTTAGATAGCTCGTATTAAAGTGACTTTACATCTTCTTCTTTTTATGGCAATGCACCGATCGATCGACGGAAAGCTAACATTCAACCTCGCTCGAAAGGGCATCACTTTCTTGCCATGGGGAGAAAAGCAAGGGGGCATTTAGGTCTTTGTAACCTCCGTCCTCCCCAGCAAAAACAATCAATCCCCAAATCCTGCAAAACCCTAAACCACAAAAATCTTGCAGAGGAACGAACCTGCAGACGCGCCGCCATGGGTCTTCTCTCCTGGTTCAAAGGCTCTCCCAAACCTCAGTCCGAGCCCAAGCCCCCCAGTGCGTTGACTGCTTCGAGCTCGCCGTCCGAAGCTCCCGGCATGAACGGCGCCGTCGAGGTCCCCCGGGCGGCCAACGTCACTGTCTTCGAGTTCGGGTCCGTCGCCGCCACCGCCGACAAGGTCACCCTCGCCGGGTACTGCCCCGTCTCCGACGACCTCGAGCCCTGCCGCTGGGAGGTCCTCCCGGCGGCCGGCTCCGACGCGCCGCAGTTCCGCGTGGTCTTCTGAGAGGAGGAGGGGAAAGCGACCCTGCTCTTCGGTATCCCGCTTTGTATAATAAGAGCGTGAATTGTGGAGATCGTGTCTTGGATTGAGGGGAGAAAGATATGATTTTGCTGTTATATAGATGATGACTGTTGAGGATGATGATTCATATGAGCTTCTTGGTCTGTATCTGGATTGGGTATGAAATTTGACTCTATGATGATACACTCAGGAAAAATGCAATTTTTGTGAAATGAATTTGAGCCCTGCTGCGAAGGGACGATAATGTCGATGAGTATGATTTGATCAAAAGAAATGGGATGCTTGCACTTGCACAATTCTCAGATAAACCACCTGCGAGCAGTCCACTGCACAGCTTGAAGATAAATTGTAAATGAACTTGTCTGCAGTCACCTTTTCACATTGTAGATGCAGAAATCCTCTTGATTCAGCATTGCGAGATTACAATCTTGGCGACGATTTGATCTTCACAACTCATCAGTAAACCCAAAGATAAAAATGTAGAGAACAAGGCGAGAGCCTAGCATAATCGGCATTTTCCAAGATGTCTGTATGGTAATTCATTACCGTCCATGATGAGAAGAAGCTCCAATCATTAATCAAGAACTCTTTATCATCATCAATGCAAAGACTCGAAAAGAGGCTTTCATCATAAGCTCGGTTGCATTCAACTTGATAAGTCATCAATAGTGCTCACTCGAGAATGAACGCTTATTATCTTGTCTCAATTAAAAATGTTGATGTCGAAGAAGCCTGTCAAGACAAACACGAAGTGCTCCTTGATCCTATTACAGGAAAAATTCCCTGTCCCAACAGATTAATCCTAATGTCAAGCATGTGAACGGAAGCAGCAAAATTGTGAATAATCAAGTATGACACCTGACACCCCACAAAACAAAAAGGGGGAAAATTGCAACGACAATCAGGGAAAATTTGTACCTGACGGTAGAATCTATCAGATGGATATTGCACATACCCTCAATTTAACATCGAATGCAAGAAGCCTCCAACTTACTCTGTTTGAGGGTGGGGCGCAGTAAGCTCTTTTCCTTTGCTGGTTCGTGCCTTAAGCAAATAGTAATTTCCCAGAAGAAGTTTGAGGCAGCAGGTACAATTCCAAGAACTACAATTGCATTCCTGTTTTCTTAACTAGAATCTCACTCCATAACAGGGGAACTGACTGTTACCTTCGTTCGCCAAATTAGTTAATGAGCAAACTTTTTTCACTGCGATAACTTCCGATCTTGGCTGCTTTGCTACATCTACACCTCGTTATTCAGCTGGTTTCTCCTTATACTTTCACAAAACAGCTCAATCTTCTCTCGATTAATATGATATCCCATGCGCAAACTGTGCAACTGGCAGCATGTTAACAGGACTGATATCACACGACTAGTGCCACTGAGTGTGTACCAACAAGAACTCCGTTAACTGATGCAGTTCAGAATAGACACATGGCGAGTTATTACATGCAATCCATAAAACAGTCTCGCTCATCAAGATTCCCAAGCAGGAGAGATAGCATTTCATCGGCTTCCAATGATATTTTGCTCCCCGATAGGAACAACTGAACTCTCCCTTTCAGTGGTATCCAACTACATCCAGGAGTTTTCCGTACACCCTTCTGACCCATCTCCTTCCTCAGAATTTTCTCATCAAGGTACTGTCCATTTGCCGCGGATACATTACACAACACCACATGGGCTGGTGCATTTAAAGGATCTAGTTCAAGAAGCTTCTCGGCAGCACGAGCAGCAATTTCAAAATTTCTCTTTAGTCCACATACACCAAGCAGAGCCCCCCAAACAGAAGAATTTGGTTTGAAAGGTAGCCGCAGCACAAAGTCTTCAGCTTCATCTAGTTTTCCTGCCCGGCCCAAGAGATCAATCATGCAGATATGGTGCTCCAGGCCTGGAGTTATTGCATAGACCTCCCTCATGGAATTGAACTCCTCCCTCCCTCGCTCAACTAGCCCTCCATGACTACATGCTGACAAAATCCCCAAGAAGGTCGTAGAATTTGGGTGGCTTCCAGATTTTAGCATGGACTCAAAAACCTGCAGAGCCTCATTCACCAACCCATGGTTTGAGTAACCCATGATCATGGAATTCCACGTAACAATATCCCGATCTATCATACTCATGAATATACTATGTGCATCATCTATCTCCCCGCACTTTGCGTACATAGAGATCAGTGAGTTTTGAACAATCAGGTCATGCTCAAAATTAGATTTCAGCAAGAGGGAATGGTACTGCTTTCCCTGGTCAAGATTTGCCACTGCACCAGCTGCTCCAATAAGAGTTGCATATGTAAGATTAAGAGGATGAAACCCCTGAGTCCGCATTTTGGAGAACAACTCAATAGCCTCGGTGATCAGCTCGTTATGGACATAACCTGATATTACTGCTGTCCATGCCACACTATCCCTATCAGGCATGACGTCAAAGAGTTCACGTGCTTCAGAAACTTGTCCAACGCTCAAATAACCATCAATCATGGATGTCCATGAGATCCTATCACACATGGGTGTGGTGACAAAGAAAATTTTAGCTTTTTCCAGCTGTCCACTCCGTATATATCCGTTAATCATCAAATTACACAACTGGGCGGAGCAGCTCTTTATGTTTCTGACAAAAATGTGATGAGCAAAGTCCATTACTCTGAACAGAGTGTACATGTGTATCAAACTTTGGCTCAGCCTCCCATCATCATCATCAGACTCCATTCCTCTGATTATCAAGTTTGCATGTAGCTGCTTGCCAAGGTGACTATATCCAGCCCCAGCACAGCCATATGCGAGTGAGATGAAAGTTTCCTTGTTTGGTTCGAGATTGAAATTCTTCTTTGTTTCAAGAAAAATAGACAGAGCCTCTCTGTAGAAGCCATTCCAGGCATACCCTCCAATCATGGCAGTCCAAGAAACAACATTCTGCTCGGGAATTTTCTTGAATAAAGTATGAGCTTCTTCTACATTTCCAATTCTACAATAACCAGTCACTATAATGGTCCAAGTAACAACATTCCTTTCCTCCATTTGTTCAAACAAAACCCTAGCTTCTTCCATCCTGAAATTCTCAGTGTACCCTGAAATCATAGCATTCCAAGAAATTACATTCCTTACAGGCATTGAGTCAAAAATCCACTTCGCTTCTTCCAAATTGCCATTCCTAATCAACCCAACAACCATGGCGTTCCAAGAGACAACATTCCTCTCCGGCATATCACTGAACAACCTCTTCGCCTCGTCAATTCTCCCTGCGTTTGCATACCCACAAAGCATTGAAGTCCATGACACGACATTCCTCTCCGGCATTCGCTCAAAAAAGCTACAAGCCTCACTAATTCTCCCACTTTGAACGAGCCCAGACAACATCGCATTATAGGTCACTTGGTTTTTCTGCGGCATGATATCAAAGAGAGATTTAGCTTCATCAATGAAACCAAATCTAGAAAATCTCGATAGCAGCGAAGTCCAGTGCCCAACTCGGCCATGAGGTCCTCTGTCGGGTATTCTCTCGAGCATGTTCCGCGCATCTGGAAGCTGACCCTTGCGGAGATAATACAGTGTCCATCGAAAGGTCGAACCCATCATGGTATCCAGAAAAGAGCGCGAACAGTATCTCGGAATCATTGGATGAGTGCTTGGCTTGACAAAGTCTGGAGCTTTGTCAACTGGGTGTTGAGACGGGAAAGAATGAGAAGACGACGATGGAGGATTTTAAATCTTCCATCGATTTTACAGACAACACGACTGTTGAGGTTAAACGAAACGCGAGGCGGGCATCAACTGTATTTCAAGTAGGTTTTTAAATAATTCTCATTTTTAAGGACAAAAGAGAGAGATAAACTAGATGGTACCAAAGCAGCAGAATGGTCAAAGGCAGAATTTTTGTCAGAAAAGGTGCTTCATTTACTTGGGATTTCCTCAAGCGGTCTAAAGTTGGCGCATGTATCTTGATTTTATCAACTTTCGATGGCATCAAATCGCATTCCACGCTGCTTCTCTTCCAACGTCCATGAACGTTGTCTCATTGTTGGCACTTTTCTTCGGCGATTGCAGTTGTTATCGTTTTGTTTCGGACCGACGCCACCCCGCCATCCTATCGTTTGCCCGGCGGCTAGAGCTATTAGTATGTTCATTGTGTATGGTGAGAACATATTACTCGAAGAATCAATCAATGGCTCGATTTATCTGGTTGAAATCAACCCATAATAGAATTTTGAAAAAGACCCTTGGGATAGTCAAAAACGGATTATAAAAAGTTATCTTTCAGTTCATTTTATATTAGCAGTGACCCACCAGATATTTCAACTTTTCTTAGCTGCACCTGTGTCAACTGACAACTGATATGGAGGGCACAAGTTATTTTTCTGCTGTAACACCACCTTGCTCATGGAAAACAGAAGAGTATTCCTTGTTTTTCTTCCCAAATTCATTAACATCATCATTGTCTGTACAACAAGAGGTTAATAAGTCATCGCGCAACAAAGCTCTCGTTGGACAAAGCAAAAGAATCAATCACTCAAAACAATAATGACTCCTGTGTCAACACAGACAAATACAGCATCCGAGGTAACGAAGTGCACCATCATACAAGATGCAAATGGTCTAAGGGGGATCTCTTTGTAGCTGCTCCTATGTTGTCGTATCTCACAGTATGCTGTATTCGTCCTCACTGCTCGTCCGAATGAAGCACATGATAGCTAGCACAATCACGAAGAAAGACGACAGCTCCATAGCCAGAGCTCCCCAGCCGATGACACCGGCGTGCTTCAAGATCACAGGTATGGCAATGCTTCCGACTGCTGAAGCTCCCGTTAGGAACTTGGTTGCGTTTACCCATCTATTTTATTGGTCACCAAAAGGAATTATCATTCTCATGCATTCGCTCAGACAAATGGAAAAGGAAAAAGAAAGGACAAGGACTCCTCGTTTGAGGAAATTGGACTAACCCGCTATCAGATTCAGAAAATAGAGCAGAGCCATCAGAGCCAGCGAAGAAGAGCAAAGGCATAGGCAGGAGCACGTACATGATTACTGAAAGGATGAGGATTTTGTAAGTCATGCATGTACCCAAGCAACTTGAACCACGTACATAAAATGCGTTTTCATATGACTGAAATTCAATTGCAAAAGGAATATGAAGTCATACAACATTCCTCTCTTGAGTCAAAAAATCTTTATAGGATCCAAAAGTACAATTTGATAAGCCAAAATAAATGACCAATAAATTAGCAAAGCTACATAACCATGAAGGGCATATTGTCACTAGATATGCTAGTCGATGAGAAGTTCAACATAGAGACATACACTCTGAACAGCAGCTTACTGACAGAATGGTAATTCACTTTGAAAATTCTTGATTTCTGAAACAAATTTATCCAGGAGTCGATATTTAAGATTATCACAGGCGTGGTCAACTAGAAAGTGTACATCAGGTAGATCCCCTAAGGTACAAAAGAAGAGGCATCGGTTAGGGTAACTTCTTGCAGTTATGTCTGTCTCTGGAAATGTTATCATGACAATGGATCATAAGAGGAAGCATTCCGAACTAGGATAATTAGTTAGGACACAATCTTACTGATACTTGATTCGATCTCATACAACTATGAACATATTCAACTTTTCAAAAGCTAAGATGCCGTACAAGAAAAGAAGAACTGGAGAATCCAAATTCCTTACAGAACATGGGCTCATGCAAATTAAGGTTATGACATCCAATACTCCAGGATACAGTCACTTACAGCTTAGCATCGGCCACCAGTTATCGTATAGAGCACATGCCTGCAGCACATCATTTAGAATGTCAGAAGACATTTGGTACTTCGCCGGGGAATCTTTTTGATTATATCACTCAAACAAAGTTCTGGAAGAACCACTGATACTAACCAAAATTTGCAACACAATTCCACCAGAGACCAAAATTGCCAAGAAAGCAAGTTTTCCTGAATGCAAGCAGGCACGCATATACCCTGGTAAGTCTGCCATTAAGCAAATCCAGTTCTGGTCACCTCATAAGGGATCGAGACTGAAATGAAGACAATTTCGATACACACATGTTAGAGAGCCATCCCATATACAGGAGGAATATCAATATGCAGCAGAAAGAGGCAAAAATAAGAACGCAAAGTATGCATGGCCAACACTTCTAGAAATCCAACATATACATCCTCCAGATTAAAAGGACAAATCTCACCGAGTGCTTCAGCAGCCTCAATCTTCAATGAAGTATCACAGAAAGCAATTACCAAAAAATAGCCGAACTAAACACTCTCTAGTTATGGCATATGAATCACGAGAAAATATAGGCACGGCCATTTTAGCATGCAAAACACATTCAATCCAATGATACGAAATAAACTGTATTGTGATAGCGATTGCTTCATCTGTCATTCAAGAAAACCAATGAAGGGCTCAGACCATCAGGTACAGGCACAATGCAAGCAATGAAGCAATTCTTAACTTCACGTCTTAAAATTTGGCTGGTCAAGTTCACAACTGCAAGTCAGCAACCAAAACAGAGAAGGGAAAAAATCACAACTTTAAGTCTGCTTTCACGAATCTAGAATCATACAAATACTGGGGTCTCTCCTGCTTCATCCTTATCAATCTTTCTAACCATGAGCCAACTACCCACAATTGGGTCACGAAAACGAAATCCCAACCCAGTAAAAGGATGGAATTTCCAAACCGGGTCTCGTCCCGAAAGTAACGAAACTACTCGAATCGCAAGATTCCGATCGAATCTGACTCCCCACGGCAAACGTCGCGGCAAACGTCGACCCTCTCCGACATTTTCCCAGATGCAACCACACAACGACATGGGATCTCCGAAAAAGGGCCGCGAAACAACATCGTTGGATATGTCTGCTCACGACAAGCGACGTCCGAGAAAATTCCAGACCCAACCGGCCGAATCAAGCTGCGAAAAGGGTACGGAAACGCACCTGGCGTGAAGGCTGGAAAAGGGTCGGAATTGCAGAGAAGATTCAAGAAAGAAGGAAGCTAAAGATTGAGACTTGTCCGCCCGGAATCTTGCGTGCAATTTGCGGGTTCTTTAAGAAACAGCCACGGAAGAGGAAGGCGGACGGAGAGCGGAGAGCCAAGGAAATTGCCACCCGATGTATTTTGGTTGCATAAGATTGAATTGGATGTACTCTTAATGCATATTGCCCAGCAAATTTAAGTTTTAAAGATGAAAATGAAAAAGAATTCTCATTTCAAAAATAGTTTGTAGAGACTACTAGAGACTCCATGCATACAATAAATTTAGGTGGTATTTGGTCTTCTTTCCTATAAATAGATAAATAGTATGTGTGTTTAAAAGCTGAATTACTTTTATTTGAGATATAGTGTTTACTACAATAAACAAAATCGATTATTATAAAAATTAAAAAGTAAATCAACTTTAAATTTAAATTTAAAAATTTTCATAATATAGTCTATCTTTTATATGGCTCCTCGTATAACTCTATCTCTTAAAATTAACAACTTGCCAATTCAATTTTACAATGATGTCTTCATTCGACTTTTGTAACATGCTTATTTCTCAAATTCAGAATCATTTAATGTATTTTCAATATGACAAAATTTTGCAAAATTTTAAGGAAGGTAACTCATGTATTTGATTGATTAGCAAATTGGGTCATTCATTTTTGTAATGTGAATGACACCTTAATTTTAAATAGACTACTAAGAAATTGATTCCTTTTATTGATAGAAAATCAGGTTGGATCTAAATTCAATAAGTGAGTTCTGGTGTAACTCCGCCCTTTTAATACCATATATATGTATACACACGATAATTTCTATTTTAATAATTGTAGGATATTTTATTACGTAAACTATTTATCTAAAACATGAATGGCATGAACTTTGGGGAAATTTTCGAATAAGACTATGAAGTGGGGTCATTTTCTCAAAAGAAAAGCCTAGAGTTGACATTGTATCAAATAAGGGCTTAAATAACCAAAATCAATCTTAAATAAGGACCTCAGCTCACCTGTCGGCTATTGGAACAAGGATAATTTTGTCCAAAAAAAAAATGAATTAAGAAAAGCCATATTCATAAAGGTAAAAAACTCAACCATGCTTCCTTCTTTCCCCCAACCCGAAAAATAAAGGTTGAATATGAGAGCTTGAGGGAGCAACATCGTGCAACTAGCGGTGTGCGACCGACGCGTGCACCCAACGGCGGCATTGATGGGGGACTAAACAAACAAGAAAAGCCCGGACGATATTAACTTGGCCTTTGTTGATGGGAGAATGAAACAAGGCCAAAAACTCTTGAGGCGATGTGCCATTAGCAACGGTGTGGGATCGATGACGTGTGACCAAACGACAGTCTGCAATTGGCGATGACGGCGGCGGCAAAGGTGAGGGATTTTAAACAAAACCAACACTTCCTTCCCAACCCTATTTTCCAAATTGGAGCTTTGATTCGCAACCTTAATTTTCCTAAATCTTCAAATTTATTTTGTTTTCATGGATATCAGATTCCTAATCTGGTTCAACTTGTATTTCTTTCACCCATGAGAAGCGATTGCACTTGTTGAAGCGGTATGTTGACAAGGCGCGAGCATGTGGTGGAATACGACATCCATGGCAGTGATCGTAGTGAGTTGATTATTTATTACGTATTTTCTAATTTTAATCAAGTGAGTTGCGATTCATTCATTCCGTTTTTGGTCCATGCTTTTTAATTTCTATACCGTTTTCATTTCATTTTATTTTTTATATGTTGCTTTTAACAATCAATCCACCAACTTATGTTGCGTTGTTTATTTTTAATTGTGGAAGTAGACTACAAATTCTTTATACTATATTACATGCAAACTCAAGCCTTAAATTTTGCGAGACTTTGTTTTATCGCTTCTAAATTTTACATTCATTATTTTAAGTTTCCAATAAAAGAGTAATTTGATTTAAAGTTTTTAATCAAAGTCGTTTCAAAATGTTGCAAATAATAGCAATTTTCTTCATTTCCCTACTTTGTATGAGGCTTTTGTTTTATCCATAGTTATGCACTACGGGTTTTTTCAATTAAATTCTATTTGGAACCTCTCCATATATAATATAATGTAGTTACAACTTGTGTTTCTTCTTGTGTAGATTTAAGTTTGTTTTATTCTAGAAATATATTGATTTTTTTTCCTTCCACTTTGCACTAGGTGAGGAATGTGAAGAAATGAATGATGCCATGTCTAATAGTAGGTGTGCTGAGGGCATTAAAGAAGATGGGTTTATCATTATTGATCCTGATGTGTTACACAAAAGAAATGTACGATATCTAGAAGGTGAAGGTTCAATGAAGAGATGTATAAAAACCATTAGTTGGCACGAAGAAATACTATCTGATGGTGTAGATTTCTTAAGCATGAATAGTCAAGTTGAGACATATCTCAAGTTTATTGCAGAGGTTGACATGTAGAATCATGTTTTTAAGTTGGGAATGTGTTTTAGCAATGCTAATAAGTTTAGAGAAGCAGTTAAGAATTATGCGATAAAAATTGAGAGACGAGTAAAGCTCACTAAGAATGCATAAGTTAAGGATAGTGTGCTTTGACTGTTGTGATTGGCTCATATGTGCTTCCAAAGTATAAAGAAAGCATACTTTACAAGTTAAAACATTTAATCATGTGCATACATGTAATAGAAGTTTATATATTCCTCAAGTAAGCTCTAAATGGCTGGCAAACAAGTATTGTGATATGTTAAGGAATAATCCAATATGGCCAAGTGCTTCATTGAAGAAAACAATTGAGAGTGAGAATATTTTATAGCTAACCAAAACAATGGTATCTAGAGATAAGGCAATAGTAGTGAGTATGACTACAAGGAATGAAGAATAGCAATTTGGGATGCTCATAAGCTATTATCAAACACTTTTTGATTCCAATCAAAGATCTACCTGTGTAATCAAGAATGAGCAATGTCAAAACCAATTCAAGTTTAGAGGAGTTTACATATGTTTGGATGCGTTGTAGGGAGGTTTTTTGAAAGATATAGATGCTTTGTGGGGTTTAATGATTATCACTTGTCAACAGTTACAAGAGTAAACTTCTATTAGCCATGGGCATAGATGGAAATAATCGGATGTATCTATTTGCATGGGTAGTTGTAGGACAAGAAATATACAAGACATGACATTGATTTATTTGTATGATTGCTTAATATTTGGAAATTACTGGCCCTACAAATTCAAAGTACTGGGTTTTTTTGTGTGACAAGCAGAAATGATTGATACAAGCACTAGAAAATCTAATGCTTAAAGCCGAATATAGATTTTGCTTGAGGTTTCTTTATGAAAACTTTAAATTGCATCACAAAGGATTAGAAGTTGAAATTTTGGTTTGGAAGGCTATTTTAACAACTAAGGTATGTGATTTTGACTAGACAATGGAAGAGTTTAAAGCAGTTAATAGAAAAGTTTATAATTGGTTGTCCCAAATGCCACCGGTGCAATGGAACAAGTCTCATTTCAAAACAAGCTTAAACTAAGACGCTTCCTTGAATAGTTGATGTGATAGCTTCAACAAGAGCATCATTGATGCTAGGGATAGGCCTATAATCACATTGCTTGCAACTATAAAAGTGCAACTCATGGAGAGGATTCATAAGCAAAGGGATTACTTGACTAAATGTGTGTTTATGAAAACTTTTGGGGAAAACATTTGGAGAAATGCAAATGCCTTTAATTTAAAGGATTTGATGAAATACAAAGGCTATTTGGTAAAATGTAACTGAAAAGTGCCTTGGGAAACAACCTTAGGGAAATGCTGTTTGGTAAACAAATATTTGGAGAAATCATTTGGCATGACCAATATAAGGTTTTTTTAATTTTAATTTTTTAAAAAATTGAAAATAAAAACAATGACTTTTTTTATATTTTTACGTTGAGATGTAATGTAAAATAGACATATTAACAAATTCATATATAAAAAAAATCACATCAAAGTGGATTTTTTCTCAATAAAAAAAAAAGATAGTAATTTCATTATAATAAACATAGTTACATAGGCATGGAGGAAAGAAATAGATTATCATTGAAAATTACAAGTATCCTTAAGTATTTAATAAACTCATTGCTATTTGATCACATAAACTTGTTATGTCATAAAATAAATTATCATTTGAAGTACTAGCCGTTTATTTGTATCATCAAGATCAACTAAATATCCATAATTGGGATTCAAATCTACTCTAGGAAAATGTTTATCATTGATGACATTTCATTGTATATAATTATGCAAAGTTATTGTTGTTATAACAATTTTTACTTGCATACATAGATCAATTTCTAGTAGAATTTAATTCATTCATGACATAATTTCTTTTCCAAATAAACACGAAATTCACCATAACACAATCATATATCACTACACATGCTTAAGGGAGTGAATAGCATAAAATCAAGGACCAATCAACATCAACTTAGAGCTGCAATAGTGGCGAATCAGCAAGTATTAACGAGGTTCCAGTAGATTCCAAACAAGTTTGAAATTGAATACCTATGTTTTTTTTTTAATGAAGAAATAGAACTCAAATACGCTTATATGACCAGAATAGATCAACAATCTAGTAACGAAGGCAATTCTCAATCAAGAACTGAATGAAAATACATACGGACTTAGTTCGGGAATTTTATCAAAAGGTGGTATACATTTCGGCAGAGGAGCACCAATTCAAATTATTAATACAGCCTCAATCAAGCATCTAAGTTAGACTTCTTTTGCACTTGAAAATCTTCTTGGCCCCACTCCCCTTAAGCAGTTGCAATAACAAAATGCAAATAAAGAAACCTTCTTGTTCTTCTTCTCACGCTTTTAAATGCCCCTTTTTTATAAACCCACCTTAGTTGGTTTGTCCATATGAAGACTTTCCTTCTTTTTATTTTCTTCCTACTCTTCATTTTTGTCTGGGCATAGACTTTGAAAGGGTGTTTTCTTTTTGCAAGTCCGACAATGTATTACATGTTTTCATAAAGACAACCATGCACATAGTCGATTTGCACACAAACAGTAGCGATAACAATAGAAAACAGAGCACATGCAATTTAGTTGAATGAAGAATGATTAGTTATAGCAACTGATGTCGGATATGATTAAAAAGATAGCAGAAGCAACATTAAGGAATGGAATCATTGAAGCAGGCAATTGTGAACGAAGTTCACGTACTCTGGCATTACAGAACTTCTTCGCTTGGGCAGAATCGTTGAAATCAACCATTGAAAATAAAAGAAACTAGCAACTACTGAACAAAAAAAGATGCTACCAGAGAGAGGCAATTAAAGAGGCGAGCTTTGGCAAGCGATTGGAGAGATGAGCTTCAACGATCGAAGAGGCGAGCTTTAGTAGGCGATTGGAGAGGCGAGCTTCGGTGACTGGAGAGGTGAGCTTTAAAGTCATAAGAAGAGCGAGATCTCAAGAAGAGCAAAGGCAAAGGCAAGTGGCTCCTTGGAGTAGAGGATTAGGATATCCATTTGAAAAAGGGTTAAATTTGGAATTTTAATAAAATTCTGAGGATAACAAAGGAAAAACAAAATTTTTCTTTAATTGTCTCATGGCTTGCCGAGAATGCTGGAAAGTCAATGAAATTTCCTAACTGTCTTGGGCTTTCAGCCTTCAAAAGCCTAGCCCTTGCATAGTGGGGTTTAAAATAATTTGCCAAACACCTACAACTTAGCCTAAGGGGCTTTGAACACCCAAGGGTTTTGGGAAAGTCATTCCCAAATACACCCTAAGTACATAGGTGTAATTTGTCCTGAGATCCAAGAAATATTGGACCTTCAAAAAGAGTATTCAACATTGTGGATCCTTACATGAAATGGAGACGATGAGTTTGAATTGAATGGGCCATATGGAGATATGAGGGTTGGAAACATCAGACACAAAACTTGTAGCTGCAGAAGATGGGACATTAGTTGAGTCCCTTGTTGCCATGCTATGGTAACTCTTGTATACCAGAGAAAACAACCTGAAAAATGGGTTCACAAGTGTTTTAATATTAAAACATTCAAGTAAACTTATGGTCATGTTGTGCATACTATAGATTCCAAGGATACATGGCTTGCTAGAGAGCATTTACTCTCACCAGATGTGCCCAAGCAAATTGCCAGAAAGAAGAAACAAAGAAGAAATTTGGCGAATGAAATTACTTATGACAATTCAAAGACAAAGAAGCTGAAAGTTATGCGAGAGTCTATAAAAATAAAGTTGAAAAGACAAAATACCACAATCACTTATAGAAAATGTGATGAGTTAAGCCATAATAGGTATAATTGTAAGAATCCATCAATATCATCAACAATAACAGCAACATCATCGGCCCAAGCAACTCCTATGTTTGTCTTATGCTCATAAGGTGTGGTAGAAAGCACTCCCTTAGCCCTGACATCACGAACTAAGACAACTGATTTTCTTGTGTCATTTTTTCGCAACATTTGAAGCTCAATATTATCTATGGGAAGAGTGAAGATGCAAGTATTCATCTATACTTAATTTTATCGTAAAACTCTCCTTACTTGTGTGACTTTGTTTTGACTAATTATTTATTTTGTGTAGGTAAATAGGAGGATTTAAAGACCTAAACATGAAAAAGGTCAAAGATGAGCAATTTTTTGGAGATATACTAGACCAACAAAAACCAACAACACAAACTCTTTTTTATTTTAGGGATAAGTACTGTAGAAGTTCTAAAACTTATCACGAAAATGCAATCGAGTCCTAAAACTTGCAAAAAGTGCAATCAAGTCATAAAACTTGTCAAAATGGTTCAATTGAGTCCTAAAGTTAACATCGTCAATCTTATTGACGGAAAATGTTGACTAGGCATTTTAAATGATTTTTATTTTCCATCTGACTTTTTAAAATAATTTTTTATTCAATTTTTTTGAAAATTGTATTTAGAAACTAAAATTCATTTTTTTTAAAAACTGTTAAAAAAAAAAAAAGAAAAGGGCAACTCCTCCGCTGCTACCGCTGCCCATCACCAGAGGGGCCGGCGAAGGTCCTCAGCCACCGCTCGACCAGGGCTCTGGCGCCTAGATCTGGGCATGCCGGCCCTCACGGGTGCAATTGAGTTATAAAACTTGCAAAAAATGCAATCAAGTCCTAAAACTTGTCAAAATTGTTCAATTGAGTCATAAAGTTAACACCGTGAGTCTTATTGACGAAAAATGCTAATGTGGCGCCGACATAGCATTTTAAATGATTTTTTTATTTTCCACCTAGCTTTTTAAAATAATTTTTAATTCAATTTTTTCGTCGGCCCCTCCGGCGATGGGCGGCGGCGGCGGCAACGGAGTTGCCCTTTTATTTTTTTTTTTTTTAATAGTTTAAAAAAAATGAAATTTAGTTTTTAAATATAATTTTTTTAAATTGAATTAAAAATTATTTTAAAAAGCTAGGTGGAAAATAAAAAAATCATTTAAAATGCTACGTCGGTGCCACGTCAGCATTTTCCGTCAATAAGACTGACGATGTTAACTTTAGGACTCAATTGAACAATTTTGACAAATTTTAGGACTTGATTGCACTTTTTGCAAGTTTTAAGACTCAATTGTATTTTCGTGACAAGTTTTAGGACTTCTACATTGATGCTCTTGTTTGAGACTAATTTGGGCACTTCATGCCCTTATTTGACACAACGTCTACTCTATGTCCCTTTTTAGAAAACGACCCCACTTCTGGTCCTTATTTATAATTTCTCTTAACTTTATAACATTAAGTAAATGATACTAAAAGATAAAATCCCAATTAAAATTTATCGAATTCTCATCATATATTTTTTTTACAATTGAACAAATGAGTTAAAACTACTTTTCCAATCCTTTTCCTCCCGAATATTCCTTTGCACCTAACACGAATCAAAACATTTCATTTACTCTTTTGGCAAGCTCAATTCAAATTCTATAAATGCTCTTCGAACTTGTAATTACTATTTAAACAAATGTTATCCAGACCGGGCCAAAAAAAAAAACGAAGAAAAGAAACCAATTGCCATAAATCATTTTCATTATTCAATTTGATTTCTTACTCTCTTTTTTTGTTAGTCCTACTCTATTTCTCACTCTCAGACTTTTGTCCTACCTCATTGTAGGACGTGGAAGTCGAAATACACTCCTGAAACTACAGTCCCCACCCTAACCTCCCCTAAGAAGGTGGGGATTCGAACCCCCACATTCCCCTTCCAAGTTAGAAGGGTGGTCACTGGAGCAAGCCCAATGGTTATTTTGATTTTTTACTTTGAAAATGAACACTAGTACATTCATTCATTAATTACTAATTTAATTTACAATCCGTCGTCCCACCAAACAGCCGAATAAGAGCAAACTGCACTTCCGACCTCCAGACATTCCGATGCAGAAAAGAGGTTAAAAGAAAATGTCGTCCGCCACGCCGAAGAAGCGCCTAAAACCCAAAATCTCTTCACCCTCTTCGTCCCGGCAATCGCCGATCGCGCTGGAGCCGCCGCGGCACCTGTTCCCGTCGGGGCAGGAGCTGCGGCGGCTCGCGGCGGTGCTCGCCATCGCCTCTTCCGTCGCCGTCGCCTGCCACTTGTTCGCCAGCTTCCTCCGCCCCCAGACGAAGCCCTTCTGCGACAGCGGCCTCGACCCCCTCGATGCATTCGCAGGTTCCCACCCTTTTTTAATGTCGATGGGTTTCTCTAGTCGTGGGTTTTCGGTGCCCGGTTCGTGGGTCCGTTTGTTGTTGCGCTCGCGTTCTTTGTTTTCGTTAATTGTGTCGTTGAGCTGCGATGAGAAGCGGAATTTTAGCTGGGATTATGAGTATAAACGGCCGCTCGAGTTGGAGTTCGCTTTCTGTGTAATGTAATTTCCTTTTGGCATGCTCAAGGTAGAATCTTTAGTAAGATCAGGTTGCTGCTCTCACATGGGTAAGTCTTGATCATCTGCCTGTTGGCCTACTTGGTGTTTGTTTCCCCTTCAATGTCGGAAAACTGAAGGTGTTTTTCTTGGGCACATCGTACTGACATGCTGTGCGTTGGCATTTTGATGTGTTCTTTTTCTTGAAGGCGTTTTGGTGTTTCATTATGCAAAGACTGAACTATTTTTACCCAAACTGTTTCTCATAGAACCTTCCGGTAGCAGTTTTGTTTTGCAATTTTATGTTTGAATTACGTGGCTATAATTACCAGGTAATGCTTACATTGGCAGTATTGTCATATTAACTGTCGTGACTACAGATGATTGTGAGCCTTGTCCAAGTCACGGAGAATGCCATCAGGGCAAACTGGATTGTGCTCATGGATACCAAAAGGTTGGAAGGTCATGTGTGGAAGATGGAGATATAAATGAAACAGCCAGGAAACTTGTATGTTAAAAGAGTCATTGATTCTGCTGTACTTGTAGTGTCATTTTAGTTCAGTGGAATATCTTGATGCCATTCGTGTAATTTATCATCTTGATTTCAGTCAGAATGGGTTGAAAATTGTCTTTGTGAAGCAAATGCTCAGCTTCTATGCTACGGGACTGGGACAGCTTGGGTATGTTCTTGCTGTCTCTTCCTCTGTCTCTTTGGGACAATGACATCCTCATTTTAAGTCTCTTTACTTTTAAATAATGTTCCACATTACTTGTTAGCTCAAACAACTAACTAAGTATTGTCAGGTTCCAGCTGAAGAGATATGGAACAATTTGGATGGACACCCACTGATGAAGAACTTTGGCTGGGACACTGCTAATTTCAATTATACGAAACAGAAGGCAGTAGAAGCCGCTGGAAAGATAATGGAGAGCAGGACAGATTTATCTGGGTATTTTGTTTGCATTTATTGAAAAGTCAGATGAAGGATTATAATGAGGATCCTGCATTTATAGTTTTTGGTGCTTTTGCGCAGGATGAAAGTGCTGAAGTGTCCAGACTCGGTAGCGGAACTTTTCAAGCCGTACACCTGCCGAATCCGTCTATGGATTTTCAAGCATGTGTTATTGGTTGTGCCAGTTTCTTTGCTGGTATTCCATTCTTGGGCAGATCTCACTGTTTATGTTTTACCATCTATGCTACCAAAGCTTGTTGACTGTGTTAAGGTATACAGCTCGTGGCTTCTGCAATGCTAATCTGGAAAGTCCGTCGCAGATGGATTTTGTCAACTAGAGTGGAAGAGCTTTATCATCAGGTAGTCAAGGGATATATCTGGCTGATTATAAAAAAGTACTTGTTTCGTTGGAGATAACTAAAAGTAAAGATAAGACGTAAGTGTAATTTGATTCATGGAGTCAGCACATGCTTTGTACTCATTACAGCTGTCTCTGCTATATTAGCACTCTTGTCCAGTTATCCTCATGGAGAACCTGCTTAAATCTGGAATACAGTCACTAGTTATTGTGACCCATCTTTTAATCTGCAATTTTTTTGCCCCTTCAGGTATTTTTCAGTCACTTCTCTTAAATGAGGACTTCGACTGCCTGTTTTTGAGATGATGAGGGGCCTTGAGCTTATGTGTTTTTTTCTTCCATAATGAAAGTTAAGAGAGATGATTTGATAGAATGATTTCCAACCTCCTAAACAATTGAGAGATTAGCTAGCCAATAATGAGACACCTTGAGAGATTTAATCTCCCTGTTCTTCTGGCCATGGCATGATTATTCTGCTCGGAAGGGTAATAAAAAGTCATACGGTTAATGTTGAGTCAATGTCAAATAATGATGACTTTATTATTGCCCATATTTCTAGTGCTGATATTCCTGCTTCCTGGCAAGAAATTTTTTTTAGATGGGACATGATATTTGATCACATAGTGCAACGAGAATTGTCTATGATGTCAACGGAATAACTGTACATGGAACTCTATAACAGAGGTCTGGTGGCCAAGCTTAACGGGCTATTTAAGCTATTTATTGATCTCATACTGTTCCTCCATTTTACTTGCAACTTCATGTCAGACCATTGATTGCAATCTTACCAATAGGTTTGTGACATACTCGAGGATAATGCCTTGTCATCAAAGAAGGGTAATGGCGAAACTGAACCATGGGTAGTTGCTGCTAGGCTACGAGATCACCTTCTCTTACCAAAAGAAAGGAAAGATCGTGTTCTGTGGAAGAAGGTTCGTACATTCACAGTTCTGGATACAGATAAACATGTTAAGGACAAATTTTCCTGTGTGCTCTGGCATTTTTCGGTAATTCTTCTTGTTCATTTACCCTTAAAAACGTGAGAAAGAGCTGCTGTCTGTATTAATATCCATTTGTGTGGCAGGTTGAGGAGTTGGTCCAGGAAGATTCTCGCATAGATAGATATCCAAAGCTGGTTAAGGGTGAATCAAAAGTGGTCTGGGAGTGGCAAGGTATTGGAACTTGCACATGTTTAATTTATGTAAGTTGTAACATAATTCCACAAGTTGGAACCTGAAGAGGGTCACAGCAGAATGGTCATTTATCGTTGTTAGATATTCTTTTGAAATATTGAAAGCACTGTTACGAATGCTTTAGCTCATTTCTCTACCAGAAACACAGTGCATAGAAGATTCCACGCCATTGTATTTGCAAATGCTCTGGTGCTGCACTTCCCTAGGTTCTGTAGTTTCTGCATTCTGTGCCTCACAAGAAATGTCAACATGTTATCAACCAGCGTTGTTTGTCATCTGTTTCATGGTTTGTGTGTAGTTGAAGTGTCCATTGAATATTTTGGAAATTTCTGCCTACTAACTTGAATTGTGTGTTTTGGACAAAATGAACTTTTCCTAGATGAAAAAACTCATCTGATCCTTTTATTTCATTGTTAAGATGACAGATATAACAGAGAAAAGTTCAATAACTATGCAATCATGAGATGACAGCACCGAGATGTAAAAAATGTTGCAGCTTTTTCTGGGTATAATATTATGGTCTCATTTACAAGAAAGCAAAGAGAAGAAGGAAAAGGGGTTTGAAAGGAGAAGAGATATGAACATATACTCTATTTTAAGATAGCTACACATCATTCTTTCATCAATTACATGCAGAACTTGATGTTTTTGAAGCAGAATCGCCTATCTTTTTGCTTATATATATATATATATATATTGGACATGTATAACCACATCACTAGGCTGAGTGTACAATTACGAATACATATCTCGTTTGCAGCAGAACAAGAGTTCATTTGCTCTACCAATAAGAAAAGGAAGAGGAGTTCATGGGGAGTAGATTATAGTGCTTGATGAACAATCTGTACTATGCACGCCACATATAACCATTGTAGTGTCTGTAGTACATGCAAAATGTTGGAGGATCTTATTTTAATTTGACATTATGAGTTGGTTTGGACAAGATTTTTCAACCTGGATAGTGCTAATCTAAAGAAGTCTCCCTTTTATCTGATTTATTCCTAACTCAATTCTCTTGTTTTCATTAGTTGAAGGCTCTCTGAGCTCCTTAAGATCAAGGAAGAAGGGAGAACAAGGAAAGCTTAAGTCTAGTCATGGAAGGCATTTGAATTTGGATCAACCATCCCATGAATTGAGGAGAGGTGAGCCGTTAGACTGTGGATATTGTTTCCACTTCTCTTTATATCTAATGATTGCACATCTCTGTCAGAATCATTTATCGTATAGACATGCATCTGTTTACAATTAGAGCCTACTTAAACATTGATAGATCAGTATGTACTCATAAAGATGGTATTGGAGAGGTTGAGGCATTCCGTTGTGTCATGTGAGCATAATAGGAAGTCAAGGATCGTCACTTGACATGAAGCCCACTCGAGGACATCTTACTTAGCATAGGTCTCTTTTCTGTTCTGCAAATAGAACCGAATAAAGATCTAGCTAAGATGGCTTGAACCATCACGCCTACTCTGAGCCTAATGGCTAAGATCAGGCTGCTATGTCACGAGTTATCCTTTCACTTGTCACGTACAGATGGCTAGATTATTTAAAGTTTTAGGTGGGTCATTATAGCGTGTAACTAGTTTACTATAGGAATTATCCTTATGATCCTTAAGTTGGCAAATGCCTAACTTTGTTATGCTATATTTGTAAATGGGATAATGGATAGAATAACTCTTTGAACAGATCTTCAAGCAAGCCCGCATTGGATCGATGAACGCAAGGGAGTCCATTCATAATGAAGGCACTGCCCTTGATCATGTGGATCTGGCCAAATGCTCTCAAGATGATAAGGTGGATATACTTCCTGGGGATTGCGTATGATCTTTGTGAAGTGCTCAGCTCGGATCGAACTCCACACACAATACATAGTGTTTCCAAGAGCAAAGACTTGGCGGCGCTTGTGCTTTGGGAGCATGAGTCTTCTTCTTGATACAGCGATGCTATTTAACTATTTTCCATGAAGTTTTGTTAAGAACTAGAAAATACGAATGCAACTCCTTGACAGACCTTTATTCTTCCCTGTCTTTTGAGTGTGTAAGTGTTCCAGCCAGTGCATCAATGGTGGTTTGTGTAATAACTGTAGACAAAAATGTTGCTGTTTTATTTTTCACTGTTGCTTTTGGACCCCCTCTCATGTACCAGCACAAAGGAAATGAAGGCATCATAACACATTGACCTAATATTTTCCGCTCGTCTGCGGTTGGTCTAATGGCCCTCCTGTTTTTTCTGCAATGGCCGACAGAGGCAGAGGCCACCAAACATTATCAAGATACAGCAGTTGGTCTCAACCATCTGGCTCACTTATTCGTATGTTTGGTATGATAAAATGGAATAATGTCAGAATGCAGAGGATCATGTAATGAAATGGAATCAAGAATGAAACAAAATTTGGATTCCTGCTTGTCTATAATCGGCACCCAAGAAAGCAAGAGACAATTGATTTTCTCGCCTTCGATTAAGACTATTTGGTTGTTGGGTGGCAAGCGAATTCCAGTCGGAAAAATTTTCTCCTTGAGATAAATTACGAGAGATTGAACCATTTATTGCCCTTGGAATAATTGTAAGTGAACTAAATGGTAATAATAATAATAATAATAAAATAACTAGATGCTTGTGAGTGGAATGAGATGCAGTGTTTTAAGCAATGGAATACTCCTCTTTGAAGTTTGGACTTGGGGTCTGTTGAAACGATTTTCACTTTCATTTTTTTGCATCTTAGCACTTGATATATTTAATATTGACCAATCTAAATCTTTAAAAGATATGAATATATGGACATTTAAACTTAGTTTTAGGTCACGTGAAGTTTATGCAGTCTTTTTTTAGGGTGAAGTAATAATTTTTCACGAGCCTAGTGCCGTTAAGGTAGTTGGTCGAGTTGGTTAATGCTTTGTACTTATATGGTTTGGAGCCTCCTTGTAATAAATTATACTCCCCTGGTCACTCTTTTATCTCAGGAAATTTCGTTTCCTCTGTGGTGGAGGTTTGGCTTGTGCCCTAGCCAACACCCCCATATAGTCATTTATAAGAAAAACACAGGCCCAAACAGCAGATGACATTCCTTTTTTGCTGCGATTGTTTTCTTAAAACACCAAGAAATGAATCCCACATAAGAGTAGCGATTCTACCATGATTCGATTCCTTCCCTCCAAAGCAGAAGAAAAAGATCTCAGACTTCTCCGTTCATCATTCAAAGGAAACACAGAAAACTGCTAAAGCCTGGATTCTACTGTCAAGATCAGTGAAATGTGAAAGCCTGTAGCATACTTTTTTACGTTAAATATTTAATCCCAGAGTCGGAAATTCCCTCGGTACCCCTTAACGAATGGCACGGTTTGTGCATGCACTGGGCAATTTCATCAAAGATGCTCGCGCCTCTTGAAGCAAGTGAAAGTGTACCAAACTTTGACACTGTTGAATCTGAGACCTTTTCGTCAACTTAAACATCAAGGACGGTACTGGACTAAATCGAAGCCATCATTGTCTGACGTTGATTTCAAAATCACCCGTCCACTGTCGTACCCAAATCTGTGGGCTGAGCACATGATTTTGCTCATGAACTTCTCAAGAGACGATGAAAATTTTCTTAACGTGGATATCTGCCAAAGCTGGGGTCATGTGTTTGGGCCATCTGTTGTGGCCACCTGGCATTTGATTTAACCGCGGATGCCGGAGGCACCACATTCTTTTGCCTAAAAGATATCACGACCCTGAAATATTCATCAACCTCGTGACTCCCTTTTTCCTTTTTTCTAAACCTAACCTTCCTTTCCAAGAAAAGCCATCGAAATATTTCAAAGAAGAAGCGGTGCCTACATTAGAATGATAAATCCAAAAAGACTACTAAATTTGTAGTTTTAACTCTAGATGGGAGATTACTAAAAAAATGAAGATGCAATTCCTATTTCGATGAAAAGCCCAATTTGCAAGTTCATGAGTGACATTATTATCAAGTCTACTGGTCCACTTTAAAGTCCATCTCGAGTCGTTGCTAAATAGGAAGCGAGAGTCTGAGATGAAATGATGGATACTATAAGGACAAAGGCTCTTGGGTTGAATAGCACCAATTAAGACCTTGCAATCACTTTCAAAACCTCACTATGTATGCCAAGGGATTAAGCAGCTTCGCAAGCAAGAAGAAGAGATGTAGCCTTTACTTCTACCAGCGATTCCATCTTCCTCGTCTTAGCCGAAACTAAAGTTAGTGACTTGAAAAAGTGAGATAGCATGTACAGTATCTTTTGGCATACCACGTAGTAGATTGTTAATGTATAATATCATACTTCTTTAGAGAATTAAGCCAGCAATCCATCGCAAGGGAATAACACCAGTAAAATATGGAACCTATATTACCTGCTTTAGTCGTAGACCTCTTTATTCCTTAAGCACTAAACTAAATTAGACCATGCACATTCAGAGAAGGCGTTCGGGCTCAGGGGGTTAAAAAAGTAAAGTCCAAAAACTCAAGGGATCATTCCATAAATAGTCTTTCATCCTTCATGCACCTATAAAGTAAAGAATGGCCGCTTGACAAGTTCTGCAAACTCAGAACCGACACTAGGGAAGCATATCTCCCTTCATAATCAGCTGTTTTTGATATTATCCACCATTTTCTGCATCTGTTTTCTCTAGTGCACTAATTGGTTCGAGTTGGTCTCATATGATGATTTTTCAATGTTTGTGAGCTCATCAGTTAAGCAGGAAATGGGAGGAGAAACGCACTTGGCATTGCCCTTTTCTGATTTCAACCTTCTTCACTGGTCCACGTTCAACTAACCCACAAAAGTAGAAGCTGAAAAGCGCAGGGAGATAATCGGTGTTGGACAGTCACACGTCAAGAATCTTGAAGTTTCAAATTTCCCATCTGGGTATAGACGTTAGCGAGTGGGTTTGGAGTTTTTTTAGCAGTCTGTTTGCCGGAACTGGTATCAATATGATTCTGTGTGCTCATGCAGTGACATGGCACCAGAGAGAGAGAGAGAGAGAGAGAAAATGTGCTATCATGTTTGATATGCAAACCGAGTGCTAGATGGGTCATTAAGCAATTAATGGCTCTTAATCGTAAGGCAAAAAATGATGAAAGCAGGTTAAAAGGTGCGTGTCCCAAATGATGAACCAACCGTGCAATCTCATTATTCATCTGTAATGATACTTGGACTTATAAAATCCATCTTTTTCTTTTTCAAATTTTGGGTTTTAGACAAGATGGTCGTTCGAGATTGAAAATGATTGGTTCCCCCATTTTCCTTCAGACAATTGATTGAGGGGACAAAGATGAAAGATCTACTGAATAATGCTGTGGGGCTTCCCCCACTAAGTCTTCAACAAAAAAAGAAATTCTAAAAAAATCTCCATAAAAAGATTAGAGAAAAAGCTTTACTTGTCTCATCTTCATGTTGAGTTTGAGCCTTCTGTCACTGAGATAATACCTCATTCAAGTGACTGTTAATACGAAAAGTCACCAAAAATCTTGAACAATGCCAATTGGGACACATTTATCTTAATTTTTTTTTATGTGACACATTTACCCAAACTTATACAGTTTCCAAATTTCTTATTGTAACACCAAAAATCCCAAACTTATATTCATGTGACATATTTACCCCAAAAATTTAGTGTCATGAAATTTTTTTTTTTTTATTTTTGGTGTCACAAAAAAAAAATTGGAATTTTTAGTGTCATAGAAAAAAAATTAAGGTAAATCTATCGCACAGTTCAAGTTTAAAGTGTTTTCTGTTATAAAAAATAGTTTATGATAAATATATCACAGTTGGTTATTATCATTTATTTATTTATTTTGTAGCTTTTTCCCTAAAAACAATAACCAAAAGCTTTCCTTAAAATGAGTAGAGCTAGCAAAATCATTTGATTTAATGAAGATAAAGCCTAAGGAGCACAAAACTATCATATAAAGGTTTATTTTCTATTAAATTATTATCATCCGGATCTCCACGTGTTGAATTTTTTTTTTTTTCCTTCTATAAATTTTTCCCTTCCGGGAAACTGCAATTGGACTATAGGTGCTTTCTTCATCATGTTGAATATAAACCCAATTGTTAATACAAAACCAATTATTTAGTCACCGTATGATTTATCTTCAAATTAACAGATTCGTGCATATTTAATTACATTTAGCAAAGCCCAGAATAAATTGATATCTGTTGTAAATCCAACAAGGCTTGTGCTTTTCCCAACCCAAATATGGCTGAAGATACTCTTGTCACTTTGAACAATATTATCCCTTGCGGGCCACTTTAGCATGTTATTAGACCCTAAAAGTATTGAGTCGTGGAGACTAAGGTCAAATATTGAGCTCACTCTTGATTTAAGCTTATTTCTTGCCTTTTCTTCCTTTTATTTTTGGTTTTTTTCCATTCATTTTGGCAATTTTGTTTCCACAAAAAAATTAGTCTATTTGGTAGATGGAGAACTAGTTATTATGTGAAGAGAAATGATTGATTAACAATCTTTAATCTATTGTGAGAAAAACAATATGTTCTAAACCATGAAAAATCAAACATAGTTTACTCCTTTAAGAATTTGTAATTCACAATAAACTGTTATTCTCATAATAGCAAAAAAATATTATTCTAGCAAAACCCTTGTGTGAATTAGTTGTATATATCCTTTTATTTTGCACTAAGCACAAGTAAGAGTGAAGACAATCATCGACTAGTTTTAATGAGTGCATTTCGTATGACTAATACATTAGTATATGTCACTACGTTTATAGTATGTGTATTAAACTTCTCAATTTTCATTTTATAATTAATATAAAATAAATCAATAGTAATTGGACAATTAAACTCATCAAATAAAATGAAAGTTGAGCATTTAAAATACACAGATTACAACGTCATATATTATAATCTTATTTAAACCAAATGCATTCATTAAATCTAATCGATGTTTCTCTTTGCGACTCTTGTGCTTAGGTTATTCTTAAAAGAAAGGTTTCTTAGTACTAAAAACTATCCACAACCCTTCAACACTATAATTAGCTGGGTAAATACCTACTCGTTTTTGGAAAAGAGAATCACCAGTTCCATCGTCAAATAAAAAATTTAAACAGACAAAAGAAGGAAAAGATGCAAGGCATAAGCTTGGGCTTCACATTTTGCCTTAGTCTTCTCAATTCCAAAATTTTTAAATTCCGACAGGATAGTAAAGTGAGACCTGAAAAAGATAACGTCCTCAACTCAAAATGTTAGGGACTCTCCATTCACATTTGGAGCGAAAAAAAAGATCGAGCTTTCCAAAAATAGTTATTCTCTTGATGTAATGTTTCTTCTTTAAAGGAAAAAAAAAATTGTTGCACGGGGAATTTTTTCCGGTGGCAATCATGGCAATCCCTCTGCTACTTTACTCAAATTACGTGGCAGGATGTGAAACAGCTCATGATGTGAACATCCAAGGGCTCCGTTGCCCCATCCTATGTTTGCTTTGATCATAGGCAAAGTGTCCCACGTTGTGCGGCTGTTGGAACTTGGAAGAAGGAAAAATAAACGTTTACTGTAAAGGGAAAAAAAAAGATCACCCAATTGAAGAAACCAAATGGTCTCTCCATCTACAATTCAAATTGCAAACTACGGAACCTTAGATAGGATAAGAGGTCAGTTTCATTGTGTCTTAGAATAAACTTCTTCTAACTTCCAAATTTTCATATTGACTATCGTTTTTGCCACGTCAGCCAGCCATTCGAAATTGGAGGACAGGACCAGGGAGGAGTCTAGAAATGGTCGCGATCAAGTACATGTCATAGTGACTCGAATTGACAAAGAAGGCCAACTCAATTTCAAACTGGAGTGAAAATCTGGGGTTGAACTTGTCTTCTTAGCCACAAGTTATGTATATTGGAGACAGGACCTAGTCTGTCCTACCGTAGCAATTATTGCACCAAAAGTATGACGACAAAATATCAAAAAGGTGTAAGATCCTGATTTGCGGTCGGTCCAATGTCCATGTTTTTACTTGAGTTACAGTGGGAGATCATATCTTCGTGTTTATTTGACATCATATTAGCTATTAGTGTACAGAAAATCTATAATTTAGGGCCTACCGTCTAAAAATAAAAGCAAATATGTCACAAATCCGAGAAGAAGTTTAGAAGAAGAATTTAGTATGATAGGAATATTGTATTCACTTCATTAATTTCTTGTGACTATACAATGGTGTATATATTGTACAAGAGAGTTCAATAAATAAGTAAATAAAATCTTCTAATCTTTCTAATCCTAAAATAAATATATTCCTATCCATTACAATCGATACAAATATCAATCAAATCTCAGATCATATCTTCCTTCAACACTCCCCCTCAAGCTGGTGGCTTGTATATATCCAAGACGCCTAGATTGTTTAGAAGATATGTGTGTTGTTTGTGACAAAGAGGTTTAGTGAATATATCCGCAGGCTATTCTATGGTCCTGATTCCTCTGGTTTCTATGATTCCTTCTTTGATTTTTTCTCGAGTAAAATGGCAATCAACTTCTATATGCTTCGTCCTTTCATGTAACATAGGATTTGCCGCAAGTTTGAGTGCCAAATCATTATCACAGAAAAGTAATGTCGGACCTTTAACTTGTACCCCAAGATCCAGTAAGCCCCGTAGCCACACTATCTCACAAACAGTCTTTGCCATAGATCGATATTCGGCTTCTGGCGATGACAAAGATACAATGGATTGTTTCTTTGTCTTCCATGAGAGCAGTGAATTCCCAAATTTGATACAAAATCCAGTAATAGATCTTCTACTCATGGGACATGTGGCGTAATCTGAATCACAATAAGCTGTCATCTCCATATTGCACTCTCTAGAAAGAAGTATCCCTAATCCAGGACATCTCTTCAGGTATTTCACTACTTTTAAGGCTGCATTCATGTGTGACTGCTTCGGACTATGCATGAATTGACTAAGAGTCTGTACTGCATAACAAATGTCCGGCCTTGTCATGGTGAGATAAATAAGTTTCCCAACAAGTCTCCGGTACCATGTCGGATCCTTCAACAATAGATCATCATAGGAAGATGTCCCGACATCATATTCAATACTGGTCAATTTGGCATTTTGTTCAATGGGAATAATTGATGGTTTGCATCCTGATAACCCTGCTTCTGATATAATTTCCATCACAAATTTTCGTTGACTAAGGGAAATCCCTAGATCAGAACGAGCTATCTCTATTCCAAGAAAATACTTAGGTGATCCTAAGTCTTTGATGTGAAAAGACAAATGTAGATGGTCTTTAAGCTTCTTCACAGCAGAATTATCATTTCACATAATAAGTATGTCATCAACATAAATCATCAAGTATATGACTGACGTACCTTTTGCCCAAGTGAACAAAGCATAATCATGCTTGGATTGCTGAAATCCAGCTCCCGTAAGAGCAGTAGTAAATTTGGCATACCACTGTCGAGAGGCCTGCTTTAAACCATAAAGAGATTTGCGGAGACGACATACCTTCGACTCCCCCTGTCTCCGTAATCCTTGTGGAATATCCATGTAAATCTCCTCTTCCAGATCACCATGAAGGAAAGCATTATGGACATCCATCTGATGTAATGACCAGTTGCGGAAAGCAGCAACCGATAAGAAGGAACGAACATTGACATCTTTGGCTACCGGAGAAAAGTTCTCATGGTAATCAAAACCTTCTCGTTGTGTGAAGCCCTTGGCCACCAATCGGGCCTTGTATCTTTCCACAGAGCCATCTGCTCTATACTTTATTTTATAGACCCATTTACATCCTATGGGCTTTCTATCAGGAGGTAACAACACAATATCCCAAGTATGATTATCAACTAAGGCCTTAAGTTCTGCCTCCATTGCCTTTTGCCATCTTTCATCATGTACAGCCTCATTATAACTAGAAGGCTCCATTTCCTCAGAGACTTTACTAATGCAGCATAGATGATCTGACGATAGATGGTCGAAAGATACATAGGAGGATAGAGGATGTCTAGTACCTGATGATAGTGATGATGAACAAACATAATCTTTGGTCCATATGGGTGGACGAGTAGTTCGACCAGATCTTTGTGGTGCCTCATCAAGTACCCTGGGTGGTGATGAATCCTCGCTCCTTGGAGATTCTCTGTGATTTGTCTCCTGAGATTCTGACGCCATGGGTGGTTGCTCAATAAAATTCTCATCAATAGATATATCTGGTGATGAGGGCAAAGATGTATCCACTATCTGATGTCTTGGAGGAGAATTAATAAGATAGGATTCTCCATTAGATAAATCTTCTTCGGAAAGAAATTGATGATTACTTCTCTCATCTTCTTCAGAAGAAGTTTCCCGAAAAGGAAAAGTATCTTCATGAAAAACCACATCTCTACTGATAAAAAATTCTTCGGTAGACTGTTCATAAACTCGATATCCCCTTTTTAAATTAGGGTATCCCATGAAAATGCACTGTCGAGCACGAGGGGACAATTTATCCCGAGGATCGACTGTAGCCACATAACATAAGCAGCCAAAGACTCTGAGATGGCTCAGATCTGGTTTCCTTCCATACAACAATTCAAAAGGGGTTTTTCCTTCTAGAATGCGAGATGGCATACGATTTATCGATAAGCGCAGTAATTACACAATCTCCCAAAATTGTTCTGTATAGATGCTTGGAACTTAAGAGCACGTGCCACTTCTAAGAGATGGCGATGTTTTCGCTCAACTACCCCATTTTGCTGTGGGGTATAAGTACAAGTACTTTCATGTAAAATACCATTTGAGGCGAGAAAGGAACTGCAATCATTATTGAAGAATTCCCTACCATTATCAGTGCGAATGCGACGAATTGACTTTCCAAACTGAGTTTTGGATAAGGCAAGGAATATTTTAAGGTGAGAGAGAACCTGGCTTTTTGATTGTATGAGGAAGACCCAAGTCGCACGTGAAAAATCATCCACAATTGTAAGGAAAAATCTCGAACCATCATGATTTGTTGTATGATATGGTCCCCAGACATCGCATGAATCGGGAAAAATATCGTCTACTCGAGTCTTACTGTTTTGAAAGGGAACACGAGTTTGTTTTGCCAAAGGGCAAATGGGGCAATGAGAACAAGGAAAAGAAGCAGTGTGACCCAATCTTTGATGAAGAAGAGAATTCCTTTCATTGGCAACAATGTTACACAATGGTTTATTGAAAGCAACAGAAGGTAATTTCAAATTGCCTGAAAAACTACTCCAAAAATAAAGTCCTTGATAGATTCTACCCAAGCCCATCAGTTTGCCAGTCGAAAGGGCTTGAAATAGACATTTATCAGAATCAAAGTAGACATGACAGGAATTTTCTTCACAAGCTCGAGAGATTGATATGAGATTAAAATGGAAAGTAGGAACATAAAGGACATTTTTTAGAGTAATGAGTGGGCTAAGATTTACAGTGCCAGTCATTCCAACATGTGTGGTATTTCCATTGGGAAGCTGAACTGATATTGGAAAATGTAACTTTGTGACATTGGAAAAAAAATTTGGATTGCAAATAATGTGATCACTAGCTCCTGTATCTATGATCCATGCATCCTTAGAAATTGAGTTCATCAGGCAGTAAGAAATACCTGTGAAACTGCCTGCCTTGTCAGAAGAGTCGAATTTTTTAAGAGCTTCCATCAACTCCTGATATTCACCATGAGTGATTGGCTTGTCTGCTGTTTTACCCAGCACCTGAAAGGCAGTTGAAAACTTTCCTTTTTCCTTGTCACCGGGCTTACCATGTAATTTCCAGCAACTTTCTACTGTGTGATGTGGGCGTATACAGTAGTCACAGTATAGCTTACCATTCCCTTTGTAATTTTTTGTAAAAGGGGAAGGCCTGCTGACGGCATGGGCCGTTGTTCCTCCATATGGGCCTTCGGGCGAAATAAATTGCCCATGTGGGCCGTCGGGCCCAAAAGACACTTGGCCGCGTGGGCCGTCGAAGCGGTAGGATCCCCCTGCACGCAGACCGTCCGATTCGTTGGACGCGCTATTATGTGGGCCATCAGATCCGCCGACCCCAAGTATGGAGCGCGAGCCGTCCGATCGATCAGACAGATCGTGACCATCCGCCGTCGCTCGTATAAAGCCTCTAGGGTTTTCTTGAAACCCTAGATTAGGTCTGCGACCTTCTCTCCCTCCGTTGGTTCTCTATAGCGGGCGAGAGGAAACCCTCGCCGCCAGAGCTACCCTTTCGCCTTCCTTACCGAGATCTACTGCTCTTTGCTGGCTTTCCTCCTGGATTGAAAGCTGGTAGATTCGGCCAAGGCTTGGCATCGGCTCCATGGTTAAGATCTGCGACCGAAAAGAATGGTAAGATTCATTCAAAATAAGGAGAAATCGATGGCTTTCTCCTGTCTCGCATCTTTTATATTGCTGTAAAATCGACTCTCCAGTCGAATTTTTCTTCGGCCGCTTCCAATTCGTTCCATAGGCTCAAAAGTTTGTTGAAAATTGCAGCAACAGTCATGTTGTTTTGTTTTAAATCCGAGATATGTTGTGTCAAGGAGAAAATCTTTACTTGATCCAATTTTCCGTACATCTCCTTGATATTTTCCCACATTTGCTTTGAATTCCTCCGTTGGAGGGAGACCGGCTGCGACTTCTAGGGCGATGATGTTTCCGATCCAAGTTCTGACTAATTGATTACACTTTCTCCAAAGTCTTGCTTGTCGTTCGTCGATGGAATCGGAACGTCCCTTCTATGAAACCCTCTTTGTCTTTCGTTACCGGCGTGCCGGAACTCGCGCGACCATCTTGAGTAATTATCGGGTCCAGTTAAATGCTGAGTGATGAGTTTCAGATCTGGCTTGTCGGCATTGGTTGTGAAAAGAGGGTCGCCGGGCTCCGGTCGGCTGCTGGCAGCGTAGATCTGGTATGGGAGGAACCCTGGTGGCGGATTCGGGTAAGAGTTCGCTTCGAAACCTGATCCTGTTGAAAAACCTGCATTAGAAAAAAAGGGACCCGGATAGGGATTCGATCTCATAGCCGGGTCAGGTGATCCGCCCGTCTGTTGTGAACTGATGTTTGCGCCTGCCCCACTGTTGGCTGGTAGGCCTTCATCAAGTTGTTCTCCATTTCGAAATCCCGGCAATGATGCATTTGGGTGCGTCCCATAGTACCAAGGATTTGGTACCCATTGGTAAGGTTGACCCGAATAGGGTTGCCCCAAATTAGCCTAAGCCGGAACAGGTATCCACTGAGATTGGATCTGTCCTTCGGGCAAAGTGGTGACTGGTGGTGTCTGGATCTGCGAAACCTGAGATGCTGTTTCTCCAGCAGATTGATCACCAAGTCCCGAGGTAAGTGCTTCGTATTTGCCATGTAGACAGTCTTCTAAGAATCTGCAATACTTTTATTTTGCGATCAATATTTTGCAATACTTCTTCCGGATGCTATTCTGTTCTGCGAGAATTGCAGCAACAAGAAACAAAGAAGAATCGAAGTTGTTCTGTTCTGCAGAGACTACAGCAACAAGAACAAAAGGAAATAAGTGCGGAAGGCTAAGTCAGAACCATCAGCTCCGATACCATGTCACAAATCCGAGAAGAAGTTTAGAAGAAGAATTTAGTATGATAGGAATATTGTATTCACTTCATTAATTTCTTGTGACTATACAATGGTGTATATATTGTACAAGAGAGTTCAATAAATAAGTAAATAAAATCTTCTAATCTTTCTAATCCTAAAATAAATATATTCCTATCAATTACAATCGATACAAATATCAATCAAATCTCAGATCATATCTTCCTTCAACAAAATAACATGTGATGCACGACCGTGTTTAACCGGTTACTCGAAGGGTAACTAGCATGACGCCTCACCTCCTAGCCCCTGCTCAGTTCTCCAGGGCGGGGATCAAACCTACAGCTGTCCATTCCCGCTTGTCGAAAGGATCAGCCCTTTGCCATTGGGTCAATCCCGAGTGGGTTTCCAAGACACCTAAAAAATAAAAGAATCAAACTTCTTAACATATTCACATACTTAACCACTGGAGTTTGCTCCATAGCGACTCTTCTAACATGAAAATAGGAGGTGGGGAGTCCCCACATTCTCAAGGGAGTTGCGTGGGGGACGATTTAGTTTCAAATGTGGGTTTTGACTCTCACGCTCTACAATGAGGCAGGACAAAAGTGTGAGAGTGAAAGTTAAAGTAGGAGTAAAGTAAGACCGACAAAAAAAAATAAATAGATCTGCCTACTTCAATTAGTGTGCTTTGAAAAACGCATTTACTAAGGCCAAGCAAGAGCCAAAGAAGCACTCTTTATAAACAATGGAAACTTAGAAAGGTATAATTGCATAACAACGACAGAGCTCGGGTAGCTCTTTTCGTTGTGCTTTTGTGAGCCATGCTGATATGATTTTACTTTCTGTCATGCATGAGAACCCAGCAAAAGGGAAGAACATGATCATGCAAATGATACCTTGAAAAAGATCGCTTCTGCAGAATCTAACCTATTTTCTTTCGTTTCTGCTGTTAAACGAACGCGTATCATTACATAGCATAGGAGATGCAAAAGGAGTAATCTGTTCTTGTTTAATCCTACGCATGCATTGGATATATTGGTAGAGACTTTCTCTGATAGAATCATGTGGGCTTCGTTCATTTGGCAAACCAAGAGTTGACACCCAAAAATGATCCAAGACTTAGCGGAAGGTGTTGAGATTGAGTTATCAATGAAAATGGTCGAAGTAACTTGATTGCAAATCGACCACTGCCTGGTTGACGTAACGAGATTATAGTACTATCGATCAAAAGAAATTGGAGCAACTGTCGACATAGTCAAATACATCCATAGAAAATCAAATTGGGAGAAACCTTGAAGACTGTAACTGCCTATGCAACTAAAGATCGGGAAGTGCCGAATTGAGAATTTTGGAGGCTATTGAAGTTCATGATTTAGAAGATAACCACACATTGATGGTTATACTTTATACAAGGTCATATAAGGCCGAGTAGAATCAATTTTTAAAGATCCCCTATCAACAATACTTGACAAATTTCCACAGTTCAATTTATCATTTTATCATTCTTATTCGCAATTCTCTATTATTTCATTCTAATTAGTCCCATTAGTTCCATTAGTGTTAGCAATTCATTCCATACATATTGCAACCTGTCATAGTCATTACAGAATCCGATTCATTCAAAAGACTGAAGATCCAACTTTTGGTGAAAGGTATTTGGTCGACAACCATTTTCGACGAAACAGCAGCAAATGTCGTTAAACTGGCAATGTTACGAGGCAAAATGTGAACCCCAAGCTTATGTTACGAGGTCTGATGCAATGGTCTGGTCGGATGCCAAGTCCACAGGTTTTACGGTCCATAATGCATGGAATCGTTTCTCCTATGAACCTCTAGAGACCTGCAACCTGGAGCCTGATGATTCGTGGACTCTGGCGGCAGAAGCAGATCTCTTCGACATTTGAAAAGATTACTCCATTTCATGGGAAGCCTTGAGATGATGCGTGTACTTTTCTCCACGAGCTTCACATGAAGGTGGAAAATGGATCCTTATCCAATCCAAAACCCTTTTGGCGTTTTCAAATTTGAGACACACAGGTGATGTTCTTCCACCTTCTCACGCAAGTCGAGATAGCAGTCGCCAATCGCTTGGATTATGACGTTGCTTTGGCTTGACACTAGACTTGAATTTGGAGTCATGTGATTTTCGATAATTTTACAAATTCGCGCTGGATTAGGAATTATACTCTTATAGATTACTATACTTTCACGTGGAAGTTTCATATTTCACTTTCGAGTTTGAGCTGTGCGAATCTTTCTTCATCTCAATGTGTACGTATGTGATTACTATGTAATAGGCCGATGGACAACATCGTCGACACGATTTATTAAACTCACTTGCTTCGCTTACCGAATGCTTTTAAAAGTGTAAAACTTTTTGAGAGATTGACACAAATAATCTCTAAATTTTGATCTGATTTGCAATGTTATAGATTTTTAATTTGTTCAATGTAGTTAAATTATTAAATGTCCAACATAATTGTTTTATTTGGTCAAATGACAAACCAATCATTATTTAATAACGTGAAGTATTATATGCTAAGTTGGATTCTTAAAAGTGATTAGTCTAACGTATTCACTTTTTTTAATTTTATATGCTTTAGAAAAGGTAAAAAAAAAATTAGGGCATTAACATGTTACTCATTATATGACGACATAAATTATTATATCATGATTTGAGATGAATATTGCATTTGGATAATTTACATCTATTTTTCTTTTGTCCACCATTAAAACTTAACAGATTGGAAGTCATGTCAAAAAGATTCCGTTAATTCAAATTAACAAAATAATAAGATTGACCATTTTCATATAGCTTGGAGACTGGATTGAATATATACTAACAAATTAGGGATCACATTAGACAAATTTAAAATCTAATGACGACATTGCATCTTAGACCAAATTTTAGAGACCATTTGCATCATTCTTCTGAACTTTTATTTTTCCTCATCAAAATACCGTGATCAAACAAGATAATCCGTTCCACTAATGGATAATCATAATTAAGGCGTCAAAACATTCATCCGTGGCATATGTGCGAGACATTGACTCTGCTCCTTCGTCATATTTTTAAAATAGCTCAGTGACTTATTCAATACAACAAAGAGTGGTCAAAATAATTTCAATTATTTTTAGTTAATTATATAAATATGTCACGGAAATTTTGTTACTAGGATGCTTGCAATTGATCTGTATGTAATTGAGTCACAAGGGGCTCGTGATGGTACCAAGTTTTCCGTTTTTGACTCCTATCCTGCTCAGGATGACATGTCATTCGTCTGATTTTGTTATTACACAGGTTTACGTTTTTTGGAGAAATTGTTGTTGTGTGTCTTACATAATTTGGGCAAATTGAATCCGGTGGGGTAAGTACATTATCAATTCCAAAACTTATATACGGCGCTCATTTTGGTGCCAAAAGTTTATTGTGGATCACTTAACTGCCAAATTAGAGGAAAAACGATCATTTTGGTGCCACCAGCGAGAAATTCCAGCCAAAATGATTATGTGACTTTTATATTAAAAAAAAAAATCAACATCGTTTTCCGTCCTCATTAAGAAAACTACGTCGTTTTGCCTTCATAAGTGGATGGCCTCACAAAAACAACGATGCACAGCTCGTTTGGGATTAAAACTAGGGTTTTTTTGCCCAATCCTCACCCAACGCCGACTTAGCTCGCTTGGCCACTGTCGCTCGGCCTCCATCGTAGTTGCTCAACTAAGTGAGCAAGGAGAGGCTGAGGTTGTTTCTCGGGTAAGAAGTGATGGGAAGAATAGGAGGTGAGGGTGGAGGAGGAGGAGGAAGAAGGGGCGTTGAAGGTGGAGAAAGAGAAGACAAGGAGGGCGAGGGAAACAAGGAGGCGGAGTTGTGCTGGTGCTGGTGTCGATGCCGCTACAGATGTCGCTGCTAGTGCTGGTGTTGGTGTTGTTTTTCGGGGAAGAAGACAAAGGGGAAGCCTTGCCATGACTTCTCTCTCTCAATTTGGGGATTTAGGGTTTTGACTTGGGAGAAAGACACCAAACGATGTTGTTTTGTGGTCTAGATGCTGACTGTACTCTCCGACAAACCACATTAACTTCAAAAATTAATAAAAAGTGTCACGTCGGATTTCTGATCAATCAAATCGGAGTTTGCACTAAAATGATCGTTTTTCAAACTTTTTGATACTTAAGTGATTGGCATTGATAATGTACCTACCCCGAATCTGGTGGATCAAGAGCAAACTATTCATATTTTGATATATTTCACTTAGTAGATCACATTTTAGTAAATGTTTCCTTAGACACCTTGCATTTCGCAATTTAGAAAGCGGTAACACCAAAGATGTTTTATTATCCAATCTGAATAATTATTACGGGAATTCTAGATCCCTATATCGACATTGGAAAGAAAATATTTTTTTTATTCATTTTTCAAACTTGGTGGTGTGCGTATTTTCACTTTTCTATGTGCTATGTTCGAAACTTTTTAAAATATTTTTTTTTTGCAGCATTTAGGAATACGTAGAGTATTTCATAATTTTTCGGAATATAAATCATATATAAATGTGACCGGAAAATAAAAATTCGGTTTTGGCCTTTTTTTCATAACCAAAGCAAACCCACATCGGCTCCTTCTTGTTGTGGTTCTTTTATGGTGCTTGTGAAGATTTGTTTGTTGTTTTTTTTTTTTCAGCAAATAGCACAAAAAAACTCAAATTATATTCACCGTGACACATATATCCTAAACTTTTTAGTGTCAAGAAAAAACCTAAACTTACACATGTGTGACATGTATACTTCTATTTTAGTTTTATCCAAAGTAAATTTGTCACACTAATATAAGTTTGGAGTTTTTTATGACACAAAAATGTTGGAGTTTTTATATTGTAATGAGCAAGTTTAAGGTTTTTAGTGATATAAAACAAAGTCCAGGATATTTGTCTTCCGATGAGTATAATTTGGGATTTTTTGCGGTGTTAATCATTTAATCACTATTAATGATAATTAAAGATGAAAAATCACTTCTCAATTCGATTATCATTACCATTTCATAAGCAGAGGATGACCAGCCTTCCATTTTCAGGATAAAACTCGGAAAATCTCATAATTAATAATAAAAAAGTAAACGGTGAGATTTATTACATTGGCGACGCACGATAAAGAAAATGCGTTCAAGCATGCCCCATAAATTCAACCTAAAATATAACCAATAAACTAACTAACTAACTACCGACTTAATTTCAAGCAAGCATGTCTAAGCACAAATTTCGTTGGACGAGCGGCGGATTTGTCTCTCGGCACGAGTAAATCATATTTTAATCCCTAATCACCACGTGAGTGAAACATGTGCGTAGACTTTTCCAAGCTGAAACGCGGGGCAAGGGACAACAGAAAAGTTGGGAGATCAGCACATGGTCAATCAAAAGCTAATAATTACAAACTAAATCTCTTGAATTAAAAAATTAGATCGACAACAATCATACGATGATGCACCAAGTCGTACCATTCATGCAAGAAAAGACAATTATGGTTTAGATCTGAGAAATCATGTCCTCGGCACGGATGACATCATTAAAATACGAAAAAATCACAGATAAAAAATGGGCTAAGATTTGACATTTCTTTGCTACAAAAGTATACATACACCCATATATATGTTCCGATGAACTTTTATCATATAGCATGAGCATAACATGATAGACAAGCGTTCCCCAGAAAACTTTGCAAAGCATTCATCTTGCCACCGTAAGACTTTTTGTCAACCTTTTTTTTCTAATGGATCCTCGAGAGATTCACCTAAAAAGGAGGCCTTCAGCAAAAAGGTTCATGTCCCTTTGGGAAGACCCCTCTTTTGTCCGAAATAAAATATGAAAAAAAGGTCATCTTTTTTCCCGTATCCTGTGGCCTGTAGCAACTGATGGCAACTACTCGAAAAGTCACAGACACCATTTCAGATAGTGCACTTAAATCAGACACCCCTCTCTCTCTCTCTTCCTTCTTGCAGCACAACGCCCATCGTCTGAAGGCGCTCTCTCTCTCTCTCTGTCTCTCTCGTTCTCTCTATATGTGCACCCAAGCCTGCGGAGTAACCAAAGTGAAAAGGCAGCTTTGTGGTGAAACTAGGAAGAGAGGCTTGCTTGCTCTGCAGTGTACGCCCCAGGTGGTGAAAACTGAAGGACAAAAGATAAAATGAATAGACCCCTCCTCCTCTTTTATTTCTTAAAACCCACTTCAGTAATGGCTTGACTTCTTTCCGTGTGCGTTGGTTCTCTGGTGATTCTATTGTTTGTGTGTTGCTTCGAGTTTTGGGAATTCATGGCTGTTCATCTCCCTTCCTAGTCACCTGGTAGATTTTACAACGGTCTATGTTGGTGTTTTGGGCTTTTCCAACTTCTTTTTTTCGTTCCGGCTGAGTTTTTTGTTTCTTCCGTCTTTTCCATATTCGTGATCTTACCTGTGATTCTGTTTATTTGCTGTTCTGCAGAAACCCATCAAGCAGGAAGAATCTTTGCTTTTGAACGAAGATCTTCCTCTTCTGCTGAGCTTGTTATACATGCTTATGTGGTGATCACTCACACTTTGGTCAGTCTCAGCTGAATTATCACATGCTTGTATGAGTTCATCCTGCTAGAGGAACCTTTATCTTGGAAAGTTGCATTAGCAATGAGATCGGAGTGATCTGGTGGGTGAGCCATAGAATTCTTTCCTCAACTCATTTCTGTGTAGATTCATCAGATCCCGGAGAACTCGTACATTTTTCCCTCCTGGCATGTGAAGTTTCTTTACTTATGGCCCTTCTCTCCTCTCTCTGGGATCGATTTTGTCACCAGCAGTAACATAAAACTCAAGGTGTTTCGGAATTGAATTCGATTTTCATTTGGGTTTATGCAGAATCTTTTTGGTGGAGTGTGACTTGAGAGACATGTTGGTGGCCTGAGAAACAATGCCAAACCAGCTATGGTTTGCACTGCCAGTGATCTACAAGAATGGAAGGACTTCCCAAAGGGACTCAAGGTCCTTCTTCTTGACCAGGATTCTGATTCTGCTTCAGAGATAAGATCAAAGCTGGAGTTAATGGACTATGTTGGTAAGATTTATTCTCCTCTTCCTCTTTAGTTACCATAAATGTAGAGATTCTGATTCCTAAATCTGAAAATTTGCACCTTTTCATCCTTTTCACCCTCCTTGCCTCAAACAATCTTTTGGTGACAGCATCGAACTGGTCCCAGATTTTCCTTCAGGGCATCTTTATTTAATGTGAAGTTTGGTTCTTGATGCCAAAGTGGTCTTGGGATTTGACTTATGCACAACTCTTTGCAATTATCGTGAATGATGTTATTTGTGGATCCTGATGTACTTCCTTGCAAGGCTGAAAATCCAACTTTAAAGGGATTCCCCCAGAAAAGGATCCAAATGCAATACCCAGTTCCACGTTGCAATTTTTCTTGTCCCTATTTGGTGCACTGCAGCTGTAGGAGTTGCAAAAATCCTATTTTAAGCAATTTCCAAATGCTACTTTGATTTTGTTTCATTGTTCTTTAGTCACCAAACAGTTTTTTCCATCCTATTAAAGATTAGGGTGTTTCCTGTGACTGCATTTACTAAAACTTTCGGATCCTATGGTTTCTTAACATGAGAATTTCCTTGAGTGGTATTATCCCCCGTCTCCTCAGTGATGCTACTAATTAAAGCGAGGATGTCTTGAAAGCTTTTAGTATCTTCCATGTGAATTCCAGCCTACTTCCATGTCTTTGATAAGCTTTTAATTCTCCTTTCATTTTGACAGTTTTTACATTCTGCAATAAGGACGAGGCTCTATCGGCAATAGCTAGCAAACCTGATAGCTTCCACATAGCTATGGTAGAGGTATAAGCACCATCAATTTCTCAGTCTGAGATCTGAAAATTTATGAACGCGTTTTGTGAGAGTGGGATTCTGTGACAAAGGATGCTACTTTCTTCAGAATGCATCTTTGTATCATATTGTTGCAACAATATGGTTATTCCAGCTGGATCAAACTAACCACTCAGTCGATTCATTTACTAACTACAATGAAGAAAAACTGACTTTCATCTCGTTTTGTTTATTTCCTTTATTCATGTTTTATCTCATATGCGTTGATGGGTGCAGGTGAATACAAGCAGTAATGGGAGTTTCGAGTTCCTCGAAGCTGCTAGAGACTTGCCTACCATCAGTAAGTTTGAATTTATGCACCTGAATTTTCATATCGATGATCATGTATGATCAGCATGCCAATGATGAACCTTTTTGTGGATTTTCTTTTGTTGCGCCCTTAATTGACCTTAATTTTAAGTAAATTCAACTTTCAATTTGCTTTGCCAGGCTCCCTCGCAAAATTCCACCCCACCCCCCAAAAAAAAAAAAAAAAAAAAAATTACCTTGTTATCATCACAGAACTAATATGCATTGTATTGAAGGATTAGTCCTTGTGCAGTTTCTCACGCAATGAGTGACCTCTTCTATTGCAGTGATGTCAAATAACCATTGTCTCAGCACCATGATAAAGTGTATAGCTGTAAGTTTTTTGCTTTTCACTTGTTCAATACTCGAAATTGATTTCTCTCATGGTATTCACCTACACTTGAAATCTTTATCTTGTAACCTGGGCAATCATATATTTACTGCTGCAACTGCAAAATTTAGATTGGACATTAGCAGTCTCGATGATAAACTGGTTAGATTTATTTCACATAAAGTTCACATTTATTTCAGCTTGGTGCGGTTGAGTTCCTCCACAAACCGCTCTGCGAGGACAAACTCAGGAATATTTGGCAGCATGTCGCCCACAAGGTTCGGCTGTGTTCTTTTAATTCTTCTTTGCCGAGTTTGTTGTCCATTTATGCGAGAGTGCAAAGCAAATAATCATTCTGATCATGAAATTCAAGCAGGCATTTAATGCAGGGGTCGGCGAGGTCTCAGAGTCTTTGAAACCTGTCAAAGAAACTTCAGTCTCCATGTTGCAGCATCAATTGAAAAATGAGGAGCAGAACAATGATGAGTCAAGAGAAATGAGAAAACTGTCTGTTCATGAAACTGATCAAGAGATGTCCGCTGCAAGTGATAAGTATCCTGCACCATCGACTCCACAGTTGAAGGGAGGCACACGGCTCCTAGATGATGGGGATTGCCAAGATCAAATGAACGGAACGGTCGAGAAGGAGAGTGGGGAGCAAGATGGAGAGTCAAAATTTGTCGAAACAACTTGTGATGATTCAATGTCTGAGAATATCCAGGAAGCTCAAGGCCAGAGAGATAGGGAGGTTCTGGTAAAAGAAGAGGACGATTCAGCCGACAATTCCAAGTGCGAGAGCATGATATCTCCGCTGTCCGAAAACAAAGATAGGTCCCCTGATGTACATGGTTGCAATGATAATCTAAGCAAAGCATCCAGTCTTCATAATTCTTCCAGAACACGGGTTAACAGGAAGAAGATGAAGGTATGCTTGTGATGATTGATTTCCTTTTAGCTGAATGGGTTTGATCTGATCCATCTTCAGATAATTGCAATGAAAAGCTTAAAATGTAACATCATCTTTCCTATGAAAAACATTTTCTTCTTTCCCTTGTATGAGTGGAAAGAATCTTCGTTCCGCAAGCAACCCCTGCCATAATGTAGGAGCCATAATAGTTACAAAAGACTCAGTTCACTTTCTGAGTAGACCTCAAATATGTCCAAACACTATGTTTTGTTCATTGAAATTGCAGAGAACCATCCAAAATCCGTCGCTGTCCATCTTCCCTTGTTGAAGCAGCAAACCTCTACATTGGTTTAGCTGTTTCTCCTTCCCATCCTAGTGGTCCCAAAATTAACTTTCCTACCAAGCCTCCATAGGTTTTGTAGATACTAGTATTTTGTGATTTCCTATGTAGAATTATTAGTGCCATATGAGTGCTAGTTAAACTTTCAGTTGACAATCGGGCAGGAGAGCTTTGTGATTCAGTGACTTTAGCTGTTTGGTCCATGTCGTCCTCCATTTCAGGTTGACTGGACCCCAGAACTGCACAAGAAATTTGTGCAGGCGGTGGAGCAGCTAGGCGTGGACCAAGCCATACCTTCTCGCATACTCGACCTTATGAAAGTCGAAGGCCTGACGAGGCACAATGTGGCGAGTCATCTCCAGGTCAGTGAACTGCTCCTGTCTAAGATTCATCTTATGTCATTGGTTATTCACTGTAGTAGGATCGAAGTGTTACTTAAATTCGTGCAAGTCCACACTCTCATTTTCATGTCGTGATTGGCCTTAAAGCGACATGACTTCATGCCCTGTGGAAATTGATGTGAATTCGCATTTTGCAGAAATACCGAATGCATAGGAGACACATCTTGCCCAAGGAAGTTGATAGCAGATGGCCACATTCTCGCGATGGTGTCACCAGGAGTTACTATCCGCATCGACCTATCATGGCCTATCCGCCTCACCATCCTGGTCACCCCCTTCCACCAGGAGCAGCCTATCCTGTGTGGGGGGCACCGCCCAGTAATCATCCAGCCGGCATGCAGATGTGGGGGCCCCCTGGCTATCCGCCATGGCCTGCTCCTGAAAACTGGCATTGGAAGCCTGCCTATCCTGCGGTAAGCAACTCCTGTCACTCTCAACAGTGAACATACGCAAAGTTTTTCAGCGAGTGACCGTTTCCCGTATCTGTGGTTTTAGATGCAAGCCGACGTGTGGGGTTGCCCAGTGATGCCGCCTTCTCATCACGGTCCCAGCTTAGCCTTTCCTCAGGTGAGTGTCCTGAATAATCGGTGGAAGGTTCTCCTTTGCCTTAGAGCGCTGAATATAATTTGGTCTTGTGCGGTAAATCGCAGAATGCACCCGGTTGCCATTGCCCCGACGGATTGGAAAACAGCTTCGCTGGAAATTCATTCGACTATCATCCGGTAAATGGGCATTCTCTTTGACATTTTACAAACATTACGTGGTGGATCTTAGTCCTAGGCCCCCTAAAAAAAAAAAAAATGCAGCAGCTTGCCTAAATCCCTGATGTTTTCACAAAGCAGAGGAGTGACAACACCCTAGTCCTGGAATCTTGTGTTTGGTTCTTTGTGCTTTTTGCCTCATAAAATTATTGACTCCTCACATGCCATGGAGGAAATTATCAGACATCTCAGGACACTAAGGATTATCGTTATCCAGGGGCCCCCTGAGTTCCTGGGTAATAATTTCTTTCTTCTCTACCCCAGTGGGAATGCCTCCGAATCTTTCGTTCCAAAGTTCACACGTAGCAATTTTAGGACATACTAAGATCTAGAGTCGTCACACATCATAAGGACACGCAAATTTTTCCCTTTCGGCGATGCAAACGATTGGTGTGACATTTTTGTGTGTCGCAGGACGAGGAAGTGATCGACAACATCGTGAAAGAGGCGATAAGCAAGCCGTGGCTGCCCTTGCCGCTGGGGCTCAAGCCGCCTTCCGCCGACTGCGTCCTAGCCGAGCTCTCCAGGCAAGGCATCCCCAGCATCCCTATCCATGCCGACCGCCTCGGCCCATGCTGACGCAGCATGGCGTCGTGCCGGCTCCATCCCCCCCGACAAAACCTAGCGGCCCCCCTCAGTCCGGCGCGGGGAGGACCGACCCGATCCATCGGCTCATATTTCCGGCCCGCCCAAATTTGGCCGTTCAACGTTCAATAAAAAAATTAAAAAAAAAAAAGTGGGCGCGTGAGAATGACGCGCCGTTTTTGGGTAGGATGTGACGCGACGATGACGCGCGCTATCTTATCCGACGGCAGAGAATAAAGGCGGGCAGCCGGAAGCTTCAGGGAGGCGGGCCGATGTGGGCGGCTGAGGAGTGGCCGCGTAGGTCGATGCCTCGCCACATGTTGGTGGGCCCTCTTTTGTGGCGGTACAACGACACGAGTCAAGTCGCGTTTAGCAAAGAAAAGAGGGACAGGGACTTGTCTTCCAATTGGAGCCGCTTCAGTTGGATCCTCTTTTTGTTGGATTTGGGTCGTGTCGATGTCTTGCATGTTTTCCCCTGTTGGTCCTTTTTGAGGATGAGTGGTATGGCCCTTTTGCTTCTCTGTCAGGCGTGTCTAGTCTTTAATAAATGGGTCGTTTTGGCATTTTGTATCTACAAATTTGACTAAATTCTCGAAATTTTTAGGGATGGGGGGGAATTGGAGAAAGAAAAGAAATGCCGGGCCGTCGCGATAATAATCTTGAATGGATAGAAGGAGAAGATGCACAGCTGCGAGTTTATTCAATTCGGCGGATGGGTGATTAGTGATGCGCCTGATCATTTAGCCAATGCTGACTTTACTCATCACATTTGATGTGACAGTCTAGTCATCATTGATTGTCCACACCATTATTGATCGTCCACACTACCACATTGGTGATATTTCGAAGAAAATAGTTGGAATGACTATATTGGGGTATCTTGCAAAGATTCAAGACTAAATAAGCAAAATTAAAAAGTTTAGAACTTGATTAGCTTTCTTACATATATGCCTTGGAGTGATTAGATAGTTTCGCCGAAGCTAGCATACAAGCATTTCCCTTGCATGATTTACTTTTGATACCTACCTTCGATACCTACCGCTGTATATGGTATGGTCAATCTTTTGCACGTGGTAGATTTGGAAACCTACTCTTTGGCAACAGATTATTTTGTCCCTTCCCTTCAATAATTTCAATTCCCTCGTGCATCATTGAACTTAAAATAAAAAATAAAAAATCCTTTTTACCCTCCTTTTCAGTTTTTGAAGCGTGTGAGCACCTCTTCATTATTTAGTGAAAAGAAATAATTAAAAAATAGTTGTGATGATTAGTAAAATCACTCGTCACGTTGTCCCTGCTTTTTTAGGTGAGTCTAGTCTCTCCAAATAATGGGTCGTTTTAGCATTTTGTATGTACAAATGTGACTGAATTTTGGAAAAAAAATTTGGGGGGTGGGGGAAAATGAAAGAAAGAAAGAAAGAAAGAAAGAAATGCTGGGGTTGTCGCGATAATAATGTTGAATGGATAGAGGAAGAAAAGGTGCAGCCACATCGTTATCTAGTTCGGCGGATGGTGATTAGTGATGCTTTCGGTTCATGAACAAGATACGTGTGCGAACTGCGAAGGGTGCTTGATCAATTAGTTGATGCAACTGTAGTTATTATATTTGATGCAGCAAGTCCGATCGTTATCGTCCTTCCTACATGGCAGGTCATCCCATCAATATTTTTGGCAAAAAAAAGAAGAAGCTAAAAATGCTATATCAGCCAAAATTTATGATTAAATTAATAAAATTAAAAAGTTCGGGACTTCATTAACATTTGTACATATATGTTTCGAATTGATCAGACATTTTCCTTAAGATAGTAGCCAAGCACTTCTCTTTCGTGATTTACTTTCGATCTCTAATATCTTCAATTTCGAAATCTAAACTGGTCAATGTTTTGCACACAATAAATCTCGAAATTTGATATTTGCTAGTAGATTATCATTATTATCATTATCATTATCATCACTATTATTATACGGAACTGACCAACCATTTATCTTGTCCCCTCCCTTCAATAATTTCAGATCCCTCGTGCATTGAACTTAAAAAAAAAAAAAAAATCCTTTTCACCCTCCTTTTCAGTTCGAAGCATGTGAGCACCACTTCATCATGAAGTGAAAAGAAAATAATGAAAAATCAGTTGTGATGATATTAGTAAAATCAGTCGTCACGTTGTCCCCTCGACCTTTTCAATTATTACGGCGTACGTGTGGGACATGTCTGTCTTCAACTTGACCGTTAGTTGGTTGTCTTGAACGACCGTTACCACGATTCCCGCCCAGACGCTTCCCTCGCTCTCGTCGAAAGGCTCCCCCCGCAATCGCACGTACATTCTCCCGCCAAATCTGAGCGCGTGCATTGCCGTGCCGTTTGTTTTTACGAGTGTTCGATCTGCTGAAAGTGAATATTTGTTAAGTTTTTTTTTTTTTTTTTGCATTTTCTATATTTTCAGTGTCCCTCTTTTTTTTACATTGCTTTATTTTGATGATAAAAAAAGAAAAAACCTTAATTTTACACCTCGTGTGTTAGTAATATCGTGGAGAAGGGTTTCGATATCATCTAAATATCTTACATTTAAGAACAAAATATAGTCATAAATGGAGAAAATAAATTTCAAAGTAAAATTAAGATGTCGAAAGTCCTTTTTTTGTCTCGCTTTCAAGTACAATGATTCCCACCTTGACACTTCGCTCTCATCAAAAGCCACGCCATGCCGTGCTGAATTTTTAGGACGCGTTTGTTTTTTCTTTCACAAGTGTTCGATCTGCTAAATGTGGATGACCAATGGAAAAAGAAAAATAATAATAATTGGAGTGACCATCGCATTTAAAGTTGCGAAAAATGCTTTCTCCATTCTAAGAAAAGAATAAATTGTTTTTCCCATACTCCTTTTCCGCGTGAAGCTTAACGAGGATTGGGAGATTAATTTGTTCATTTTTTCGCATTTTCTATATTTTCGACATCCCCTCTTTTTACATTGCTTCATTTTGATGATAAAAAAAAAAACCTTAAAATTTTATACTTAGTATGTTATTAATATCTTATAAATATCTTGCATCTAAGAATAAAAGAGAGAAGTGCCAAAAAAGTCCTAAAATTTTTGCCTTTGTGCCGATTTAGTCCTAAATCTTTTTTTAGTGCCGATTAAGTTCTAAACCTTTTTATGTTGTGCCAATTTAGTCATTTCCGATCAATTTTGGTCGGATTTTGCTCGGACGCCGATCGGCTAACGTGGCTGTCGGCGTTGACGTACAACTTTTAATAATATTTTTGAATTTTTATTTTTATTTTTATTTTTATTTTTTTGTCTTTTCCTTCGGCTAGTCACCGAGGTCCGACGACCGGCCAAAGCGGAGGCGGGAGGGCGAGGCCAACCTCGCCGGCCACCTCGCGGGCGAGGGAGAGCCTCCCATGGCCGGCGAGGCTCGACCTCGCCGATCCGGTGAGGGTGAGCCTCACCCATGGCCGGATCCGGCGAGGTCGAGCCTCGCCGGCCATGGGTGAGGCTCCCCCTCGCCGGATTTGACGAGGCGAGCCTCACCCATGGCCGGTGAGGCTTGACCCTCGCCGGATCCGGCCATGGGCGAGGCTCCCCGCCGGATCGACGAGGCGAGCCTTGCCCATGGCCGGCGAGGCTCGACCCTCGCCCGTGAGGTGGCCGGCGAAATCGGCCTCGCCCTCATCGGCCTCGGCTTTGGGCACACTTGGGACCTCGGTGACCGGCCGGAGAAAAAGACAAAAAATTAAATAATTCAAAATTCAAAAATATTAAAATATTATTAAAAGTTGTCCACGTCAACGCCGATCAGGCCACGTCAGTCGGCCGGCGTCCAGTCAGCAAAATCCGCCCAAAATTGGCCGGAAATGACTAAATTGGCACAACGTAAAAAGGTTTAGGACTGAATCGGCACCAAAAAAAAGGTTTAGGACTAAATCGGCACAAAGGCAAAAGGTTTAGGACTTTTTTGGCACTTATCTCAAGAATAAAATATAGTCATAAATGGAGAAAATAATTTTTCAAAGTAAAATCTAGATATTGAAAGACTTCTTTTGTCTCGCTTTCAAGTACGATAACCCCCACCACCCTGACGCTTCACTTTGATCAAAAGGTCTCCCCAATTAAAGGTGTGCAAAAGAACTAGAAACTACCCCAAATTGGATCAAACCGGACCAGAAGCAATGATTCTCATGAGGGTTAGTTCAATTCTCAATTCCAATTTAATGGAACACATGAGTACCGGTCCAATTCACGATTCTAGGCATGGAATTGCCCTTCCACCCATTCACTTGCTTTCTCAATCAAAATAAAATAAACAAATGTAGAGGAATGAGATAATCGATTGGAGATGTCCATTAATGTCGTGTCGCTTTGTCATCATGATACAAAATTTAGAGCCAATGGCTCATTTAAAGAATATAATTAGGTATTTCCTTAGCCATTCTCATGACTAAATTTGGTTGATGTTGAAAAAAGATGGATTAAACGATTAATGTTTTAGGAATCTAATTCTCCCCGTGTTTTTAGTGTCGGGAAACCATAAGAGGACCACACTATGACGTTAGAAGAAATTAAGTTTTTAACAATATTGTTTGTTTGTTTGTTTATCCCTATATTTTTCAATCCTTAATCAAAATCAATGGCTCAGAATTCTATCCAAATATAAGGCCAAACAAGTTTTGGTGCTCTAAATAGAAAATAGATATATCGTGATATTAATCGATGAATGCAATTTTGTAGGGATTGGGAATTGGTTCCCGGATGGATCCATAGAATCAACAGGGCAAGTCTTGATTATAATTTTGCGGAAGTGGTGAAAACTGCTCGCCCGGATCATATTCATTCCTAACCCCAATTGCACGTACATTCTCCCGCCAAATCTCAATGCATGTTGGTTCCGTGTCGAAGTCTTAGGACGCCGTTTGTTTTGACGAGTGCTTGATCCAGAAAAGTGGATAATCAATGGAAAAAAAAAAATGGAGTCAAGAAAAACCCTTAATGTTTATACTTCGTATATTAGTGATATCTCAGACTAGGATTTCAATGGCATCCTAATATCTTACATTTAAGAAGAAAATACAACCATAAATGGAAAAAAAATTGGTTCTTCGAGGCAATTTTTTTTCTCTAAACAACAAGAACAAGGAAATCCGGTTATCATTAAGTATAAATAAATTCGACCAAAAAAAAAAAGTATAAATAAAGAGTTGCAATCGGACAATTTCGGTTAAAATTGAGATTGCAATAGCCTCTATCAATAATCGAACATTATATTCGCCTTTTAGTGTCACAAATAAAAGCTTATATTAGGATATGTTAGGTCGTCTACTCCACGAATGTAAAAGTGGTGTTCTTACTGGGGTTGGGACAACCTGCGAAATGGACAACACGCGACGATCCGATCCCTGTCGCACCGTCCAAACACCCTTACCCATTCATCTTTTGTGAAAGGAAAGGGCCAGGACATCTTTGTGCTGACCAGCTCATGTTCACATTCCTAAATCTCCTGGACTTTAATTGAGCTTCAGTTTCATGAATTTGGCAACCCATTTTGATGTTTCATAATGCAAATTGGTACCGGAGCTCTGCCTGTGTTTCGCGAAAAATGAATGATCAGGAAAACGTTTTTTCTCTATAGGATCTCTTGTTGATAGTAAAAAGTTTTATTAGTCGATGTTAATCCGTGTGTAAACATTTTTGTGGTTGATGGAAAATTGTTTTCATCTATTTATTTTTGTAAGCGATACAAGCGATCCGCAAAACAAATAGGTTCCAAATGAATGAATGAAAACTTCCGTCTCTTTGCCGCCTGAATATGGACCCACTACTTGAATATGAACCTGCAAAGTGGTCCAAAAATGAGCAATAATAAGGGCCTCCGAAATGGTTAAGAGTCCTCTCGATCGTACTATGGCAAGCCGCTCATCTTTTAGCACGTTGTGTCGTGATTTCGAAAATTTGTATCGATATTGATGAAGTTGCTCATCTTTTAGCACGATGCATTGTGATTTCTAAAACTCATATCAATATCGATGAGAGCAATTGATCGATGACAGGGGAATGCGTAATAAATATAAAGTTACCCATAATCAATTGGCAAGAGGTCAACGATTACGTGAATTTATGAATAGCTAATAATGAATAGTTCATATTAATAGAAAAGATCTCAAGAATTTACTAAATTCCTATGCATGTACAATTTCTACTATTTTTGAGCCCGCTGACATCTGCCATAGGGTAAACCACCGCCTCTCCGGCCCCCCGGCTGATTCTACCATAGAGGCCAATATCATGAATAACAATATCTGAACTATCAAATCAACTCATCGTCGAGAATTGAATAGTATAACATAGGAAGATCTTTTATCCATACCGAATCCAAAATGCCCCATGCGGATGGATCGGTCAAAACATGTGGAGGCCGACACGGACACATTCCGCCCCGCTACGCCAACAACTTATGTTGAATCGTGCACTTATAAATTAGGTTTTTATATATTTTACCAAAAAGAAAATTAGGTTTTTCTTTGGAAAAATCATTTTTTTTCTTTGACCGTATTGAGAAGTAGATGATGTCGATTTTTGAAGATTTATTTATAGGACGATACCAATTGTTAGGTCCTAATATTTCATAGATAAGATCATGGATGCACGTTCGAAATTAGGGAGCTGCCCAAGAATAAAACTAAGGAAGTCTACCGCTTCGTTTCTTTAAGGAAAAATGTATAATTTGTTTTTTTTTTTTTAAAAAAATTGATCGTTTGTGTTTCTTATAAAGACTAATTGACAAAATTCAATTTTTTCGTCCACGAAAATATTAAAATAATAATAATTATCAATAAAGAAAATATTTTCTGTTAATTAATTATTTCAATCGATATAAGCGATAATTTTTAGAAAATTCTTTTGCTAAATTATTCATTTTCCATGACGATTGTTGTGTTTGTTTCGTGGAAAATTGATGATTTGAAAAGTATTTTTCTAAAAACGATTATTCCTATCGCTCAAAATAATTAGTCAATGAAAAATATTTCATTATCGATAATAATTTATATCCAAGCATTTTTGCTGACGATGAAATCTATTCCTCATTCGTTCATTAAAATATTTTTCGAATCATTCATGCCAATTAAAACGGAGTCTACGTTATTATTATAATCTTTCAAAATATAAATTTGGTACATAGGGAATATTCTTAATTTCCTTTTCTCTTTTTTTTTTTGGGAGGGTGGGGCTACAGAAGAAATTAAAAAAAGAAGAAGAAAAACTGCCAACCTGGCAAAATCGAAACCAGCGAATTCTGGAAAAGAAAGGGGAAAACAAGAAACGCCATTCTAACTTTCCTTGCCACCTTCAACACCCTCTCTCTCTCTCTCTCTCTCTCTCTCTCTCTCTGTGCGAGTTCCGGAATCCAAAGAGTCAATCCGACTCCAGGGCCGCCGTAAGTTCTCTGTTCGATCTTGTGTAGTTTTCGAAACTCGATCGGTAGTGTAATCGTCCCTCGGTCCCATCTGCGTTCCGTCGACATTTGCGCCGCTTGTTTCAGCTGGAGATGCGATCGATCTTTTTTTTTTTTTTTTTTCTAGCTTCGATTGCTGGGGAAAATTCCGTGTTCTCCATTCGATTTTGCTGGGAATCGGCACGCGTAGCGCGTAGAGTCCTGCTAGGTCGAATTAGATGTGGGGTACGGCCTGAGAAATGCTGAGGACATGAGGGTCGGTCTCTCGTTTTGCTCCGGCAGTTTGTCTAGGACGGAAGTAGAGCTTGTCTGTAAGTTAGCTGAGGTTGTAATTCATTCGGTGAGGCATGTGGGTATGTTCCCATTTTTCTTTGGGATGGAAAAATGCTGGCTTTTCAGTCGGCTGGCGTCGCTGGTTTCGAGTTCCTACAGAGGGGTCTTGTGTTTAATCTGTTTTTGTTTTGTGCTTGTGATTAGGTGACGAGTCGGTTGATGATTCGGACGAGACCGGCTTGATATCTCACGAAAGTAAAGGAGAGAGAGAGAGGAGAGGGATATAAGGGATGGCGTGGAGAGGGTGCTTGGGGTGCCTCTTGAAGCTCTTGAACTTCTTGTTCACGCTCACGGGCTTGGCGATGGTGGGTTATGGGATCTACTTGCTCGTCATATACCTAAATTCGTCCAGCGATGCTGTCTCAGTTTTGCCTGTGGGCACTGGCGGGAATTTGATAGAGCTTGGCCGACCGATGCTCACAGCAGTCTCTCTGTCAGACAGCATTCTTGATGATTTGCCCAAAGCTTGGTATGCTCTCTTTTTGGATTTTTTTTTTCCTCACCTGAATTTGCTTCATGCTCTTGAGTCTATCAATCGTTGCTTATTACGGCCATGATGAAGCTGGACATTGTAGTCTGTTTATGTAAGGGCTAGACTGATCAGTATCCTGTGTTTTTTTTTTTAATTTTATTTTTGCTGGGCCTCAAAATATCAGGATATTTTCATCAAGCGTCGATTAGTTACATGAAGGCATGAAATAAATAATTCATGAAGAGCAGTTCTCGTTAGAAGAATAGATAGGAAAGAAAGTGTTGTGTTTGTGATTAGGTGGACAGGTTCCTCTTATATCTCTGGTCAAGTGATAGAGGATTGAGTATAATTGAAAAATGGCACTTTGATATGTGTGATTATTTCTGAAATCAGAATATCTCAAGTAACTGGGTCACGATTATTGAAAGGAATATTTTATCGATGTTGTGGGAAGTAGGATTTTGGATTCATTCTGCCATCATCTGATTATGCCAGCATGCATAATCACTACTTAATAGTGCCTAGATCCTTCATTTTACGACAACAACAAAAAAAGAAAAAAAAATCTTTCATTTAGGATCCGTTTGTTTCATGAAAAATAAATGATTTGGAAAACATTTTCCTAAAAATAATCACTTGTATTGCTTATGAAAATTAACTAATAATTTTTTTTTCATCGACTACGAAAATGTTTAGACATAAATTATTGGCGATAATGAAATGTTTGTCAGTGACTTATTATTTCAAGCATACAAGTGATTACTTTTAGGAAAATGCTTTCCAAATCACCATTTTCCATGAAACAAATGGAACCTTAATGATGGAGGGAGAGTAAAATTTCAGTTCTTGAGCTAGCCCAGATGTTAAAATTAAACTTGTGAAAATGTTTTTCTAGACAGTCTATCTAGTGGACCTTATGGAGATTAGTTGGGTCATTTGGCACGAAGTGTGCCTTCCTAGCACATGCAGGGAGGCTTACTGTAGAACTGCCAATCTTTCTTAGTATCATAATACCAAAGTATGCGTGGTATCCTCCAGAATTACAGTTTCTTAATCTATGGTGAATGCTTCCAGTCTACCATTAGTGGGCTGCTGGAAACTCATTTTTTTAGGGTTCTGAGCTTAAAAGTTGCCTTCATGGCTATATATCTAGATTGAATTGGGTATGATGTGCTCGAGCAAGTCATGACTGCCTTTCTCACCGGATTACAGTTAAAATGTGCATCTACGCAATCTCCAGTATTATTCCTATCAGCTGATATTTCAACTTTTTGCCTCTTTTGGATTTTTATTTCACACTCTTGCATTTGGATGAGTGTTGATCCTGACAACAGATCTCCAAGTTCTGAGCCGATGTTCATTGATGCCTGCATTTGTTATCTGATACTGTTTTTGTCTGTCAGCATATGTTGGAAGTGTCTGACTCATCTCCGTATCTTATGCTGATGCAGGTTCATCTACCTATTTATGGGCGTTGGAGTGATCCTCTTCGTTATATCTTGTTTTGGTTGTATCGGAGCTTCTACACGGAATGGATGCTGCCTGTCTTGTGTATCCTTATTTTCACTATCGTAAATTATCTGGTCAAACATGTTGATTTCCTCTTTGCTAATGGGAAGTACTCCGAAATAGTTACCCTTTTTTTCTTAGTTCTTGTTTTCGCATATTACGGCATGTCGTCAGCATTTCTGTCAGAGTAGCTCGATGCTCAGTACATGCCTAAGAACTTCAATCTCTACTCTTTTATTGATGGTTTGACCATATTGTTCGATGCATGATATTAAGTTCATTTTGCATCACATGTTAGTAGTTTTTATTAGCTTATAATATGGTTTCATGTTATTCTTATATAGCATTGACATCATGTCCTTTAATAGTGCATTAATTCTTGTTTAAGTTTTTAAATTTGTAGCCAATGCTTTTCTTAAGTAGACATAGTACTCAGTGCTGGTGATCTTATTGATCTTGGTAGAGCTGGGATGTGCAGCTTTCATATACTTTGACAAAAGCTGGGAAGATGTGAGTATGGTACCACTTTTCTTTTTTCCTAGGGTTTCTATAACATCAGATAATATTACAAATTTTTCTTTGACTTGTAGGAACTTCCTACGGATAACACTGGGGACTTTTCCATGATATATGATTTTCTGGAAGAGCACTGGAGTATTGTAAAATGGGTTGCTCTTGGGATAGTTGTATTGGAGGTAAGCTCCTAATTTTCTTCTCTCTCTCTCTCTCTCATTGATTGATACGGTGAATGTAATAATGCAGATTGCCGTTGTAAACTAGTTCTCATCTATGCTTTTGGGAAAATGTTCTGGCAATATCCTGAATGTGCTAATTTATGAGCAAAAGTGATCCAAATTCAGTGTGCTAACTGTATTCATTAAAAAAAAGCCATAGTCGTTGCAAGGTCAACAGCATGGATACCATATCTGTTTCACGCGGATGCCAGTGAGGAAAAAATTCCTGGGTTGTTTGAATGCTGAGATTCTAATGCCTCAGTTTTCTTAATCTGCTGGGCACTATCTGCTACATTGCATAAGCGGTGCATTCCACTGAAAATTTATTGTAGTGGAGGAGCTCCTTGTTGGGGGTGGAAGTGGGGAAAATTGCATTATGAACGGTTGTGTATAAATCGGTAGAACCACGTGGTATGATCTCATAGGCGGTTAACTAATCAACACTAACATCGATCATTTGTGAGCAAATCGAGACTTCAGATGAAATGAATCCTGGCTTTAAAATACTTCTTTGAGTAGTGCTAACTGAGAGTGGGGTTTGCTCAAGAGTTATGACTTTGCTAGGTATGAACTGCAGTTGAAGATGGTAGAGGCTTACCTTACCAAGAAATATGAGAAATGAGGCCTTTTGCTGACTATAATAGCCTCATTTGTTGGCTGTCGTAGTTACTTTAGTGTGGTAGTAACCTTAATGATGATTCCCATTGCAATTGCAGGCATTGCTCTTCTTGTTAGCTCTTATGGTTAGGGCTGCAAACAGGCCAGTGGAGTATGACAGTGATGATGAGTATATTGCTCCAAGACAACAGGTCCGTCAGCCATTTATCAACAGGCCGCCACCAGCAACTGGTGTACCTGTTGCTGGCACCCTTGATCAGCGACCGATCAGAAACGATGCCTGGACTGCTCGTATGAGGGAAAAGGTCCAATCTCTTCTTGCATTATAAGTTTTCAGTTCATTATGGACCTTGGGTTGATAACCAATATTTGATTCCCAGAGTCTGAAGACCTGAGTAGATAAACAATCTCAAGTAAAAGTTGTCTCCCTGTCACTAGTGTCTTTTGCATTATTTCACTGTTTAAAATCGCGCAGTTTGTTTTGATCAATCACAGCACATTCCAGAATATGTGGCTTCCTTTCCACCATTTTGCATCTTCCTATATCATACAATTAGAGTCCATTTACTGGTAGATAATTCCAGGATGAAGTTTACACGTTGCTTTCTTTCCAGCCTTTTCATGAGCCTTTGCATTCTCATCCTTTTGAAATTCCCTCCAATATTTCTTGCCAAAATTGGTCCTTTTGCTATTTCACTTGTGAAGACAACAACCATGTAAAATTGCAAATGCCACCTCAACAGACCAAATTTAATTGGGTTTTGCCTTTTTAAAAAAAATTGGCCTCCTCAGATATCTCACTCTGACCACAGAGACTTTAAATAGGTTTTGAAATCTCTCTCCCCCCCCCCCCTCTTCTTTCAAAAGCAAAGTATTCCAATTTAAAATCTCATTTGCATGTCGTGTCATAGCAGTTTTAGCTGTGGAACCTTATTGTTTGACTTTTGCACCCAAAAGTCATGTATGACCGTGATCTGGTAGACTAATCCTGCTTAAATTCAGATTTGTACTTCGTACCCTGACACGTTACTAATTTGTGATGCTTTTCTTGTTGGACCAGTATGGGCTAGACACCGCCGAGTTTACATACAACCCATCCGAGTCAAGCAGGTATCAGCAAGTGCCTCCGCAGAATGCAGAAGAAAGGAGTCGCTGCACCATCATGTAGCTGACATTTATCCATTGGTTCAACCTGATGGAGGCTGAGCACATGGACGGAGGTGCGATCTGATAATGTTGAATTTGAGGAGATCTGTGTGCCTTTTCCAATTGAGTCTCTGTATCTTACAAATGTTTTTGGGAGCTCACAAGGTTTTACTCACGGTGTTGAGTACATTACTGAGTTTCGTGTGTAAAATCATGTCGCATCTGCTCTTCAGTGCGGAGTTGCGGGTGACCTGAGAGTTGGTTGAGAATTGTGTTTTCCCAGTTGCATGAGTGTCTTATTGAGGTTGTTCTTCATAGAACTGTGGACTGAAAGTACGCTAGCCAATTTTGCTAAGATGGTCTTATTATTGATGAATACGCTTTCTTTTTCTCTATAAATTTGTGCCTGTGAACATACTTTCGGTACAAATATAATGCAGTTCAATTGGTAGCGGCATTTCTTTTAAGTCACCTCGAAATCGTTCTTCTAGTTTGAGTTATACTGCTTGTGGTAACTATGAACGTCTATTTACATGACGATGTCACGAGACGGATTGCACTGTTTGATTGAACCTTTATTCTTTTGTCGACTGAACTTTTTATCTCACGATCGACTGATCTGCAACTTGATGGGGAATGAAAATTAATAACCAGACGAACCACCGGTGTAATTTGGGAAATCAATTGAATCCAATTCAATAATACCATGTCCCAGAGAGGAGAGAACAGAAACTAAACAGAGCAAGAGGGCAAAATTCCCAGTTAGTACCGGAAAGAGCAAATCTACAGCTCAATCTCCCACTAATGGTTACTCAAATCAGTCGAATCGTGACGGCCTGTGCATCCTGTCTTCCCTCAAGGCGCAGCCGTGCACTTCGACAATTATCGCCACTCTCGAGTGTCCCGAAAAGATATAAAAAAGTTCCGAAATACTTTAGTTTCCCCGTGGTCATAAGCCCAAAGTTCTGCTGATGTAGATGTTTGATGTGAAGAAGAGGGTCCACACGTGTAAATACCTCTTTGATTAGGTCCAGGTGACCCGATTGCCATTATTTTCTATGAAGAGTCCCATTGGAGATGGGAAAATTACCAAAAAAGTCATAAACCTATTATAATTGTACAAATTCAGTCAAATTTATTTTTTTGATCAATTGAGTCATAAACCTTCTATAATTATTCTCGATCAGTCCATCCGCCCAAAATTAGCTGGCCGATGCTGACGTGGGCGGCTGGCGGCGCTAAACCTTTTTTAATAATATTTTATTTTTATTTTTATTTTTTCGTTTTTTCTCTCTTCTTCTTTTTTCCCCTTATCCCTCTTCCATCTTCCTCCCTCCTCCCTCCTCTTTCTTTTTGCTCTGGCGATTGGCTAGGCTGGCCAGTCGTCGAACTGAGGCGATTCGACGAGGTTTCGCCCTACCGTTGTTGGGCACGAGCTCACCAGACCCGGCGACAGTGAGGTGAGCTAGCTCGGCCACCTCAGTCTGGCAACCGGTCAGCCCTTCCCTTTGGCCAGTCGCCGAAGCCAAAGGAAGAAGGAGAGAGGAGGGGAGGAGGAGGAAGGAGGGAGAGGGAGAAGGAAAAAAGATTAAAAGATTAATAAAATATTATTAAAAAAAAGTCACCAGCGCAGCTGGCTGCCACGTCAGCGTCGGCCGGCTAATTTTGGTTAGATGGATTGATCAAGAATAATTGTAAAAGGTTTAGGACTTAATTGGTAAAAAAAAAAGTTTAAAATTGAATTAGCACAATCGCAATAGATTTATGACTTTTTTGGTAATTTTCCCAAGATTGTCTATACATCCTCCGGTGGGCAAGGACTTGCGCTAACAAATCGAAGTCCCACCCCGCCCCGTCCCACCACCGTCCTTTCTAATTTTTGCCCCCACGATCCCCCTCAAGAACAGAATCGCTTAAACCCATCTGTCATCACCAACAGTGACTACTCGGCCTGATGCGCTAATGCGGTGGGCTTGACATCTCCGGTGCAGCTCTACCCCTTTTCCCACCATGTGGTCCAGATCGCGACTGCAAGTTGGTCGCCGTGCGTGCGCTTTTGGCTTTTTATCAAAGCATGTGCGATGAACGCAACACGGGCTCCGCCATTTTATACGATATACATGTATGTGTATTCGCGTGTGTGAATATGCTTGGCGGCTCAGGCCGACCTCCTTTAATAACTATTTCGATCAGTAACTCCTGACGAGCAAACCGCAAATGACAGCCTCCCTAAGTCGCCCATCATCCTCCATTGGTCCACTCCCATTCTTCCCTCGATCATACAAGATAATCTTCTTATCAAAAGGGATCGTGTATGATATTTTGTGCACCAACTACCTTGTTTTATTCTATGTTCTCGTTCCTTCTTGAAGGCGCGTTTGGTAATTCGTTGAGGGCATGCATCGATGTTTTGCTTCATATAGCGACTGGATAACCAATCCGAGACGAGTTTGAGAAACCAAAGTCGACCTTGGGCGGCTGCAGCTCATTTCCACCAAGCGTTTCGATCTGATTAAACTGAGTATATCATGAAAAGGCCACGCTAGACTTTGAGTCCGTCCTTTTCTTCCTCGCCTTTATCTTGTTCTCGGAGTTGTTTTCGAACAAGCTTGTAATTTGGTTTCTGCCCTACATGTTCATTGTTTCTTCTGGGATTTTAGTGGGCGTGTACGACTTTGTTGCAGCATCCAGACTAGTCAATTGGCACTTTTCAAAATAGACGCATGAATTTATGGAAATTGTGTTTGGGGTTTTGTTGATTTAGCAAGGTCGAATGACTTGAGTCGTCCCTGTCGACAGCCGATGTCTAGGACTCTGAAAGGGTGGTGTGACGCCCCACTTGCGCATATCAGTTTTTTCAATAACAGAAAGCAGACCGAAAATTTCAAAATTTTCTTGTCATTTCTTCATCTTTGTCTCATCAATTTCTAGAGAGCTTTTGCTTTTTATACATTGAACTAGACGACATGATGTTGCGAGCTGGTAAGCATGTATTCAGTGTTGCTATACAAGGGGCCAAGGTGACCAAAGAGAGCTAATCTTTAGAGGCAACACTTTTCAGTCACGCTTGGATGTTGCATGTGTCCTTAATCAACTTCACTTCCATGTCATTTCGCGCTTATCCCCAACTTTTCTTAACGTCGGTACCGTGAAAAAGAAAATGATCCAAGAAGTCAGAATGAGAAGATAGGCCACTCTGAAAATTGATGGATTTTGCATTTTTCAACCGTCGGTTAGAAGATTTGAATGAATCATCATGAGAGAAGATTCTCTCTCTACATCTTAGGACCATGCATGCACCGATCGCTTTCTTAGTGGCATAATCGGACGTACGATGAATATCCATTAGGTGCTTCCTGCAATAATTTAGGGAAATAAAACTATGTATGAATGTATTATGAGGCAAATTGATGCAAATGAATCCACGGTTGCCGATTACTCGCTAAAACTCGAAATCTGGAGATTATTTAAGGTGCACTTGATCACACATCATAAAATGAAAATGGCAATATATACACGATTCGGTTCTAGATAAGGTTTCTTCGGAGGAATATTATGAAAGTAAGCAAGTTGATTAATCAAGGGTTATTAAGGAACCCCAAAACTAAGCAACTTGGAAGAATTCTATTTCTGATAATCATTCACGTTTTGCAAAATCATACGCTATTGATCTCTTCGTAGGGTCAAAGGGGTGATTCACAATCAAGCGCCTTGGCCGGTCATTACAGCCAAGAAGTGACTTCAATTGGAGGTTCGGTACATCTTAGGAAGAAGCACGAATACATCCACAAGGCACATGCACTCGGCCTAATTCGACCCTTGACGAGATGCCCTTAAACCGTGTTTTATTTATGAGCCTAAGTTTTTATTTTGTCATCGCGCTTCCTTGTTTGATTACCTAACAATGAAAAGGAGTGAGTCGATATCGTAATCGAGTCCTACGTTTCAAGAATCATCCTTTATGGAGAACATCCCGAGAAGATTTTGAGAATCATTCGAGAAGCACCGATTTGTGGGGATCAAGGTCATCATTAGCATCGCATGAATCAAGAACTACCCAATCGTCACGGGAACTCGCACGCTCTTTTGAAACAATCGAGGACACGTCTGCGCGCTTGCCCACTTCCATGTCGACCACGCATTGTCTTCAATGCCTAACTGTCGACAACCCCTTCATGGACTGTCCCCCAATTTCAACTTCGGGCGCACGGACATTTTCCGTACTCGGATAGAATTCTAGGGCTTGCGACAAGACAAAAAGAGAAGGAACGATCCCATTCCGATGATAAGGAGTACAAAAGAAGCCAAGTCCATTTCATCAAGAGAGAAAAAATACCACATAACTTTGCCTACTCTCAACTGATATTTCCTCTCAGCCTACTCACAGGATTGCTGTTCAATCATACCCGACTCATTCATACCAAATCCATTCTCATGCAAAATATCTGTTAGCGAGTCTCCGGGATACTCGAAAAACAACGGACCAGATAATAACGATAGTCTTTCGAGTTAAATCGTTTTTTATTAGTTGTATTTTAAAATTCATCTATGTATTCCCTGAGATAATTTTATTTTTTCCCTTTCTAACTCAACTAGGAAGAAAATGCCAACCGTATAGGATCTATCAGCTGGCTGCTGTCAATCAATTGAGGGGCTAATTCTCACCCACATATAGTGCCTGGGGTCCAGAGCTGATAATCAAATCCCACTTGCTGCATGGGCCAATTTTCCTCTCATTTTTCCTCTTTTTTTTTCCCTCATGAAGACAGAAAAGGTTATTCTAACCCATCTCATGCTGGCTCCCCTCTTTAGACTCTCCATGTATTCTGTAGCTATATGAAACCATGGCTAGTGCTTTCCCTCGCCCCTTGGCATAAAGAATACGTCAGGATAGATGATCAAGGGCGAGATATTTTCCTTTTTCTTATTATTTTTTGGAGGCTGTTCTCATACGTACCCACCAGGTGGAAAGTATTTAATTTTTGCATGGCCAACAGTGGTCAACGTCACACGGTGTGGCTATTGCAACCCATTTTTTCTTTTGCTTTGATTATGTCAGCGGAGAAAATAAAAATGTTAGGATGTTACTTGCAGAGGAAGAGCTGAAGCTCAACCGTCCTACCAATGAACGCACAGGTGGATATGGAAAATTGTCTGTTTTGCTTTGCCCATCAGTTACTTATTTGACTTGGGTTTCACTCCTCTTTTTTTTTTGTCCCTCTGTCGCTCTCTTCTTAAGTTTCAACCCTTAGTTTTTGCTTAAATTGGAATTTCTGCCGTGTTTCGGGCAATGTTATGATGGTGGGGCTATTGCCAAATTTTGGTCACGAGGCTCTTGGAAGTTGTTATCCCCACCCACTCGATTAGAAAATGTCATCACGTTACTAGTTTCTAGTCTTGATCAAGGGTTAGCCTTGCCTTATACTGCTTGTTTGCTGGGTCAGCCCTTTTCAAGGATTGTGGTGGGAGATTATTTTGAGAATTGGGTCAATTTGGTGTGTTATAAAAAGTCACTGCTTACATAATCATGAAAACACCTAGCTGGATTGTAGTAATGAAACCGCAACAATGACTATTCAATAGATGGTAAAAAGAAAGAAATGCCCTCCTGGATTATCGTAATCATCTGCTGTTTTAGGCTTGTGGGTTGACTGGATTTTTGAGAATTTAAGGTGTGGTCACTGTTTTCCAATCATTCACCTTATTATATTACTTTTATTTTCTAATGCTATATTCGCATCCTATACTGTTCTGCGTATGATATACCATTCATTTGACTCACCGTGATGCTGAAAGCAATGGCTGTGGCAGAAAGTGACTTTTTCTTTTGGGGCAACAATTTTGTTGTCAAGAAAATGATATTTTGATTTTCTTTTTTGGGAGCTGTCTTCGATTTATCTGAATTTCTAACAATATCATGCCAGTGAGTTATGGACCATTTTGAATTCCACTTTCTTTTCTTTTCTTTTTTTTTCTTTTTTTTTTTGCCTTTCTATTGCAAGTTGAATCTGTGGGTGTCTAATGGAGTATGGCCATGCTTCTTCTGTCCTTTCTAATTGGTCCTAAGTACGAATCTTCCTTGTATTTGGCATCAAACAAGCGTCTCGTCAATACCTCTTGTTCGCTAGTGGTTTGATAGGAAATAAAAAAGAAAGAAAAAGACCCTTGTATAAATACCAGTCTCCTCAAAACAGCGACCTTGATTTGCCTGTGCCTGCTTACACCTTCAGGGACTTCTGCTTTCAAAAGTCCATTGTACTATTGTTGTTGAGCTTGCCATTCCAAAGTTTGATCATTAGACGATGAGATCCCGGAGAGGAAAGCAGTCTGAGGTAATTGTTTGTGCTCCTAAGCTCCACTTTTCTTTATCCGATATCTAGTGATACTGGTTTTAGTATGTTAATGCTGTTGCATTGGTTGCAGGCATTCTGGCCTTCCATTATGATGAAGAAATGGCTCAACATCAAGCCGAAGGTGTACGATTTCAGTGAAGATGAGGTCGACACCGAAACCGAGAGCGAAGATGATGGTATTTTCCAATACGGCCTTTTGTCTTTATGAATATTGATGGTTGTTTTGTGCTTGATTCATCCCTTCTGCAATAACCATCCAGCTTCGTCTGTTAAAGATGAAAGAGGTCATCGAAGCGGCAATTATTCTCACGCTGTGAAGAGGAACCAACCCGAATGTCCAAATCCAACTTCAGGCACTATACCTTCTATCTTTCACTTGAATTTTCTTCGAGATGCTTCCCATTTTAAGGAGAATAGCATAGCATGACGTCTTAAATACACATGGATATTGCTGTTATCGTTTCTCCGTCGCTCTTTTGTTTAGGACTAGGAATGGCATGAAAAGATTGTTCTGCCGAGTTTCTCTTGTTGCTAACACCGACAGGACTCTGGTTGTTGTATTATTCTTGAAGCATCTTGTGGTCACAGACTATTTAATCCCAGTGGTTTTGCACTCATCTTCTTGAGCTTCTGTCCCTTCTCATCTCATCAGGTCTCTTGTTTGCTTTTGTGATGACCGTGTTGCAGAATCACATGTGAAGTGCTCTCAGTCCAGACACAGAAGAGGGAAGTCGGAGACTTTGCGCGTTCAGTACATTAATACAAAGGATGTGAGGTCTGCAAAATGATAAAATTGTACGATTGCAATTAGACTACCACCTATATGGCTCTCTTTTCTCAAACGTATTTTTGCTTATGAAGGGTGAGTATAGGCACCTGGAATGTTGCTGGGAGACCTCCAAATGAGGATCTTGAGATCGATGACTGGCTATGCACAAAAGAACCAGCAGATATGTACATCATTGGGTTAGTGCTCTCTGTCCCCTCTCAGCTCTTTGTTTGCATGAAATCTGGAAGTGTTCATATACTGTGTTAGACTGTTTTCTAAGCCTGTCATTGACATAGTAGTTTCCATGTGATGCTAGATGAGGCTATGCTAGACAGTAGTTACTACATCTATGGATCATTCTTAGCCAATCTGTTAAACCAGCAAGAAGATATCAGGCTGACTGACTAGTTTAGCTTGAACTGCATGACACAGAGAAAAAGTTCTTACTGACTGTCAGGTCGTACCTTGAGTTACAAGCAAGTTATGGCCGACATGCACCCAGATTTGCTTGCCTCATGGATTAAGATTTCTTTCCTCCGTGCTTTTGTCTGAGAATCCTGTTTGGTGTCAGCAAAAAATCTCGGCCTATTACATATTTAGACAACTTAGATGACAAAGTGTTCACCAACTTTGATCTGATTTTTCCAATTCAAAGTTAATTCCAGGTTCCAGGAAGTGGTTCCGTTGAACGCTGGCAATGTGTTTGGAGCAGAGGATAGCAGGCCGATACCGAAATGGGAGGCTATCATCCGTAGAACCTTGAACAAACCTTCGGAACTTGAAAGTAGGCACAAGAGCTACAGCGCTCCACCCTCTCCAGGGATAAGAACTTCCTCCGCTGCTGATTCGCTAGCAGATGAGGCAGAGAGTCACGCATTTGAGATGATGAGCGAGCAATATGCTGGAACAAGCTGTGACTTTGACCTTGACCCGCAAAACTTCCAAGAAATGATGGGTTTGGGGAGGAATTTACATATAAGGAGGATATTTAGCAAAGACACCCTCAGTCAATTTGACTGGCCTGAACGTCCACTGGATACAACTCCTCAAATCTCTGCCGGAGCCAAATTGCGAAGAGTACTGAGTAGTTCTGCGAGGATTGGCTCTACACGGACAGATACTTCTTTACTTAGTTCTCAAAACTTTGTCGTTAATGGCAGCCCACTAAGGAGATCATACAGGAGCTCTGGAAATCTGGGATTGACTCTGATGGCGGCGCAACAAATACCCGATGTACTCGATTCCCCTCTTGATGCTGTAGATAGTAATTCAGAGGAAGAAGACGATAGTTTTGTGGAAACAACTCCACTGCAGCATGTGAATGAAGTAATGAAAGATAAGGCGAAGCAACGCCCTACATATGTTCGAATAGTCAGCAAGCAGATGGTGGGAATATACATTTCGATCTGGGTGCGTAGGAGGTTGAGGAGACACATAAACAATCTCAAAGTCTCTCCCGTCGGAGTCGGCCTCATGGGCTACATGGGAAATAAGGTAGCTCTTTCCTCTTTTATGCTAAGACTAACGGAAACATTATGGCAAAGATGGTGACACGACAAAAGCATCTTCTTTTAGTCCCTTTGAGTTAGAAGCTTTACTTTTGGGATGACGCCTAAACCTGAATAATAGCCACGCTTGATTATCTGTACATGCTAAAATGTTTGCAAGACTTGCATCGCCTGTGGAGAAAAAGCCTACGGCTACAGCTACTTTCGAGTTTCTTGTTTGTGTGTTGATAATGATCAACACATTTGATATATTATTGTTTTCACTGCAATATACTTTGCTTTTCTGATACAGGGATCTGTATCTGTGAGCATGTCACTTTTTCAGTCATCGATATGCTTTGTCTGTTCTCACCTGACCTCCGGTCAGAAGGATGGAGCTGAACAAAGACGCAATTCCGATGTGAATGAGATCATACACCGCACTCGTTTCTCATCGATGTTTGATTCTGATCAACCACAGACAATTCCATGTCATGAGTAAGTATCATTTTGCAATAATCACAACATTGGAAGCATCAATTCATCTTCTTGCCCTGTTCTGCTTGGATGGTTTGATATTAAGTGTTATCTTGCTGCAATCATAGTGAGAAACAATTTTGCCTACTGTGGCATCAACTAGAAGTCATGAGATCCGTTCGCCAGGCATGGTTTAGCAAACAGCATCTTTTTGACGTTCCAGAGCCAAAATGAAACCCTTTTCATGATTCTAAGGGTTTAGTGCTTCAAAATAATATATATATAAGTGCAGAGGGGAATAAAAGAATAGGGTTGGAGTCTGGGTGAAGACATTAGTATGAGCAACCTAACTTTCACCTTGGATTCGGCAGGGGAAAATTTTTTCCTCTGCAGAAGATGATTCTCGACAACTGAAACTCACATCGCTCAACCAAAGCAGAAAGCTTTTATGATCCCACAAATGTGACTATGTAGAAAAACATTCCTTAAGGCTGGTGATTATGCAGTACAAGTCTAATGGAGAGATATCTGACTTCTCGAAGTCCTGAGCGTTAGTAAATGTGAGCTTTGGCAAGATTAGAGAAGCATCTCCGCAGAAAATGGTTCATGACAACCAAAGCTGTGTCATTGGATTAAAACAGAATAGCACTACAATAGTCCCCAAGATAGTGATTATCGGACACAAAGATCCTAAGGCTAGTTTAACATGGAACTCTGTTAGTGCTTCAGTGCAGACTTCTATGAGACTGAGTTGATAATGCCTGCTGGTTGCCTCATTAGAATTGTAAAACTATCAATCTGTCTGAGCCTTAGTTATTGAGTTTAGATCATGTCTGTCAAAAATTGACCCATTTGGATTGTTCTGTAACCAGTCAGGTATTCTGGTTTGGAGATTTAAATTACCGTCTCAATATGTTGGATGCGGAAGTAAGAAAGCTTGTTGCTAAGAAACAGTGGGATGAACTCATCAACTATGATCAGGTGAGTAAAAAAACTGTTTCGCAAAAACCAACATGCTTTTTTTTGGTTGTTTCTCGTTTTCTTTCCCATTTCATGGAAAACGTGACTATGTCATTTCGAAGAACATGTTTTCTGACTGGTTATCTCAATTATACGGGCATTAGGCAGTGCCAATGATTCAGAGAAACTGAATGTGATTTCATACTGTATCTTAGAATAACAGAAATACAGATAAAAAAAACTGAGTACATGAATCTCCGTGCAACGAAGAGACACCTGTTAATCAAGCAAATAGGTGGATTCATCTTATAGTTTTTTATGTATGATAAAAGAGAAAGAAAATGGTTCGCATTCCGTCAAATTTTTTTCACTTCCAAGCATGATTAGTTTTGTGATGGAAGGAAATGCTGAAGATATCTTTCATTTGCAGTTAAGCAGAGAACTCCGTGGAGGACATGTTTTCGAGGGATGGAAAGAAGGCATGATTAACTTTCCGCCCACTTACAAATATGAAATCAACTCTGACAGATACGTTGGCCAGAACCCAAGAGAAGGGGAAAAAATAAGAGCGCCGGCATGGTGAGTTATGCTTCCCCGATGAGGAGGCTGCACATGATATGAATTTCTGTGGTTTCAACTGATTCCATAGAGCTTGTTTAGCCAAATGACTTGTTTTACTGATATGACCTGATCATGCCCAACATATATTCTCGCTTTCTTTTGGTTTGGTAGACTCGACCCCATTCTGCGTTCTTCATTGAAAATTGTTTTCCTCGAAGTCAATCTCAATCGCTTCTTGAATAGAGTTGACGACGGCTATAACATGAATGATTGGAAGACTATCTTAAATTACTTCTGGCCATATCCGCAGGTGCGACCGGATACTATGGCTGGGAAAAGGAGTAAAGCAACTTTCTTACAAACGAGCAGATATAAGGCTCTCGGATCATCGGCCGGTCAGTTCAATCTTCTCAGTGGAAGTCGAAGTTCTGGATCATCGGAAGCTCCAGAGGGCTATCAATTTCACGAGTGCTGCAATACACCCTGAACCGCTGCTGGATGAAGATTGAATTATAATCTGGAAACTGCAGGTAACTAAGATCCATATAAGAAGACATTGTGTTCCCTTGTTGCTCAGATGTTTACTCCCCAAATTGTCAATTTTATCCCCCCATCACCATGTATCGAGTAATATCATGATAATCCCTTTCTTTGGCAGGATTAAAGATTTTGCAGTGATCGGACTTTTTTTCTTCTGGAGAGGGACATCTTCATAGGGTCAGAACACACCAAGTTTTCGACTTTAGAGTGCTGGTATACAGGGCTTGAGGTTTGCTGGTGCACAGAACTTTGATTTGTAAAACTAGATAGCTAACTTAAAGGGGCAAAAGAATTGTAGAACTTGCTGACAAATTTTTTCATCAGCCGGAATCTGCACGTGTCTACCATTTTCCCATCCGATTTTATTGGAGAACTCACGTAAATTAAGACAACATTCTTCATGTTTTGCTCGTCCATCGTAATGAGAGAAAATTTCATGTGCCAAGAACCTCGAAAATCAGCAACATTTGGGTACCTTACTTAGAGTTGAAAGTGTGCCTCATCAGTGTTGTGTTTGAAAACCAGCCAAAGCCTGTTAGGGAAGAGACTGATACATCGGACGACAGATTACAAGAAACTTGTCATCAATTCAAGCGAAACTCAGGACACAACATGGAGATAAAGAGAAAAGGTTCTTCAGATGAAAAACTTCTAAGATGCACAGAAATGAACTAAAAGAAGACTTCACTCTTTTCAAATGCACAAACTCATGAAAATCATTCCCAAGATTTGTTTGAAATACATGGCAACATTGTGATCAGTAAACAAGGTTGATTCTCGAACAATTGCCATCCTGGAAAACAAACCGCACTTCTTCCATGTTTTCTTCTGCACCATTGTCCGATAATCTTATAGAAGCCGTCTTAGCTCAAGGCACTCCATTGATCTTTCTCTTGCAAGCCATGAACGGCAATCTTCAGAGAGAAAATTCATCATAGATATGTTGGATTTTGCTGAATAAACCTGTCAATGAACCTAAGATACCAATCCTAACAACGAAACTCGTTGAAATGAAACTAGGAAGTGACAAAACAAGAATAAGCAATGAATAGCAAACCAAAATTCAGAGCTAGTAAAATAGAGCAACCCCAAGATATTAAATGCTAGAGCACTTCCTAAAGCGACCCCGCACAATTACACCAGCTTGTGAACTGAAAAAAAATTGAAACCCCTAAAAATCAGGTAGAATGAAGAAAGCAGCTGAATTACTTAGTGAATTTATCGTCTTTCAATGACATATACATAAATCAATGAACGAGATAGAGCAAACAGCAGATCGTCAAATATGTCCCACCGTCACTTACCAGGAAAAAACCAAAGGCTGGAGACCAAATTTACTTCTTCTTTTTTCATAAAGACTAGGACTAGTTGCTAGGGGTGTTTAGTTCTCAATCCCATCCAGTCCTACGCATGAACTTGGGAATCGGGACCAATTCCCCATTTCTGGAACTGGGAACCAAACTAACTAGTCGTGGGATGGGACCGGACCGGATCGGACAGACTAGTGTGTGGTTCCCGAGCAATCTAATGGAACAACTGAAAGATTACAATGATGCATTGATGCACCGAATTTCAAGAACTTATTTTTCATTTGAGTGTTTCCTTCCTTTAAAATCAAGCATATGCTCTATACCTGCAAAAAATTCAAAATACTTCAAAAATTATGAGCATGACACATTTCATGAGTACTTCACTAGATCTTAGCTAGGGGTGTGCAACGGGAATCACCTGAACTAGGAACTACATAGATTGACTAGTTTTGGGCGGTTCCCATGGGTGGCAATTCAATTCTCAATTCCTATTCTTGGAATTGGTGATCAATCGATCCGGTTCCCAATTCTAAGTTGGGAACTGAACCAATTGTGTTATATATACACACACTCTTGAAGCCTTAATCTCATATTGAATGGAAAAAGAAAGTAACAAGTAGAATTACTTTTGAAGAAAAAGTTTCGGTGGTCTCTAGGCCACATGTGAAATCGAGAGAAGAAGAAACTAACAAGTAGCCTTCCTCTTTTAAGTAGTAGCGGAACAAGAAGGGCTTGCTATTTAAAGAGGAAGCCTACTTATTAGTCTCTTCATCCATCCAATTTTACATGTGACCAAAAGACCACCAAAACTCTTTCTGTTCTTCATTATTTAAAGAGAAAGTCTACTTGTTAGTTTTTCCTTCCATCTAATGTGAGACTAAGGCTCCAAAAGCCACACCCTCACTCCTCACGCTTGCTCTCTCCTCACTTGCAAGAGACAACGCTTTCCAAGCCTCCAAGAATTTTGCATCGAGCAACGCTCAAAAACTATAAAAGAGATTGTCTATAAAACCCAAATCAAACATGACCTTTAACCATATCCTTTAGCCATATGTCTTTTTGGCTAAGATTTAGAATATGGCCTTTTTGGCTAAGAATTAGCGTGAAATATATGAATTATGATCAATGCTGACTTTTTTCACGGGGGAATGTGTGCAATCGATTCTATTGGACCGCTAGGGAACCAAACTAGATCGATCGGTTTAGAGCATGGCCACTCTTTAGTGAAGAAAAAGAAGAAAAAAGAGTGGCCGATTCCATTGAACTGGACCAAAACCGACAGTCCGATCCGATTCTGAGGGAAACCGAGAATTGGACCGGACCAAGAACTGATCACTCTTATTCTTAGCCAAAGGCCAAGAAAGGCAGACTTCAATAGGCACATAATTTGAATTTTATTCACAACTCCTCTTACGGCCTTTGTATGCTCATTTGAAGGGGAACTCTCAACATTCGCATGGAAAGCTCTAATGACAAGCCATGCGACTTTTCTGGAGGGTTACCTATTCAAAACATATTTTTCTCAACCTTTTGACTAAATATTTGCATCCCAACAACATTGAGAAAATCCTTAATAATTACGAGTTCAAATGATTTTTATTAATAATTTTAAAGAAATAAAATTAAAATTTTAAAAAAAAATCTGTCCGGTTCAGGTGGTTCCATCCTTTGAATCAAGAATTGGACCGCAAATCACCAGTTCCAATTTCATGGAGTAGAGAATAGGACTATCACCCCCGAGTACCGACCAAATTGGTCAGTTAACTCCGATCTAGGCGGTTCCTAGTCCAATCTATTCCTTTTGCTTATCCCTACTTGTTGCTTAAAAGAAAATAATGTCTTCCAGACTTCCACCCCTGCCAAAACAAAACACTACCTTAAATATTGCATCCACATTCACACGTCTATAATCCAAATATCACCCCCCAACCAACTGCCCACTTGGTGGGAAAATTATTTCTTAGGATCAAACCATTCTCTCTATAACATATCAACCGTCAGATTCACGAGACCAATGAACCTAACAGTTCACAAGCTATAGAGACCAATGGTCCTCTCACGTGCAATAAAAGCTCCAATTGGTGGGGAAGGACAGCAAGGAGTTGCGCGCCAAGATCGAAGTTCAAAACTTGGATAAATCTTGACAATGTCAATATTTGTGAATGGAACACACCACAAGCATTGATTCATGATGGCATCAACTAGAACCCAATGTATTTATGATCATGATGAATCCCGTCCATAAAAACTGTACACATGCATGACTTTTCCAACTTCCTTATGTCTTGGTGGATAATGGTTTACATGAAGGAGAAAAGAATATATTATCCTTGAACGACTTATCTTTATCTGCACCAGCTAAAAGCCAAATGCCATGAAAGATAATCTAACCTCCATCACCATATTTCACATGGAAATGATGGTCTTTCAAAAGAAATGACATAATTTCATTTACAAGTGGTCGTAAAGATTGCTAATCCCAGAACCAACTTTTTGTCCCCAATCAAACCTTTATGCAACTATGGTTGTGCTTGCCAAATGAGAAAAGAGATGATGCGAGTTTGGTCTGAAAATAAGTAACAATTTTAAGTTTTCCCTCCTCTTCCTGTCCAACAATTTTAAAATTATAGATTTTTTCTATTAGGAGAGGTGGGAAAATCTAAAATTTTTCTTCATTGTCCACCCAAATTTTCACTCCACGTTTGAAAAGCAAGTTCTTGCCCAACGACTACTTCAAAACCAAGGGTCAAGACATCAAAAAAGGATCTTCGTTACTGATTAACTCACCGTAGTTTGTATAGGCAATAAAGGGAGTGAGTGCTTACAATGGACTAAGCTCGAGGTGGAAATTACTATCTTGATCAACACCTAATACAACATGTCTTGGCATGATTATACAAATAATGCTACTATATGAAAGACTTTGGAGAGCATAACAGGTAAAATGGTATCAGATTCAAAACATGAAAGCATAGAAGAAAATGAATAGATGATGCACACGAGATCCAATTACTTATGGACTAAAACCACTTGCTACACATCAACCACCAATTAAGTAAATAAAGAAAAAATGGAGTATTCAGAAAGGCATCAGGTTTCCAAGGTGAAGTAGCATCACATATAAGTTCAAACGGACAAACCGATTAGCTGTAGTAAGATTCATCACCTGTCCAGCTACTTCAAAAGTTCATGATATTCAGGAGCAAAAGATTGTGTAAATAAAGATGGAAAACCACTTTCTCTATTGTTTTGTAGAGTTAAGACTTTGAAAATTGGTAGAGGCATGAGCAGAAATAAAGACGTTTCTTCAAAATCAGGAGCAAAAGATGTGTAAATAACAAGATCCAACATGAAGGGCCATCCAGCATATTCAATTATATTTGCAGTAGCTCATAATGTCTTGCCATCCATTGGCTCTTATGCAATTACCCAACTTAAAACTCTAATTTCATTGAACTGAGAATACGATCATCCTCGTTCAAAAATGGCCATATTAAATATAAACATATTAGTGAATACATTGCATGGATAGAGCAACAATCAGCAGCACCATACATCTGTTCCATTATCACAATTAGAGATAGAATTGGCCAAAATTGAATTAAAAATCCTCTCATCAAAACTCATAACTTGCATCACTAGAAAAGTTAGATATCTGACCAGCCATATTATTAATGAAAATTGCAACTGTCGCATCCACACCGTCCATGGACATGGAACACATGTGACCGGCATGTGTAAGCCATGCCAATGGACATGGAACACATGTGATTGGTGCATGTAAGCCATGCCAATGAACGGCATGAATACAATAGGTACAATTGTCATCAAGTTCGCATCTCATCAATGCAACCATTAACATAGCCACCATTATCATAATTTTCTGACAATAATGAACATTCCTTTCAATCCAACTATTATCTAGTATAATTTGTCAAAGAAGCAATTCCCCCACCTTAATTGCCTTTTTAGGCTTATATTTGGGAAAAGGAGTGTAGAAAATTGGGAAAGAAACACAAATTTTTGCAAAGAGGAGACGAAAAGTTGGAAATATTTCGCAAATTTTCACCCCTCAAGTCCTCACAAAAATTCAAATTCTTTCCAAATTTTCAGGACTTCTATTTTGCGGACCCCATCCACTCCTTTCCCAAATACAAGTTTTAGAAGGTATTAAGTAAATGTAGGATCAATATTTTATTGACAAGACGCCATGCTATTGACAATAAAGCCACCCCTTATACAACTTGATTATTAAAATAACACCATACTACAATTAAGGTTTAACTTTTCTAAAGGCATCATTCAAATTGAATTACCAATACCACACTAGAAACTAAGGGTGAGCAAATCGGTCTGGTCTCAAGGGGTGCCGGTCTCTAGTTCCCAATTCAGATCGGGCTGATGATTATTATTTTTATTTCTTCAGAATTATTAAAAAATAATTTTCACTCTTAATATTTAAGAATTTTCAGACAAAAAACCAAAAAATGCATGCTTTGGTTGGAGTATGACTTGATGACTTTTATGCCCAACTCCCCTCACATTATTTGTGTGACCATTTGACGTGTAAGACTTTTGGCATTCATATGGAGGGCTCGACGAAACAATAGAGACAAGCTAAGAGTCCAAAGAGAAGTCGTGAATAAAATTCAAGTCATGCTGCATCCAAAACATGACTTTCTTGACATTTTAGCTAAAATTAACTATAATATTACTTAAGTGTGAAGTTCACACAAATTTTGTGGCAATTTGATATTTTCATGGGTAAAGAGCAAATGCTTGATTTTAAAGGGGAAGAGAAATTGATTTATTATTAATTCAATTGATTTGATTGAGGATTGGTTCCCATTTCTATGATCAAGAATCGAATTGAATAGTCGTGAAACTAGGAACCAAACCAGACTGCTAGTCATAGAATTGAATTCGGACCAGACCGACTAGTCGTGGAATTGAGAGCCAAACCAATCCACTAGTCATGAGTCCAATCCAGTTCCCGATCATAGAAATGGGGAAGGACCAATCCGGTTCTTAAGTGGAATCGAACCAGATTGGGGTCCAATCACCCCTGCTAGAAACTAACAATCCCAATTTTATGAATATCTTCAATAAATTTAACCTTTGGAAACCAAACACATCACAGCCATTTGATTTATGATGGATTTAGACAATATCCACTATAGGCAATGACTGATCCGATCCACAAAGAACAATTATTTCAGATTTTAGCAACTGCATGTCGTCAAGGTTAATATAGGTTTACAAAAGGGAGAAAAGATAGGTAGTCCCAAGACTACCTAACGCTTGCAATTAGTTTATGTCCGAGCGTCATCCATAATGACATGACAAAGCTTAATAGCAAGTTCTTTAGAAATAGGTAATCCCAAGACCACCTAACTGTTTACCCTATTGAAACCTTTAATCCTGCAAGCTCTCAAAACATGTCAGCGCCGAAAGAGCATGAAAATCTTCCCTAGATTTGAATTTAATTGAGAATGTGAATTGAATCATCTAGTGAGTTCCAAAATCTAGCAAACCAGTAATCCATGATACTAGTGCAAGAAAGAACTTCAACAATGGCGCATAATGGAGAAATCTAAATCTGCAGATATCATTCTCGACAGATTACTTCAACACCATGGCCAGACCATCGAATTCTAATTAAACCATAACAAAAACACAGAGGGGAAAGGCAAGTAAAGGACTAAGTCCCACAAAAGCAAGCAAGAATCAGTCGACAAATGTTCTTACTTCAAGTCCAAAAAGGAGCAAAACACTAGTAGGGCATCAGTTCTCCAAGGTGATAGCATCAAGATAAATTCAGACGCAAATTACCCATTTGTTAATATGAGATTCATCACCTGCCCATCTACAGAATGGTCGAGCAATCACAGTAAAAACCCGCCTGCTCTCGCAGTTTTTGGAAAAGTTCGGTTCTTTGAGCATCAATACAAACACAAAAAAAGGTTTTTAACAAGTTAATGGAAGAGAAAGCGGAGCTAGCAGCGATCGGAACCTGTCGGGATTCACGATAACATCACGCTGTTGTAAGTCAGTGGATTGACAGACATGAATTTCTATCGTCACCTCGCTTCAGCTCAGCTCCCCATTTCGAAACAACCCACGCAAAGATCGAAACAGCCACACCAAAATAAAAGAAAAGGGAGACCGACAGAGAGGCAAACGAACAAACACACAAGCCCATATTCAAAATCGAATATATTAGCAGAAAGAAGCAAGGAAGAACGAAACCGCGAGGGATTTGAAGAGACCGAAAGAGAGGAGGCGTGAACTCAGAACTTCTTAGAGGGTTGTGCGACCGTCACGGACGGATCCCAAAGACGAGACCGTCTCCGGTACACGAGATAATCAGTTCATCATTGCTGAACCTCGTAAAGTTTCGAGCTTTAGCAAAGAGAAACGCTTGAACATAGACAAGAAAGACGACAAGATCCGACATTTGAAGCAGAAGCGGCGCCGAGTATGTGCCTATAGCAACGCGGAAGAAGGAAACTGGAAGGAAGAGAAGCGGAGGAAGGAGGCAAGGTGAAATGGGAAGGAGAAAGAGGGGGTTTATATAGATGGGGAATGGGGTTAGGGTGGCCTGCGGCGGCCAACAAAACCCTAGAGATTTTGTGAAACTTCCCATTTTTCTTTTCCGGAGAATAAGATTGGAAACGGAGAAAGATTTTTGCATTTTTTTAGATTCCATGTATTAGGACCACTAATGAGGAAATATGAGATCCTTGTTGAGATTTATTGACATAGGAGCCGATTTTACATGCTATCGGGAAATATGAATTCGAGGTGTACCTTCTTTAAAAGTTTTCAAAACTCGATTTTATTTTAAATTATCTTATAAATCGAATCATTTTGACCTAATTGATTATTGAAGTGACATTTATTTCTCAAAGTTCTCATCTTTTCCTAATTAACCTTTGGACTCGGCTCACTGATCTACTAAGCTCATCAGTCATCACTATTGAAATTCCTTGAAGTCGTTTCCCGTTTCATCCTAAGTGACATTTTTTTTCTGATGGGTTTGGCAATACTTTACCCTTTAAGACTATTTCTCGAGGCGAAAGACTCTAACTTAACAAACTTTGATTGAAAGCAAATTGTGAGTAAAATACTCACATAAGATTAAATTCTAAAATGAGGTGAAAAAACAGATGCTGTCCATGAAGGAGACAAGATAGGTACCTGCCAAGATCGTGCAACCTCTTGACAAGGCGGTCGGGCTTCCAACTTCCCAAGCAAGATATGCCTCACTTGGATCGATTTCCATACGCAAGGAGCTCACCAGCCTTGCCAAGGTCTTGCAACTCCAAGGCAACTCGCCGAAGCATGGTGGTGGCACCGATGCATCTCTCTCTCTCATGAACAAATCGAAGAAGATGAAGGTAATCTTGAAATTATGACAAGTCTATGAGAGTAAAATGGGGATAAAAAGTTAGCTTAATTGAAAGGAAGTTGCTTTCTTTAAAAGTTTCCTGGTCACAGTAACGTACCTGTCTTGATTTTTGTGATTTGCCAAGGCAACTTTAATTTGAAGTATTCAAAAAAAGGTTTACCATAAAAAAAAAAAAAAAAAAAAAAAAAAAAAAAGAACAACATCACAACTTCCAACCCCCGCACTTTAGAGCCGAGGTTACTTTGTAAAGTATTCCCAATACACAAATTTCATCTAATGATATAATGCAAACCCCACTGATATTACCGATTTATCAAATGCTTTTCGGCCCTCTACATTAAGAGTTTTACTCTTAAACTGATACAAAAACCGATCGTGTTAACCTTACCTTCCGAATTCCAATTTTATCCGCATCTACTAATTTTCCAGACTTACACACAATGTCGCTAGTTTCTTCGAGGTGCAAATGATGATAATAGTGGCATGACCGGGACTGGCCTCACATAAGGAGCTCAAGGATCCTAGTTCAGCAAAAGGAAGCTCAAGAATCCTAGAGCCGTGGAAACTTTCAAATAATGGTTGAATCTATATAAACATGATATGTTGACAACTTGAATCTAGATCAATACTGAAGACTATAAATAAATCAAGAAAGGTTTTTCAGGGAAATTGACTCAAATTATAAGCAATGACCCATAAGACTTATCATTCATCAACCTGGCATTCTAGTCAATGCGCACTTTGCAAATTGACGTAAGCAATTTGCTAGAGATCTCTCTCATTTTCAAAAGGTAAAACGACCTTTTTGATAGTTGTTTATTAGATATCTAGCTTTGCAGCACACTCATTGCAACATCTTCATAACTGGAGTACCCGCCTACTTCTAAATGAATAAGTATTTCAAGAGTATAGTCCCTCCTCTCACATAAAAGACTACTGAATAAGGCTGTTAAACATTACAATATGCAGTCTCCGGTAAAATAAGCCAAAGTTTACTTTCATTGGACCGTGGCATCTTAATTCCATGATCCCATTGTGTAATTATCAATCATGAGCTCAGATTAATTGGCATCAGTAAGGCCTGAATAACCTTCTCGGTTGCATCCTTTGTCAAGCACTGAGGGGTATCAAATTAAATGAGTGTTGCTTATTTGGCCAGTAACGGACTAAACGAGCTTGGCATCTTAACATTGCAGTTTCTTCTGGTGGCAGGGTGAGGATGTTTCTTCTGGAGAAAACATTTCACTCTCTGCCAAGCGCATACCCTAGCAACAAAGTACTTTTGACAACTTACCATAGGACTTAAGGAGATCCAGACATACAATTAGGTTAGGTAGCGAGGTGGAACAGCACAACATTAGGAAAAAAAAAACAAAAGAAAAAGATGGTATAATTAGTTGGAAGCGATAACTACACACCTCCACGTGAAACAAAGCCTTACAGCTTCAGCTTCCGTGGACAAAAACTGTGTCTGCACACTACTCCTACCTCCTGTTTGAAACTTCAGCAGTGAAGCAGTGAAATATGGCCTATTATGGCACTGCAGGAAGTTGATCCGCCAGTTAATTTCTTTGGCAGAGGGATGCATCAGTCAGAAGCCTGTTGAAAAGTTCAGAGCAGTTGTCAAGATGCGTTAGAAAGAGGAGATTATGCTTATGAAACAAAGTCTGAAGTACGCTTCCTCACTAGGACATCAGTTCAGTTTCCATGAGGCAAAGTATGCAACATTCGCCCATCAGGGAGAGGAGTGAGGAGACGAAAGGTCCTAATACCTCTCGAGAAGAATGAATTTTTGAGAGAGAATTAAGCTGGTTGCTTTCCATGTTTGCTAGTAACTGGATCGCCGTTTGCAGATGAGGAGCACTGCACAAGTTATTACAGAAAACATTGAGTTGACATGGTTTGTACTATAATACTCCCATGGCCATTATCAACATGCAAAAAGTAAGAAGAAGAGAGATGGCCACAATTGTTTTGCAGCCTCAATTTCAAATTGCCAAAAAAGAAGAAAAATTCAACTGATTAGGAACAATCACTGTATAATAGCAGTTCTTAAGCACGTCTTTCACAAGGTATTAGTCAGTTTTTTCCGTTATGCAGAAAAAAATCTGCTACTATATTACATCATTCAGAAAATAATACCAAATATCAACGGTGTTAACCTTTGCAAACTAGTCTCCATGTGTGCATCCAGAGATGAAATTACCCGAGGCATCTCCTCCAAGACCTACACCAAAAAATGTAAGTTCATAATGGCATAAGCACTCTTTAAGTGGAGGAACACCACTCTTATCAACCAAGCCAGATCTATATGCATACTTGCCCAGTATTCCCTATTGTTGCTGTCTTCGCCAGAAGTTTCTTGGGAAGCATCATTAGCTGGGCCTGAGGAACATGCCGAGAAAGAATTTACAATGAATAGCACAAGAAAAACCACACATTGAAATCAGAACCTTGAAGCTGACCAGCCAGTTAAAAAACATTTAAGAACCAAAATGATTCTCTGAGACAACTACATACTTAATTTGAAGAAGAACTGAGGAAATTCATGAGGCGATGGATTTCAATCCTCTGTGAAATTGGATTGTTGCGTGACTAGCACTAAATTTAAGTTTGATACAAAACATTGCTGTGAAGATTCCGGTCTCAGCACAAATTAAGTCCATACTCTTGCCATTGCTCAAGTCACCAAGGGGTGGTTCATGCCTGGACTACAAACAATTCAGTCGAACTTCTTTCGCCAACACTCGAACCGACTCATGCCTTTGGATCGACAAAGACAATAGGCTTTTGCACAAAAAACTTAGATATGGGCAAATGTCATGAGTTAGCCTCGTAACTGGGACACATTAGTTTCCTAATCTGGATCTTAATCTGATAAGCAAAGCTTGAATCCTGCATATTTCAGGTACAGGAAAAAGAATCTATCCCTACGATTACCCAAGAGAACAATATCGGTACCAACCATCGAAATTAGCTGCATTGCAATCACTTGACCACTGAGATTCCACGCAGCAAATGAAACGAGACAACTCACTCGGTCCTTGCTACATTTCACAGGAAAAAGCAACCTCGTCGTTTTTTTTCGTATCGACAAACCATTGGAGAATCATTCCCGTGATGCCAGCTTCAAGCTAACACCTTAGAGCAAACCCAGAAAAATATCTGATCCCGTTCCTTTATAAGCCCACGTCCTTGAATTGAATAAAAGAACAACACGGATTGTTAACACGACGCTCCGGCCAGCCGCATCAAGGTATCGAGGTCGAAAAAAGCAAACGGTGCCGGCATCCTCATCTCCCACATTTTCAGCTCATAGAACTTTACGTATGCGAATCAGGTTCACAGCTTGCTAGAACCAGACATGATCATGATCGAGAGATCGAGAGAGAGAGAGGAACAACCTGGGAAGGAGAGGACTGTTGCATGAGGTGGAGGAGATTGGAGGTGGACTGGACGCCTTGCGATATTTGATCGGCGACGATGGCTTTCGCGCCCTTTTCTCTGGTGCTGCTTCCTCTTCCGCTCGCTGCTGAGGTCGCCATTGCTCGATCCGCACCCACCTGCTTCTTCTTCAGTGCAGAGAGAGAATATGGATTGGATTTTGCATGGATTTTTAAGACGGGAGGTTTTAGGAAATGAACAATAAGATTTGAAAGGAGAAGGTTGGGGGTTCAAATTCCCACATTCTCAAGGGATTAGAGTGGGGACAATTTCATTTTAGGAATAGGTTTCGACTCTCACGCATTGCAAGAAAGCAGGGCAAAAGTTTGAGGGTGAGTGTTAGAATAGGATTAGCGTAGGATCGACAAAAAAAAAAAAAAATCCTTTTTGTTTTTATGAAATTTAATATTCAATTTTTAAAAATAAAAATTAATAAAAAGAGAGACCGGATGCTCACATGAGAGAAGAGAAAGCATAGACGTGGACCTGCCAGTGGACAGCGTCGAAATGTGACTCGTTCAGAGCACCAACGACGTTGTCCCTTCAGGTACTCAATATTTTCTCCCCAACGATGCCATGCTAAGGTCATGCGACCTTAGACCTCAAAGGTTGCGTGACTTCTATCAAGACCATCCGAAGGTCGTGACACCTCGAGCCTTGCTAGAGGTCATGGGCATTAGTTTTGCGATGTCACTTCGAGGTCACGACACCTCTGGTCTTGCAGAGGTTTTTGTTAGTGCCAAGTCTAAATCATTAGCGCTACATTTAGTTTGTCGGTCGTTCTACATGCACAGAAATATGAAGATGAGGGTAAAAGTGAAATCTAGATAATTTAATGAGGGAAAAGTTTGTTAAAAAAAAAAAAAAAAAAGATCATTAACCTTTGAGAGCAGTATTGTTATAATGGGGCTTGCATTGGACATAAAAACTTTAGAAATAATAAATTTGGCCTCAAGGGTCATTGCATTTTCATTGCCAAACACTTCCAGCATTTTGCAGCTGTGCTGAACGCAGCAGGAGAATGACCCAAAGGCCAGAACGGTTCGAATAAGATTCAACAAAATAACAAAGAAAATAGGACATTCGGAAAAGATTAATTGGGGACTACATGAGAGAATTACTATGTTTTATTGCTTCTCATAAATTCCAATCTTTTCCGACACAATATTCAAAGAATAAGGCTTCGCTTATTTCTCGAAAAATTTATGATTTGGAAATGTTTTATAAAAAAAAGATTATTTGTATCGCTTACAAAATGAGCGAATGAAAAATATTTTTATCATTCACGTAAATACTTAGACATAATTTGTTATCGATAATGAAAATATTTTCCATTGACTAATTATTGAATTGTTCCCAATTTAGACCCGAATTTTTAATTGTGCAAATTTAATTCTAACTTTTTTTTATTTGTGCCAATTCACTAAGACTAAGTTAGCATCAATGCAATATATTTAGGACTTTTTGATTTTTTTCCCAAAAAAGGGAAGAAAAGAAAAAATAAATTTTTTATGAAAAATAAAAAAAATTTATCCACGTGACTGCCAACCTTACCACTTAAAATGGTTGGTATCCACATTATTCATGTTAACAATTTTCAACCAAAATTGGCCGAAATGATTTCATTAGCAAATCATCAAAAAATTTTAGACTAGACTGATCAAATTAATTACCTCGCAATGAATTTAGGATATTTTTGATAATTTTTCCTTTTCTTGGCAGGAGCAGGGCTCTGTTATCGTCAAGGATCCTAGAGCCATGGAAACTTTCACATCATGGTTGAGTCTATATAAACATGAAATGTTGACAACTTGAATTGGATCAGTACTTAGACTATAAAGAAATCAAGAAAGATTTTTCAGGGAAACAACCTCAGAAGTTTAAGCAGTGACCCATCAAACTTGTCATCAACCCGGGATTCTAGTTGATGCATCCTTTGCAAATTAACACAAGCAATCCCGTAGAGATGTCATGCAAAGTGCAGATCCAGCACAACTTATCTACAGATCTGGAAAAAAAAAAGTTCTTAGACCACTACTAAGTTTCAAGAGTAAAATAACTTTTTGAAAGATGGTGTTTAGTATATATCTAGCAGGTGCAACACACTCATTGCAACATCCCCTCGACTGTAGTACCCGACCACTTCTAAGTTTTAAGGTACAATAGCTTTAGTAACAGTTTGCCAAATACACAAATTACTACACACGTCACAGTACATAAACAGCAATGAGAAACACATGAATAAGTATTTCAGGAGTATAGTCCCTCCTCTCACATAAAAGACCACTGAATAAAGCTGTAAAACTTTACAATATGCTCAAGAGTCTCCAGTAAAAGACCATTGAATAGTTGCATGATCCCATTGTGTAATTATCAATCAGGAGCTCAGATTAATTGGCATCAGTAAGGCTCGAATAACCTTCTTGGTTGCATCCTTCGTCAAGCTCATAGGGGCATCAAATGAAATGAGCGTTGCTTATTTGGCCATAACGGATCAAACAAGTATGGCATCTTTAATGTTGCACTCTCTTCTGGCAGCTGAGTAGGATGTTTCTTCTAGAGAAAACATATCACTCCCCACCAAGACTGCATATGCTAACAACACAATATTCTTGAAACTTACTGAGATTCAGACATACAATTAGGTTGTGAGGTGGAACAGCACGACCTTAGGAAAAAGAAAAAGAAAAAGATGGACGTTATAAGCAGTTGGAAGAGATAACTGCACACCTCCACATGCAACAAAGCCTAACAGCCTTAGTTTCCGATGACAAACACCCTGTCTGCACACTTCTTCTATCTCCTGTTTAACACCTCAGCTGTAAAGCAGTGAAACACAGTCAATTATGGCACTTCAGGAGGTTGATTTGCCTGTTGATTTCTTTGGCAGAGGGATGCGTCAATCGGAAGCCTGTTGAAAAGTTCAGAGCAGTTGTCAAGATGCAGTAGAAAGAGAAGATTATGAGAGTGAGACAGAATCTGAAGTACACTTCCAACAGTAGGACATGAGTCCAGTTTTCAGTGGCAAGGTGTGCGAAACAATTGCAACCACATTTTTTGCCCGTTGAGGAGAGGAGTGAGGAGAGGAAAGGTCCTAATACCTCTCGAGCAGAGTGAACATTCGAGAGAGAATTAAGCTGGTTGCTTTCCATGTTTGCTAGTAACTGGACCACCGTTTGCAGATGAGGAACACTGCAAAAGTTATTACAGAAAACATCAAGTTGACATGGTTCATACTACAATGCTCACATGGCCTTTATCGACATACAAAACGTAAGAAGAAGAGAGATGGCCACAATTGTTTTGCAGCCTCAGATTTCAGATTGCCAAAAAGATAAAACATACAACTAAATGGGCATAATCACTGTACATATAGCAGTTCTTAAGCACATCTTTCACAAGGTTAGTCAGTTTTTTCCATTATGCAGAAAAAAATTACTGGTATATTACATCTATTACTTAATTCAGAATATGATACCAAATATCGAAGGCGTTAACCTTTGCAAACTAGTCTCCACGTGAGCATCCAGAGCTGAAATTACCCGAGGCATTTCTTCCAAGACCTACACCAGAAAATGGAAGCTAATAATGGCATCAGCAGTCCAAGCGGAGGAACACCACTCTCAATCAACAGAGCCAGATTTATCTGCATACTCGCCCAGTATTCCCTATTGTTGCTGTTTTTGCCAGAAGCTTCTTGGGAAGCATCATTAGCCGGGCCTGGGGAACATGCCGAGAAAGAATTTACAATGAGTAGCACAAGAAAAACCACACATCGAAATCAGAACCTTGAAGCTGACCAGCCATTCAAAACACATTTGAGATCTAAAAGATTCTCTGAGACAACTATATACTTAATTTGAAGAACAACTGACTAGCATCAAATTTAAATATCATACAAAACATTGCTCTGAAGATTCCAGTCTCAAAATATTTATGTCCATAATTCTGCATTGCCCAAGTCACTAAGGAGTGGTTCACGCCTGGACTACAATCATTTCAGTTGAGCTTCTTTCACCAACACTTCAGTCAACTCATGCCTTTGTGAGGACTAGAACAGTAATAGGCATTTGCATACCAACTTAGATACAGGCAAATGTTATAAGTTATTCTCGGGATAGGGACACATCAGTTTCCTAATCTGGGTTTTAAGCAGATAAGCCAAAAGCTTAAATGCTACATACGAATGGTCCCGAGCACTGTCCAGCCATATTTCCAAGTGCATTAAAAAGAATCAATTCCTAGATTTCTCTTTCATCTTCCTTTGTTGCATCTGTTTTCTGTCAAAAAAATTTACCTGGGACAACAATCGGTAAGCATTCACCAACCACTGAAAAATAGCTGCATTGCAATCGCTCGACCACTGCAAATCCGAACGGCAGATGAAAAAGAGACAACTGACCCAGTCCTCATTACATTTCACAGGACAAAGAAACCTTGCCATCTTCAACGTATGGACAATCAACTTGGAGAATCATTTCCTCAGTCGCCAGATTCAAGCTTAAACCTCGAGAACCCTCTTACTCCTAAAAACTACTACAGCAGAGCAAATCCCCAAAATTATCCCAATCCCACTCCTTTATCAGCCCACACCCTCGAATTGAATAAAAGAACAACACCAGATTGCTAATCGACGCTCAAGCCGCAAAATTGTATCAAGTTGATTTTAAAAAAAAAAAGAAGCAAACAGTTCTAGCGTCTTCAGCCACCAGAACTTGCTCCATCTCCATAAAATCACACTCGGACGGATCCCGTCTCTACGTACTTGAGATGCCTCTACGTATGCGAATCGGACTCACCAGCTTGCTAGAACCAGACACGATCATGATCGAGAGAGAGGAACAACCTGGGAAGCAGAGGACTGCTGCATGAGGTGGAGGAGATTGGAGGTGGACTGAACGGCCTGCGATATTTGATCGGCGACGATGGCTCTCGCGCCGCCTTCTCTGGTGCCGCCGCTCTCTCTTCCGCTCGCCGATGAGGTCGCCATTGCTCGATTCGCACCGACCTGCTTCCTCTCCTTCTTCGGCCCCGTTTGGTTCAACTTTGGGGAAATGCAATGGCATTTCCCCAAGTATCTTGGGGAGAATGGGCATTTGGTGAATGCTGAAGTGTTTGGGAACTCATTTTTTGGTCCAGCATTTTGCAAAGTAGCTTTGAGGTGAAAAACAAAAGGAAAAAAAGAAAAGGAAAAAGGAGGGGGAGATGACGCGCAGAGGAGGGGGAACGAGTGGGAGGCGGGGAGGCAATCGGAGCTGGTGGGGGAGGCGGCCGGTGGCTGTGGTGGGGGAGGCGGCCGGTGGCAGTGGTGGTGGGGAGGCGGCGGGTCGCGCGACCCACGCACCGCCGTCGCGCGGGTCGCGGTCTCAGGCGGCGTCGCCTGGGTCGCGCGACCCACGAACCGCCGTCCTGTGGGTCGCGCGCCCTCAGGGCGACGCCGCCTAGGGCCGCGCGACCCACGCACCGCCGTTGCGTGGGTCGCGTGGCCTCAGGGCGACGCCGCCTGGGGCCGCGCGACCCACGCACTGGCGGTGCGTGGCGACCGGATCTAGCCGACCAAGCACTGCTCAGCCCGTCGCGTGGGTCGCGCGACGCCGCCTGAGGCCGCGACCCACGAGACGGCGGTGCACGGCGACTGGATCTGGTCGGCTGAGCACCGCTCAGCCCGTCGCATGGGTCGCGCGACGCCGCCTGAGGCCGCGACCCACGCGACGGCGGTGCGCGGCGACCGGATTTGGTCGGCTGAGCACCGCTCAGCCCGTCGCGTGGGTCGCGTGACCCAGGCGACGCCGCCTGAGGCTGCGACCCACGCGACGGTGGTGCGTGGCGACGGCGGTGTGTGGCGACGGCGGTGCGTGGGCGACCAGCTCCGGCCGGTTGAGCTCCGATGGCTAAGCTTCGGTCTTGAAGAAACGAGGAAGACGATGAACAGTTACTTTTGAGGGTAAAACAGGCAAACTCAATTATCAAAGAGGGTAATATCGGAAGAGAGAAAATTCATTAAACCCTCCTTCAGCATTCCGAAAATGCTGAATGCCCAAAGCAGGTCCCCACCTGCTTTGGGCTTTCAGCATTCCACTAAGATTGGAATGCTAGCATTCCCCCAAGTATGCCTCCAAATGCCGAACCAAACGGCTTAAATTTTTCCCAGGGGCTTTCGGGGCTGAAAGCCCCTTGGGAATGCTGAACCAAACAGGCCCTTCTTCTTCACTTGAGAGAGAGAGAGAGAGAGAGAGAGAGAGAGACACCGGTCCAACCCGGCCGGCTCAGATGCATGGTCCGAACCGTCTCCCAGACCGATGAATGGAACCGTTGGGCCGGTCGCGCAGGCTCCTACATTTTTGGAGAGGTATAGAAGGATCTGAGGGCTGAAATCATTCGAGTAAAATTCAATCAAGAAACAAAAAATTCACCAAAAAGAAAGATGAAGAAACGAAAAAGAAACATGTTCGAAATCAAAGAGTTTACTGTGATAGACATTTTGCTTATCATTGGCAATGAAATTGATCGTGATTAGTATGTCTCGATATAATTCGCAACCTATTTTTGGTTGCATAAGCATATGTTATTGTTTTCTAAATTTGAAGAATTGAGGTACACAACCCAAGAGTCTGGGAATTGGGAGTTGGTGCTATTAGTGTTACCGGTGTAGGGTTCGACTTTTGCGTTCGACTTTTGCATTCTTTAATGGGACAGAGGCAGAAGTCAAAGAGATGAGGATTGGAATTAAGACGCCACGCTTGAGAAGGCAAAAGTATGAAAGGAAAACGAGAGTTAGAAATAGAATCAATCAAAAAAAATAAAATTTGATTGACGGAATCTCGAACACAACATTGAGTTTCTGTTGATCAGTGGTTGGTAACATTATGGTTCATTTGGCATTGATTGGTACATTTTAAAAGCAAAGTTAATGCAAGTCTCTCGTAACTCATCTTCCTTAAATTTGTGCAAAACATGAGTTTCTTTTGTTCCTTGTAACTCCCTCTCTCTCTCTCTCTCTCTCTCTCAGAATGAGTAAATCTTCAAGGTCGATGAAAGCCTATATGAACAACCGAAAACCTCCAGCTCATGAAGCAACCACGAACAAATCTCCGAGCAGGAGCAGAAGAACAGATCAGGCACAAGCTGCGGCGAAAGCAGAGAAAATAGCTTGGCCAACATGGTATCGGCACTACCCGCGTTGTTGCTTCTGACCTTCTCAGTGGCCGTGATGGCCTTCGCGCCCGATCCGTCTCCGACCGCAAGCCTGGACATCTCTGGCCAAAAGTTTCTGGCCTTGGGGAATCCGACCAAATGCTGGAAGTTCATTGGAGACGTACAGGGGTGTACCGAGCAGCTCGTGAAGTCGCTGGTGGAGAAGAAAGTCCAGTTCTTGCCCGCCTGCTGCCAGGTCATCGGCGGCCTCCCCAGAAACTGCTTCACATGGATCTTCCCCTTACCCATCATCGGCATCTCGTTCAGTGACCAGGTCATCAAGTTCTGCAACAGTTTGATTGAAGAAAAGCCTCTCACTGCTTCCTAGATTTTGGCAGCAGAGTTTGATCATGGAATTTCGTGGTGTTTCTGTCTAGTAGCATCCCTTCCGCCTTTCAAGTAGTGTCGGTTCCAGGCCACGAGTTAAATGAATAAACAGAAAGGTTTTTCTTGATTTTAGCATGAGAGACGACAGGTCCCTATCGAGTTATGTCGTTGATGTAAGTTGGGGTTTTTCATGATATAGAGATCTGTTGCTTGCTTTTTTGACATTCCATGCAACTTCCGTGCATTTTTTTGGTAACGTGCATGCTTTCCCCGACGATACACTTGTGCAAGAGCAGCAGTCCTTTGTCGCCGGGTTAACTATATTCAAACGGCCGCAATTTGTATGCAACAGAGCAAGAGAAGAGACTTAATAGCATGATGCAAGCTGATCGATAGCTGTCTCCCGTTAGAAGCTCACGGATCCTGGTTCAGCAAACGGAAGCCCAAGGATCCTAGAGCCACGGAAATTTTCACATTATAGTTGAGCTTATATAAACATGAGATGTCGAGAACAGGAATCTGGATCAGTACTTAGGATGTAAAGAAATCGAGAAAGAATTTTCCGCGAAAATGGCTCAGAAGTTTAAGCAGCAACCCATCAAACTTATTATCAATCCAGCATTCTAGCTGATGCATCCTTTGCAAATTAACATAAGCATTCCAGTAGAGATCACAGGCAAAGTGCGGAGCCAGCACTAACTTATCTACAGAGATAATAAAGTTCTCGGCACCCACAGAGGCATAAGAAAAAACTTGGATGAATGATGCCTCGTGCTTGGGCTCTGAAAGCAGTTTGCTGTGTTGAAGAATAGATCATCTCAGTCTCTGTGGGAAACATGTAAAATAACCAGTCACAGCAAAGGCTACCACCACACAAAGGCAGATGGCCAATCTGTTAGTTTCGTGAACCCATTGAGCAAGCAAACATAACCAAGACTAACTCATCAGAGTAGCATTTTGGGTTCGGTATTTGAGTATAGGTATCAAGGTTTTCTGGAGGTAAAACAAAGCGAACAATGAGATGATCGAATCAGATCTAGAATACTTGTGTCACCCTCCTGAAACGAAAATCAGACAAATAAGAGACAAAAGGCAAGGATATGGTAAAGCTCAAACCAATTTATTTGTGCATTTTCTCAAACTGATCATACGTCACTTTTGTACATGGAGTTCGATATTACAGATATTTTCAGTAGAATTTGACCGCTCCACAAAAGAGGAAAGCAGCATTAAAAGACATTCCGCTTGTTCTACATCAAAGCAAGCTTGTCACATAGTCAAAATGGTCTTTCAAAGAAATTGAAACCCCCTTAATCCTCAAGGATCCACAGCAACAGGTGAAGTATTAGGCGGCGGCAATTCAGAGATGGACATGAGCTCTGACCTGTACTTCTCGGTGTTGTCAACATTAGTCACTGCATCATCATTTGCAATGATGCAGCGTTTAGGTTGAACATTCATATTGACAGGGTTATCTGGTTCTGTATAAGAGATTGCGATAAGTGACTCCCGAGTCAATTCGTCAGCAACCTCCTTGCACGGTGATGATTTGTTATCCATATACTATAAACTTTTTCCTGCAATATAAGAAACACTCCCGTCTCTTCAAAATAGCTACATGGGTAACTTAACGGCACAAAGCAAAATAAAAATTCCGAAGCCTTTCATGGTTTTTAAATGCATAATCTATAGCTACAATCTGGCAAAAACTAGTCGTCCACATTTAATGAGCTTAAATCATGTTACAATTTCTCAAGTTTTTCTTGTTTTCCTTTATTGCGGCAGTTGTAAAGGTCCATAAATTTTAACCTCCAATGCTACTGCTCAAGACTAGCACTAAGGTAAGGCATTAAATAGATCCACTATACTACTAAGGCCCTTTCTGGCATCTCACTGAATCCAGTCGAAGAACTAGAACACCACCACGGCAGTACTTCCCTCTCAATGACCCGATAAAAAAGACTATCATACTCGGCGACATAAGATAAAAGAAGACCCGCTTCGTCTCGACAATGCGATCCGAGCTCCGACTCCATCGACACATCATCAAAAGGAGCAGGCAGACGTCCAGCATCCCCTTTCAATTGAGAAAATCAAGCTCCTTGTACCTCGATTCGAATTCGGGCAATCTACCCACAAACAGATACAAGATCGAAACGAATGCAAGTTTTCAGAGTCACCCCACATCCGACTTCACGTAGAAAAAGCTCAACGGAACCCTCTATTTAGATTCCCAAGCTCAGAACGCGCAAGCATCGAGAAAAGACAAGTCAAAGAAAAGAACTTGCGGCTACGCAAGAAAAACCCCCAAAGAGGATAAAACCCTAGATCGCAAAATTGGGACGAAGACAGGAAAAACCCCAAATCGAGCCAATCGAACATCGAACGGATGAAACCACAGCGTAGGATCATCCGAAGAGCGGACAGCGACGAAGGTTTGGAACCAGGAAGACCGTTCTTACCGGCTTCCACCTCATTTTCTTGCTAGATTTTCCCGGGAAAATAGCAGGAAAAACTAGCAGGAAAATGAGATTGAAGCGGATCAACTGACACATATAGCCCAAAAGGAAATAGATAACCGCGAGACAAAAACGCGAATTCAAATTGGAATTTGAGACACAGAAAATCGTACCTCAAGCTTTCCGGGGCGTACGACCGACGGCGATTTGGGGGCCTTTTGGTCCGCGAGGCCAGAATTTATAAGGAAATACAACTTTGACCTTTCTGTTTTAGGATTTTACAAGTTCTCCCCACAACTTCTTCGAAATTGCATTTTGCCGAGCCCAGGAAGAAACGGTAATTTACAAAATTGGCACGTAATACTTTTTGTTTTCTTTTTTCGGTCGGTGCACCTACTACCTTGACATCGAAATCAGATTGTACTTTATGCCGGACTTTATCCTAAGCTCTGGTCAAACTCGAGCTTGGTTCGAAAACTAGGCTAAAGTTGGAAATTTCGAATAGATGTGTCTATATTGCAAATAAGCACGATGCAATTATTTCGGCGCCGAGCTCCTTGAGTTAAAAGTGTTTTTCAAGCTTGAGCTCAACTCTAATAAACATCTTAATTAACCGAACTATTTGGGTAATTTGCGAGTAGAACTTAAATAGAGTAGGATTTAAATAGCTAACAAGTAATTCAACTTGATTACAAATTCATCCTTAGATCACATATCTCTCGTTGCCCTTTTAGTATAAGAGAATTAAGTTAACAATAAAACAATACTAATTTCTTGCATTAATTATGGGGGTAATTACCTAATCAATCCTAAACTAATTATATGGAAGTCAATTTAATTCTAAAATTTTTAATTTTATAAATGTTGTCATCAACCTTTACACAAAAATTCAACGAAACACTTCTAGTAATCTGTCGCTGGAAATTACTAACGTGGCATTTAGTCATTGCCGACCTATGCAGGCAAACCTATGAATAACCACATCAAAAACTTCCAGTGACAATTGACCGAAAATGATTATATTAGAATTTCATGTGAAAATTTAGGGTCATATTAGCAATATTGAAAAGTTCAGGGCTGAATTAAAGATCTTTTCCCATCCGTCTGAATCAATAAATTAAAAATGCTTAGAAGGTTCTACTTTGGTGTGCTATCTTACCATTTTAAATGCGAATTGAGTGTGGAATGCGCTGTTCACGCGTGGGATGGGATCTGATCGAGATCTGGGATGGAAAGTGCTTTCGTCCTTGATGGTTGTTGAGCAGGTGACCGACGTCCATCGTGGGAAAACTCAGCAGATGGGCATCATCGATATGAGTCGGACTGATAGCAACTTGAGGCTGCCATTCATTTCCCACCAACCATCGTTTTATCCGGGGCGATGACTTTCACTGATGAGCATTCGAGAGCCAATTAGAAAGATGTTAATGGAGCCGAGTCGATACTCGGGTTTTTCGTCTTGTGAAGAACTACACTACAGGGCGACGTGGGATTTGCAATTACTACCTGATTGTTCGGTCGAAAATTCCTGCTGCCAATGTTACCAATCTTTGCTTCATTACTGATAAATTGTGAGGAGCATTAAAGACTCGAGAAACACCAGTGAACAGCAGAGAAAGCCTAGACACCAGATGGATGCATTCAGGCACAGTCAAAAGTCACAAAAGAGAAGAGGAGAAGAAAATGATTTAAGCAAATGAAAAGACGAGTAAAAGGGAAGGAACTGAAAAGGACTTGTATAGATAGTTTCAGATGCAGAAACAAGACAGATAAAGAGTGCAATAAAGTGGTAAACTGGGCAAGTTAAGATGAACTCCAAAAGCCTAAACTACTGCTTGTGAATCATTAAATCCTTCTATCATTGTTCGAACCCTAATGCACGGCTTTCACTGTAAGAATTTTTGTCTACTCCTTGAGATCCATGAGAGAATCAAATAATAGCATTCAGCAAGGCAGAGAAATTATTTGTTGACACGTTGATCTCTATAACTTTCTGATAAGATGTAGGCAAAATTGGACAAAAAGCAGAGGAATTGCTCATAAATGAAATAGTTAAGCATCATGTTGCAAGAGCCAAGTATTGACATTTATAAGCATTTCATGGTGGTGAGTCTCAGACCTACAGATACTTTATGCCGCAACAGCCGATGGGTTCTGGGATTGCAACCAAGACACCAGATCCTCCCGAGTCGCCACAAAGCAACCGGCTTTCTCTTCGCACTGCTTAAAAGGTGCAGCGAGTTCGTCCACATGAGAGGCAAAAGCATTAGCTAATCCCTGAGAGAACTTATGTGTTCCACTACCTGTTTGAGCGAAAAATAACTCCGGCAATGCCTCGTCACGTTTCACAATTCTCGACAAAGTTTTCATCCACTCCTCAAGTGCAGTATGCGCAGCACCGACAGAGAGTGACCTAACATCTAAACTCCATTCATCAGCAGTTTTATGATGTAGACTTGGGTACAAGCCATATAGAGTCCCTAAATAGAGAAGCTCATGGGCTTTCTCATGCAGATTTCTGTTTCTGCAAATGTCAATCAAGCAATTACAGAAGGGCCTTCTGGCCTCAACTTCTGTTTCGCTGATCACACCCCTAAACTCTTCTTTTATCATATCAAAATCGGTGCTTTCTCCTTCTAGGATCTTGATGAGCGCCACCAACTTGGGATTGGCCTTTTGCAAACACGAAAAGACCTTTTCCACGTCCTCATTGTCTTTGCACAGCGATACAACAGAGAGCAAACATCCGCAAAGCCTATCATCTGGTTCAACCCCTCTTTCGACTGCCAAACTGAATACTCTAACTAAATCATCAATTCTCCCAGCCTTGCCTAAGCACTGAATCAGACAAGTGCAACCCATCACATTTAATTGAACCCCTAATGTGGATAATTCCTCAAACAACTCCATCGCCTTCTCTACATTTCCATCGCTACCATATATGTTAAGCATTGCAGTGTAGCTCCAGCTATCTGGCCTACAATTGTCAGATTGCTTCATATCATAAAATAATGTCTCCGCTTCTTCTACAAGGCCAAGGTCGGCACACATATTCAACAATGTGTTGTATAAAATGAAGTCAGTGGGCCATCCGTTCAACCTCATTCGCTCCCATAACTCTAGTGCATCTCTCGCCCATCTAGCCTTCCCATAAATCTTTACGAGTGCCGTCAACGTCTTCTCATTTGGCTTTAAACCTGATTCAACCATTTCTTCAAACAGGTTGCGAGCCAACCCGGGTTTCCCGGCCTTGCCCATTGCCTCCAACAATGTATTGTACACAACCAAATTAGGTTGCACTCCAAGAGACCTCATTTCTTGCAGCACATACCTAATACCATCATAGTCCCCAGCTTCACCAAACATCTTACCCAAAACGGAGAAAGTAATGGGGTCGGGTTTCCACCCGGTGGCCCTCCCTCTCTCGTACAAACTCAACACCTCCTCAACTTTGCCCAGCTTGGCATAAACATCTAAAACAGCCGAGTAAGTGACCTCGTCCGGCATCAACCCGGTCTTATACATCCGCTCGAACCATTGGACGGCTTTGTCAAACTTAAAGCACCTCTTGGCACAAGTGATGATGGTCGAGTAAGTAATGTTGTCGAGCTCAATTTCATCCCTTATCATCTCATTTGCAAGGTCCTCAGTGAGCTCAAACTGCCTACCGAACCTCAAAGACTTCATTGTGACATTATAGAATATAGTCTCCATGGGAAACAAATTCTGGGTCTTGAGCCAATTCAAGAAAAGATGGGCCTTTTGCCACGCTCTCAAACTATTCAAAATCAAGAGCGCGTCGTCCCTAGTCGGCGGATTAGGCGCTTCTTGAAGCGCCGCCAAGAAAGCGGTTTCGGAGGACTCACAGTCATTGAGCTTCTCCGCGAACGCCCTCAGCTCCTTAATCTGGGGATTGCGCGAGTAGTGCGACCGCCTCTGCCTCTGCGGGTTCAGCACGGACCGCCTGGGTCGGGCCGGGTTGACCCAGGTGGACTTCGGCTTCGATTTCAGGACGTGGGTCTGGGCCGTCTTGGCCGGGGACAGAGTGGTCGTGGACAGGGGCCGGAGCTGCTCGGACAAGGGCGGGTTCTTCCGGTCGAGTTCCGACAGGTTCTGAGGAGGTTTCGGCGGGGAGGAGGAGGAGTCGCAAGAGACGGCGAACCTTCTGGTCGGCCGCCGCCGGAACGGTGAAGGGAAAAGGTTGGATCTTTTGAGGTCGGGTTGGTGCGAGATTGCGCAATGGAGGTCGAGAGCTGTGGAGAGAGTAGTAGCAGCCATTACAGAGAGAGAATCTTGAAAATGGAAAAAAATATCGAAGGGGGAAGGTGAGATTTTCCTCTGCGAACTGCAGAGGTTTTAGGATCTTGAAATGAGAGAAAATATCAGATGGAGGGACGTGAGATATTCTTGCGAGGCCTTATCTGAAAAGCTCGAAACCCAGGAAGGAAAGGCAAATGAATTAAAAGAAAATTAATGTCGCCAGAAATTTTATCACAGTTATACCACTTTTTTATGATTTTTTAGGATATTAATCTAATTTTGGCGAATGATTATTTATTGTAATATAAAAATTGATTTAGAATAAATTTATTATAAATATATCAATTTCGGATTATTTGTGGTATTAATCTTTGAACTGTCGTAGAACAATCAGAGATTAAAAAGAAAAAAGAAAAGAGTAAACAATCAAAGATTATGAAAAAAAATTGGGTTATAGATCCACCAAAGGTGGGTAGCCTTAACCGGATGTGTGGTAACAGGTAAAGCCCGAAGGCTTGTTCCCGTCCCTGTCAGGGGAGATGCCAACCATCTCTCCTTTCTACGAACACAATCCAATTGCAAAGAAGAGATTCTTATAAAATGACATTTGAGTCTGTGCTTGTTCCATGTGGGACTCTCGCATTTACTTAAACCCTATTGTGCATATGATTTCCCTTCAAGTACTTAACTGGAAACTGCCATTGAGATTGTTCATTTAGCTGTAGAGTAATGTTATTATATTAGGACTGGTCGAGTCTATTGATATGTAAAATGGTGTGATAAACTGCAAATGTACTTTCGGAAAAACAAGACTTTTTTAACCACTGATGAGAGTCAATTGTATCACTTAGCACACCCATTTTGCATATGGTTCTTGGTACAGTGGTAGGTATATCAAGACAAAATCCTTACTTTAGGCCGGAACCGGACAAGGGAGCTTTATTGACTGCTTCTATGAATCAGTACATGAGTTTGAGACACGTGCACACAAAATCTACAATTTCTCCCAATCCGCAAAAATATTTGCAATACAATTTGGATCCATGGTGGAAAGGAAGTCCCAAGGGAGTATCAAAAGAATTGAAAATGATAAAAAAGGCACAAGATTCCTGAAAACTCCTCGCGGTGGCAGTCTCTTGACTCTCTTCACCGTGGATCCATCAACTCCCTGATTTGATTCTCGACCTTCTTCTGGACGAAAGAATTGGGTAGCTGCGATACCACCTCAGCTCCAAAAGAGAAAACTAGAGCCTTTCTTGCTGTCTTCGGGTCAATGCCGCGCGCTTGGAAGTAGAACAGCTGGCTTTCTTCTAGGTCGCTTATCGCAGCTCCATGGGAGCACTTGACATCGTCGGCTATGATTTGGAGGTTGGGTTTGACATTTACGGTCGCACGGGGTTCGAGCAGCAGGCTTCTCGTCAGTTGTCCCGCATCTGTTTGCTGTGCATATCTGCAGAATGATGAGATCAAGATAACTCCATATGTGATGGCTGTGAGCAAATATATTAAGAACAACTGGATGAATCAATTTTTGGCTACAGCAGCAACTTAAAATGACTTTCTGCTAAAGATGGTTAAAAGTTGCATGAATTCCAAGACAAACAATATCCTATAACATTGACGGGAGCAGAAAATGGGAAAAGACCGACAATTGCATTTATCTTAGAGCCAGAATAAGTTTCCAGTTCTCCAAATTCGTCAAAAAAGTACAGAAAGAAATAAAATGAGTCATCCTAACTGCACACGTACTAAGAAAGAAAGATGGGGGAGCAACAAAAGCAAGTAAGATGGGATCCATAGACGGAGGGAACTCCACAACGAAATAATTAGAATGCCTGTGGTATTCAGCACAAATCCCCAAAAGGAACATCAAGATAAAGTCATTAACATACTAACGATTCCTACTTGAAATTTAAAGTCATCCTATGGAACAGTTTCATAGAAAACAACACTTATACATATCAAACTTGCTCTCATATTACAACAAAATGAAATTGCCATCTTTATCTGTGTGTCACTGTTACAACAATGCCTAACAGGAATACTTGCGCAAGCTAATATTCTACAACTGACTGAACAATATAGCAGACATACTCTGAGGATGGAATCCACAATGAAAACTACTAGATCCCTCACATGAGATGATTACATGGCCTACCAGCGAGATAAGCATGTATATATACTGCAAAAATGGATTCCAAAACATATACACACAAAAGCAATCTAAATAGTAAAAGTTACCTGTTAACCTGAACATTTCCATCAAATACTGCCTGTCCTTGTGAGTTTGCCACAATGCACTTATGAAGCTGACGGGAGCTACCACGTGGAAAATCCATGACTAGTCTACTATGTAAATCTTGAGTCTGTTCATCGAAGGCCAAATGTAAAGTGGATAGCTCTGTCACAGTGTCAGGCCCCAGTTGCTGCACATGGAGATTATGCCTGCTCAACTTCCCACCACTACTAACCTCCACGAGCTGATAACTACTTTCTGCTTCCTGGAAAATGGGGTTCAAGTTTTGCATTGTTCCATCAGAAGGAAACAAAAATCCTATCAAGGGGAGTGGAAGCATCAAAGAGACATTCAAGGTTTCCTCTGCCAATGCTTCCATTAAGTAGACACGCATGGCCTTTTTTCCCTTATTTCTTAATAGATGGAATTACACTACACCTTAGTAGTTGGAGCTTAGATAGGAAATGATACTCAAGAGAACATGGTGAGGCAAGATATCCTTCCGGATGAACAATATATCCCGGAAAGCTTCACTGTTATTGCAATTTTGCTCTAGTAAACAGCACAATAGGAAGTCATTTGCCAAGAAAAGCGGAGAAGGAAGACCAAGTAACAGATTACATTAAAGAAGATAACAAAATAATAAGACTACAGAATGATGGAGTTCATCAGATTAATGACATGAAAAGCAACCTCTCAATTAACAGAACTCAGATGCACACCAAGGAGGCCGAGCAAAATTGTGGATTGAGTTAGCAGATATATGATCAAATGCACACAGAAAAAGAGGGCATTATGTCCCTGTGGGAACATATTTTCAAAAGTGCAACTGCAAGCAAGTTCTCATGGACAAATGTGTGCCATCAATCAGAGCCGGAGATCATAGACTGTCTGCACCCATATTGGATATTCCTCTATCTTACAACTGCAGATGAAAAACCACCAACTTTGCAAGCATCCCCACATGTTCAGGTTTGTGACATTTCCAACATTAATGTTAAGCTTCAAGGAGCTCAGCTATCTAACCAAGAATTCTACAAAAAAAGAAAAAAAATTGACTCATAACAAAAAGTTTCAAAGAGTTACCTGCCGGACCGAAGTCCACTTCATATGAACAGCACATGGAGATTGATTTTGCACATAAGAATGTCTGACTTTGCCACCTTCTCCAAGCGCTACCTCTAAAACTGCATTAGCCCAATAACATCTATTCCCATCACCACCAATAAACTCCTCAACTATATCAACTTCCCCTCCTTTCTCCACCAACACAAACACCCTCGGATTCGAAAGTGGCAATTTATTTGATCCTTCATCACTAGCCTCAGCAGAATAATACCTCAAATGAACCGGGTTTTCAACCCGGCAACCGGCGGGCACGTAAACAACTGCCAAATCAGGCGCTCCGACACCATTTATGGACCAAAACAAGTCTCCCCAATCGAAACCACTCACAAACCCACCAACCCGTTCGACCAGACTCTCTGAGGTCGCGTTCGACAAGCTGCCCACATAAACCCCATCGGGCAAACCGCTCAAATTGGAGCCCAAGTCCACAATATGCCCATCAACGATGGCGAGATGGGGTAACTGGGTTTCTTCGCAAGAGGCCGGTGGAGCTCCCAAACTCTGCGGAGGAGGGCGCGAAACAGGGTAGATGGTGGAGTTCTTGATGAAGGAAGTGTCCGTAAAGCGAAAGGGCTCGTCTTTGCGCGAAGGCCACGGAGTCGACAACAGGGTTTCAGAGGAAACGTCCCTGATTCTCTGTAAAGGCGAGAGCTTTGGAGAAGAAGGAGAGGGGAGGGAGTCTTCCAGAGCTTCCGCGAGCTCGAGAACGAAAGGGTCGGAGAAACCCAGTTGAGGAGGGGCGAGCGAAGATCGGACGGAGATTCTGGTTCTGGCCTTGGCTTTCGGTTTGTTGCTGAAGGAAGAAGGCTTCAGCGGGGTGCGGACGTGGCGAGGGAAGGCCAGAGCAGCCATCTTTTGCTGCCGGTGTTGTTGTGGGTGCCTCCTCCGTGAACAAACGATGATGAATATGAATTGGTGATGGTCTACGCCAATGGATTGAATGGTTCTTCTCAATTTCGTTCTTACTTACCACCACCACCAACAACAACGATTGAAAGAAAAGAAGAACGGGGGATAGAAAAGAAGGAAAACGAAACTGGCCGCAACCAGAGACTACGGCGAGTCACTGAGTTCGTGGCGAGGAGAACCGGTCGCCGGTCGCCATAGCCATAGCCATCTCAGAGTCAACCCGGTGATGGTTGATGGGCTTGGGCTCGGTTTGAGGAAGCTGGGTGGTGGCGCTTGTTGATGGAGAGATCCTGGTGGTCCATTTTGATTGGGCTGAGCTGTGGCCTGGTATTCCTTTTGAACTTGCCTTTTTTCTCTGTGTAAAGAAATCATTGTTGGCTATTGGAATCCTACATGCCCATATTCCTAATTTCCTTCTTGATTGTGCAAAGTATTTTCCTAATTTATCTTTATTCACATAGAGTAACGCGAGGTTGTCGACCGCTGGTAACCCTCCCCCGCCTGTGGCTGCTGCCCCGTGGCCAGTGGCGTCGGCCATGGCTGACCAGAGGTCATGGTTTACTTTGTACTTGAAGTTTTGTGTCTCAAATAGTAACTGTTAGTGTTTGAAGTTCACTGTTCATTTCCCTGATGCGTAAAGGAGAGTTACAATAGTAAATGCTAGTGTATGTTCACATAACAAAGAATTGTCAAATTGAACAATGAAGCATCTAATGTACCTATCGCCTATCAAGAACTATCCATCGTATGGAGTTGTTCAGTTCAAACACATCCATTTGTAGAAGCCCCTTGTTGTCCTTGTAAGCTTCTACTGATGGTGATGGTTTTCTGTACATTCACATAATAAATGGTAGACTTTTACCAAAAACGTTAATGTAAAGCCCGTTATAGTCTTCACAGGAACATTTTGTCCGTATTTGAAGTCTACCCATTTCCTTTCCTTGTACTTTTGATGATCGAATCATTAGTGACATTATCTGAATACAAGTTCCTACCTAAAGGGACATGGAATTTTACCATTCAGGAAGATGTGCCTAAGTGAATTCATTCTTTTTCAGGGGTGCTTTCATAGGAACAGTTTTCAACCTTTTGCAGAACTACATGACATTGTCATAAATAATCAAATAGAAGAACAAGTTTCTATATCTGCAATACCAAAAGAAATTTGATAACTAATGTGAAGATGCACCTTGAAGAGTTAAAAGAGTGCCTGTTGAGTACCTTAAAGATATTACCGTCCATCTTTTGGTCAACATTTCTATATTGCTCCTTTTGCAAGTTCTTTCCCAACTTTACCTCTCGTGCATAGATTCCCCCTTCCCCCACCAAGCGTGTGGTCCCTTTTCTTTTCAGAGGCTAAATTAATCGATCGGTGGTTGTTGAGAATCAACTTTAAGAAAGTGCTTCACTGCTTTGCATAGAGAATGCAGTGAAGAATCAGCAAAGAGAGTGGAAGGCTTCAAATTGATGCCTGTAATTCTTTTGACTATTGATGTTTCTGAATGATTTTTCATCCGGAATGTCGCAGACTAGTCAATAAAAAGCAGTTTACTTTTGTCGATGGATAAGAATAGTGATTTTAATACTATTATTATAATTGAGTGTCTGGCTTGTCGATAATAAAATAAAGTTCTGACCTTTCAAAATATTTCAAGATGTGATGAATCTGTGTAAGAGTTGGTCTATTAGATCCCTGTTGAGAAGACAATATGCCTCCTAGAAGTTGTTACGAGAAGGACAAAATAGCATCAGAACCTCAGAGGGCTCCCATTTTAAAAAGTAAAATCTTCACTATTCTGTTCCAGATGGAGGGAAATATTTCTCAACGAAGTCCGATTTTGTTTTTTCAAGTGCCACAACGTTGTCATCACCCGCTTTATATTCCTTGAACTGAGCTATCCTCCCCAGTTCTTTGGCTTCCTCAATAACATGATCAAGCCTAGCCACGGCCTCTAATAGCAAAGAAGCAAATGCAGCAAAGGAAGTGCCTCGGAGAACTCAAGGCTAGCTATAACATGTTTACTCCTCTGTGGCCTTAACACCTTCTGAATGCCATGCACTTGTTCAGGAGGCCCTGCGGTTTTTGATTCACGCAATGGAGAAGAATTGGCTTCGAAGCTTGTTGTAAAAGAGACTCTGGAGTCCTTTCTGTTCATCGAGTCTGAGAGAATCTGTGTTTGGGACCGTAGTGCGGTGTTGAGGTCCTGCAAAGCTAGATGGAGATGACTGGAGATTTTTTCCGGAGAAAAATGGCGGCGATTCCTCATGCTATTAGCAAGTTCCACCAACACTTTTGATACCTCTTCAGCTAAACGGGTACACTGTTCCTTGAAGAGATCACGTACGGATGGTGGAGACTAGCAAAATTACATTACATAAATGAATTTATTATCAAGGAAGAAACATGATCGGACCCAATAAATAGGAAATGTTTCTTTAAACAACGAAAATGATCATAGCTGTCTAGAAGTCTGCTCCAGTTAGAGAAAAAGAGATATACAGCAGGTTCTAGAGGAGATAGATTAACAATTTGAGTGTAGTCTCCAATTTTGTTGAAGGCAAAAACGACGCGTCCATGATAGGTAACAATTTGGTAGAATTTCTGTCAAATAATCTACACTTGAGAATCTAATATGAAAGTGGAAATTCTTTACTCTGATATGATATGCCAGTATTGCACGTAGTATATATAAATATCCGTCTCTGAAAAAATATCTAAATTGTTGGGCTATTGACCGTTGCCTCTACAGGATACAGACCTGCGCTTGTGGATATCATAGCTACAGCTACTTCAGAAAACATTTCTCGTATTGATGATAGCTTCAATAGGAATCAATTTTTCAATACCTGGATTTCAGTGTGCAAACAACCATGTAAAGCCATAATCGTGAAACTAAATCGGCGAAGAGCATCCCCGAACTTCACATACTGCTGCCATGGAGATTTATAACAGTTCCCTTGGTATCTTGGCTCCCAACTTGCATATAATGCCTGCAAAATTGCAACAAGAATAGTCAAATATCGGTTTCCCATATTCCAAATTGAGAGTCACGATACCAAGTGAGCATTACCATAGTTTCATCAGTGTTCTTGGAATCCAACACTTTGATGCAGTTCTGACCGATGGAATCCTTTGGCAATTCGTCTTGGATTTCTTTCCTCTGAGCATCGCCAAAGTACTCCCCAACACAGGCTGTGAGAACCCACTTCAGTTGTATAGAACCATTTTGCAAGAATGCAAGCCGAAACCAAACGATGCATATCATACCTTCAACAGATTTTGCTAGTCCTTCAAGCCTGGTTATTGTGGATTTATGAAGGTCATCACCCGACCAGTTTGGCAGGATGAGCAGACTCGAGAAAAGACATATTCCACAACCAATTATGATAGTGTAGAAGCGGTCTCGCACCATGCTGGTTGTATTGTCAACCTGGTAGTTGGCCACTAGTATCATACCGAAGGTCAAAATGAATACGAGGACCCCGTAATCATATTTCTTTATAGTGGGAATGAACCTCATGTAGGTAGCTGCAGCTCCTGTGACAGTCACCATGTAGCACCCTGCTGAGTGAGAAGACGGAGAAGCATTGCATGGTATGACGTACCTTGGCCCGTAATATGCCTGATACTTGGAACTCACCAAAGACAAAAACTGTCCATCCCATGAACACTGCTCTGGGTATAGGTCGATGTGCACTAAGATGCTCAACAAGGAGCACCAACAGTATCCCCAACACCGTTCCGACGATCCTGTGCAGCCCTTTACGCAGTGTTGCTCCTGTCGTACGAACAATAAGTCAAGTTATTCAATGTGTCGTAAATGACTAGTTAAGAATTTAATTTCCGCAATCTGTCCTAGATGTATTCATCTTTCTGATGTTGGTGTTTCAGCTGCTTATAGCACATTCTCCTCGACCGAAGGTAAAAGAACATGATGAAAAGGACGAATATTAAACAGCAAAAGCCCAATTACATATATTCGTCAAAAAGAAAAATGCCCATATCAGCAATGGTGATTTCCTTTTTATTTTCTTTGTTCTTCTGCTGAGATTGAAGTTACCTGCAGTGAATTCATGAAGAATAAGAACAGTTATGAGAGCCCACATGGCATTTTGGCCGATCCCGTGAAACGGTGGCTTCTCCTTCTGCAACAGGCACAGCGAAAAAGCCAACGTCATGGCAAAACCAACTTTGATGGAGTGGATCACTCTTCTTGGATCTTCTTTGCCCGTCTTCCATAATGTAACACCCCAATCTTTGCCCATCTCCCACTTCATCTTGCCAATCTTCCTCATCATAGCACCCGCCTCTTTGCCCATCTCCCCTAGAAATTTCAGCACTTTCTCAGCAAAAATCCTGAGACTTGATTTCTCATGACTCTCACTGAAGCTCGCCGTCATTTGTAACCTTGAACTCCCTGATTGATCCATGAATCTTCTCTTCTATTTTTTCCTGTCAAAACCCTGGTGAGAAGACTCGAAGAGTTAGTTCCTCTTTGAACATTTATTGTTGCACTAGTTTATAGGTGCATGGTTAAGAGTCCCATATTTTCTAGGGAACTGGAAAAAGGTTCAACATATTTAACCATCATTGAAAACTACATTTCTACTCAATTGATTTCATCGTCAGGCTTTACTAGAGAATGTTATTTATGTTCGAATAATATACATAAGAAAGAACATAATCTAATCTAAAAAAGAAATCGGCCATTTTAAAAAAATAACGAAATATTAAATAATATCCCTAACATCTAATAATATTTTTAATAAATAAATATTTAATCTTTATAAATGTACTTCATGATTTTTAATTTCTACAGAACATACTTTTGTTTTAGGAAGGCTCATCTCTTAATAGTTTTACCCGTATATCCAATTTAATCCCGGATTTTTCTTTTTCTTTCTTTTCACTTTTCTTGTTATAGAAAATAATGTGATGAATTTTTTTTTATCCATCAATCCTAATCCCACATCTTTCTTATTTACCAAAAACAAATAAAATTTGCCTTTGCTTGACATAACTTTCAACCCTTTTCCACAAAATAACGATCGGGACTATGAATTCTCTTAGATTGCTGCACTTGATTATGCATAATTAACTAGCGAAAATAGTGATGACATGGTGATAATGAGAGAAGTATTTTTACTTTATCCATCTATTTCCATTCCTCTTTCTTTTTCCCAGTGGAACATATAATTAGAAAATTTTTTCATATGATCGGTTGCTTTAATTCCCTTATGTTGGTGAGAAGAGATCCTTTATCCATTTTCATCTACTTCCATATTGTCAAGATCTACCCATGAGGGGCTATCCTTGAGAGATAGGTTTAGAGGTAATTGTTTATGAAACAACCCACATAGTACATACAAATGGTGATTCAGATGAGCCATCATTTGCTAACTCTGCAAATAGGCTTTCGATCATAAACGCGGGTTTTACCAAGCTCATATCTCTCATAACATTGAATTTTTCATTTTAAGTTCAAATTAACTCTATCAAAATTCTATGTGAAGTGTCGCCACTAGCCAATTAAAGTCGACTAGAAATCAATTGAGATGAACCAATTGAGACACGGAAATGTCGTTTCAATTTCTACATAATCAAAGATTTTAGACCTGGGTATTTGATACATTAGTTATATAACTAATGACGCCCTTTTAGTACCTAAACTTAATTATGTTGTCAACTAAAATGTTTTTCATGCAATGTTTTCATAAACTTTAAAGCTAATCCGCTAATTGTTCATGTGATATTCTTATCAATATCCTAAATATGCTAAAAAGAAAACAACAACCAATGAATTGAAATTGCGCAATTAAGTATAATTGAATTGAAATGCATAAGTAGCAACCTAGGCATCGTCTCTAAAAAGAACACAACACAAAACAATCCCTATTGTAAAAGCTCTAACAGCTTATTCAATTGAGTTTAAAATGTTTTAAAGGATTTTCACATTTCATTCAAGAATAAGGAAAGTCTAATTGTAAAATTGCCTTAAGACTCTAATAGAATCAATTAAGGCCATTTTTTGAACATTTTTCCAGTTTTTCATTTTTTTTTATTTGTTTTCTGTTTTTATGACCGTGCAAATTTTCATTTCGGATTTTCTCATTTTTTATTATTTTTTACGATTTTTCATTACGAAAAATGGACTTCGGACCAGGTCAGGGGACTCGGCCCAACTCGCCGACCCGGACCCTAATGGTCCGGGTTGGGTCTTGAAATTGGGCCGGACGTAAGGCCAGTCCAATTTTATTAAAAATGGCCCACAATCCGACCCTGCCCCGATCCGGATATCGGGATCCGACCCGCTTCGGATTATATCCGAATTTTTTTAATACTTTTCCTTTTTTTTTTTTTTCTCTTTCTCTTTCTCCCTGTGTCTTCTTCATCCACCTGAACATGGTCTCCGCCCTGCTTCTTCGCCGAAGCACGTGCATCTCTCAGACAAGCCTTGGCCGGAGCTCAGGCCACCACCTAAATCATTCCTCGCCGATCACCTATTGCGACCGATGGTCCGACACCGACGCTCCTGTCGTCGGACCATCTCCGCCGAGGAATCCTCAAGCGCTGAAATCGCACATACTAAAACTCTATAAATTCTAGGATAAAAAAAAAAGAAATACACATGAACATCAAAGAAAGGAGAAAAGACTGACCGGAGCCGATGCGGGAAAAATCTCTGGCAAATGGGGAGTGCACGGCCAACTCGAACGGTGGAGTTAAGAGTATATGCAACGAATTTACATGGAAAACGAAAATTCAGTGACAATTCGACAATCATAAGAAAAAATCAAACATAAATTCATAAAAGCAATTCCAGTTCATCGTTCAGGAATTTAATCTAGAGAGGAGCGATTCAGCATTTTGATCTCAAAAATCAAACATTTTAAGTCAAGATATCCAACGCAAATCAACCACAGCACCACAGGATTTAGTCACGAATCTATCTGATGAAGTTTTTACCTGATTCCCGACGAAGTCCTCGTCTCCGTCTCCGTCTTGAAAGAAGGACTGGTCCTCCGCCGGACCGACGAGCGTGTTCAGTGCAATGAAGTGGCGAGAATCAGCGCCGATGAGGCTCGAAAACGTTGCGGGGAACCGCCGATCTCTCTCTTCCCAATGGCGAACCGTTCTATGGCCGTCCTCTCCAATCGTCCGCGACAAAGATTGGCGGCCGGCCAGCCGCTCAGGATGTGGAGCTCCGTCAGGCCAGCCCCTGCCAAGCGAGCTCTCTCCCCTCCTCCAACAAACAAAATTCCATCTTTCTGTTTTTCTCTAACAAACTTAGCCAGCTCATCGCTTATTTTAAATGAATATATTTTTTGACAATTTTTTTGTATTGCATATTTTTTGTATTTTTTTTATTGTTCACGCTATTTAACAAGAATAAGGTGTCAATTGATAGAAAATAGAACTGCATTTTGCGCACTGAAGTTATAATTGTTTTAAAAAAAAAATCGAATCGGTTTAAAAATATTTTTTAAATATGTATGTAATGAGGTCTATTGTGCATTTATTGGGATGGAGACAAACTCAATTCCGGTACTAAAACGAGGAGCTTCCTTGCTTTTTTTTTTTTTATTTGTCGGTCTTACTCTATTCCTATTCTAACACTCACTTTCAAAATTTTGCCAACCTTGATTCGAACCCCAACCTCCATAATGGAACTAGACCCCGAACCAGGAAGGAAGAGACAATTTTCTCGGTATGCCTTCCCACAAGGGGGCGAACAACGTTCAAGCTACTTCCCGGGGACAGCTTTGTTAGCGTGAAACCACTCGCCTTTTAGTTCAGGGCCTAGGGACACCATGAGAACCCGGGATGGAATCTAATCTACCCGAGCTGCATTTCCTAGAGGATTCTACCAGCCGAGAAGAAGAGAAGTTTAGAAAGCCATAGAGAGGTTTTACGAAACACTCACTTTACTTCGGGGGACTCGCCCAACACAATACACCCTTGCCTTATATAGACAATAAGAGGTCACAAGCGAACAGGGACCAAGCTCACGGGTCCGAGAAACAAACGAGGCACCGAAACTTCCGGAGGGAATTATTCGCACACTATGAACAGATCGTGTGGCTTTGCCACATGAGGTTTTCGAGATTTTCAGTAAGATTGTCATTCTGGATTTGTTCAATAATCTCCTTGGGAAATTTCCAACTTGGCAAATCTTTGATCTTCTCAATCTTGTATTTTACTCCATGATTGAGCATGTGAAAAGCGGGTCTTTTGATGTACATGTTGATTTCGGGTGGGGCCTTTGGTCTTGACAAGAAATCGCTAAAACATTCTTTTTCCCGGAATGTGTTTGGTTTCAAAGGAGTATTTTGAAAACCATTCAGCCCATCGAAGCTTGGGAATTTGGAATCTTTTTTGTTTAAACTTGGTCATCTGAGGAAAAGATGCCATGTCTAATTCCACCGAGAAGTGATGGCCGATGAGATGGAATTCAAACTTCTTGATTCCATTTTTGATCGCTAAGATTTCTTTGAAAGTGGAATGGTAATGCATTTCGGATTGAGAAAACTTTCCACTTTTGTGGGCACAAAGGTGCCTCTTACCATCAATTTCTTCAAGTAAAATGGCTGCCCAGTATTCATCACTGGCGTCAGTTTGAAGAATTCTTTTACCTGTTGATGGTATCTTTAGTGGTGGGAGATTTTGCATAACCTCCTTAAGCTCAACTTACTTTTGTCTGAATTTTCCCCAAGGTGGGGATTCTTCTTTAGCATGGATTGCAAAGGAATTAGGAGCTTTGCAATATTTGGGACAAAATCCCTGAGATAATTAATTATCCCAAGGAATTGCTGAACTTCCTTCTTTGTGAAATTTTCTTCAGGAAACTTCAGTAGTTCCTGAGCGATATGCGGCCCTGGATAGTATGTACCATTGTTGAGGTGCATACCAAGAAACTCGATTTCTGTTTGGGCAATGTTCATCTTTCTCTGAGAAAGCATGATGCCATGCTTTCTAACAATTTCTGCAAACTGTTGAAGAAGTTGGCAGTGTGTCTGCTCATCAGGACTATAGAGCAGGATATCATCGATGTATACTGCAGCACTTGAAAGGATTGGTTGGAATATGCGACACATGGCCTTTTGAAAAAGGGATGGTGCTACCTTTAGGCCAAAAGGAAGAACTTTCCACTGGAAGTGCTGGTTTGGAATACAGAATCCTGTTTTGGATCTGTCTTCAGGATGGATACCCAATTGCCAAAATCCGGCTTTGAGGTCGAATTTGGAATAGATATGGGCCTTTGTTAATCCAGTAAAGAGAGAGACTCTGGATGGTAGCGGGAATTTGTCATCCTGGAGAAAAAGATTGAGAGGTTGATAGTTGATTACCAATCTCATTTTTCCTCTGTTTTGCTCGGCTCGCTTATTGACATAGAAGGCTTCGCAAGCCCATTGAGAGTTGGAGATTTCAATAAGGCCTTGTTGCAATAGTTCTGAGCATTCCCTTTGAGCCAAAACCAGGTGTTCTGGCTTCATTCCCATGTGACTCGCCTTGGTTGGATTTATATCTTCATTTTTTTTTAAAGGAAGGCGGACAAAGAATTCTGGATTTTCCCATAAAGGATGGGAACATTTTTGAGCAAATTCTGCATGGGACTCCGAACATGATTCTAACAGCTTTTGCATAATTGGATCTAATAGGCTCATCTGAATGGAAAATAGTCTCTGAATATTGACGAATTCGGAGAATTGGTCCTTATACCTAAGACCTTTTCCAGGAATGATACGAAGCTGTGAGATCTGAGTCATGACGTCCCAACCAATGATTAGGTCTTTGTTGGGAAGATTGGATCCAAAGATTTTTGTGGTTATTGAACACTGAGGGAAAAACTGGACTGTCACAGGAGTAGTTCGCAGATTTGTGGAGAAAGTATCTCCTGAGGCAGAGTTGAAGTATCGGACATAAGGAGTCCAATACTCTTCAGGAAGAACTTTGGTATCCAAGATTGAACAGCTTGCTCCAGTATCAATAAGAGCAATGACAGTGATAGGTTTAGCAAACTTTGAAGTGAGGATTTTTACAGGAAAATGGGGACAATGGGTTTGGCTTGAGAATATGTCAAGATTTTGTTCTGCAGATGTGGGTGATATGTGAAAAATGTCTTCAGATTCTGAATCAATCGGTTTCACTGGAATTGTTGTAACAAGGAATGATACAAAGAGTGTGTTCGATTGTTCTTCATCGGCGAGAATAATGATTCAACATCATCATTTTCAAGAGAGATACCTGTTTCATTCTCGATCTGATGTATCAAATGATGTTGGCCCTTCTTGGCTTGGGGACAGTTTTTGGCAAAATGTCCTTTCTGGTTGCAGATGTAACAACGATTCAACTTTTTATGACCCGTGCGATCCTTTCTTTTTCGCAGGTATCGCCATTTCTTCTTTCTTCGGAAGTTCTGGTTGCCATGTTTGGACTTGTTCAATGAGAACTTCTTGAAGTGTTTCTTCTTTCGAGAATACTTTCCACAATTGCCGTCACAATCTTTTTAGAACATTTGATCTTGACTTGTGGCGAGAGCATGCTTTTTCGAGAGTTGGGTCGCTGTTGATATAGGATTTGACCATCTGGCGCTTTAGGCATATTTCTTCAAGACATAGATGGATTTCTTGTTGTATTTCTCCCGGAGGTATATCCTGAACTCTCTTCTGTTTCCCAAAAAAGGATCTTTCGACCATTTGGGATAGTTCTTTGGGGATGGAATTCGGAAGATGTGCTTGATTTGGATCCGCTCCAATTTGGTAAAAGAGTCAAGCATTATCCGATAATGCTTATCAAGATGTTTCTTTTGGAAGGAACAACATTTCCTTTCGAAAAACTCTCTTCTTTTATCTCGATAAGGTCTCAGGGGTTTTCCCACAAAGAAGTGGTATAGGATAGTAATGGCTTGATTGAAATTTGGTGACATCGGAAAATGGATCTCGGTCTTGTTCGATACCGATTTCCACCAAAGTTTAAGGCTTCCCAAAACCTAGTAACAAAATTGTAAAGGACATCATTCATATCATGGTTGGTGAGGGACTGAGTATTTAACCAAGTATGAAATTCCTCAAGTCTTTCCCGGCCATTTTTGATAAGGAATATCATCGATGGTAAAAACTGCTTTGATGCCATGGACACATGATTTCTAGGGTTGTCCCTAACAATCTCCTCGGGTCGAGTAGATTGACTCCATTTCTTGATCCGGAGAATCACCATGAATATAGAAGGGGTTACTTTGGTGTGATGGAAAGGGGATCGGGTTCGAAATTGAAAAGGATGAAGAGGATGAGGATGATACTGACTCATTCCGATGTCCAAGTGGTAGGATCAATTTGTTCTACTGGAAAAAGAGTTTGATCTTTTGGAGGAGTCGGAGTCGGATCAGATTTTCCTTGGACACTCAAATCCTTTAGAAAAGATTCTAATGGATTTGCTAGCATCATTTGGTCTGGCTTTTCTCTTATGACAACCGAACATGATTCTACAGGACTTTTCTCCTTTCCTCTTTCTTTTTGGATTCGATTCAACTCTTTGATGCGTTCTCGTATATCTGGTTCCTTCTTGGAAGGATTTTGCGGAATGGCAGCAAAGATAGATGTTTGGGGTGGCGGAGGCAAATATCCAGTTCTTACTGGAGTTGCAAGTGGATCAAAAGGTCTGAACCTTCCTTCCTTAAGGAGTTGGATTTGTCTTTTGAGCTTTTCTATCTCCGGTTCTGGGCTTTCTAGATAATGGTAGCCCGTGACGTTGCCTCGATTCCAAGGCGCTTAGCCTTTTCTCGGAATTCAAAACCATTTTCTTGGTGGTCTCATCATATCTTCGGAGATCTTGTTGCACACTTCCAATTTTGGAGTCAATTGCTTTGAAAGCATTGTTTTGTGCTAACAGAGTCTCTGATTGCCAATTTAGAACAGCTTTAGCAGCAGAAGTCTTCTTTTGTCTTCCATGTTCATCCACATCAGTGGGGGTGGATATTTTAGGAACATGGCGGTATCTGCCTTGAGGATCAATGAATTCCTCTGGGCCAGGAAACGAGAGTTTAGAACCTTCTCTGACAAGAGGGGGGAAGTCCGAGTCGTGAAACATAGCAATGGAGGAAATAGGTGGTGTCTCTCCGGAGCTTCGAGTGGGTAGGAGTGCTTTTAGCCCACTTTAGGATTGGCTTATAGAACGGAGAGAGAGCTTGTCTTTTCTGAGGTGGAGATGGCGGTGATCTTGGCGGATCTGGTGAAACCTGGGATGGACTGTTCTTTGGTTGCGGTGGTGGTGTATAAGATACCATAAACTGGTATTTATCGCATTCACCAAGAGTATCAACTGAAGGGTCTCCGTTTAAGTGTCTTTGATACACTTTATCCTTTGGCCTTTTCCGTCTCGGTGGAGGTCTATCATATGGATTTACCTCATCAGGGGAATTCATGCAATAGGAACACTGGCAAAAAGGATCCCAAAAACAGTGACCATATTTGTCTTTATAGTAATGGACAGGATGCCCATCACTTTGGAAAATAGAAGGACTTTCTTCCTTTTCTTTGCCAAACTTCACCAAAACTCGATCGTAAAAAATTCTAAATGATGATTCGAATTATCTTCATTTTTTCAAATAAAAATTTAAAATAAATTTTATTTCAAACAAAAATTTGAAGTATCATTATTTTTTAAAATAAAGATATAAAGTAATCATATCAGTCTCAAATAAAAATAACTAACATGAATCGAATGAATCGAATAATGCTCGAATTGGACTAAATTTTGGGTGCTTCTCGAGTTCATTGGTTAGGATCTTGGTTCCAGTTTTATGGAATCAATGATTATCGATCTAATAGCTGATTCTGCGAGGAACAGGACTAGACCGAAGATTTTTTATTTTAAAAAATAAATTTAAGAAAAGATAATTGGAAGATTCTTTCCTTTTCCTTAACTTGTGAATGGTGATTTTATTTCTAATATAAATTTGAAAGTAGAAAAATTTTAAGAAAAGATAAATTGAAAGATAAGAGATTAAATTAACTTGTAAATTGCGATTTTATTTCTCATCATGGTAATCTACCATCACAATTTACCATGATTTTTCATGAAACTTATCGGGAGAGATTGAAATCATTTTCTAATTTGATTGCTATACATAGAGATAAGAGTTGGTAGGATTTAGTTACAATAGATATCCAAACATCTGTTTCTCTTTTAGGACATTTTCCTTAAATTGTGGGATTTTACCTTCCACAACTAAAAAAAAAAAGAAGAAAGAAATCATATTCCACTCAAATCATTGTTGGAAAGATAGTTGCCACTTTCCTTCAACGTATCGAAATTAAATTGGCAACCAACCTATAAAATCAATTCACCATAACTTGAAGAGAAGATGACCAAATATCAAAGTTTTTTTTTGTCTGACCAAATGTCACAATTAGCTTTGTAATATCAATGACAGGAACTCAAAGATGGGAGCATGTTTCATGCAATCTTTTTTTTTTTCTTTTTTTTTTTCATTTTGATTTACCTTCTCCATTAGACAGCTCGGGAATTGGACCAAACCGGTTCGGTCCCAAGACCAGTTGGTCTGCTTCTCGATTTTTTGGGGAGGGTGGGACCCAGACCACCTAGAGAATCGATTATCCCTAATTTTAAAGAAAGACCTAACCATGGTTAAGGGAATTTTCCTCATTAATTTTTTTTATCAATTTTTTTTCTATTTAATGTTTTTTTCTTTCTTTTTGCCAGTGGCCGGTCTCAGGCGATGATTGGTGATACCCAAAGAGGGTTAGGTGAGGCCGCTCTTGAAAGCCACAGGCGAGGGCTGACCCTTGCCAAGGATGCAAATACTATTCAATTTGACTCATGAAAAAAATGAGGACATGGTTTTTTTAAATAGTTAACTCAAGAACGAAAAAAAGAAGAAGAAGAAGCTAAAATCTTGGCCTGTGGCCGCTGCCCATTGCCGGTGGCGATGCAGTCTATAAAATACTCACTACAGAACACGAAATCTACCCTTCTATTTCTCCCAATCTGCTAAAGTATTTGCAATACAATTTGGATCGTTGGTGAAAGGAAGTCCCAAGGAGTATCAAAAGAATTGAAAATGAGAAAAGAAGGCACAATATAAATAATCCCGAAAACTACTCCTTCTTCTTTTTTTTTTGAAATGTAAGTATCATTTATACGATGACGTACGGGAGCTTAAAGGCATTCCCTAGCATTATAAAGATAACTAAAATCGTGAAAAAATGGAGCGAGGGAGTCTCCATATAATAGTAAATATTACATTTGTCTAAGAAGGTCTAAAATATCTATAATATGAAGTTCGAGGAAGTTTATGAATTTTAATCACGATGATAATGAATCATTTTATTTGTTTTGGAAATATCTACGGTTATGTTCCATCCAAATGTAGTATATGATTGTTAAGAAAGTTATCTTGAGAAGCCTTGCCACTAAGTCTTTGTCTTCGGTAGTCCCTATCATCCATTGAAGTTCATCATTCCATCCTTATTTCCATCCTCCTAAAGAACAATGGATTCCGTATCCTGAAAACTCCTTTTAGTGACAGTCTCTTCACTGTGGATCCCGCAACTCTCTAATTTGATTCTCGACCATCTTCTGGACGAAAGAATTGGGCAGCGCCGGTACCACCTCGGCTCCAAAAGAGAAAACTAGAGCCATTCTTGCTTCCTTTCACGTCGGCGCTGCGTGCATGGAAGTAGAACAGCTGGCTTTCTCCTAAGTCAACTTATTGCAGCTCCATGGGAGCACTTGACGTCGTCGGCTATGATTTGGAGGTTGGGTTTGACATTAACAGTCGCACGGAGTTCGAGTAGCAGGCTCCTCGTCAGTTGTCCCCCATCTGTTTGCTGTGCATATCTGCAAAATGACGGGATCAACACCGCGGTGATGGTCTAAGCCGGTTGATTGAATGGCTCTTCTGAATTTCTTTCCCGCTCACCACCAACGACAACGATGGATGGAAAAGAAGAAGAGGGTATAGAAAAGACCAAGAACGAAACTGGCTACCAGAGACTACGGCGAGTCACTGAGTTCGTGGCGAGGAGAACCGGTCGCCGGTCGCCATAGCTGTCTGAGAGTCAACCCGGTGAGTTGCAGTGGCATGCGGTGGCGATGGTTGATGGGTTTGGGCTCGGTTTGAGGAAGCTGGGTGGTGGTGCTTGTTGATGGAGAGATCCTGGTCCATTTGGATTGGGCTGAGCCGTGGCCTGGTATTCCCTCTTGAATTTCCCTTTTTCCTCTGTGTAAAGAATCGGGGTTGGCCATTGGAATCCTAAGGTGTGCATGGTAACACTCCAATTTCTTTATTCTTTTATTTTTTGTTTTTCAAAATAAAAAAAAAAAAAGAATAGAAATTCATTTGATAATGTCAATCAATTTTTCTACTTTCTGGAATAGAAAAGTAGTCGATGAATAGATTTAGAACGAAATAAGAAGTAAAAAAACTAAATTGTTGTTCTCATAAACAATTCTAGAAATAAACATTTCTTTTTTTCTTTTCTTTTCTTCTTCTTCCTCGTTGCCCGTTGCTCCCCGCCGGTTGCTGCCGGCCGCTAGCTAGAGGAGGAGCAAGAAGAGGGAAAAACAAAAATCTAAAAAATACCAAAAACATTCATATTATTTTTCTATTCCGAGAGTAAAAGTTTTGTTTAATTACAAAACGTGTTCTTTTACTTATAAATTGTTCCAAGAAATAAAAATAGAAAAAAAAATATTTAAAGAAAGAAATTGTTCTTCAGGACAGAAATATTACCTAACGCATCCCTACATGTCATATTCCTAATTTCCTTTTTGACCGTGCAAAGTATTCTTCTATTTATATTTCTTCACATTTTCATTTTCATTGAGAACAAGACAAGGCTGTCGGAAGTTGGCTTAAAGGTATTGGATTATTTTCTATCATTTTATTTTGACTTTCTTGGTAAAGGAAAGACTAATCTGCAAACATGTCCCGCACCGTGCCTCTGGGTTAGAAAACGATTTTCATCAAGTTAGCAAATATGAGACTTTGTTCCTTTTGTAGAAATCGAGGCGTTTTTTTGGTCTGTTTTCGTATTGGATTAGGAGGAAATTGGAAATTCATGTAAAAAAGTTACGGTTAAATGAGTTTAAATCATGAGCAGAATTACAAGATGGAGAACACGAATATTAACATATTAATTACCAAGCAATTTCGAAATAACAAATTGAAAATGGGTTTTCGACATACGTAATGCAACTTGTGCACTTCTCCATAGTTTGAAAACCCAAATTTCTCTTTATTTGTTGAAAATTAGAAACTCATCTGGTGAGGAGAGAATTATAGAAATGAAACATTATTATGCGATGGACGAGGATACGCCTTTATTATGTTTGAATGACAAATTTCAAATTTCAAACCAGTTTCAAAGGGGTTTTTCCATATGAGTTCAAAAGCTTTTCTAAAATCAAAGATAGAATAAACCTCACCAATCTGGGAACTTGAAAATTGATTCGATTGGATTCGATTTGATTCACTTCAATTCCCTTTTTAACTTAGGGAAGGAAGATTACAGAAACCTAGTGGCAGCATTTGAGTGTGCACCTCCATCTTTGACATCAGAAAGCAACCAAAAACCAACACACGTCAAACAGAAGAAAATCGCAGGTCAAAGAAATAGTAATTTAATCATGAAATTCCCCTCCCTGCCTGTGATTTGCTAGACAAAATTCTCAATCAGAAGAATGAGAAAACGAAAGGACGATCCTCTTAGATTTAGCTTTTTGAGTTTTGGAGGACAAAAAGGTTGACCAAAGTGAATCGGCAGGAGCCTCCCAATCTTCAAATTTTCCGTCTGAAAAGAAGAATAAAGAAGTATAGATACTGGTGGGTCCTCCGCTAGCGTTATCCCGGGTTTACCTCGCCGATTATCGGCTGTACGGAGATTCCCGAGTCATCAAAAAAAAAAAATAGTAGCTTCAAATTTTCTAGCCTTCCCATGGAAAATAAGCCACTAATGCATTCTACCCAAAGTGAGTTTGCCACCATCTGCTGAAATTTATCCTTTTTTTAATGCATTTACCCCACTGAACTTCGGGTTTTCGATTCATTTGCCCTTAATTTTATTAGTCATTTGAAAAAAAAAAAAAACTAATTGATAGAAAGATTGGTTTACAAAAATTGTGAGGAGGAAATCAATTTGAGCCGCATGGAAAAATAATAAATAAATCAGAGAGTTGCGATTTTATGCGAAAATCTCAGTTATAGCCACATACGCATTTTTTGGTTCTCACAAAAAATTACAGGTTTCCTAAAGTGCATGCAAAAAACAGCGTTCACATTATCTAAAGATTTATTAATTCAATGCAAGCGAATGATGATTTCATCTGTAGCAATTTAGTTCGTATAACTAAAAATTCAATTGGAGTCACCAAATTAAGTTTCCTTGCAAGAATCAAATTAGTCCTGACTTGCTGATTTTGTGCCGTTGTTTGGCCTTTCTTCTTTCTCTTTGCCCTTGGTTTGGTTTCCTTTTACCTTGGCCCCCTTTCACCCACTCTGACTTGTTGTCTTCATGAGTGCAAGCCTTTTATAGCTCTTTTGGTTTAAAGTCAATATATTTCTTACCTTTCACCGAAAAAAAGAAAAAAAAAATAGTCCTGACTTATTTATATCATCATATTATCTCGTATCTTTTATGGTGATGATCGGCCGAGAGGGCTAGTGGAGATCACCATCTTCAATCCCCCTAAATCTACACTATACTTCACCAATTATTTTCGAGGCAACTTTTATCCAAGTATATCTCATCCATAGGTTCCCGTCCCTTCCCCTAAACTCAAATTGCTCCTCCGACCCTTGCTGCGTTCTTCTTTCCCCCGCCATACATTCAGTCTCAATAAACATGAAGTGAGATGGAAAACCATGCGTCTGACGAGACACCCTTGTTTCGTGCGATTAGACCTCGCAACTGCTAAGGGAAAATGATTACAAACTACACCTATAAAAGCAAAGCAGCAAAGAGAGATTGTTCGTGGCCACTTTTAGGCACCCATCAATCTGCTCCTTCTCCTTCCTCTTTTCGTTCTAACACATATCCAGATCGCTTGGATCCTGCCCCTCTTTCCCTGCATGATTCTCGTGTCACTTTGCTCGTTCGTGTCAAACGGGAACTCATCATAATCAGATATTTAGATACCCGATTTCCCACCTCGCATTAACTTTCTCCGCGCAGTTCGATTATCCCGTGGTCCACCAGACGTCCTTGTCGAGAAATCTCTAGTGGCGGAGGAGGAAGATAGTCGCCCACACAACGTTTAGCTCGTTCGAAGTGTCCCGTGATTGTATAGCGGCGCGCACCGAAAACCAACCTGGGAAAACAATGTTGAGAGGATAAAAATTGCTATATCTAACTTCAAGGGGGCAATTATAATGATTTCATATGATTTTTTTTTTTTTTTTTTATATTGGACTATGATATGTATTTCATGCCAATCGTACCCCCTTGTCAAGCGGCTTGTCCGCCACAAGGTGATGGTCAATTCGTGGGAAAAAAGAAGCGATTATTATTAGATGGCAGAGATTATGTGAATCGAGAAATTAGAATTGATGGGAAGTGTGGAGATGACGGCAATGCGAGGCGATCCAACTTTTGTGTTCCTTGTCCCTTAGCGCCAACAGTGGCCGGAGGCTGCCTTTACAGTGCTTTTCCAAGTCACCATGATTACATCTCAAAGCTAAGAATATGCAAAAACGAGTAAAGATGAGCTGCTTGCACTTTCTTTTTACGGGGGGGAGGTCAGTCCACAAGACCATAATTTGGCATATTGTAGCCCCAATTGAGCAGGATCTTCCTTTTGCAAATCCAGCATTTAACCCTTGGACGCGGGAAAAGCTGCTTCTTCACCCTACTTTTTTTACCCTCCAGCTCTTCCTGTAAATAGACTTTCGCGGAGTATCTTTCACGTCATTCGAGCCCCACTTTTTGTTATTCGCATCGTAATTGGGTACGGATTAATCATTATCCGAAGCTCGTCAAATATGCGGCACCACATGTATTACCGATGTGACCATTCTAAGGATTCTGACGGATCTACTATCTCGAATCTACAGTGCTTCTTTTTCTCGGTCTTTCGATAATTCTATGAGTAACCATCAATCAATTTAGAAATATCGAGTCAAAAGCAAATAAATTGGCATGATTGACAAATGGACATATACTAAGCACGATCACACAAGACCATCTTTCGGTGGACGAATTGTATTGTACGTTGTGACTATGTGAAAAGAGGTAATCGAGATGACGACGCCGAAGAGAGGGAAGAAACACGACGATGTGGGAATAGTGGGATACAGAGCATTCGACACATTAGTCGTTTTCTTTTTCAGGTTGGCTATATGTCAGAAAGCAATGGGAGCTGGATCAGTTCTCGTGTTACTTGCAATCATACTGTCCGGAAATTTCTTTGTCGAAGACCATAAATAGTGCACAAACTAAACAGTAAGTCAACTCAAGAGCCAGTCATCGTTCGTCTTCGACCCAGGCTGATCGGCTCACCATGTGTGTTTGACTTGCGCCCCTTGTTTGTAGGGAGACACAATGAGCATTATATACCGAAGAACAAAAGTGACCGAAAGCAGGGCACAAAACAGCGACGACTATAAGCTTCTTTAGTCTTCCTATTTTCCGAGAAAACCCCATCATTACAGACTTGTTTCTTCCACGTTATTATTCACTCATTCAAACTTAGACTACCTAAATATATTTTGTGATACCAATAAAGTAGTGTGTAGCAAAAGCTCGTATAATTGCCAACATGACAGACGTAATAAGTCATCGTCACGATTCAAAATATTCTAGATAGTCCGCGTATGTTTTAAGTAGAGTCCAATAAAGACTTATCAGATTTTAAAATGTGATTGGCTTGATATATCTAAAGAAGTCTAGGCTTGTTTACTAACTAGTTTCACACTTGAATATGGTCTTTAAGCTTTTTAAGTCAATTTATAAGCTACCTCATCACTTGGGGTTATGACTCCCATTCTTAATGACACTTGTCTTGTTTTACTTCCTCCCCTTCCGCACTTTTTCAAAAGGCCCTTTGATTGTAATCCTGCACTAAATCTAGTTTAAAAAAACAACACATTTTTCAAATGTTAAATGCATGAACTGTTCTTTGTACTTAGCTAACTTTAAGAGAAAATAAACTTCAAATCAGATGAGGAAAAACAGTAAAAGAAGAGCAATAATTGCCATAATCAAGAAAAGCTGTAAAATACTCCATTGGCAGTTTAGTCAGCATTGGTTGAGAAAAATTTCTTCTAGTGCCTCAAAACAGGCAATATGGACATGATTTGAAGACAAAAGCTTAATTAGAGAGATTTACATGCTGTTTTTGACCAGAATCATTGGATTGCACGTAAGTGATTGTAAACGCTGTTAATGTTAGATTCTATCCATTATATGGGCAAGAGACAAAACACTACTTCTACATATAGCATTAGAGTCTTATGCACGATCTCTGTCTCCCTATTCTTTTGCTCTGGTATGAACAAGAAAAAGCAATAGGAATAGTATTTAATCAGCTGAGATCACTCCTCTGCTAATTGTAGAGAGAATAGACATATAAGTCTAACCCAACACTCAAAGTCTAAAGCAAGTTTTCTGATAATTCTTTACCCCTTTCTGCTGTCCTATAATGCAAAAAGATAGGTCTAGATTTATGGCTCAACTTTATTTGTTTGGCCCAATATTTTCTTCATTAGAATAATGAACAAGCTAATATACCCACTGAGAGAGAGAGAGAGAGAGAGAGAGAGATGAGTTCCAACCATCAACCTATAAAAGGCCCAGGGGAAGGTCGTGGGTGCTTTATAGTAGTGTGAAAAGATTAAAGTCCCGCACTTATCTATAGTTTCTCTAATCAAATATATCTTTAAAATTCAAACCAAGGCTAGTCTCTATCCAAAGGACAAAAACAACATGCATTAAGTGCAACCATGACCAATCTATACACATCTTGCAATATTGTAAGTCTAACCTAAAGATAGATAAGTGGGAGAATAATCTTTCTTACCACCCTTTTCTGTCGTTGTGTTAGAAAAATCCCTAGGGTTTCTGTCATGGTCCATTAACCATCTGTAAGTTTATTTTGATAAGAATCAATTGCTTTCAGAGGGACCCACTTATAAAATGGGGAATTTTAGGAAGTCTACCAACTTCTTCTTCTACGTGTGAATCCACAAAAGGACTTTGAGCTTGCACCACTAATAAGGTGTCTTTAGTCATTCCAAAAGGTACAAAATACTGCAAGTTCGCACTTTTAGGACTCTCCTTTTTTTCCCCCCTCTGAATCACTGGATTAGGGATGACACCATCACTTTAATGAGACGAGAGAGAAAGAGAGAGAGAGGGATAAAAGTGTTTTGTCTGACTCAGGATGATGTGGAAGGAGCTTAGACTGCAAGGACAAGATCAAAAGAAACCCTCAATCAAAGCTGAGACTGCATGCACTTTCCGTTGCACTGGTGAGTCCGATTGGAACTGTGCAGTCTTTCTCCATTTCCTCCTTTCTCACCATTTTGTGGAACACCATCAAATTTAGCAAGTCCAAGTGTACTGAATTCATATTTATCTGATAAAAAAAATGGTCTGTTAAGAAAATTAGTTCTTGATTCGTCTGAAGTGTCAGATTTTTGTACTCGTTTCACAATTTGGTGGCTGGAGTCCATGACAAGCATGTGATGATTGAGCAAATTGCAGTTTCCTCTTGGCCATTTACAATGCAAATGAAACCAGCAGCTTTCACAAGACTCGGCAACATATATTGATGAGGTTGGGTCACATGTCACATTCACGTGCAAAGTTTATTAAGTACTTTGTCTTTTTTATTGTTGATTTAGACAAATTTCTAATTATAACACGAATCTCTAATTTTTCATTACTGATTCTAATGCATAAACGGATAAATCTCTAGTCAGTTTTTATGCATATTTTGTTAATAAATCTATCTTCGGTAATAAATGTTTAGTCGATATACAATAATAGAATTATAAGTATTCCGGTAATAATAATATAATGATAAAGTTTATGTACATATATATTCTATTTTGAAGTACCTATATGAATGTTTTAGAAGAATGGTTTATGATGAGATTATGAAAGAGTTTAATAATGTATGGATCTCCACCTCATATTTAACTTATCTTTGAATATAATATTAAATAGATCAATCTTTATTTTAAAAGTAAAAGAGCCCTTCAATTAGGTAAACTTTGTAGTACATGTTAAAAGGTCATGTTACAAGATCGTGCATTTTTCATGAATGAATATGATTAAAAACATATGGGCTTTGCTAGAATGAGTCTTCAAACTTCAGTAAGAATAACCGTTTGTTGTGAGTTAAGAATTTTTGAAAAAAGTGGACCCCACATTAACTTATATGATTAAATGCATAACCATGTGTCACTCTCATCATTTTGCAATTTAGATACTTTGGAAAGAGTTGAATAATATATGGATACACAACATAAAAAATATTTTCACAAACAAATGATGTCTAATAATCATTAAAGAAAAAAATAACAGCTGAGATTTGGCAAATAAAATTTATTAGAGGATCATTACAAAGATTATACGTCGTTTTTACAAATAATTGAATATTTTAAATAAAAATTTGTGTTAATTGAGGAAAAATATATCTTTTATGCATACACAACTTCCCATATTTCGTCAATAATTATGACAAAATGCATGATTAGTGATGGCTTTTATGATTAAATGCATAATTATAGCTAAGACATTAAGGGGGTGTTTGTTAATGTTCTTTTTTTTTTTATAAACATATTTTGTGTTTTTTTGTTCTAGGAAACAAAAAAGAACATAAACGCGTTTGTTTGCGTTTTTGTTTCAAATCTATTTTTTTGTTCCCAGAAATACTTTTGAAACAGAAACAAGAAACAAGAAAAACTTGTTTCTTGTTTCGGAAAAAAATTAAAAACACATTTTCTCTCTCCTCTCTTTTTCTTCTCTTTTTTTTTTTTTTTTTTTTGGCTTTCTTTTTTTCTTTGGCCTATCTCCAGCCTCGGCCATGGCCGGCCCTCGCGGCCGGCCCTCGTCGGCCGGCCAAAAGAAGAAAAAAGAAAAAAAAAAAAAGAAAGAAAAAGAAACTAAAAATATTAAAAAATTAAAAGAAATAAAAAAAGAATACAAATTTACCAAACGTGTTTCTGTTCATTTTTTATTCCTGAAACAAGTTTACCAAACGCGTTTTTTTGTTCAAAAATTGTTCCCCGGAACAGAAACATTTTTTTCTATTTCTGTTTCCTTGAACAATTTTTAAACAGAAACGTTACCAAACGCACCCTAAATGGCTACCATAAAGATTACAAAGAATTTCCAAAAGAAAGGAAACTGAAATATATGAATTTGGAAGATATCTTAAAAAAAATCACCTCTAACTTTCTATACAGCCATCTTACAAATTACTTGACCTTTTCCAAACCATGCCGATGGCATGAAGATGAAGATTTCGACAAATTAAGGAAAGCTACTTCAATCTTTTATTCACTCATATTGTTCTACAGACTCGAAACATTGCATTTCTAATATTGTGATTCAATAATTATTGCAATTTTACGACTATTTTTTCTTTCAGTCGGAAGATGAACTTACCCGATGGACTTTGAATCCACTTTAAATAAAAGCTTCATGTGAACTCTAGCCTAGAAATTGATAGATGTGAATATTTATTTCATTTTAATTTTCTGCACACTATATCTCTTGCAGAAAGTAAGATCCACACAAACATTTAGTGTCATATAACAAATATAGTCTTAGACTCATTGCAATGCACAGACACAGTGTCTGCATATAACATTTTCCTCTTCTTTTTGGATTATATTCTTAAAATATCCTTAACTTTAGGTCCAATTTCAATTCTACACTAATTTTTTTTTTTTGTCTCATAATAAATCCCCAACTTCCACCCTTGTCCCAAATTTGCTCGCGCATCCAAACATAACCACTGATTTCTTCAACATTATTAACATCAGAAGTTTGCTATTTTTCCTTACAAGACGAGGGTGTTGATGAAAACGCAAGTTCTGATAAAAAAACTTCTAATATGTTCTGATACGGATAATTTCGAATAAACTATTGCCGATTTTTGGGTAAATGGGCAAATTTTAGGGAGGAGTGAAAGTTATGGATTTGTTACGGGACAAAGAAAGAGTTTGGGGGCAAAATTGAAACTGGACCTAAAGTTTAGTTTTTTTTTCTTTTATTTTCTTTTTTTTAAAGGGAATTAGACCTCTTCTTTTTGGTATATTGGCAACTTCTTTGGCATGAGAGACCTTGGTTCTAATAAAAATCCCAACAACATTGGGACTTATAAGTACTCTTTCTTTTATTTCTTTCAATTTTGATGACAGTGCAGTGCCATCAAGACCCAAAACACCGTTGCAAGCGAGGTCAAAGTGTCCATAAGTTGGCGGGAATAACTGTTATGTGTGTGAACTGGTTCGGGGTCACGGGTCCACACGTTTTGGAATTTTCAGGGATGCTTCAGACAAGCAATCTCAACCTTTCGGTCGTGTCTTGGTGCTGTTGGCTTCCCACACATCCCAAGTCCTATATATAACCCCATCCTACACTCCTCTGCTTTTACTCTTACCTCTTTTCTCTCTCTCTCTCTCTCTCTCTCTTTCTCTCTGCTTCTTCTTGCACACACACACACACACACAAGAAAAGATCTCTTCTTTCAATAATTTGATCTTCTGGGGTCGCCAAATCTTTCTTCTCTCTGCACTCACAAAACATTCATGGATGGTTGCCTTGGCAGGCACCAATAGGTTCCAGTTCTGGAAGTTTTAGCTACCTCGGGGTGTCGGGTTTCGGGAACTGTCTTTAGTACTGAAGCTAGGAACTGCTTGAGCCTTCCGGGTAGAGATCCTGTTTCGATCTTGATTTGGGAATTGGGAAGATTTTTGGGGGTTTGGTTGGGTTGTAAAGGCCTAATCATAAGAAATACCACAACTCTTTTTCAAGACAATGATTCTGACCTCCAACGGGTGCATTCTGGGGAGGTCGCACTCGGTTCTTGCCAAGAAATCCGTTGTCGAGAAAAGCTTCTACTTTTGGATTTTCCAGATCTTCAATAGATACAGCATAGGCACTTAGCGGAACATTTCCGAGTCTCGTCTTTGAAACAGCTCCTCGGCTCTTGACCTCGCGCATTTTCTTCCTCTCCAGTGTTCTTTGGTATTTCACTCTGTTTGTAAAAGAAAAAAAATTAGGTGGATTCTGGTGTGAGGTATAATGGCTAGTGCATCCCTGCCGCCGGGATTCCGCTTCCACCCCACGGATGAAGAGTTGGTTGGATATTATCTGAAAAGAAAAATTGAGGGACATGAGTTTGAACTCGAGGTGATTCCTGTTGTCGATTTGTACAAATTCGACCCCTGGGAGCTTCCAGGTACATGCTTGTATGCAAGCACAGTGGATTCTATCATTAGCTCAAATGTTTGTGATAAGTTCTGAGGTTGAAGCTTACTTTTAAGTGTGCCGAATGTGAATGGAAACTTTTTAGCTTCGAAAAGTGCCGTGTGATTCGTTTTGTAATCATCTCTTCCTTTGCGCCTCTTTTTGGACCAAACCAAACAATAATTCCACTACGATTGCAAACTTTTTTCGTCTGATAAACTGTGCAGTGGCATACGACAGAATGCCCTGGACAGAGCATGTTTCCATATTTCTTTTTATCAAGAAGTCTATCTAATGGGGATGAGTTTTCATACTGCAGATAAATCATTCCTTCCTCAACGAGACATGGAGTGGTTCTTTTTCTGTCCGCGGGACAGAAAATACCCGAATGGCTCTCGAACAAATCGAGCCACTAAAGCCGGCTATTGGAAGGCTACAGGGAAAGACCGGAGGGTTGCCTGTCAGTCCTCTGTCACTGGTTATAGAAAGACGCTCGTCTTCTACCGCGGACGGGCCCCATTAGGTGATCGTACCGACTGGGTAATGCACGAATATCGCCTCTGTGATGATTCTTCCCAAGGATCGCAAAACTTTCGGGTAATATTTCTCAGGACCAAATACTACAGATGTCGTCGACTCGGCTATTGTTTGACAATCTATAGAATAATAGATATACATGCATATCCACTATCCAAGAAGCAAGAAGAGTAATAGGTCTATTTAGTTTCTTACAGAATGGAGCCTGAGGTATTCCATGTGATTAATATTCATCTCAGGGGCCATTTGCACTGTGCCGTATTGTAAAAAGGAACGAGCTTTCTCAGAAGACAAGCGATTGCCATGGAGAACCAAAAAGCAAAATGGTTGGAAACAGTTCGAGTTATGGAGATTGTGAGACAATGGAAGTTTGCAGTGAGCCTTTAAGCATGTCTAACAGCACTTATTCTCAAGGAAGTTACCTATGTAATGAAATTCATTATCCTAGCCATATGCCGCCTCCACATGAAGTCACACAAATGGCAGATTTGAATCCCTACTTGACAGAGACCAATCCTGCAAGCTGTTGGGTCTCCCCTGATATGATTCTTGACTCTTCAAAGGTACTTAAAACTACATATGAGCAAAGAAAATGATCTTTATTCATTGAACTCTTTCCGCATACATGTCGACCACTCCCACGCGTTACTGATATTTTGCATTTCACCTTCTCATTTTACTTCTCACAGGACTACTCACAAGGACAATACACGGTTCCTCATAACTTCCAACACCAACAGCATGATTTTCCGAGTCCCATGACTTCGTGGCAGCCATGTGATCACAAAGAAATTTCTCCCAGCTCATCGTACTCAAATTTGGCAGGGGAAGTCGAACTTCCTGATGAGCTCAATCGCTTCAGCTGTGTGTCGCCATACTCGGGACATGGGGACTACATGGAGTATTATGGGGACATACCATACGGAGGTTATGATAATGCCGGCTCACTAAGTTATCCAAAACCTTTCTGAGAAGAGGAGGGTAGTGAGCAGGATTGGACGGGTTAACTCAACCATAAAACGCAGCAACGATGGTTGCAACATGGTGTCCTCCCCTAAGCATGAACGTCAATTGAAAGCTGTTCACATAGCTTTGTCCACCCTGTTCAAACAAAAAAGAATCTGATCCGGGACAACGCCTTTTTATGTTGGTTCTTGGAGTGGGAGATAAGCCAGAGCAGCTAAAGGCCCTTCCTCGTTACTCCAAAAAAGGTTCCAAGTGAAGATTTTTATTATCTGTTGTTCTTTTTCAACTTTCCGTTGTAATGTCATTTCAGTTTCCACTTTATGGGGTTAAGCTTGGATAAGAGTACGCCTGCTGGTGGAAATCACTTTTATAGATCGAACCAGAGGTTGCGGTTTACTTTGTACTTGAAATTCTCTGTCTCAGATGGTAACTGTTAATGTTTGAAGTTCACTGTTCATTTCCTGAGGCGTAAAGGAGCGACACAATACTAAATGCTAGTGTACGTTTATGTAACAAAGAATTGTCGAATTGAACGATGAAGCTGATAATGTACCTATTGCCTTTCAAGAATAATCCATCGTCTGGAGTTATTCAATTCAAACACATCCATTACTAGAAGCCCCTTGTTGCCCTTGTAAGTTTCTTGTGATGGTTTTCTGTACATTCACAAAATGAATGGAAGACCTTTACCTGAAAGGTTGATGTAAAGCCAGTTATAGTCTTCAGAGGAACATTCTGTCTGCATTTGAAGTCTATTCATTTCCCTTTCTTGTTCTTTTGACGATTGAACTATCTTAATACAGGATCCTAGGTACATTATCTGAATACGAGTTTCTACCTAAAGGGACATGAAATTTTCCTTTCAGGAAGATGTGCCTGAGTGAATGATAACCTCTGACCCCAGTAAAAGAGAGAGAGATATGATAAGATTTTGGTCTCATTTATCTCCAACGTGTCTAGATTCATTCTCTTCAGGGGCGCTTTAACAGGACCAAATTTTGACTTTATGCAGAACTCATGTCATTGTCCTAAATAATCAATTAGAAGAATGAGTTTCTGTATTTGCAGTATCAAAAGAGATTGATAAGTAATGTGAAGTTGCGCCTTCAAGAGTTAAAAGAGTGCCCAGTGAGTACAAAAAAAATATTACCGTCCATCTTTCGGCTAGCATTTCTATATTGCTCCTTTTACAAGTTTTTCCCAACGATACGTCTGATGCATAGATTCCCCTTCCCCTACCAACCGTGTGGCCCCTTCTCTTTTCAGAGGCTAAACTAATCGATGGGTAGTTATTGAGAATCAACTTTAAGAAAATGCTCCACTACTTGGAAAATGCGATGAAGAATCAATAGAGAGAGTGGAAGGATTAGGTTTGATGCCTGTAATCCTTTTGACTATTAATGTTTCTGAATGATACTTCATCTGGTATGTCGCAAATGGTCCTCGGGATTCGTAATATCATGTCAGAATCAGGAGAGACGCTAGACCAGACTAGTCAGTTAAAAAGCAGTTTACTTTAGTTGAGGATAGACCGACCAAAAAAAAAAAAACTTTAATTGAGGATAAGAATAGTGTTTTTGACACTATTATTATAAGCGAGACAAACCAGGCTAATCGATAATATATTAAAGTTCTGACCATTCAAAATATTTCAGAATGTGGTGAATCTGTATATAATTTGGTGTATAAGAGCCCTGTCGAGAAGACAATATGCCTAAAAGGTGTTGCAATAAGAAGAAAATAGCATCAAAACCTCAGAGGGCACTATTCTTTTCCCGATGGAGGGAAATGATTCCCAACGAAGTCCGATTTTCTTCTTTCAGATGTCACAACAACGTCATCACCCTCTTTATGCTCCTTAAACCGAGTTATCCTCCCTAGTTCTTCCGCTTCCTCGATAACATGATCAAGCCTAGCCACGGCCTCTATTAGCAAAGAAGCAAATGCAGCGAAAGGAAGTGCCTTGGAGAACTCAAGCTTAGCTATAACAAGTTTACTCCTCTGTGGCCTTAACACCTTCTGAATGTCATGCACTTGTTCAGGAGGTCTTGCAGTTTTTGATTCGCGCAATGGAGAAGAATTGGCTTCGAAGCTTGTCGCAAGAGAGATTCTGGAGTCCTTTCTGTTTATTGAGTCTGAGAGAATCTGTGGTTGGGACTGTAGTGCGGTGTTGAGGTCCTGCAAAGCTAGATGGAGATGACTGGATATCATTTCCAGAGAAAAATGGCAGCGATTCTTCCTGCTATTAGCAAGTTCCACCAACACTTTTGATACCTCTCCAGCTAAACGGGTACACTGGTCGTTCAAGAGATCACGTACAGATGGTGGAGTCTAGCAAGATTACATTACATAAATGAATTTATTATCAAGGAAGAAACATGATCGGACCCATTGAATAGGAAATGTTTCTTTAAATGACGAAAATGATCATAGCTGTCTAGAAGTGTGCTCCAGTTGGACAAAAAGAGATATACAACAGGTTCTAGAGGAGATAGATTAACAATTTGAGTGTAGTCTCTGATTTTTTTTAGGGCAAAAAGGACACATCCATGATAGGTAACAATTTGGTAGAATTTCTGTCAAATAATCTACACTTGAGAATCTAACGTGAAAGTGAAAATTCTTTACTCTGATTGGATATGCCAGTATCGCATGAAGTATAAATGAATATCTGTAGCATTGTTTACCCAACTCCTCCAAAAAATCTCTAAATTGTTGGGCTATTGACCGTTGCATCTACAGGATACAGACCTGCGCTTGTGGATGTCATGGCTACAGCTACTTCAGAAAACATTTCTCGAATTGATGATAGCTCCAATAGGAATCAATTTTTCATATAAAGCCATAACCGTGTGACCAAAACGGCATAGAGCAACTCCGAACTTCACATATTGTTGCCATGGAGATTTTTTACAGTTCCCTCGGTATCTTGGCTCCCAACTCGCATATAATGCCTGCAAAATTGCAACAAGAATAGTCAAATATCAGTTTTTCGTACTCCAAGTTAGGAGTCACGAAACTAAGTGAGCATCACCATGGTTTCATCAGTGCACTTGGAATCCAATACTGTGATACAGTTTTGATTGATGGAATCCTTCGACAATTCGTCTCGGATTTCTTTTGTCTGAGCATCGTGAAAGTACTCCCCAACACAGGCTGTGAGGAACCCACTTCGATTGACTTAAAACCATTTCACAAGACTGCAAGCCGAAACCAAAAGAAGCATATCGTACCTTCTACAGATTGGGATAGTCCTTCAAGCTTAGTTATTGTGGATTTATGGAGGTCATCACCTGATCAGGTTGGAAGGATGAGGAGACTCAAGAAAAGACATTCCACAACCAATTGCGATAGTGTAAAAGCGGTCTCGCATCATCTTGGTTGTATTGTCGACATGGTAGTTGGACACGAGTATCATACTGAAGGTCACAATGAATAAAGGACCCCGTAATCGTAGTTCCTCTTTATAATGGGAACGAACCTCATGCAGGTAGCTGCAGCTCCTGTGACATTTACAATGCAGTTCCCCTGCTAAGGGAGAAAAGAGAGAGAAGCATTGCATAGTTTCTGGAACAGAAATAGATTTTTCTATTTCTATTTCTAGAAGAGTTTCTAAGCAAAAAAAAGAAGTGCTAAAAAAGTCCTAACGCCGGCCATAGGCGAGGGCCTCGCTCGCCCATGGCCGGCGAGGCTCGACCTCGCCGAGATCCGGCCATGGGCGAGGCTTGCCCTCGCCGGATCTGCGAGGTCGAGCCTCGCCGACCATGGGCGAGGCTCGCCCTCGCCGGCCATGGGCGAGCGAGGCCCTCGCCCATGGCCGGCGAGGTCGGCCTTGCCCGTGAGGTGGCCGGCGAGGTCGGCCTCGCCCTCGCCGGCCTTCGACTACGGCCGGTCGCCGGACCTCGGTGACCGGCCGAGGAAAAAGACAAAAAAATAAAAATAAAAATAACAAAATAATAAAATAATATTAAAAGTTGTCTACGTCGGCGCGATCAAAGCCACGTCGCCGGCCGACGTCCAATCAAGAAAAATCCGCCAAAATTGGCCGAAAATGACCGAATTGGCACAATATAAAAAGGTTTAGGACTGAATCGACACCAAAAAAGGTTTATGACTAATTCGGCACAAATGCAAAAGGTTTATGACTTTTTTGCTCCCCAAAATAACCGTTTGATAACGGCACAAAATTTCTACTCTAAAAATAGAAATTCGTTTGATAATGACACAAAATTTTTTTCTTTCGGACGGCGGCGGCAACGACCGGCAACCTTTAATATAAAAAATAAAAATAAAAATGATTTATTAACAAAAAAATAAAGAAATAAAATAAAATAAATCATAAAAAATAAAATAAGAATATCATTTTATTTTAAAATAAAAATATCTTAAAAATAAATTTATTTTATTTTATTTTACGAATAAATTTATTTTAAAATGAATAAAAATAAAAATAAAAATAAATTTATTTGGCAAAACACTCAAGACAAATAAAAATAATTTATTTGTATTTATCATAAATAAATTATTTTTAATAAATTTAATAAATTTATTTTTAATAAACTAAAAACAAAATGATAAATAAAAATTATTTATTTATTTTTATTTTATTTTAGTAAATTTATTTTTAATTTATTTTAATAAATTTATTTTTATTTTTAAATGAATAAAATGAATATATTTATATTTATTTTAAATAAAATGATATTTAATTAAATTTATTTTTAATAAATAAATTTATTTCGATTAAATTTATTTATTAAAAATAAAAATAATATATATAATAAAAATTTTAAATTTTAAATAAAAATGAATAAATTATATTTTTATAATAATTTTTATTTTTAAAATGATATTTATTTATTTTTAAGGATTTTTTTAATTTATTCGTAAAATAAATATTTATTCATAAAAATAAAAATAAATTTCATTTTATTTATTCGAATAAATTTCATTTTATTTATTCGAATAAATTTCATTTTATTTATTCGAATAAATTTCATTTTAAAATGATATTTATAAAAATAATTTATTTGGCAACCGGCGGCGGCGGTGGGGGCCGGCGGGCGGTCGGTGACTAACGGATGGTGGTCGGCGGTAATGGATGAAAGACCTATTGACGAACGATGAAAAATTTTTTTTTTTTCATTTTCGTTCCCGAAATCAAAAGTAGAAAATTTCAACTTCGATTTCTATTCCAAATCTATTTTTAGAATAGAAATCTATTCCGAAAATAGAAAAATGAAATAGATTTATCAAACGGATTTCTATTCCGAAACAGATGCGAATAGAAAAATTGTTTCCTAAACAGAAATTATCAATTATCATGCACCCCTTAGAACTCACCATTGACAAAACTATCCATTCCATGAACACTACTCTGGGTATAGGCCGATGTGCCCAAAGATGCTCGACAATGACCAGGAACAATCCTGCTAACACCATCCCGATGCCCCTGTTCAGCCCTTTACGCAGTGTTGCTCCTGTCATACGAACAATAAGTCAAGACTGATTCAATGTGTCTTATATAACTAGTTAAGAATTTAATTTCCGCGATCTGTCCTAGATGCATTCATCTTTCTGATCTCGGTGGTTCAGCTGCTTATAGCACCTTCTCCTTACACGGAAGTAAGAAGACACGATGAAAAAGAAGAAAATTAAACAGCAAGAGCCCAACACATGTTCATAAAAAAGAGTGAATGCCCATATCAGCGGTGGTCATTTCCTTTTTATTTCCTTTGTTCTTTGCTAAGATTGAAGTAAACTGCAGTGAATTCAAGGACAATAACAACAGTTATGACAGCCCATATGGCATTTTGTCCAATCACCGACTCCAGCAGGTACAGCAATGAAGCCAATGTCATAGCAAAAACACTTTGATGGAGTGGATCACTCTTCTTGGATCTTCTTTGCCCATCTCCCACATCAGAACACCCGCCTCCCTTGGAAATCTCAACACTTTCTCAGCAAAAACTTGACTCTCACTGAAACTCCCTGCCATTTGTGATCTTAAACTCCCTGATTGATCCACGAATCTTCTCTTCTAATTTTTATTCTGTGAAACCTCCCCAGCGGGTGAGAAGACTAAAGATTTGGTTCCTCTTTGAACATTTGTTACACTTAAATGTGATACATGTTGATGATAACATTGGTATAAAATGATATGTTGTGAAAGAACATTCCTCTATGTTGTGGCATTAGAGATTAGGACATATCTCCATAGAAAGAATTAAGCGATTGGTAAATGATGGAGTACTCAGTACTTTAGATTTTACTGATTGTGATACTTGTGTGGATTGCATGACATAAAGGGAAAGCAAACCAACAAGACGAAGAAAGATGCCAAGAGGAGTATATAAATATTAGAAATCATACATATGGATATTTGTAGTCCGGATATGGACTCGTGTGGTCAGAAATACTTCATCTCTTCCATAGATGATTACATACGTTACATGTATCTCTACTTGATTCATAATAAGCATTAAGCGTTAGATGCCTTTAAGGTATTTAAGGCGGAAGTAGAGAATCTTTCTTAGATACAAAAGAAAAGGTCTCCGTCTAATCGATTCCTTCCTTTTGAGTGAATCCTTTGGCAATGAGTCTAGTTTTATATCTTTCAATGTTACCCAATAAATCTTTCTTAGTTTTGAAGACCCATTTACAACCAATGGCCTTCACACCATCAGGTAACTCAACCAAATCCCAGATTTCGTTAGATGCCATAGAACTCATTTCTTCCTTCATGGCATTGTAAATGAAAGATTACTTCATTTTCTGGAGGGCACCCCTCACCCGAGTCCGGCGAGAGCTAGAACTAGCAAGGGTCTGGCGAGGGAGGCCCTCGCTCGACGCCGACGAGGGCCGACCTCGCCGGACGCCGGCTTCACCATGGCCGGCAGAGGGAAGAAAGAAGAAAAAGAAAATAAAAAGAATTTTTTTTAAAGTAAAAAGACCAAAATACCCATATGATTTAGGGTAAATGTGTCACACAAATGAAAGTTCGGGATTTTTTATGTCACAAATGAAAATTCAGGGTTTTTTGTGTCACAAATGAAAGTTCAGGGTAAATGTGTCACGATTAGCAAACTTCGGAGTTTTTCATGTCACAAAAAAAAAATTTAGGGTAAATGTGTCACTTTAGGCAAAATTTGAAGTTTTTGGTGGCTTTTTCACTATAATTAATTATAATCAATGTCGATTTCTAAATATAATCCGGATGCTCTTAATATATAATTTAATTAATTAAAGATGATGTGGCCACTCTCTAATTAATTAAATATATGGATCATTGGACATTTAATTTCTTGCATAAAATATTCATAAAAATGCATGAAATAACAAAATAATAAATAAATGCACAAGAGGCAGAATTGTAAAATAATATGGCCAAGGGCACGATCGTTAAAAAGTGAAAAGAGAGGGATAAAAGCATAAAAGGGACCACGGGAACGTCAGGCGCGTGCCGAGCATGCGCTTGCATCCGCGGTGGGCGCATGGCTCACACGTGCCCCATCCACCACGCACGAACCTGGCAACTACCGTGGGCAGTTTCGCGTGCATGGGCCCCACCCACTAGCGGTTGCGTGCGCGTGACCGCGCGTGGCGCGTGGGTTCCACACGCCTACAACTGCAGCACGCCCGTGAAGCCCACGTGCCTTCTCCCTCACGCACAGAACACTTTTATTCGCCATTTTTCATCGTTCCACCGCGATTTCACCGGCCGTTTCTTCTCCAACAGCCCATCTAAGACACAAATAAATAATGGGTTTTTGGAGAGCATGTCGGCACAACCACATGGGTCCAAGTTTCGGAGAAAATGAGCAAAAAATTGGCCCCAAATCAAACGAAAATTTCCAAAAACACAAATCCTCAACCACCGTGACTTTTGCCACCCGATTAGCCTCCGGCGAACACCGATATACTGAAATAACTCATGGCTAATCTTCCTCATGGCAGTGCGACCGTAGGGGTGAGTTGCTGAAATTTGCCCGGAATCGGTGAGTTTCTCTCTTGGCCTCAAAAATCCGAATTACTGTTCATCTTTAAAATGCTCGAAAAATACACCAAAAATCGACAAAAACAAGGTAGAGGCACTAAGCATGTTCTGATATCAAATGTTAGACATGAAAATCAAGTGCGGAAACCAAGATTGATTATAGACAAACCTCCAGCCATTGTTCGTATTCACATTCGTCGAAAAATCCCGAAAATTAAAAGAAATATCGAGCACACACTACTAATCAAATTCCCTCACATATACTGATGGTGTATTCCAAAAGAGAGGGTTTGTGTTAGACCTTGTAATTAGCCCGTTAGTAATGAACGATTGTTCCTTTTATACACCATCATCAAGACGGTTACCCAAATGGGTGGTTGTCACAAAAAGGTACGAAGCGTGGAAACATTACATGTCAAATAACCGCCACTTTAAATAGAAAATGTGGGATCACAAAATATAAATAACATTCTCCTAGTAGCCTCAAAACAAGAAACGAACTCAGCCTCCATAGTGGAAGTAGCAGTCAAAGTCTGCTTGGCATTTCTCCATGACACGGCTCCGCCAGCTAACATAAAAATGTATCTAGATGTTGATTTTCGTGAATCAACGCAGCCTGCGAAGTCCGCATCTGAATAACCGACTACTTTTTAGGTTGTCAATCCGTCTATACATAAGCATGTGGACTTTGGTACCTTGAAGGTATCTCATCACTTTCTTTGCAGTCTATATCTGGATTACTCTGATAAGATCAATATGGTTTTCTTAAAGGAGCAATGGAAAATGTCACGAGAGTCTCATCACCAGTCTTAGAGTGCAAGACAGCCTTGTAACCCTTGTAAATGTGATCCTCCGATGGTTCATTCACCTCTTCTGCTAACTTCATCTCGCTAAGATATTCGTTAACACATGCTACAAATAATATTTTCTTAATCAAAGTGGTCAACCACTCTTCTTATCGTTATGAATAAAGTTTAAATTTCAATTTTTTTATGCTGAAGAGTACATGTTTGTCACCACATCAGCCTATTCCATTTACCTTCAATGGATCTTGCCAGGTCTTCTAGCTTGGATACCGTAGAATTATGGAGATCTTCCCCTGACCAGTTAGGAAATATCATCAGAGTCATGAAAAGGCAGATGGCACACCAATGGCAATGGTGTAAAGGTGCTCGTGGGCTATCTTCAACATATTTTGAACACCATAGCTTGAGCATGTGATCAAATTAGACGTCAAGAGGAATATTACGACTCCGTAAGCATAGTTCTTCTTTATGTACGGAAAGAACCTCATGTAGGTAGCTGTAGCTCCTGCAAATATTGCAGCAAAAGGCAGAAAGGTTGTAAGCAAACCCATGATGAGAAAATAAGACCATGAATGTTCGGAGAGGAGTTTTCAAGTAGATAACACAGTTTATTTTATCACTAGCGAGAGACCAAAATTACAAATCAGAAAAATTACGGCTCCAATGAAAATGGCTTGAAGCACCAGCATGCAACTTGTCCTAATTCATCAACTCCCTCGATCACTAGTTTGAGCCTGGCAACCGTCTCAATCAATAGGATGGCGAAAGCCATGAAGGGAGCGCCTCCAAAAACTCTTGGCTAGTGATGGCAATCTTGCTCAACTACGGCCTCAGGACCTTCCTCTCATTCTTCCTCGATTGCTCTGAAGCCCTTTTGGTCCTTGACTCCAGTAAATTAGAAGTGTTCATCGTTACATTGGGCAATGAAACTTTGGAGGCCTCTTGGTTCCTTTGGCTAGCCTGTACAGCTGCCTGGACGAGCATGTTCCATGTTTGGTTATCATTTGAACGTAGGAAGAGCCAAGGTTCTCATGCTGCAGTTTTCAACTGCCACTGGCTATATTCTTTATCTCTAACAATCATCTTCAGACAAAGTTACCATAGCACCACCGACAGCACGATATTTGCACGATTATTGCTCAAAATCAGCACATGCATATCATCACCATTCAATTAATACTGTTTATGGACATGTCATATGAAAATGACTGGTGATTTGATTTCCGATGAAATTACTAAGCAAATCAGTCACCACAAGCTTCATGATGATAAAAGATCGATCATGGTTCCTCCAAATTCTAAGGTCACAATGCCCTATTTTATTGGTCCATATCTTGTCAAAATCTTCATCATTCTAGTTGGTTTCCATTGTACTCAATAGCAATAATGGGTATCATCGCAGTATTATCATGAATATTTGCACTTATCATCAAAGATATTATATCAAATATAACTTTAAAATCATCAAAATTCATAGGGATATTTCTTCAACGTCTTCAACACATATTACACGCGATAGCCCGGCACTATAATCAAATTAAACGTCAAGAGGACTATCACAACTTCATAGTCGTAGTTCTTCTTTATGTATGGAAAGAACCTCGTGTAGATGGTTGTAGCTCCTATAAATATTGCAAAAAAAGAAAATGTCATAAGCAGACTCATGATGATTTGACCATGAATTTTGGGACGGAATTTACAAAATCACTAGCGAGAGACCGAAAATTACCCATGAGAAAAATTGCGGCTCCTCTGAAAACAACTCGAAACATCTTACTAGAATTAGTTGTAACATACTCAATTAGAAGTGCCAAGGATCTGCCAAAAGAGTACCCAATCCTCTATTAAGTCTCTTGCACAAAGTTGCACTTGTCAACGAGGAAAATTTTGACCAAAAAAAAAAACGAGGAAAATAAAATGATATATTAGGCTTAAACAATCTCATTATGAGTCCGAATTAACTGGAAAATTTGAATATCAACCAGCTGTGAACTCTAGCACCATGACCACAATCATCATGGCCCAAATGGAGTTTCGGCCGATCCCAAATGGACCTTGCCAAGGCGAGCATGTTCGATGTTTGGTTATCATTTGAACCTAGGAAGAGCCTAGGTTGGGATTTGATCGCGATGTTTAGGTCTTGCAAGGCCTCGTGAAGATGATCGGACAGTATCTCGGGCAAGCATTGGCGACAGTGCCTCACGCTATTAGCCAATTCCATGAGGATCTTTTGTACCTCCTTGGCGAGTCTAATGCATGGGTCCTTAAAAAGTGCACGGACTGCAGGCAGGGTCTAGAAATCAACAGATTAAAGACTACTTTGATTAGTCCTCCGCCAGATGGCCTTAGATTCATGAAAATGTGTCTTATAAAAATCGCAACATACAATTTGCACAAACAGCACCATAGTTTTGAGAAACAACAAAGAACTTGAAGCCAGTTCCATTTTAGAGAATAACAAAAAACATAGATTCTCGGCTTTTTTCTCATGAATGTGACAAATTGAACTATGGGTCCTTAAAAAGTGCATGGACTGCAAGCAGGGTCTAGAAATCAACAGATTAAAAACTACTTTGATTAGTCCTCCGCCAGATGGCCTTAGATTCATGAAAATGTGTCTTATAAAAATCGCAACATACAATTTGCACAAACAGCACCATAGTTTTGAGAAACAACAAAGAACTTGAAGTCAGTTCCATTTTAGAGAATAACAAAAAACAGAGATTCTCGGCTTTTTTCTCATGAATGTGACAAATTGAAGACAGATTATAAAGTAGCATGATTGCCGCTCACCAATGGCACGCCAGCCACTCGCTGCTGGCATGCCTGCTGCTCGCCGATCAACTATGTCTATCGGTGGACAAAAATGATGTTAATTTTGACATCTTGGCTAATAAATGAGACATTAAAAGGATAAATGTTTTTCTATACTCAAACATCCATGTAGCACACGACTGTGTAACCAAAGTGGTGCATAATAACTCCCAATTTAACATATCGCTGTCACGAGGAGATATAATAACATCTTTTACGGCTTGGTTCCCAACTAGAATGCAGTGTGTTAAATTATTGATCCAATTTCTAGAAACTTCAATATTGCTATTAGTTAAAAAAAAAATCCTTAAAAAAGAAAATCTAGCTGGCAAAGAAAAGTGTAGAAGCATAAATGTAGAAGTCTCTAGAAGAAGAGTGACTAAACTACAATCTAGAATTTCCTAGATGAAGCCTACATGGACAGCATTCTATAAAATTCTAGAATGTTGTACTTAGTCGATGGAGCACCCTATAAATAGGAAAGAGGGGGGAGCGTAGCAAATCAACAAATGTAAGCAAGCTCCTCCCCTTCCCTTTGTACTATAATCAAAAAAAAAAAAAAAAAAAGTTCTTTTTTGTTCCCTTATATTTCTCTTCTAACATTCCCTTGCACACACATTAACACACGCTTCCGCAAATACCAACAGTGGTATCAGAGCCACGTCTTTGGTTGGTATTGGGCGTTTGTCCTACCTACCCATTCCTAAAACTACCATTTCCAAATACCCAATAACTAAACCATGGCCAACTCTACCTCATCATCATTTCTCATTCCCATTTTTTATGGGAACAACTATGACTTTTGGAGCATAAAAATGACTACATTCTTGATGGCCCAAGACTTATGGGACATCATGGAAAAAGGTTGCGAGGCTCCGCAAGAAGGTGCAAGTGTTTCGAATGATCAACTACAAAAGGATGCAAGGGCACTATACTTTATCCAGCAAACACTCTTAGAAACCGTATTTCCAAGAATAATTGTGAGCAAGGACTGCAAAAGAGGCTTGGGATATACTACGAGAAGAATTTCAAGGATCGGAAAAGGTATGCACTATTCGCCTTCAAACTCTGAGAAGAGATTTTGAGAATTCTAAAATGAAAAATTATGAGACCGTTCAATAATATTGTGAAAAATTAAAGGAACTAGTTAATCAAATGAGAGCCTATGGAGATTGGATAACTAATCAAAGGGTTGTTGAGAAAATATTAGTATCACTTACCAAAAAATACAACTCCATAGTTACAACTATAGAAGGAACTAAGGACTTGACGACCCTATCAGTGAGTGAATTAATTGGCTCTCTAGAAGCACATGAGAAAAGACTAATGGCACAAGATGGAGATTAAGTTGAAAATGACTTTCAGTCTAAAGTAAATATACGGTCTCATCAATCTAAAAATGGTGGAAGGAGCTCATGGAAAAATAAAAAAGGAGGAGAAACTATACAAAAGGAAAATTATCCACCTTGTGGTATTTGCTATGAAGCACTGACACTCTCCAAGAATCTCCGTGTCGTGTCGGACACTTCGACACGTGTCCGACACTCTCGGACACTCGGTCAACACGTGTCAGAAAATCCGACACCTGGTCAACTTTCCCGATACTCTCCGACATTCGAGTTGAAATTCTGACATATGAGTTTCCAACACGTGATTCGATATTGAGATCAATTTTAAAAATTCAAAAAATGAGAAGTCAAAATATATATGAGAAAAAATAAACACAATAATAAAAATAATAAATGGAGAAAGAAGAAAAACATAATATTATCTTCTTTTCTGACTCTCACTTCCTATGATACACAATTCACTCCTAATTTTTTTTCTCCTCTTCCAACATATCTAACATGTAAGTCCAGAATATAAATCGCTTGTTTTTTCTCCAAGTTTTATGAATTATTGAAAAGGATTGAATTTGTTAAATTGAAACAATGAATGATATTAATAAATGGCGGATTAATGTTTTTAGTGTAAATTCATTCTAGGCTTTTTTAATTATTTATTTATTTATTTATGAATTTGATTCAAATTAATTTGATTGAAATAATCATAAAAATGATAATTTATTATGCATATATAAAAATATATATTTAATATACAACGTATTCCAACGTGTCGAAATTCTCTATTTTTTTAGAAACAACGTGTCGGTGTGTCATGTCATGTCGTGTCACGTGTCGCATGTCAGTGTCGGTGCTACTTAGAGTATTTGCAAGAAAACAAATCATTTGGAGAAGGATTGTTGGTTTAAAAAAAAAAAAAAAAAACAATGCTACTTTTGTAAAATATATGGCCATGTAGAAAAAGATTGTCGCTCGAAAACAAATAATCGAGCAAAATATGTAGGAAAAAAAGAAAGTGAAGAGAATACATTCTACACAGGCCAAGCGGCAAATGATAATAAAAATGAAACATGGTACATTGATAGTGGGTGTAGCAATCACATGACGGGGAACGAATCTATATTCATTGATATTGATAAGTCAGTGAAATCACAAGTAAAGTTGGGCAATGGTGCATTAGTAGATGTCAAAGGAAAAGGCACCATCGCCGTGGAAACAAATAAAGGCTCAAAATATATACATAATGTATATCTAGTCCCTCGTCTTGCACAAAATCTCTTAAGTGTGGGTCAAATGATACAAAGTGGGTATTCTCTATATTTCAATGGAGATGTCTGCATTATCTATGATAAATATAAAAATGTTATTGCCTCTGTTAAGATGAAAAATAACAATTTTCCCATTTGATGGAAATATGTCAAAGATATAGCCATGAAAGCTCAACTTGATTATTCATGGCTATGGCATCGAAGATTTGGCCACTTCAATTTTGCTGGGCTAAAAACTCTCCATCAGAAAAATATGATGAGAGACTTTCCAACTATTTCAGAAATTTCAGATATTTGTGAAGGTTGTCTCCTTAAAAAACAACAAAGACAATCCTTCCCATTTGGAGGTGCATGGAGAGCTAAGAAGCCATTGGAGCTAGTTCATACGGACGTGTGTGGTCCAATGAGAACCCCCACACTCAATCAGAATAAATATTTCATCATATTCATTGACGATTACACAAGAATGATGTGGGTATACTTTCTTCGAGAAAGATCAAAGGTTTTCTCTTTCTTTAGAAAATTCAAGAGCCACGTCGAGAATCAAAGTGGCCGAAGAATCAAAGTCTTAAGGAGTGACAGAGGCACAGAATACAATTCAAAGAAGTTCAATAAATTTTGTGAAGATGAAGGAGTCCATCATCAACTAACTATTGGCTACGCCCTAGAGCAAAATGGAGTAGCTGAAAGAAAAAAATAGAACCGTCATGGAGATGGCAAGGTCTATGCTAAAGGAAAAAGGACTTCCTAACTCATTCTAGGCAGAAGCAGTCTACACGGCCGTATACATCTTAAATAGGTGTCCAACTAAAGCAGTCCAAAATAAAACTCCAATCGAAGCATGGAGTGGATGGAAGCCTTCAGCAAAGCACCTCAAGGTATTCGGATGCATATGCTACGTCCACATCCCTGCTCAGAAAAGGAGTAAGCTAGATGAAAAGACAGAAAAGGGAATATTCCTTGACTACAGTGACCAATCAAAAGGCTATCGGGTTTACAACCTAAGAACTAAAAAGCTAATGATTAGTCGAGACGTCAAGTTCGACGAGAATGCTACCTGGAAATGGGAGGATGAGAAGATCGAGAAGAAGTACATCACCTTGCCAGACATACCACCTGCTCAAGAGGAGTCAACGTCACAACAAGAAGGTGAAGTACCAGATTCCACCACTCACGACATAACTCCACCAAGCTTTCCAAGAGTAACGCAAGAAAAATCTACTCCAGAGTCTCCAGTACTAAGGGTAAAAGCCCTTAGAAGAATTTAAGACACATGCAACTTTGCTATTTTGGAACCAGAAAACTATGAACAAGCATCCAAAGAAGAAGTCTGGATAAAAGCCATGGAGGAAGAGATCAAGATGATCGAGAAAAATGAAACTTGGGAGCTTGTCAATCGACCCGAAGACAAAGAGATCATTGGTGTCAAGTGGGTTTACAAGACGAAGCTCAACACGGATGGATCAATCTAGAAGCATCAAGCAAGACTTGTGGCAACAGGATACTTGCAACAACCAGGTATCGACTATACTGAAACTTTTGCCCCCGTCGCTCGCCTCGATACTATTTGAGCACTCATTGCCCTAGCAGCACAAAAAGAATGGAAGATCCATCAACTAGATGTGAAGTCGGCATTCTTAAATGGATATCTTCGAGAAGAAATTTACATAGAACAACCACAAGCCTTTATCCTCAAAGGCCAAGAAGAAAAAGTTCTCAAACTCAAGAAAGCCCTATATGGGTTAAAGCAAGCACCACGAGTGTGGTATAGTGGAATCGATAAATACTTCATCAAGCAAGGATTCTGGAGGAGTATGAGTGAGCCAACACTCTACATCAACACCCAAGGTAAGTCCGACACTCTCATTGTCTCTCTATATGTAGATGATCTCATATATATAGGAAACAATGAGACAATGATCCAAGAATTCAAAGAAGAAATGATGAAGACATTTGAGATGACCGACTTGGGCTTGATGCATTACTTCCTTGGCATTGAGATCAACCAAAATGAAGGAGTTTTTATCTCGCAAAAGAAATATACCGAAAACCTCTTAAAAAAATTCAAGATGAACTATTGCAAAGCAATTTCAACTCCGCTCATGAAAAATGAGAAACTATTGAAGGAAGATGGAGCAGAAAAAGCCGATGCCTCCCTCTACAGACGTCTGATTGGCAGTCTGCTATATCTCACTGCTACACGACCGGATATTATGTATGCCACAAGTCTACTATCACGATTCATGCAAAGTCCGAGTCAAATTCACTTTGGAGCTGCCAAGAGAGTTCTCAGATATTTACGAGGAACTATAAATTACGGCATTCGATATCGCCCAAGTGCAAACACCAAGCTCATCGGCTACACTGATAGCGACTGGGCAGGTTCAGCTGATGATAGGAGAAGTACTACTAGCTATGCATTCACACTGGATTCTAGAATATTCTCATGGCATCCAAAAAACAAGACTCAGTGGCACAGTCTATTGTAGAAGCTGAATACATCGCAACTGCTACGACCGCCAGTCAAGCAATGTGGCTTCGAAGAATTCTAGAAGACATTGGAGAAGCACAAATGGAATCAACTCCATTACTTTGCGACAATAAGTCCGTAATCGCTATATCAAAGAATCCAATATTCCATGGAAGAACCAAACATATCGACATCAAATATCACTTCATAGGAGAGGCACAAAATAACAAAGAGATCGAAATGAAATATTGCAAAACCGAGGAACAAGTAGCGAACAACTTCATTAAAGCATTATCGCGAGCCAAGTTCGAGACATTGCGGGAAATGCTTGGAGTAACACGAAATTGGATCAAGGAGGAGTGTTAAATTATTGATCCAATTTCTAGAAACTTCAATATTGATATTAGCTAGAAAAGACAAGAAAAATCCTTTAAAAAAAATCTAGCTTAGGTGGCAAAGAAAAGTGTAGAAGCACAAATGTAAAAGTCTCTAGAAGAAGAGTGGCTAAACTACAATCTAGAATTTCCTAGATAAAGCCTACATGGACATCATTCTATAGAAATCTAGAATGTTGTACTTAGTCGATGGAGCACCCTATAAATAGGAAAGAGGGGGAGCATAGCAGACCAACAAATGTAAGCAAGCTCCTTCCCTTCCCTTTGTACTATAATCAATAATAAAAAAAGTTCTTTTTTGTTCCCTTGTATTTCTCTTCTAACACTCCCTTGCCCACACATTAACATACGCTTCCGCAAATACCAACACAGCGCCTAAAAAGTTCATTGCACAAAGACGGGTAAAGACTCATCTTATTCATGTCAGTCCAAGATCAATATGGTTTTCTTAAGGAGCAATGGAAAATGTTACGAGAGTCTCATTACTAGTCTTAGATGTTGGATGCAAATTACGCAATCCCAAGATCTCCATAGCCAGAACAAGAACATGCATAATTGAGAAGAAAGATTAACGCACCTGTTTTGAGATCCATTAAACATAAAGCGGAAACAAAAAAGGGATTTCCCACATATCAAGGATCCACGCATCAAATCCTTCTCCTCTATTGCCCTCCGTATCACTGGCTTAATGAGGCGGCCCCCTCACATTTAGCGTTAGGTAAATGCCCCTTAGGTGAGGATACATGTGAGAATTAGGGTTAGATGAGAGACTTGAACACTATTTATAGAGTTTCCAGCCAGGCCCCCTCATTACGGGCTAGGCTCAACTCGGCCCACACCAGTCAGCCACATATTAAACTAATTAAGAAACATTCTATCTCACCTTAGACCAATCCCCGTAAAATGGTAAATGTTAAACGGTAAATTACAATATCAATTAATATAGTCCACATTAAGAAAACTCTTACATTAGAGTCCAAGATGGCCTTATAACCCTTGTATATATGATCCTCCAATGATTCATTCACCTTTTCTGCTAACTTCGCCTTGCTGAGTATTCGTTAAAACATGCTCCAAACAATATTTTCTCCATCAGAGTGGTCAACCACTCTTCTTATAGTTATGAGTAAAGTCTAAATTTCAATTTTTTTATGCTGAAGAGTACGTGTTTGTCACCACATCAGCCTATTCCATTTACCTTCAATGGATCTTGCCAGGCCTTCTAGCTTAGATACTGTAGAATTATGGAGATCTCCCCTGACCAATTAGGAAATATCATCAGAGTCATGAAAAGGCAGATGGTGCACCCAATGGCAATGGTGTAGAGGCACTCGTGGGTTATCTTCAACACATTTTGAACACCATAGCTCGAGTATGTGATCGAATTAAACGTCAAGAGGAATATTACGACTCCGTAATCATAGTTCTTCTTTATGTACGGAAAGAACTACAGTTGGAGCTCCTATAAATATTGCGGCAAAAGGCAAAAAAGTTGTAAGCAGACTCATGATGAGAAAATATGACCATGGATGATTGGAGAGAAGTCTTCAAGTGGATAACACAGTTTGTTTTATCAACCAAAATTACCAATAAGAAAAAATGCAACTCCAATGAAAACGGCTTGAAGAACCTTACCAGAATTCGTCGTAACATATTTAATTAGAAATGCCAGAACCCTGCCAAAAGAGTGCCCAATCCTCTATTAAGTCTCTTGCACAAAGTACCTGTCAATGAGGAAAATAGTACGATCTGTTAGGCTAAAACAGTCTCATTACAAATTTGAAGGAATTATAATATTCTTGATATCAACCTGCAGTGAACTCTAGCACCACAACCACAATCATCACGGCCCAAATGGAATTTCAGCCGATCCCTTTAGATAATGGCTCCATCAAAATGGAATTTTGGTGATGAAGTCTTTGGTAGCTGATTTACTCAGTAATTTCCTAGGAAATTAGATCGCAAGTCATATTCGTGCAACTTGTCTGTAAACAATGTCCATGACTGGTGATAATTTGCACGTGCTGATTATGAGCAAAGGTCGTGCTAATCATGAGCAAAGTTCGTGCAAATATCAAGATATTGGTGTTGTGATTGAAACGTTCGCCTAATGATGATTGTTAGAGGTAGTATTATACTCCATCTCTTCTGGTGTTTTGGTTGATCATCTACCTATTCTGCTCCAGGCAAATCATTGTGACACGCACCCTCGGGCAGGCGCTCACAAGTGATAGATCTGATCGTCGGGTCTAAACTCTTTAAAGCATGCAACCTATCCCAATTCCTCAACTTCCTCGATCATTAGTTCAAGCCTAGCGACCATCTCAACTAGTAGGGTGGCAAAAGCCACGAAAGGGACCGCCTCCAAGAACTCCTAGCTTGTGATGGCAATCTTGGTCAGCTGTGGCCTCAGGACCTTCCTCTGATTCTCCCTCTATTGCTCTTGTAGGGAACGTCGGATCCCCGAAAACCGGATTCGGCACCTAAACCGAACCCCTAAATCATATGCGGAAGATAAGCCCAGGAATGTCACGTATCACCGATCGAAAAGCACACCACGGATTCGAGCGTACCTTGTTGGCCACAGATTAGACACCGATGCCGTATTGAGGAAGAGATTTCAGTCCCGTTTGATCCGATGTCGAAGATTTGTCGTGAAGTGAAGATGTCGTCGCTTCTTAACTTTTGGAGAGAGAGAATTCTTGAAGAGAATGGAGAACGTTCTTGCAAATGCCAAGGGGTGTCTTCTCCTTCTCTCTCATCCCTTTTATAGGTTCCCATTTCCACGGGCCTTATTCCCGTGGGCCGGGCCTTTAGGCCCATCGTGGCCGGGCCAACTTAGGCCCATTTATTAAATCCATCATCTCCCACTCGCACATGGTGGACCAAAACCAACATGGGCGGATAGGCCCAACTTAGGCCCATCAACTGAAAATCCCTCTTTTCCTCTTTCAACATTCATACCGGTGAATAATCCGTGCGACCAGCATACTTTGAGAGCTCGTTGCTATACATCTGTTAGGAATATATAGCAGCTCATAATGGGCATCATTTTCCGAGTAAATTTCGTATGCAGTACCCTAGATCGATCGATCACATTTATATCTCTCTTAATCTCATTTAAACAATGATATATTTATTGTATTCACAATTATGATTATCCCAAAGACAGTCATAATTGGTCGACTCCGTGAATACAAAACCACAATGTGATTCTACAAATCCGATCTTCCTCTTTCCTTCAAACTCTCAATTTCAGTTCAACTTGCTTTTCTAGAAATATCCCATTAGATCGAATCAACTCATGACCATTGGCAACATTCTAAGATAGCAAACACTAAATAGAAATCTTGAGAATAAGTAAGAGTCATGAGGGCACTAAAAATTGAGGAACTCTTTTCCTCAAGAGTCTCACACGTCATAAAAGTTGAGATCAAACTTTTGTCACTCTTATAGGTCGTCTCATGCATACGTAGTATGAAATACGTATTACGGTATTAACTCCTTTCCCATGGAGCGTATGTCTACACAATCAATACCGTACAGATGATAGTTCAGACATACCCAATGTCTAACTTGAGTTCACGTATTTACTCATTTACAAAATTCATCAGAACTCACATCTGGCATCTTAGACAGATAAAGTAAAATGTGTGGGTTATTTTACTTTCGGACATCGTAAGTATTATGTCCTCATCTTAACACTCAGTTAAGGCGACATATTTATTTTAAGCTTGAGCTCTCGATTATCACCTAGATAATAAGCTTAAAAAACAGTCTCATCTCTATCTATCACATAGTAAATAGAGGCGATTACCCGTGTGAGTTGGCTAATCTCTTATCTGTCCGACATACTTTCTCAACATAATATAATGCACTAAGCATTAAGATGCATAAAGATCAAACAAAAGATTCATAGGCATTAATAATGAAACAACACTAGTTCATACATGTGAACAACTCAGGAAAATTACAATCCAAGACATCGTACTCTACGCAATCCTAGAGATATTACATGACCACAAAACACATCTCTAGGTATTGGCTTTGTCATAGGATCTGCTACCATTCTATGCATAGATATGTACTGCAAGTTCACATCCTTTCGTGCAACATTATCTTTTACAAATTTATACTTGGTATCTATACTTTTGGTCTTGCCATGATATTTTGGATCTTTAGTGTACGCTATAGCTGCTTGGCTATCACAATTAACTAATAATTGATTTGCAGCTTTCTCAATAACACCTAAGTGATCCAAAAAATCTCTTAAGCCAAACTCATTCTTATATTACTGCTGATAATGCCACGAACTCATCTTCCATCGTGGACAAGGCTATACACGTTCGTTTCTTACCGCTCCAACATATGGTGCCATTATTCAATAAGGAAACAAACCTAGAGGTAAATTTCCTTTCGTCTAAACCTCCTCCCTAAACAAGTTTCAGGGATAGCCTTTGAGTCGCGGATCCTTTCCTTGATAACTCATCGTATAATCAGCAGTTCCTTTAGATACCTCGCATTCTCTTAACGGCTTTCCAATGTGCTTGGACCCGGATTGGATTGGTATCTACTCACCATTCCAACTGCAAAACATATGTCGGGTCTTGTACACATCATAGCGTACATCAAGCTCCCAACCGCACTAGCATAAGGAACATGTTTCATTTGTTCATTTTCTTGTGGAGTCCTCGGACACGTCTATGGCTCAATCCTTCACCTTTTTCAATAGGAGTGTCTATGGGTTTACAATCTTGCATACGAAATCGTTCAAGAACTTTATTTATATATGTTTCTTGCGAAAGAGACAACGATCTCTTCGAACGATCTCTTGAAATCTTAACTCCAAGAATGTATGCAGCCTCACCCATATCCTTCATCTCAAATTTGGAAGATAACCAACTCTTGACAAGATGAACAAACTCCATATTGCTTCCGGCAATCGCATATCATCAACATATAATGATATGATCACAAAATGATCCTTGGATCTTTTGATATATACGCAATGATCCTCATCAATCATTGTAAAATCATATGCCATTATGGCATTATGAAAACGTATATACCATTGTCTCGATGATCGCTTAAGGCCGTATATCGATCTCAAAAGTCGACATACCTTTTTTTCTTGGCCTTTCACTATGAAACCAAAAGTAGGTTGTTCCATGTATATTTCTTCCTCTAATTCTCCATTGAGGAAAGCAGTCTTTACATATGTAACTCAAGATCCATACTAGATACTATTGCTAGAATAATGCGAATCGAGGTAAATCTCACTACAGGAGAAAACGTATCTTCATAATCAATTCCTTCTTGTCGATTATACCCCTTCGCAACAAGGCGAGCCTTATGCCTTTCTATCGAGCCATCAGCCTTTCGCTTTATTTTGAGAACCCACTTGTTCCCAATAGCTCTGCGTCCTTTTGGAAGATCAACCAGTTCCTAGACTTGATTTGATTTCATTGACTCCATTTCCTCTTCCATTACATGAATCCATTTTTCCTTACTAGGGCAATTCAGAGCCTCATTAATATTTCTAAGCTTATCCTCATCTTGTGGAGCAATCATAAAAGTTTCCCCTTCAATGTCAAAACGTCGACGGGGAATACTTTGGCGACTTGTTCGCCGTATGGGAGTTTGTACACTATGCACATCATTTCCCATTATGCTCCCACTTGGATTAGATAATGATGATGTCGTCTCATTATGTGCTTGCAATTGAGAATGAGTTGAATTCAATTCATCACTTCTCATATTACTCCCACTTGGACGAACTCCACTAAGATCATTATCTTGATCCGAGGTTTCAAATAGGGTGTTGTCTTCCTCTATTTGGCCCTTCTTAGGAAATTCATCCTCTAAGAATGTGACATCCCGTGATTCAAATTCAGTTATACTCCCACTTTCCTGCTCACATATGAATACATACCCTTTTGAGTGTTCCGAGTATCTTATGAAAATACTCTTCTTTCCTTTGGGACCTAATTTCCCAAACTTGTGAGAGGACTCATGTGTATAGGCAGCACAACCCCATGGCTTAAGAAAACTTAAGTCCGGTTTTCTACCTGTCCATAACTCATATGGAGTGGAAGTAACTGATTTGGAAGGCACTCGGTTAAGTATATAGGCAGCAATTAACAACGCATCACTCCAAAAAGTGATAGGTAAGTTAGCTTGCGCCATCATGGACCTAACCATTTCCGGTAGGGTTCTGTTTCTTCTCTCGCAACACCATTTTGTTGAGGAGTATATGGAATAGACAATTGTCTTTTTATTCCTTTTTCATTACTTAATTTTCTGAACTCATCGGATAAATATTCTCGACCTCGATCGGATCTCAATGCTTTTATTTTCTTGTCTAATTGATTCTCTACCAGGTTCATAAACCTTTTGAAACAACTTATTGCTTTAGATTTGTGAGAAATCAAATAGACATATCCGAATCGAGTATAATCATCTATAAAAGTGATGAAATAAACAGCCCCATGCCTTCCTCTCACATTCATTGGACCACGACATCGAATGGATTAAATGCAGAGGAAATTCAGCTCTTTTACCTTTTCCAAATGGTTTCCTTGTCCTTTTCCCTTCTAGGCAATGCTTACAGATGGGCAAATCGATTTTTTCAATATTGCCCAACAAGCCCTCTTTGGCTAGTCTATTCATACGCTGTTGGCCAATATGACCAAGTCTAGCATGCCACACATTCACATCATTATCATATGAAATAGGAGATGTGAGAAGGGAATAACAAATATTTGCATTAACTTAGTCAATATCTAATACAATGAAACCATCCGAGAAAGTAACCATGACCATAGTAGTTTGTACCCAAATACAAATCTACATCTCTATTATGGAAGTTCACATTAAAACCTAATTTAACCAACACTAAAAATAGACACTAAATTCCGACGAATCTCCGGAGCATACAACACATCATGAATGAACAAAGTGCGTCCATCACGCATATTCAGTTGGCATGTGCCAATTCCTTTCACTTCAGCTGGAGTTGTTTCCCACATAGATCCACTTAGTTCCGGTAGGTACTCGTCGGAATTCCACGAAGGATCCTCTATCCTTCGCTACATGGTCTGTCGCTCCCGAATCCACACCACGAGGGATTAGATTCAGTCAAGAATACATAACTTGACACATATGCAAAGTTCCCAATTGTACCAAGGGTGTGTACCTTCTTTGGCTCGCGACAATCGCGGGCATAGTGACCCTTCGGTCACGGTTGTAACATTTCACCCTTGAGATATTCTTCACATGATGACGTTTTCCTCTCTTTTTGTTGGTTAATTCTTGGTTTCTTGCAAGAAGGACTTGATCCCTTGCATTTCCACATATTGAACGAATCAATGCGCTTGCGCTTAGAGCATGAAGCCCCTTCGAGCTTAAAGCAACACAGACAATATCTCATTTCTGCTCTAATGCCTTGAGGCGATGATCGCTAACTCAAGGTGGCGCACAAGATCCTCTAGATCTTCCATAACATGGTCAAGAGCTTTTAGTGCTTTTTGCTTTTCCAGACACATTGAATTTTCATTTGCCAAATTTCATAGTTGTCACCTTTGAGCTTTTCACCTTTGTTCAGCTCGACAACTATGCTCTTTGTTGCTGAAGCCATTGATCCGAACACATCGTACATACATGCACGAGTTATTAATGCATATCACTTATGCATCTATTTTGCACAAAACCCATCATATTAATTAATAATTTTAAGTAAGGTTTCAGAATCAAAAGGTCACTATGTTTCCAATTATCCTCCAAAAATCCTAACTTAAAACTATCATTAATATGATTGTCATATGCAAAATCAATTCTATGAAGCTACAAAAACTTATATTACTACCCACACTAACTACCTACAAAGAACCAAAGAATCACGAGAAAGCAGCAGATAATTGACATACAATATAATAATAATGCTTTCACTCAATATTGCTAACAAATAGGTTGTTATATCAACAACAATCGGTAGTTAACATTACATAAGATGTTCACAAAGAACACAAATAAAAATAGCCATAACATTTAAAAACAAGGCATATTACAACTAATAGGGAAAGCTGCTACATGGTCCAATTTCTTTTTCTTTTTCTCTCGTAAAATTCTCGCATTCTTGACAGCCACGGAAAAACAAACGGATATCCCTTAGGATTTCTCCTATGCACATTCAGTCCTGGCCCAATCGAAGTCATTCCTTGGGTCGCAGTCTTTGTAGATCCTACCCGATGATATTCATCTACGAATGCCATTACTAGCTCCTTATAGCTAGTAAATCCTTTGACCTCCCGTAGGCGATTCAACACTCCTTGCCATCCTTGTGGGAGAGTGTTCATAAAGAATCGCATCATCTGAATATATCGCATGGGATAACCGTTCCAAATGACTTCCTGAATTTTGTTGTTAACCTCTATGACATGATCAATTATGTCGTCACTCTCCCATCGATAACCATTCGGATCGACTATCAACCTCGTAAGCCTTTCCTTCCTTCGTTCATCCGACATTGTGCGCACGAGATGCGCGCGCTTACGGGAGGCATTGTTCCTGCAACAAATGCAGAACAAAAAATGGATTACATATAATCCACATAGATATAATTGAAAAAAGGAACAAATTCCTTTTTTTTTTTTTTTTTTTTTGGTCAACGGTCAACCTTCGAAGTCAACGGTCAACGGAAGTCAACGGGTCAACCGGTCAACGGGTCAACGGTCGTCGGACCGGTCGGGCGGTCGGACCGGTCGAGCCGGTCGGACCGGTCGCCGGGTCGGACCGACCGACCGCACGTGCGGCGCGCGTGCATGGGCTGACGTCACGCAGACGTCAGCCCGCACGAGCCGCGCACGTGCCAGGCGAGGGCGGGTCGGGTCGCCGGCCGGTGACCGTCCGGCCAACCGACGTCGGCGATGATGTCGGGCGATGACGTCACCCCGCGGTTAACGACCGTTGGGTGACGCATGCCGACGTCACCAAGCATCGGTCCGTGGGCCGCGCGTGCCGGATTCGCCGGCCGGCGGCGCGCATGCGCCGGTTCGTCACCGGCGCGTGTCCCGCACGCGCTGGACGAACCAGCCGCGCTCTGGCGCGCGTCGCGCCCACGCGCAAGCCTTCGGCCGCGCGTGGGGGCGCGTGCGGCGTCGTCCGGCGACGTGCGACATGTCGCCGGACTCGTCTCGATGTCGCATTCCTCCCTATGCATTCAGATTTTGATTTCGACTTACGAAAAGTCAGAAAAAATGGTGAGTAACGCTCGGGTGTCGGGATTTCTCGCCCCGATCCGTACGGCCGGAATGCTTTTTGCGAAAATCAATCATAAACAGTAAATTGATCGGGAAAAACGTGAACTAAGGCTCTGATACCAATGTAGGGAACGTCAGATCCCCGAAAACCGGATTCGGCACCTAAACCGAACCCCTAAATCATATGCGGAAGATAAGCCCGGGAATGTCACGTATCACCGATCGAAAAGCACACCACGGATTCGAGCGTACCTTGTTGGCCATTGGCCATAGATTAGACACCGATGCTGTATTGAGGAAGAGATTTCAGTCCCGTTCGATCCGATGTCGAAGATTCGTCGTGAAGTGAAGATGGCATCGCTTCTTAACTTTTGGAGAGAGGGAATTCTTGAAGAGAATGGAGAACGTTCTTGCAAATGCCAAGGGGTGTCTTCTCCTTCTCTCTCATCCCTTTTATAGGTTCCCATTTCCACGGGCCTTATTCCCGTGGGCCGGGCCTTTAGGCCCATCGTGGCCGGGCCAACTTAGGCCCATTTATTAAATCCATCAGCTCTGAAGCCCTTTTGATCCTTGACTCCAATTAGGCAGAGGTATCTTTTTTTGCACAGAGCAATGAGACTTTGGAGGTCTCTCTTGGTTCTTTTCGCTGGCCTGTGCAGCTGCTAAGCAAGCATTGATCTCTGGTTTTCGGCTGTGCTTTTCATCTGCCAAGGGCTACATTCTTCTTCAAATGAATGTTACAACAGGACCACCAGTGACTTCATATTTGCACGACCATAGCTCAATATTGGCGAGTATCACCAATCAGTTGATGCAGTTAACTTTTCAATTCCTCACTTGAGTTCCATAAATTTATTAAAAAGTTCACCACAGATACTATGCCATGTCGGATTTCCAACACTTGGGTGAACATCTTTTATAAAAATATTGCACGTGAACGATTGATTGTAATCAAGTGAACATTTTTTTATAATAAAAAAAAGTGAACATTTTTAGAAGTTATGACATTTAATGGTAAAAAAAAAATATTAACCAAAAAAATTGGTAAAAAAAACACAGTAAATAAGTTATGGCACTCGTAGTATTATTATTCTAATAAGGACCATGTTTCTAATACTACTATTATAACTAAAACAAATCTATCTAATCAATAAAAGAATAAGGTTCTGCCCTTTCAAATCTGTTGGTCTATACGAGCCCTGTTGAGAAGATAATATGCCTAAAAGTGCTACAAGAAGAAGAAAATAGCACCAGAACCATAGAGGGCACTCATCCCAAAAAGTAAAATCCCCACTATTCTGCTCCCGTTGGAGGGAAATGATTCTCTACGAAGTCCGATTTCGTTCTTTCAAGTGTCACAACAACATCGTCACCCGCTTTATACTCCTTAAACCGAGCCATCTTCCCCAGTTGTTCAGCTTCCTCAATAACATGATCAAGCCTAGCCACGGCCTCTACTAGCAAAGAAGCAAATGCAGCGAAAGGAAGCGTCTCGGAGAACTCGAGGCTAGCTTTAACAAGTTTACTCCTCTGTGGCCTTAACACCTTCTGAATGCCATGCACTTGTTCAGGAGGTCTTGCGGTTGCTGATTCGTGCACAGGAGAAGGATTGGCTTCCAAGCTTGCCGTAAGAGAGAATCCAGAGTCCTTTCTGTTCATCGAGTCTGAGAGAATCTTCGGCTGGGACTGTAGTGCAGTGTTGAGGTCCTGCAAAGCTATATGGAGATGGCTGGAGAGAATTTCTAGAGAAAAATGGCGGCGATTCCTCATGCTGTTAGCAAGTTCCACCAACACTTCTGATACCTCTCCAGCTAAACGGGTGCACTGGTCCTTGAAGAGAGCGCGTACATATGGTGGAGCCTAGCAACATTACATTTACATTCATGAATATAGTACCAAGGAAGAAACATAATTAAATCCAATAATTAAGGAATATTTCCTTAAGGCAGCGCAAATGATCACAGGTGTCTAGGAGTGCGCTTTAGTTAGAGAAAAGAACATACACAACGGATTCCCGGAGAAGAGATAGCCTGACAATGAGTTTAGTCTCCGATTTTATTGAAGGCAAAAATGATGCATCTATGGAAGGTAAAAATTTGGTAGAATTTCTGTCAAGTTATCTACGCATGAGAAACTACTCTAATCTGATATGCCAGTATTGCGTGTACTATAAATGGATGTCAGTAGCAATGATTTACCTAACTCTTTAAAAAGATGTCTAAATTGTTGGGCTATTGACAGTTGCCTCTACAGGACACAGACTTGCGCTTGTGGATGTCATAGCAACAGCTACTTAAGAAAACATTGGTCGTATTGATGATAGCTCCAATAGGAATCGATTTTCAGTACCTTGATTTCGGTGTGCAAACAACCGTGTAAAGCCATAACTGTGTAAGCAAAATGGCGTAGAGCAACTCCGAACTTCACATATTGCTGCCAAGGAGATTTGTGACAGTTCCATCGGTATCTTGGCTCCCAACTTGCATATAACGCCTGCAAAATTGCAACGAGACTATTCAAATATTGGTTTTTCGTATTTCAAATTGACAGTCACGAAACCAAGTGAGCAATACCATAGTTTCATCACTGTTCTTGGAATCCAATACTTTGATGCAGTTTTGGTCAATGGAATCCGTCGACAATTCGTCTTGGATTTCTTTTGTCTGAGCATCAGCAAAGTACTCCCCAACACAGGCTGTGAGGAACCCACTTCAGTTGAGTTGAACCATTTCGCAAGAATATGAGCTGAAATCAAAAGATGCTTATCATACCTTCTACAGATTGTGCTAGTCCTTCAAGCTTGGCTATTGTGGATTTATGGAGGTCATCACCTGACCAAGTTGGAAAGATGAGCAGACTCAAGAAAAGACATATTCCACAACCGATTATGATAGTGTAGAAGCGGTCTCGCGCCATCCTCGTTGTATCATCAATTTGGTAGTTGGACACTAGTATCAAACTGAAGGTCAAAATGAATATCATGACCCCATAGTCATAATTCTTCTTTATAGTGGGAACGAACCTCATGTAGGTAACTGCAGCTCCTGTGACATTTACAATGTGGCACCGCTGCTGAGTGAGAAAAGAGAGAAGCATTGTATAGTATGACGTACTTTGGCTTGAAACAGGAAAATAAAAGAACATCGACTTGATGAAATTCTTGAGTAACAAAAGATGATTTATAGTTGGTATCAATTCCTTTGGCCTAATGTCTAATTTGAAATGTTAACAAGTGACGATGGAGCTTGGGATCTATTAAACTGCATAATTTAGTTTGAGGCCATTCAAAATGACTCCTAATATGCCTTATACTTAGCGCTCACCAACGACAAAAACTGTCCATGCCATGACCACTGCTCTGGGCGTAGGCCGATCTGCTGTAAGATACTCAACTAAAAGCGCAACCAGTCCCGCTACCAGTGTCCCAACGCCCCTGTTCAGCCCTTTACATAGTGTGGCCCCTGTCATACGAATAATAAGTCAAGTGATTCACTGGTAAAAAATCTTTCTGATCTTGGTGTTTCAGCTACAAATAGCATATTCTCATCACACGAAGGTAAAAGAACACGATGAAAAGGAAGACAACTAAACCGCAAAAGCCCTACACATGTTCACAAAAATTGTGAATGCCCATATCAGCAACGATCATTTCCTTCTTACTTTCTTTGTATCCATTTTGGTTTTTGCTAAGATTGAAGTTACCTGCAGTGAACTCAAGGACGACAACAACAGTCATGACAGCCCAGATGGCATTTTGGCCAATCCCTTGAGACAGTGGCTCCAACAGACACAGCATTGAAGCCAATGACAAACCCAAACCAACTTTGATCGCGTGGATCACCCTTCTTGGATCTTCCTTGCCCATCTCCCACATCATAACGCCCATCTCCCCTGGAAATCTCAGCACTTTCTCAGCAGAAACTCTGAGATTTGATTTTTCATGACTCTTCGCCATTTGCAATCTAAAACTCCCTGATTAATCCACAAACGCTCTTTTCTACTTTTGCTCTGAGAAAATTTCCCAGCTGGGGAGAAGACGAATTTGATTTCTCTTCGGACGGCAGTTGTTGCGCTCATTTATATAGGAGACTGAAATGGAAAAGATCCATCGTTTTCCCACATCATCGGTCAATTTAATATGCAAAAAGAGCCCTTCCTCTTTTTAATATGTACAAAGCAGACCGATCGTACGTTGGCGAGCTTTCCAAGAAGACTAGTAACGTTTCTTCCTCCTGTAAACCGGTCTTCCTAGTTTTAAATTCGGACGTGACTGTCATACCAGTACCTTTTTAGCTGTTTATTTATGGGGAGGACATGGGTCAGGCAATCAACAATCGCGGAGCATATTAAAATATATGAAGCGGTATCACCTGGGGCAGATTCCCAGGGTACCACTGCTTGATCCCGAGGGACAGATGGCTACGTTTGGACAAGTCTTCATGTTCTCGAAACTTGATTATGGGAATGGTGTTTCTGGGGGAGGTGGAGCTGGGCCGAGGTTGTAGGGCCGGAAAAGGTACAGCAAAGATCCATCTGGGGTGGGTGCTTCCTGCGGTCTTCTTTGGACTGCCCTATTTCTTCCAATCGCGTTTGGTTTGGTTTGGTTTGGAGAGACTTTAAGCCATCCATGAATCAACAAAAGTCATCAGCCAATTATGCCAAATCAAATCTCCCAGATGTCTAATTTATAAAGAGGGTGTAACGTGGGTAACATGGGTTATATATGGAAGGACTCCCAACATGTCAAAGATACACTTTGGCCCTATTTGATAACCAATCAAATATTGTTTGATTCTATTCTTTTATTCCCGAAAAAAAAAAAAAAAGACCACCGCCCTCAGCGGCGCAACTAGCTCGGGCTCTTTTCCCTCACGAATGGGAGAATTTCGAATCCCGGGGTTCACTGTTTTTAAAAACAAAACAAATTTGGTAACTTTTTTTGTTCCAAAGAATAGATTTGGAATAAAATTAAAAAGTTAAAAAGAATTACTTTTTTGTTCTCGAAAACAACTCCAGAATAAAGTGTATTTTGCATTTTTCCTATTTTCTTTTCTTCTTTTCTTTTTCCTTTTCTTCTTCTCCTTCTTCCTTCGGCCGGCCCTCGCTACTTTGCTACACCCCTTTTTAAATTTGTCTTACCACAAGATCGAGTTGGAGCCTGGAGCCCAACCCCCGACTACTTAGACTAGGGCTAGGTTAAGTAGATGGCCCCCCAACTAGCATCTATTAGTGTTGGGATCGGTTGAGCTCAGGAAAGAATTTTAGGAAGTCATTGAGTGATCTTATGCTTATTCCAAATTTGGATCGAAACAATGGGAAAGAGACAACAACCCGAAAGGCGAATCACCAACTATCCTGACCTAATTCATGCGCCTACTTAACCAAGTGAAGCGAGCCCACTGAGAAGAGACCCTCCCCCCTGCTCTCTAACATGTGGATCCAGGGAACCTGGCTCGGGAACAGCTTTAGTTTTTAATTTAATTTAATTTAATTAATATTTATATTAAAAATGAATTTTGGGGGCAAAACGACGTCATTTTGTATATTGATTATTGAGTAGACAACTTCGGCAAGTCACGTAAATCACATTTATTCTTAAAATAATGTCACATCAGATTTCTAATTACCTTCATCAGAGTAGGCACTTGAGTGTCCAATTTTTTTTAAAAAAAGCCATTTAAGTGTATTTTTAAAAGTTTTTGTACTTAAATATCCACTCGTGCTAAATTTTGGCACTTATGGTGTACTTTCGCCGGCTAAGCGTGCCCATCTCTCCATTTGCGATGGATTAGATTAATTGTTAGTATCAACATGGGATGATTAGATTAATCTAAGGACAATGTCACCGAGGACTAATTGGGTGTACCCAAGTGTGATCCTGTAATAGTATCGACAGAATTTTTTTTATAGTAGATTGTGAGTGATCGATATATCTGACAAATAAGATACATCAGGTGAAAGAACACCGAGTTCCCTCGAAATGGGTAAATTATATTCAAGACGTATCGAGATTCACTGGAGTTGAGCAGATACTTCAGTTAGGCCTGATGAAGCTGCAATCTCCGTTTGTGTTAGCTCCATTTTTTCCTCAAAGGATGGTGGAGTGTTACGTTATTCGGTTCCTCTAGGCACTCTGTGCTAATGAAATGGTTTTCAATATCACTAATCCATGAAGAACATGATCCCAATAAATGAATCTAAAAGATGTGATGACAAGCGAAATCAACGTGGCTAGCTCTCTAATACGTAATTTTCTAGGGCTCTACTGCCCAGTGACCCTCTAACCTATTCTGCTCCATGGGAAGGCAAATTATCGTGACAAACACCCACAGGTGGGCGCTCGCAGGTGATGGAGATCTGATCTTCGGGTCTAAACTCTTTAAAGCATGCAACCTGTCCCAGTTCCTCTACTTCTTCGATCACTAGGTCGAGCCTTGCAACCGTCTCGACCAGCAGGGCGGCGAAAGCTGCAAAGGGGAGTGCCTCCGAGAACTCCAAGCTTGTGATGGCGATCTTGCTCAACTGTGGCCTCAGGACTTTCCTCTCATTCTCCCTCGATTGCTCGGAAGTCCTTTTGGTCCTCCACTCCAGTAAGGCGGAACTGTCCGTCTTTACAGTGGGCAATGAGACTTTGGAGGCCTTTTGGTTCTTTTGGCTGGCCTGTGCAGCTGCCACGGCAAGCATGTTTGATGTTTGATTATCATTTGAACCTAGGAAGAGCCTAGGTTGGGATTTGATCGCGGTGTTTAGGTCTTGCAAGGCCTCGTGAAGATGATCGGACAGTATCTCGGGCGAGCACTGGCGGCGGTACCTCACACTATCAGCCAATTCCATCAGGACCTTGTGCACCTCCTTGGCAAGTCTAATGCATGGGTCCTTGAAGAGTGCACGGACTGTAAGTGGAGTCTAGAAATCAACAGATAAAAGACTACTTAGATTAGTCCTCCGCCCGATAACCTTAGATTCATGAAAATGTGTCTATATTCATGGACAATAATGATGATATTAATTTCGACATCTTGGTTGATGGATGAGACATGAAAAGGATACCTGTATCTCTGTTCTCAAACATCCATGTAGTGCGACGACTGTGTAACCAAAGTGGCGCAAAATGTCTCCCAATTTAACATATTGCCGCCACGGGGAGATATAACAGCGTCTTTTACGCCTTGGTTCCCAACTAGCATGTAGTGCCTGAAAATTCATGGCACAAAGACTTGTGAAGTCTCATCTTATTCATGTCAATCCAAGATCAATTTAGTTTTCTTGAAGGAAATGGAAAATGTTACCAAAATTTCATCACTAGTCTTAGAGTCCAAGACGGCCTTGTAACCCTTGTATATGTGATCCTCCAATGGTTCATTCACCTCTTCTATTAACTTCGCCTCACTGAAATATTCGTTAACACATGCTGCAAAACGATATTTTCTCAATCAGAGTGATCAACCGCTATTCTTATAATTACAAGTAAAGTTTAAATTTCGGTTTTTTATGCTGAAGAGTACATTTTGTCACCACATCAGCACATTCCAGTTACCTTCGATGGATTTTGCCAGGCCTTCTAGCTTGGATACTGTAGAATTATGGAGATCTTCCCCTGACCAGTTAGGAAGTATCATCAGAGTCATGAAAAGGCAGACGCCGCACCCAATGGCAATGGTGTAAAGGCGCTCCTGGGCTATCTTCAACACATTATGAACGTCGTAGCTTGAGTACGTGATCAAATTAAACGTCAGGAGAAATATCACCACACCATAGTCATAGTTCTTCTTTATGTACGGAAAGAACCTCATGTAGGTAGCTAAAGCTCCTGTAAATATTGCAACAAAAGGCAGAAAAGTTGTAAGCAGACTCATGATAATAGAATATGACCATGAATGTTGAAGAGGAGTTCATAAGTGGATAGCACAGTTTGTTTAATCATTAGCGAGAGATAAAAATTACCAATCAGAAAAACTGTGGCTCCAATGAAAATGGGTCGAAGCATGTGACCAGAATTCGTTGTAACATACTCAATTAGAAATACCAAGGACCCTGCCAAAAGAGTGCCCAATCCTCTATTAAGTCCCTTGCACAAAGTTGCACCTATCAATGAGCAAAATAAAATGAACTGTTAGGCTAGAACAATGTCATTAAGAATCCAAAGTAACTGGAAATTTCTGGATATCAACCTGCAGTGAATTCTAGCACCACGACTACGGTCATCACGGCCCAAATGGCATTTTGGCCAATCCCTTTATACAACGGCTCCACCAAATACAACAGCGAGACCAGTGTCAAAGACAACCCGACTTTCAAAGAATGGATGACCCTCCTGGGATCTTCCTTGCCCGCTTTCCACATCATCCCCGAGATTTTCCCTGGAAGCCTCTTGATTTTCTCAGCAGATTTTCCAGGAAACCTCTCTTCATTAGTGATCTCTACATCTGAAGCGCCCCGGTCTGTTGCCACTGCCATATCCTTGCCCGCATGAACTTTAGAGAACACTTTCTGGAGGGTATGATCAATTGATGCTAGCGCTATTCTGAGAAAGACAGACATAATAAGGCAAAATGTGAGATTGGCTCTGATCTCCCAGGAAGTTTATGTGTGATTCAGTATCAGGCTGTGGGACAAGTGGGCATTATATTGATGTCAGTCCCCACATTGGCTTCTGGTTTGATATTGAGAAGGTTCGGCTTCTAGTGGCAAACTCCTCCTTTTCCTCTCTGCAAGGCCAGACTTATTTATTGAGAGGTTGAGGGAGGGAGGGAGGGAGGGGGTAGAGAGAGAGAGATGTTGATGCTCTACCTGGAATTCACGTGTCTCTTCCCAATAAAGTTCTTCAGGCAACTAAAGACGGTAGCTTTCATTTCGGCCAGAAGTCAAAAGCAAGAAGAAAATATTTGTTGCTTGTTGAATTAGGGGAAAAACTGTGCCGTAAAAAATCAAGAGTGTTCCAAAATCTATTGAACTTAATGGGAATTAAACGCTGCCCAACTGTGAGCATGGGAACACGGGAACTAGTTAAGCATGCTTACCAAGAATATATGCGCCTTTCAAAACATTAACCGTTCACGTCAAAAACCAGCGTATTGAAAATTTCAACCTTTCTTAGCGAATGTTGTCGTGACAATCTTTAACAAAATCCAATTTATAGCGCGGAGAACTTCTTTACCCGTTTTCCTCTTGCTTTCATACTAGGTCATTTTTCTGTGTAGGATTTCATTACAGCAAAAAAGGTCGGTTAAGTCAGGAAAATGTGTTTAAGAAAAGAGAAGCAAGATTAGGCCTTTTGTTATGCTTAATGAGCGAAAACAAGGTTGTGTCACAGAAGAATGTGCAGCTTGCAAACAATTGAACTACTTCGATCATTCATAATATGCAAGCCAAATACTTCTGTATACCTCCTGAAGAACACGGGACCTCAGCTTAAACTTTGACATTGGAGATTCCTTTTATCAGTATGCATGTAAAATTCTTTAATATTATATTGTTGGCGCCTCTTTGCTGAATTTTCTTGGAGGGGTATTTGCTTTTTTTGCTTCTAATCTTGTTTCCTGAGCTAAGATAATTCTGCTGTATATGAGTATGTATGGCGAAATGTAATCTCCTCCCAAAGAAAAAGAAGAAGAAATTTGTGAGTCAATGGTCGGTAAAATCTCCTCTACAGTCGTTGACATCTGCAAAAGCAAGCAACCTCAGCCATGGGTTTGAGCTTTGACCGACAACGAAAAGTGCAGCAGCATTGAAGGCTGGAGACGGTGAATGACAGAGACAACTGGAACTGCCCAGCTGCAACGATGCACACCCTTGGGAGTTCACGAGAAACGCAGCAACCGAGCTCATGAAAAGGGATCCAGAAAAAGTTTTTCGTAACTTGATAGAAAAGGAAAGACGCAAAAAGGGAGAGTTCTTGGATCGTTAACCTAACATCAAGCTCGCTGGGACACGTTTTTCAACGATGTCTGTGACTTCCCAATACAGCTAGTCGCCTGATCTTTGAATGCGATGTTTTCGTATGCAAGAATCAGACATGCCCGTGCACTGGTAGCCTACAAACATGGAGCTCAGGTGATGACATGTGGCACTCGCATTGGCCTCACAGAATTTCTTATTCTGGCTCTGGCCCAACCACTGGATTTATTGGGCAACAGGGGAAAACGTTTGGTGTTGTAGGCATGAAGGGACCTGTGACATGAACGAGAATGGGACTCAATATGAAGCTGCGGCGAAGATTTCAACCAAGGGAAATTCAAATAGGACTCGGACCGATAACAATCAACTCGAAACCGACACAAATTGACACGAAATGGGTCAACACATCTAGAATCGGAGGCCACTTGATCTGGTGATTCTCGAGCGCCCAGCACACCTCGTTTGGCATCGTACAAATTTTAATTTATCAACCCCTGTTATTTAAAGGACACGAGCATCTTCTCTCTAGAAAAGAAAAATATGTCCGCATGATATAATCTATGGCAATTCATGGACCAAAATAGAAACGAGAACTAATATGAGACAAATTAATACAGGAGACCGAGCTTTGGAGTCATGCCCAGAGCAGACTGTCTTGATTTTTCTAATTTACATTGCATAAGGTACATAAACATAATTTACACTGCCATAAGCCCACACACACGGGCAGAAACAGCGGAAAAAACCAAGAACAACGAGAAGACAACAAACCAGATCGACGGAATATTTCCTCCAGACGAAAAACTAGCCTTGATTAGATTAATTGCACGTAATTCACCACAAGAACAAAAAGCATGAAAATGAAAGGATTGTAGCTAAGATTCTTCGTTCTGTGAGATTCTGGTCTAGGCTTGATTCAACTGCTGGATGCAAGAACATGATTAGATGAAGGTATACATAGCAACTGCTCGCACCTGACTCTGTACAAGACAAAAGAGCATACAAAGATGGTGGGTCTGTATAATACAAAAGAGCAAACCAAGATGGTGGGAACGAGTAACTTCCGTTTTCAGGCAATATTGAATTGACCGCTGTCTCGTACTTGAATGAATTTGAAGTGTGGTGTCTCATAGACCGTTAGATTGTCCAAACCTATCGATAGTTGGATCACGAAACTTCGACGGAACCATGAAAAGAACCGCTTAAGTTGGATACTGGTGTTTACTAAATTGATAAACAGTATAGATGGATGCAAAACCAAGAGACGAAAAAGGGACGTTCCTTCAGCTACTGTTAAAAGTATATAATATGCTCTTGACATGCTAGACTAATTTGCATAACTGCCACGGCGTAATGATAATAGTCATCTGAATTCGTTTAATCAGGCGCCGTCCTTCGTTTCATTTCTGTTGATTATTCACAACACAAAATAGTAAAATTGAAAGGGATTTCGAGGATACGAAGGGAGACAACTCTTGCATCTTATATTGAATAGACATATGAAAGAGGTGCAATGGTGAAACCTGCTGTCAAAACTAAATCTAACTGATTTAGCTCGTCACTGCTTTGGAAGCATTTAAGGCTCAATAGAGACCCTAAAGAAAGGCACGAATTCCGAATACCTATCCATAATCGACCAAGTACTTTGTGGGTGGTGTTCTATGGTGCGCTTAGTGAAGTAATTTCTTCTCCCAAAACCTTTGCAAAATGCTACTGCATCATCCAGATCTTTGCTCACTCGCTAGCAATAAGTATTGCCTCTCTGCCTCTCTCTCTCTCTCTCTCTCTCTCTCGCTCTCTCTCCATCCAAACTTCACTTGAGCAATCAAAACATTCAGGGTACAAGCCATGATGAGATAAGGTTGTTTGAAAAAGTTCTCTGAATATTTTGCTGACAAATTGCAGAGTAACTCCCACATTTCAATCAAAAGGCGCAGGCCTAGAGAAGGCTGCTTCCTATTTGCAACAGGAACAAAGCTAGAAAAACAAAAATTTGTTCAAAGGTGATATCCCACTTGGTTTAATCACCCACTTAAAATCTGTAACATCATTTTGTAAACTAGACTGTGTAACCCTGATATCACTTTACAGGTATGTGCACCTTGACACTGTTGAGAGATGGAGGGAGAGGCAATACTAATTGCTAGCTACCTCTGAAGACACGAATCGCCTCTTCAATTGGAACTTGACACATAGGGCATGGGACTCTATCCTTATACCCATGTCGGTCACAGCAGTCAGCACAAGTAACCTCGTGGGCACAACCCAAGAAGAGAACAGAAACTTCATTTTTTATGCAGATTATGCATTTTCTACCATCCTGTTCGAGCTCCGCTGTTGCTTCAGTGTTCCCAGCTGCTTTTTTTAGAGATGAAAGTTCTTGCTCCAATCTCAGGACTTCGTCCCTGTGCGACTTCAACTCTGCCTCAATTCTTAAGCGCAGATCTTCTAGCCTTTTCTTACCATCAGCCTCCGCTGCTTTCAGAGCTCGCTTTTCTTCCTTAAGCTGTGCATTGGCAAGCTCTTTTGCATCTGCTGCCTGCCTCCACTTTATCTGCAGTTTAATATGATGCACAGAAGGTTGATCACAAACACGGAAATTCTAAAAGAAAAAAAAAATGACAAGAACAATGTTATGGTATCTCTAGCTAATTTCCAGATGCAAAAGATATCGGATGGGCAGAAACCAGATGTGCTTTATCTGCCATTAAAGTAATCAAAAGAAATGGTGGATTAAAGCTCTATTGAATATTCTTTCTGTTCCCTTGAAGATGTTTCACATTAAGCTGAAAAGGCTAGACTTCTTAAGCACAGCTTCCCCTAATAATGATCATGACAACTTAATGCGATAAAGAAACAGAATCAGCTAAGAAATTTCTGACAGTGATGAGGTAGATTTGGAATGCTAGAACAGTACAATGACCTATATGACGATTAAAGAAATGGTTGAAGCTAGGAAGAGAAGAAAGTTCTTCCCACTTCATGGAAACCAGAGAAAGGAAAATACACCAAGTAAATGGCAGGAGAATTTGTTTGATGTTCAAAGAAGAAATACTTAAGCTAAGCTCAGCTAACCACTTCATAGGTAACTTCAAAGCTCGTCTTCTTAGTTGCCTGTGCCATTGTTTTGTGCGTACAGGGATTTGAACCGCCGATGTCACATCAAGACCCCTATGCCAGTCTGATAACCCTAAGTCTGTAAGTGACTAAGTAAGCTTAAATTACAAGGCACATACATTAACCACAATCTCATCGACAGTTCCCTCTTTTTCCTCCTACTTCATCAGAAAACAACAGGACTGCTTCATAGGTTGTTGACAAGGAACGAAAAACTCAATCTTATACATTCAGTATTATCTTGTGGTGTTCCAACTCATAACTTGCTAACATCAGATATCTACAGATTGCTTATTCCTTCCACTAGTCATCCTGTCTCAGACCCATTAAAATATAGAAGCAGGTCCTCTCATCACAGAACTGAATTCATTGTATGTCAAGTCGCCAATGAATTGCCAGATAGAAGTGAAATTCCCTGTCGTACAAACTCAAATATATAGAAAGCTAAACTTCGACAAGTCTGACAAGAGACATCAAATCTGACCAGATGACAAACAAACATAATTACAGATAAAGAGGCACAAAAAATTGGGTATTGCATGGACCATGAATTTAACTGACCTCAGCTTCCCTCTGGGCTTGCTCTATCTCAACCAACTGCTGCTTTAAGTCAGTGATCTTCTGTCTATCCTCTGCAATCTCCTCTTGAAGCTTGACTTTCTGTTTCTCACAACCCGAGAGTTTCTTCAGGTTCTTCTTTTCCCTCTTTGCAATCTCCAGATAGGTGTTTGCAGATTCCGATGCGCTTAGGTTGAAAGCCTCCAATTCCGCCTTGATTTCAGCCTTCTCATTCTCAACCCGTTTCATAGCTGCGTGAGCAGCCTCCGCTTGGGCAGTCACCTTCTTCAACTCACTTTGCTTCTCAGAGAGTTTCGTCATGGTGCTCACATCAAGAGTTGGTTTACCTTTGTTCAGTATGTGACGACTCTCTGCCATCTCCTTTCTCAACGTCTCGAGTTCCAATAAAGCACTGTCAACACTTTTCTCCGCCTGGATCGCCTTCTGGCGAGCCCACGCCTCTCTCTCCTTCACTTGTTTCTCGAGATCCTTGATTTTATTTTGCAAGTGCAGAATAATGGCATCCTTTCTATCTTCTGGCAAATCACCCAAATTCCCCTCAAGATTTAAATCACCAAGTTCACGGCGAAGTGTATCCATCACAGAGTCCATCCACTCTTTCTGCCTTAAAACACTAGAATCGTCACAGACTTCAGGCTGCGAAACCGCCGCAGCATCCCCCATCAAAGAAGCATTTGAGGGCATAAGGGTCAGGGGCAACAGATGCATCGAGTTTGTCTGAACAGCGGCAGCAACCTTGGATACATTCTTTTTCAGCATTGACTTCATTTCCGGTGACAAACCAAACCTATCTGCGACCTCGATATATATTTGCAAACGGTGTTCATCATTCGGCTGATGGCTGTTCCCTTCGTTGCCAACAGCTGACCTATTCAAGGAAACCCCTGAATTTTCTAACCACCGAATCCCCACACAACGGTTGAACCTACAGCACGGCGGCAGATGATCATCGACCGCGTTCTTGTTACTACTATCAGATTCGTGATTCCCATCAGAGGGAGGCAATGCAATTGCCGAACCCAAATGGAGTTTGCCTAAAATGAGAGACCACAACGCCAACCTTCTACTGTGGTGAATCTGTTGCAGCACATGAACCATGCAACGCAACGAGTGCTCCGCCATAGGCATCAAGCTCGTGAACACGATCCCATTTGCCTCGAAAATAGGGTTCCTGCTAGGGCAATCGCCAGTCAAGTAAGCGAGCGCGTTCTTGCATATATTCGTCAGTATGTCCTCGTCCCCATAACAATGCCCGCTCCTGAGGATCGCCTTCAGCGCGGTATCCTGATCATACCCCACATCCAGAAGCCCATGCAACGCTTCTAAGTACATTTTCTCCAAAGCTCTCCGCATTATATTCTCCAACCTTTGCTCCTCCGACAACTTACTGAAATCTTCGAACGAGAGACGCTCGAGCGTCAGGCCAATTGCGGGGGACAGGTCCAGGAGCCAGCTATCATCGGAACTCAGGTCCCGGCTGGCGCGATCCTCGCCGCCACTCCTCCGAGGGGTCGCGCTGGGTCCGGTCCCCGAGATGGATCCCGGCGCTCGACCCGGTTGACTACGGGGGTTGGTTTGCGGGTTCTGCAGCTGCGGCGGTCGCCGGTTCTTGGATTTCTGCTTGTTTCTTGCGCCCTTACCCATCGAGCGTGCGCGGTCGACGCGGCTGCCAAGACAGAATCTTGCTCGGACGATCGCGAGAGCGAGATGAAATGGCGAAAAGGGTTTGGTTAGGATCTTGGAGAGGCTGAGCGACGATGGAGATTGGTTCGATCTTGGAATGACAGTCGGTTTGAACAGAGCGCGAGCGGGAAAAGGATGAGGAGGGGGAGTGAGTCGGTGGGGGTCGGGAGACTTTATATATAGGTTTCTAAAGGAGGAAGAGCGGGCCGAATGGGCGGGCTCCGGGTAAAAGCTAATCGGCCCGTCGGGCCGGGTTTGATAATTCCACGTGTTCTCCTTTATATGTCGTTCGACCATCTCTTTCTCGTCAACATCGAACTGACGACCAGACCAGATCGCCTTCGATTCGCTTCGAGTTCAGCTGCTTCAGACCCTGAAAGAAGCCTCTCGGAACTTCGCACGCCGGAGCTCTCGACGGAGGTAATTTGAGCTGGGGACGGCATTTCGGCCATCGGAGCCGAACGGGTAGAGATGGGCAGCCTTCTTTTTAGTGTCATCTTGAGCCTTTTCGATTTGGTGGGCGGATGCAATGTCATGCGGATGCGTCTTATTCTCTGCTGTTTCTCGAAAAGTTGCAAACTTTGGCACTCCAATCGATCAGTTCTTTGATGGGTTTTTTTTTTTCTTTCTTTTTATTTTGCTTATTAATGATGGAGAACTCTGTGTTGAGGTAGGCGAAGATGATACTATTTTTTTCAGATTTTTCTGGGTTTGTTTTCTCGAGTATTTTGCCTATGATCGTACAAAGTTTCATCCTCAATAGGTCAGCGAAAAATCGGCTGTTGAGGATTGCCTATGTACTATGAAGTTGCTGTGTTTATGTCAGACATGTCTTTATGGGTTGGTGTTTGGTATTTTGAATTGACAGGGTCTCTTCGGCTCCCACAATTTCGAGTTTGTCGAATTAATTGGTGAAACAGATAGAATTTATGGGTGACACGTCTGGATTTCCTAGCAAAAGGGCCAAGAATACAGATGCGAAGATTGAGGATCACAAAGTGAGTGTATATGTCTGGGACATGGATGAGACTCTTATACTGCTCAAGTCTTTGCTAAATGGGACGTATGCGGAGGCACACGGCGGTTCCAAGGATGTAGAGAAGGGTAAAGAAATTGGCAAGATGTGGGAGAAGCTCATACTCGACCTGTGCGATGATTATTTCCACTATGAGCAAGTGAGCTTCCCCTCTCTTTTCGCATGTTCTACTAGGAAGAATGTCTTACACTGAATTCTAGCGAATATCGGCATCAATTCTTGGGCACGGTTGCTCCTTTCAACTTACATCAGATCTCGGTCGTGTAGATCGAGAACTTTAATGAGCCCTTTCTTGATTCCTTGAGCAAATTCGACGATGGGCGAGATCTTTCTGATTACAACTTTGATCAAGATGGACTTGGTCCTCCAAAAGATGATGCCAATAAAAGAAAACTAGCATACAGACTCAGGGCCGCAGGCTATATGTATGAAAAGGTATTGTCTAAAATTTTCTTAGTTCCTTGGCCATCCTCATTGGGTTGCATTGTTTCTTATGCTTGTTCTGATATGAAATCGAGCTTCTTTGAGTGTGATGTAGCTTAAGCAAGCCTTGTTCTAATTATGGTGCTTTTAGTTCTTTATACATAGGCAGGCCAGCATTTAATCTCCAATCTCCGAGTCACATTATAAGATTTGAGAGAATCCTATTGAGCCTGGACATATACAAAGCGTGAATAGATGTATGCATGTTCACTCTTATGTGTTAATGCAATAGCTTCTCTACAGGGATGTCAGGAGAACATTATATTTAGATGTAGACTCTCAAACTGCTTTGGATGATTGACGGATCTTAGTCACGCCACTCTATACAGTGATTGTTTAATCAAGTTGGTGGTTAGGCATCCTATACATGATAATTTAGTTGTGCCATTGTGTGGGACAATTTTACCTCATGAAGTCCTATAGATTTTTAGCTTGTTAACTACCAATGCTAGAAGTTTACAGATCCTGCTCAATTGTCATACTAATAAGAGAGCTATTTTTTGGATTCAAACTTTATTATTTCAGGGTCTGCGCAATATCTTTAACCAAGACTTAACAGAAAAGTGGGATCAGTTATACCAAATGACCGATGAGTACACGGACGGTTGGCTCTCCTCAGGTATGGTTTCTTGCGACTGTTACTTTGCTGTCTTAAATGCTCATTTTGAAGGTAACATCCTTATTTTAACTGCAGCCAGGTCCTTCCTGGATCAGTGTTCCACTGGGCAGGAGGATCCAATTGCTTGTCCTGACTTGGCCAAAGGAGAGGCCGAAAAGAGTAATTCTCATTGCATAAACATTCTAGTGACCTCAGGATCATTGATACCCAGCCTTGCAAAATGCTTGCTCTTTCGCTTGGATGGTTTGATAAAGCACAAAGATGGTAAGTGATGGATCTTAGTCCTCTTGATGTCAATGTATCAACTTATTGGACCTGTGATGGCATATACGCGAGTAACAATTCCAACATTGTAATGAAAAACTTTGTGAATTGTCGTGTAGATTTTAAGATAGCTGTGGTCAGGATTGTGAGTTGAAATGCACCGTGTTTTTTTTCCAGTTTACAGCTCATGGGAAGTGGGGAAAGTCCAATGTTTCGAGTGGATTAAGGAGCGTTTCGGCGGTCCCAATGTCGAGTTCTGTGTGATTGGAGACGGATGGGAGGAGTGCGAAGCGGCAGAAGCAATGAGATGGCCATTCGTCCAGATCGATTTGCGACCGAACAGTTCTCACAGGTTTCCTGGCCTTACACTGAGAACCTTGGGATTTTATTTCTCCATTGTGTATGGGAATCGCGGTGCTGCGACTGACGAAGTCGAAGAGTGAGTTAGTGACTTACTTTGCTAAGAAAGCAGTCTTAGACGAAATAGCATGTTCCATGTCTCAGGTGGAAAATCCTGGTTAAATTAGTTTATTTGATTCACCTTGGCTGTCAATTTCTTATCTCTTCATGTGTATTTTCCTCGAGTATATAAGAGTTTGATGTGTGGAGGGCTGCATCTTTTCACTCTCCTAATATTACTTGTACAGTTTCTTCCTCTTTAGCGCAGACTGATCTTTACAACGTTTCTTGCAAATGCCTTATCTATGAAGAGGCAAAGTTTAAGTGGAATGGTTATGAGAACCGATTAAATTGCTATAGGATACAATTGCATGAATGGGACAACCTCCGGTGATTTTCCTTCATGATAAATCCCAATTCTTTGATTAACTTTGTATGTGAGTGCTTGGGTACTCATGCATAAGTGCATAAGCGTGCAGCGAGGGTGGTCGTGCTTGGATAAGGTTGTGTGCTTTCCCGCGCGCATGCGTGTTTCCACTATGATTGCCCTTTGTTTTTTTATAGTTCAGTCTAGGCTAGGACAAGAATCTAAACAACCTCCACCTCCAGGATAATGCTAGCAGATTCTAGACTACAAATGATGGCTTCATCCTGGGATGCATCGGCAGATCGTTGAGTTGGCAGTGTACGTTTTGCACCTATGGAAGACCATCTCGTTTGCCAACAATAAGAGTACGTACAGTAGGCTACTATTGAGAGAATTAACTGTTATTTATAGAACGATGTTTCATAGTGAAAAGTCCGACTCGGGAAAGGAGAAATCATCTCGAACTATCGTCTCTAATTGCACATCTGGTCGGCCTACTCATCACCCAAAGCTAACTCTAGAGCATAATCATCTCTATCCTGCAGCAACAGAAACAGAAAAAACAAGCAATGTTTCAGGAACAGAACATTGAAAACATCCCAAATCAGGCAGTTGGTGTACGATGATTTATAAAATCAACTGCTACTCCACATCTCTACATTTCTCATTCAATTTGAATGTAAAGTTTTATATTGATAACAAGGTATCTAGATCTCACAATTGGTCCTCGTGCAAAATATCTTCCAAATTGAAGCCAATAGACCTGCAAGACACAAGAATGATGTTTCAAAAATTAGGAACAGAACATCTATGGCGAACTTTTTGACAGATTTACTTCATGCAGAACGCAAAATCTATGCTCTCCCCAACTCATCACATTCACAGAGTAGACATGTTTCCGGACCAAAGGATCTACCAAGAGTACAACCTATACTTGAGCTATGATGCTCCAGCGAAGCACCAAGTCTTTGAGGGAAAGTTATGGCATGCTTTTTACTATCAAAAAGAGGAAAAACTAAACCAAAAAGATATACCGTGTCAAATGAAGTAAATTGGTTCCAACATAGTGCTTGAGTAGGTACAGCTTCCCTCACGAATCATGGGCAAAAATTACACTCAACTCATAGTGGCGAGGGTTATTCTACAGAACATCCTAAGCTCATACCCGGAGACCTCATTTCGTAGATGATACATGGATAGACATCATTAAGCACATTACCTCATCTTCATCTTGTGTTTCCACTTCAAGGTCTGAGGAAGGAAAGCCAACACAGAGTAGTGCATACCCCTGGATTGCCAAGAAAGAACAAATTATGCAAGAAGTTACAACTGCCATACTACAGAATAGGAAGGTCAATGACATCTCCCACATCTACGAGGCTTGTTAGCTGAATTTGAGCTTCTGATAGGTAGATATTTAGAGAACTAAGAATATAAAACCTACCTGATTTCAAGAAACACTTCCAACTGTTAGGGAATTAAGTTTGCATATTTTAACAAGCCAAATTTCCTCCCAAGATCTGACAATATCTCCAGACTTAGCAGAAAGTTAGCTTTAGCACTTTCATCAACTGAGCAGAAGGATACATTATCTTCAGATTATCGATCTTTATGATGATCACATCAGATAGGTAAATTTCTTCCTAGCCAATGAATTTACGTCTAATGAGAAACAAATGTGAATTCCCTAAAATTCACTTTGCCGAAGAAGCCTCCTGGTCAGTTAGATAAACCAAATTCTGGAATTGGAAATGAATTGTTTGGAACAACTGCAAACTAACCAGAGGACCTGCATAGTCAATTTCACCAGTCTCACCCATGGCACCTAAACAGTACCATTACAGATGTCAATACAACACGCCCCTTCCTAAACTGAGTCTCTCCACTATCTAACTACACAGGATCAAAAGATCCAGCTGTTAATGTCCTTACTATGAACTAGCGAGGGAAGCAGTAGGCGAAATACATAGTTCAAACAAGAAGTGTCCCTTCCCAATACCAAGATAGACATCCTGTGCTATGTGGTTTCGGGAGTCTAAAATATGCTTAATGTTGCATAAATGCAGGATTGTCAAAATCCAGTCGTCATTTTGTTCCAAGTGGAATAGGAATGTATGGTACCTTAGACTTTAATTCAGCAGAAATCCCCAGTGCTTCAGGCTGCCTGAGTTGTCCTGATTTTATTCGAACAGCACAGCTAGTACAACAACCTGTCACAGTAGCTCTCAGCAAATTTGTTTTATGTGCTTTGCAAGTAAGATAGCACTAGCAGTAGTAACTCAGACGGTAAAACCACTGCATGAGATGATATAAAATCCAAAAGCTCCTCAAGCAAGCAAAATGGACCTCTTTATCATTCACTTTCAGGTTACAAAAACAGTGATGACACGATGGTTAGATCCAAAGGCAGGACTAGTGCATGAGCAGGGTGGTCCATAGCAATCGAGCCCACCGCATTTATCTCAAAGTCACTGACATTAAAGGATATTTTGGTGGTAAGTGTTTTGCAAGAACTGATTTTCTCGTGACAGCAAACCGACAGCTCTTGCAAAGGTTGCAACTTGAAGGTGCATAACACATAGTAGGTGCATGGACAATGCATTTCTAGCCTCATCAAGGAAGCATTCGTAGTAAACCTTTCATTCTCTCTGTTCAATGAGGTTCTTACATTTCTAAAATGAAAAAGTAAAAGACGAATTTCTTGTATTTGGTCCATCGGCTCAGTACATTCTGTGAAACTATTGAGGATACAAGCTAACACCACGGTAAGGACATTGTGAGAAAACAACATATGGACTGTTACTAAAGTAAAATGCTGGTTGTTCCCCCACCTATCCTTGAACACTTAGAGCAAAAATCTGCACCATGCACAATCTAAGCACAGAGGACCAACATGTTCTCAAAAATTACAGCGCAAAACCAATACCGTGCCTGCAAGCGAAAGGAAGGGAGATGTTCTGATCCTCGGCCGTGTGCAGAATATACTGATCCTGCATCCGAATTCAAATGCACTGACATTAGACAAAGGAAAACCGACACCGTGACGATAAGCCACTAGCTAATGCGCTTCAACGGCACCTCCCACTCTCTGTTTTCTATCTCTTTCTATTGCGGTGAACCATAAGCAGCTCGGAATACGATGTCATAAAGAAACTCCCAGACGAACTCGGTCGAAGTTCTGCAGCTCAGTCCGATCGATGACGTTGCGATTGAAAACCTACATACGATTCGTACGCGCTCGCTCCACATTATCTCCGTGCAAGATCGTGACGGCGTAACCGCCAGACGTGGAAAGGAAGCGATGATCCGTCTACATCATCGCCTCCGCACGGAATTCTCACCTCGGGGACGGAGAACTCGTGAACGACCCCTCGCTGCCGATCGTGGACGGTGACCTTGTGGACGGGCACGGAGGCCGGGTAGCTCCCGCCCCGGCCGTTGGGCCCGGCCGCCGTCTGGAGCTCGCCTGACGTCGTGGCGCGGCGGCATCCCGCAGCGGCGAAGCGGCGGGTGCCGGCGCCGCCGCCCGGAAGAAAGGGGCGGCGGTGGCGGTTGAACGAGGCGGAGGAAGTGAAGGTCAATGAAATGTCCATCGGAGAGAGAGAGAGAGAGGGAGCTTCTTCGTTGCAGAGTGGTGTGGGACGGTGGTGTGGAAGAAGAGATAGCGCTGGTGCTTCGAGAGAGAATTCGGTCCTCTTCGCTCGGACCGTGTCTTGGTGTGAGCGAGCTGATCAGCGTGCGTTCTCTTGACTCCGTCATGACAAAGTTCGTCACTCATTTCCTTTGACTTAGTTTATTTTCACTTATTAGTTTACTTACTTTGTTCGTTTGCGTGAAAAGATTTTCGTGAATTAGTATTCTGGACTTTCACGAGTTTAATTTACTAAAAATGATCGGCCGATAAAAAATTATTTACGATGAAAGAAAATATGTATAGTTAAAATTAGGAAAATAAAAGTCTCTTATCTGAAAATTAGAAGACATCTTCCTAAAAAATAATTTCATGATCTTTATCATGAAACTTTTTCCGAAACAAACATGCTTATTAAAAAGACTTTGGCAAATTTATCGAAACTCGTATCGAATATTTTTCTCCTCATTAAGCTTCGGGTTTATGTGAGGTTATCGTTGCCTCTTCTGAGGTCCAACGTGGCAACGCATCCGACGTTTCGTATTGCATGTTGGGCACGTGGCGGCTTACGTGGCGGCGGATTGAGGATCCACCGCACCGACATTCCCCTCGGTCTTTTGCTACCTTAAACGAGGCTCCCCTTTCCCATTCATCATCACCCAGCATTTGCAAACCCAGAACAGAGAAAGGAAAGCTCAGACCGAGTGCAAGAAAATGCAATCCGCAGGAGAGAAGCTCAAGAACGTGGCCAGTTCTGCCAAGGAGCACATCGACATAGCCAAAGCCAAACTTGAAGAGAAGGTCCTCATAGACACCCCCATACCAACTTTGGATTCATTGCAGGGCAAAGGAGTCTCGCTCCGCAGGAATGAGTAACCGAGATTTGATATTTGCAGGTGGAGAAAGCCACGGCGAGGACGCCGGAGGAGAAGGAGGTGGCGCACCAGCGTAGGAAGGCTAAGGAGGCCGAGGCCAAGATGGAGCTGCACCAAGCCAAAGCGGCGCACGCAGCTGAGAAGTTCGCTGCCAAGCACTCCACCTTGCCAGGCCATGTCCACAAGCCGGCGGCTCACCACACAACAACCCAGCCGGTGGTTGGAGCCCCGGGGCACCAAACCGGACACCGGCCCGTCGGGACTGTAGATCCAATGAGCGGAACCACCGTGCCGACGTACCCTTTAGGAGGGCACCCGCCCCACTCCGGACACACGCACAAGTACATGTGAACCGTAGAAACTAGCAGGGTTTTGTGTTTCAAGACTTGCTTGGCCTAGACATTAGCACTTTTTTTTAAGTTCCTTACGGTTTGTTTTGGGGGTTCTTTTAGCTAAAAGTGAACTTATTTAGAGCACAATGAGCTGTGCAGAGCTGTTTTGCTCTTATGGTTTACTGTGAATTGCAATCTTGGTGATGCACACAAGCAAAGCAACCCAAAAACTCCTAGCTGCTAAAGAATCCGAGAATCCTTGATCTCGGTCAAAATCAGCTCTTAACAAGGACAGGGCACATGCTTCATAAGAATCCAGCAGCAAACTCAAAGTAGGATATGACATTTTCATATGGGAAAGTTCAAAAGTTATAATATACACTATCCCTTTTAATAAGGATACAGGAGTTTCTGCAATATGAAGTTTCTGTCTATCAGTACAGTTGCAAGAATCATTCGCAATGAATTGCCAAAAAAAAATCATACAGGATTCCCAGAGGAGAGGATAAAAGTTCCTAGAAGTGGAGAGAGCATTCTTCTACGGATCCTTGTTAGGGTCATACCCACTCTAGTCTACCATGGTGTTCCACACAGTGTTGGACCTTGCCATCGTGGGAAATTACCTGATTCTTGACCGTAGCTGGTCGTGTACTGTACCGCGCGGCGAACTTCGGCCGCGGCTTCTCCTCCGGCTCAGCAGCATCCGGCAACACCTCATCAAGAAACTCATGGGCCACATCCCCATCTTCGTCGATCCTCAGTCGTTTTGCGCACCACAGGAGACCCTAAAAACAAAACAAACTCAAGAGATTTAGGCCAAAGAAATCTTGTAGACTGTAAAAACTCCCAGGACGGAGGGGGAAAAAGGTGCTGCTCTACAACAACTGCATAGAAGTGGAACGTGAACAAATCCAACGAGGCCTGAGATACTTGGCGTGCCATTGTAGAGAACTTTAGCTGCTAGTTCATGAGCACAGATTGACATCACATGTGAGAAAATGAAGCTTAAAAGATCCTAGAAGATAGCTGTCCGCCAATATTGGCTGTTGGGTTCAGAACTAGCAATTCTCCTCCGACCTTTCAGACTGCAGCTCATCAGGGTTCGATACAAAATCCGATGGATTTTTCAATAATTCAAAAAAAGACATACCCAAGGAGTCAAACAATATATGTCGTCCGTTCGCTTTTAGGGAATTTAAGAAACCACAAATGTTTAATGGTGTCGATAGAGAGAGGTCATGATTGAGAAAAACATAAACGAAACAAGAGGCTTTCATCTACCTTTATAGCTCAAAAGGTTTGTGCTGATAGCTAGTGGATGAAGTAAATCATTTGATGCAGTCAAGGCTTTTTGAATACAGGAGCACGTGAATAGGAAAGAATTGAAAATGACTTGATACAACTAGTATCACAATCGTAATGGACATATGATCTCCAGAAAATCTACGGAAACCTTTGATCTATGACTAGCATGATACTAGTTAAGAACATATGTCTGTCCATCACGAACTCTTCCTTCCTGATATCTCTCCCAGCATCAAAATTTCTCTAATCCAACAGCTTGGATGTGGAATGTCTATGGTAATGCTCAAAAGACTAAAGGAGGCAGCTACACTAGTAGCCCCCTCTCATATTTCTTTTCCTCACGAAAAAAATCTGAACCTCTAAGTAACTTGCAACAAGAAATGTCAAAGTTCCAGAATTCAACAGATTCCCACTATTCATAGTGGCAGGAATATCTTTCTTTGTAATATGGTTTTAGCTATATCCCAAAGGTAAAGCTAGCTAACTAAGCTGCAGCTTCTAGCCAAAACAACTAATTGATTCTTGCGCAGGAGTGGGCAGCTTAAACATATATTATTAGCCAACCATAAAACATTATAAGAAACCCAAAAATGGCAGAATCTTAATGCCAAGTTCAGGACATTATGTTATCCTAACAAAGGTATAGGACCCTAGATCATCTTTGCCAAGGCACCAGATGCAAATAATTCACAACAATCAAGTTCCTGGAATTAGCTTTCACATATGACAACTTCAATAGCCTAAGGGGCTTAGCACGATTGTCTCATATGTTGCATCTTCATATGGACACTGGTTTTTCTTAAGTGTGATGCTGATGTAACCAACAGACACTCTAAACTTTTAGACAGTGACCCTGCAATAGCACCAGTACCATCTCAGACTAATCCGAGATCACGTCTCATTTTCCATCCTTATAGTCAACCCCTCACAAGATGACTGTTATACATGCCTTTGAACTAATGGCTAGTCTAATTAGCCGTTCAGTGGATGTCATAATCAAACAATTTGACATGGGGCCTTTTCATGGAAATGACCCCATACGAACTTAAGTGAAGGCTCGCATCTTTCAGCATCTCTAGCGTTCAGACATGTGTTCGTGTGGTGTTACTCTAAGTGACTTAAGTTTGGAACTGCAGGTGATGTGGATTTGAGTGTCACTTAATTGATAAAGAGTTAGACACAAGCGTCCTAGACAAGATGCTGCAACCTAAAAGACCTGAAAATGGCAATGCAAGAGGAAAACAAGACACGAAATTACTTCAACATCACTGAACAGCTCCTAATCAATGAATGAAATATGGATGCATCCTTGACAAAAGAGGATGAAGGAATCAATCTTTGGCTAGATTGTATTTTACAACATAATAAATAGACCTACAAACATGCCAGAGGAAGCATGAGCTCATTTCATCAACACCAATCTAATAGTAGTGCCCATAACTAATCTAGCTAATGGAAATCCATTGTGAATTGCAAAATGACGGAAAAATTTGCCACTCAAATGGACGGCAGACTCCATCAACATCCCCATGATGACTCTAATTAACTAGGTTCTGAAAAAGAAACTTGAAGTTCATGCTCAATCATATTTAAGCATTGTCAATCTACTGCCATTTCGCCATGGCAATGCTCCTTCTCTCTCACTCTCCTTTCTATCCACAACTCCCAGGAAGATATTCACATCACAACTCTACATAACCAAAAGAAGCTCGGTTATGTATTTGCGGGTATCCAGATATTCTCCTGGCAAGCTCCTACAAGCAAATCAGCTCCCAGTAAAAAGGAGTTCCTACATCTCATGAAGACTTATGATACTTCCATCTTTCGAAGACAAAACATCCCGAGCCAGTTATCCCGCATGCATGTCAATTTCGATAGCAAATCTGCATTTGATTAAAAACAAATCCAAGTCCAATGAGCCCCGATCGATGCCAGGGAACGAGCACAAGATAATGCCACGCTGCCCTAGCTCGGAATCACTGAGAAACACCGCAATTTAGCTGAAAGAGACCCCCATAACCAGCACAAGGCAGTATCAATCGAGCCTAAACTTCCGAAGCTCGCACAAACGAGGAAAAAGAAACCGACCCAGATAGAGAAAACGAGAGACGACCTGAACTCCGCCGTCGCCGGAATCGCAGGGGACGAGGACGGGGGCCGGCCGGTCGACGGCGACCTTGACCGGGACGCTGAACCCCCTGCGGGGGAGGCCGGCCTCCTGGAAGCTCCGGCCCCCCCTGCCGGCCGGATTCGTGGGATCGTCCCCTTCTCCGTCACCGTCTCGCCCATCTCCGTCGCCTCCCCGGTGCTGCCGCTGATCCTCGTCGTCCCTGTTGACCTCGTCCCGGCCGAAACCTAGGATCCCCGCAATCCGCCGGAACAATCCCATCGCGTCGCGTCAGCTGCGCGCGCGAATCTCGGCCTCGGATAGGCGGCGGCGGCGGCGGCGGAGGCGGCGGCTAGTGGGGCGGCGAGGGGAGAGCTGCGGGAGCGTCAATGGAGATCGAGCTTGGGGAGGTCTGGGCAGAATATACGGAGAATTTTGTAAAGTTCTGTTCATTTCTGGAGGAGGAAGGAGGAGATGGCGATGGATTGTTGTTATTTTCTGTTCTCTCTTTTTTTTTTTTTTTTTTTTTTTTCTTTCTTTCTCGCTTTTGTTATTGAATAAAATAATGGGATGAAATTTTTCATCCGCAGATTTATTTTTTTTATGGTCGTACTCGTGCTTCTTTCATTTCACGAGATACAACTTTCGATGAATTTTTTTCTGAATTTTTCGGCGGCGTTTGATTCACTAAAAATAAAAAATTAATGAAAATTTCTTTCACCCAAGTCAAGAATATTCCCCTTGCACTTTTTTTAATTATTTTTATTTTATGTTATTTTCTTTTGTTTCTTTTTCTTTCTTATTATTCTTTGGCTAGTTAATGACCACAACAATAGCCGGCAACCATGGTAACCCGTCTCAGGCAAGGAACAAGCTCGATTGAGACTAATGAGCCTCCACTACCAGAAATGGCAAGGTGGAGCCTAACTTGAGGTTGGCTCGAGTCAACTCACTAGAATCTGATGAGCTCGAGCATCAATCCGACAAGGCCTTGGGCCTGCTTACACTTGGTAAGCTTAACCTGATTGGATCTAGCAAGCTGGACCCTCGCCTAAGGCTAGCGAGCTCTTCCCTCACTTGTGATTGGTCGCTGGCCATTGCCATGATCAATGACTGGTCGAGAAAGAAATAAAAAGAAAAAATAATTATAAAAATTGAATACTTTAGTTATTTTCCTTATAAAATTCAAATTAAAATTTTCATACCAAACAACATAAAATAATTTCTAATTGATTTTCAAGTTTCAATCAAACATCAGAAAATATTGTCACTTTCCTGCAAAATGATTATTTTGAAAAATATTTTTTAGAAATGTCACATTTTTCTCAAAACAAATGAGCCTTAGATTCAATTTAATCCCACAATTTTTCTTAGGAAAGAAAGTCATAAAAAATATCAAATTATGTCCACTATGATATATTTACTCTTAATTTTTTTGTGACATAAGAAACCTTTAATTATACCGATGTGATATATTTACCCTCCTACGAGATTGTCGACATTAGCATTGGACATCCACGTCAACAGTGTCTGTCTAAATTTGACTGTGTAGACTCAATTAGAAAAATATGAAAATGTTAAAAACTCAATTAACAAGATTAAAAAGTTTAAAACAAAATTGACAAAGCGCAATATGTTTATGACCTCCTAGGCAATTTTCACTTTTTTTATTATGCTATCACATTGGTTATATGATTGTTTTCACCAAAAAAAGTCCAATTTTGGTTATTATCAACAAATGATAAACTTACTCGATGAGAACGATGTTTGGTCATTTATGAATAGAATCATCGACAACGTGAAGAATTTACAATGTGATGAATCAGCAACTCAAAGGAATCAACAAAAAGTGGAGTCTTGATGTTGGGTGCAACTGTTAAGGCAGTGGAACAAATCAACCGTTAAGATAATAAACTTAAAGAAACTATCAATGTCAATGTAATTACTCTCTATTTGTAGTCTCCCTTTGCAACTTCTGTTTGGAACTTCACATTTGTAATGGTTTCAAATAGTCACATCGTACTCTTCAAAGTCCTGCACAGATCAAACGAATTTACTATCTTTTATCTTTCCCATATCACACTTTATTTTCCTTAATTGTGGCTTCAAGATTCACGCATATCTTTATCCTAGGTATTGTGTGGTCGATTGAATTCCGACATAATACTTTTACGTTCTTAGGCTGTGTTGTCAATTATATTTCAATATTGTTTGTTTACATCTGATTACTTTCTTTGGTCTGTATTTTCAAAGTCGTGTTGTTAATTAAATCTTATTTTGTATGAGGTTGTTGGTTCCTAATCACTCACGATATTTTTCTATTCGAAATTGGCAAAGAACCCTATTTTTCTTTAATTTGAAGCCGAAAAATGACTTCCAAGGAAAGATTTACTTCATCAAGGGAGCAATTTCGACCAAACAAAAATGTTGGCGAGAGAGATCTTATAAATCTTTCCGTTTTTAATGTTCTATCCACTTCCATTTAACATTCTTTTTTGGATAGAAAATAGAAGTGCATTTTGCATGCTTATAGGAACATCTTGATTCAATTTCCCCCAATGAGGACGATTGGGCACATGAATTCTCTAATTTAGTTATATTGCATACAAATTTTCACGAATACTTTCTCTCTTAGGTTAATTTCATTAGGATATAACATCAAATTGATTTACAAAAGTATATTTCTCTTGCTCCTGGATTTTTATTTTTTTGAATGAGATAATGCATTTCACAAACCATTTCATTTTATTCGAGAAAAATGAATACTTTAGAGAATATTTTCCTAAAAATAATCGTTTATATCGTTTGAAATAATTATGGCGCGTTTGGTAACAATTATGTTCTGGGTAACACTTTTTGATCATAAATAGTTTTTTTTTGTTTTTGTTCTTGGGAACAATTTATGAGTATAGGAATGCATTTTGTAACTGCAAAAAATTTATATTCTTGAGATAGAAATGCGTTTGGTAAAATTGTATAATTTTATTGCTTTTTTTTTTTAAAATTTTTAAATATTTTTATTATATTTTTCCTTTTTTTCTTCCTTCTTCCTCCTTTGTGGCTGGTCACTGGCCACGATGGCAGCCGGCGACTGGCTGGGCGAGGTTTGGCGAGCTCGTTGGAGCCTCGCCAAGCCACCGTGAGGCTCGCGAGGCTTGGCGTTGCCAGGGGTCGGCGATACTTTGGTAAGGTCACTAGTCCTCGGCCAAGGCTGGCGACCGGCCAAGAGAAAGAAGAAGGAAAGAAAAGAGAAGAAAAAATGAGAAAAAAATTATTCCCAAGAACAATAAGCTACTTTTTTCTATTTATTATTCTTGTTACTAAATCTATTCCCTTAAACAAAATATTTACTAAACGGGTTTATTCTTTTTCCGTTCTAACAAAAAGAACATAAATTTTTGTTATGGGAATAGAAACAACTTTTACCAAACAGGCTCTTAATCAATAAAAATTATTTTTGTCATCAATAGTAATTTATATTTGAATAATTTCAAAGCCGATGAAAATATAACTTTCGTTCATCATTTTCCAAAATTTTCACTTTTCGCTAAAAAGAAAGTATTCGAAAGCCAGGAGGAAGAGCACGTGCCGGAAGCCTCGTGTCACGTGCGAGGCGGATTCAAGAAAATCGACCCAATTTCGCTGACCGCAGCTCGCCATTTCCCCCAATTCCCTAACACACTCTCTCTCTCTCTTTCCGAATTCAATCCCTCGTCCTCCTCCGTTCGTCGCTGAAATTTCAATGCGGTGATTCACTCGCTCGTCTCCGAAGATCGTTCCTGCCAGATCTCCGAATCCGGCGGGGGGGAAGAAGGGGCCTCCGATCGATCGGATCGCCGGGAGCAGCGGGAGGAGTAGGATCGGCGACGATGCCGGTGGCTGCTTCCGCCATCTACTTCCTGAACCTCCGCGGCGACGTCCTCATCAACCGCCTCTACCGCGACGATGTCGGGTAAACAGTCCCATCCGTTGCTTTGGTCGATGTTACGCGTGGCTGGATTCGGCGGCTCCGATCCCGCCGGCCGCCGAATCCCGTCGGCTAGGCCGATCGTTCCCCCTCGTTCCTTCGTTTCGCGAGCTTCGGCCGATGAGCGAACTGCGGATCCCTTGTTCGGGGAGCTGAGTGGAGTTGGAGTTTCTGGATGGGGATATCGTTGTGACTCGTGTGCTGTTGTTGTTGTTGCTGCTGATGTTAGTTTGAGCTGCCTATCGGAAGTTCTGTTGCTAGAGCTTGAGAAATATGGATTGTTCTGGTTACCAGGTGATCCACCACAGGGCCTGTTTCTAATCGGGGTTAGGTGTTCGGTGAGGTAGCAAAGGTGCGAGAATTGGATGGCGTTGTGGAAAATTTTGGCGCGATGTGTTGGCGTAGTGTTGCTTTGAAGTGATGTGCGTTTGCTGCCATTGGATCAGTATTAAAACTGCTAAGAGGATTGCGACCGCCATGAAATCGTAGGGGGTGGTGCTGCCGGAGGTTTTGTTGTGATCTTTGTGTATATCGTACATGCAACATGACGGCATCATGGCCTTTGATTGTAGTGTGTTTACGAATGTAAATGCCGATTTTATTTATATAGAGGTTCCCCAGGCGTATTCATCATGCCAATTTATTATCTGTTTAATTGGTTGTCATCATGTAAACCCTCACATTTCTTTAGTGAACTGAAGATAACACTTTCCAGTAATAGGCCCTCTAGTTGTTTGCTGCAAAACCCATTAGCACTGCTTCTATCATATCTCTCTCGATCTCTCCTATTATTCTGATGGGTAGTTTCTTCTAGGGGAAATATGGTGGATGCTTTCCGCATGCACATCATGCAGACAAAAGAGCTCGGTACCTGCCCCGTGCGCCAGATTGGTGGTTGCTCGTTCTTTTACATGAGAATTAGCAATGTCTACATTGTGATAGTTGTCAGCAGCAACGCTAATGTAGCTTGTGCTTTTAAATTCGTCGTGGAGGTAAGCTTCTTCTGCTGTATGGCATCTTCATTTGAAGTCAGCAAATTCTGAATTCCTGTTTAGTGCATAGGCTACTTGTTTGGTCTCATTGTGAAATTCCACCACCATTGCCACTAAGTCTTCGTCAGGACAGGTTGCACCCACTTTTATTTTGATACCTGAAGTTTGTGCTCCCATTAGCTGTTGACTTGGTCTTTTTCTATTTTCTGTGGTCTCAAAGGAGATGTGAATAGACTGCTTAGGACTTTCTTCCACCAAAGCATTTTAATTTCTTTCACAGAACCAGAACAATAACTGCTGCAGGCATCAGAAAATATACATGATTGTGGAAGAATAAGAGGGGTAGAATGAATGATGTAACTGATAAAACAGCAAGTGTCTTTTTCTTAGACAAGTGTCGTTGTGGTGCAATCATATTTTAATTGAAAAGATTGCTGTGAATGCCTGATAGAATTTCTCTTTCTTCCAGGCCGTTTCCCTTTTCAAATCTTATTTCGGAGGATCCTTTGATGAAGATGCTATTCGTAATAATTTTGTTCTCATTTATGAGCTTTTGGATGGTAAGTTAGAGGCGTGAATTAATTATTTGTTTGTTTCTGGTTGCAATGAGGTAAATAATCCTGGGAAAAACATCCTGTGCGGTAGACAAGATTCTGGTCTTTGTACTGATGGAGCAAGCGAGAGTGAAAGTTTCTAGATATATGCCTACTTTACCTCATACCACTACTGTTCATGTTGATCAATTTTCATGATGCAGTATGTATGATGGTAGACTCTCTTTCATATGCTAACACAACAACCACATGAGTTTTCCGCATATTAAAACAGAATCTTTGATGAGTTTTAAGAGGGCGCTAAATGCAGTGTTAAGCCAACTTAATGCAGGACATGAACATATGATGGATTTTTAGGGTGGGGATGTTTGGGTGTAGGATGGTTGATAATACTGCTTTAAAAGCAAAGTGAGAAAGCATGACTACAGAATTCATAGTAAATATATTTAAGCATGTTTATAATCTACATAGTTTAGTTTTAGTTGATTCTCAAAGTGTGAAGATCATTTGGAGCTCACATGCATGTGCTCGGGGTGCCTGCTAGCTAGATGTATTCTCTAGAGCTGCGAAATTGTTGAGATAGTTCTGTTTGGAATATCATCTAGAATCTCCAATACAGGAATGGATTATTTACATTCATCATTGTAACATTCATTTCAGAGATCATGGACTTTGGTTACCCTCAAAATCTTTCACCTGAAATCCTGAAGCTTTACATTACTCAGGAAGGAGTGCGCTCACCATTTTCTTCCAAGGTTGGCATCTTATTGCTTAAATTAATCCGGACATGGTTTACGAAAGTGTTCTCTGCATGGTTCTTCTTCTTCTTCATCTTTGGTGATATCTAATTGTGCTATTTCCTGTGAGTTTAACAGCCCTCAGATAAACCTGTGCCAAATGCTACCTTACAAGTCACTGGTGCTGTTGGTTGGCGGAGGGAAGGGCTGGTTTACAAGAAGAATGAGGTGACTTTGAGTTTGTCCCTTTGCTCTTATCCATGATATTGCCATTTTATGTGATCACAAACTTCTTTTCTGCAGGTTTTTCTTGATATCGTGGAAAGTGTGAATCTTCTTATGTCTTCAAAAGGTATTTCCAATATTTTGGATCTAAAGTACCATATTGATTTCTTTTGTTGCTCACCACAAATTGGTATATACAGGAAGCGTCCTACGTTGTGATGTGACGGGGAAGATTCTTATGAAGTGCTTTCTCTCTGGAATGCCTGATCTGAAGTTGGGTTTAAATGATAAAATTGGCCTTGAGAAAGAGTCGCAGATTAAATCTCGTCCTATTAAAAGGTAGTTTGTCACCCATTAGTTCCTCCAAATCAAAAGACTCTTGCTTCTTGTGCTTGATGATGTTCAAGTTGCTTGAGCATTGAAATGCACGTTGCGCACGACCTTGCTAATATCAATTTGTTCCCAGCTCATTGGAACAATCATTTTGTCTTCAGGCATTGTGTTTCTTCAATGTCTTTCACTTTATGCCCTTTAGATTTTGGCCTTTAAGTTTTCACTAATTATTTCTGTTTCTTCAATGTCTCTTCTATGACACTCAAATGTTTTTTGCAGTGGTAAAACTATCGAGCTCGATGATGTCACTTTCCACCAATGTGTAAATTTGACGAGGTTTAACTCAGAAAAAACTGTTAGCTTTGTGCCTCCTGATGGTGAATTTGAACTGATGAAGTAAGCTTGTGATTTCCTCTTTTGCATCATCTGTTTATTGTCTGAACAATACAGAGAATTGCTTATTTTAGGGTTTGTTACCATTTATTCTATGTATAAGTACCTTAATGCTAGTAATCATGCGTTCTTTTAATTGACTCATCTTATATTCTGTAGGTATCGAATAACGGAGGGTGTTAATCTTCCATTTCGAGTGTTGCCGACAATAAAGGAACTTGGTCGAACAAGAATGGAAGTAAATGTCAAGGTTGGTAATGATTATTAGTAAAGCAAAGTGATTATGCCTTGTCTATGGTCCTTTGGTTTCTCACCTGTCTTAATCTCCAGGTCAAGAGTGTTTTTGGCCCAAAAATGTTTGCTCTTGGGGTTGTCATTAAAGTTCCTGTACCAAAGCAAACTGCAAAGACCAGTTTCCAGGTGACATCGGGACGAGCGAAGTATAATGCTGCTATTGATTGCTTGGTTTGGAAGTGAGTATGTTGACTTAGTGGATCATATAGTGTTGGAATTTGTTTTGGTTTCTCCTTTCCAGCATATGGTCTAGCTCTAATTACCTACTTCCATTTGAGTCCATGATGGGACATTGTTGTTCTCCCAGGCCCCTCACTGCTTTACGAAAGCACATAATATAGGATGATAGACTCCCATTTTGATCGTTTGATCATATCATGAGTAACTGGAGTACAAAAACGGCTTGTTTTTAGAATGGTTGGACTTGAAATTGGAATTTCCAGGGAGAGAGTTACATCTAACGGACTGCTGCTTTGTTGAGAGTGAGCGGTGGGACATTAAACACTTGTTATTGTTGGTTCTGGACCTTGTTACTACTGTACCATATCAGCCGTCTTGGTTTCGCCACATGGTCAAAATCATTTTTCTTTGGCATGGTTGATATTTTTCAGGGAAACTACACATAATTACATGGGGTTCATTGAAAAAAAATTTGTTGCGTCATTCTTTCCTGGACTTATATTCAGACAAAAAGGTTCTCTCTTTTCTTTGGTTGAGAAACTCATACTTATCATGTCTTGTGAATCCTCAGGATAAGAAAGTTCCCTGGACAAACGGAACCAACTATGAGTGCAGAAGTTGAGTTAATATCAACAATGGGAGACAAGAAATCTTGGACAAGGCCACCAATTCAGATGGAGTTCCAGGTGAAAAAACTACTGATATTTTGTTTCATTCAATCGAATCTATAGGATATGGTTCCCTTTTTATAAAATTAAGCTTCTCTAAAATTGACTTCCTGCCCGTTTCTCTTCCTCAGCTGAATATTTAAGATTAATGTGTGATTAGTAATTTTCTTTCTGGAGGATTGATAACATGAGTGGATAAACTTTTTTAAAGTTTGTATGGTGTAATATTTATTCTCTTTGGTGCCATTTCTTCACCAAATTAACTGGTGAGGAAAGAAGTTATGAACACTTTTTCAGCCATAAGGGATATAAGGTTTGTTGTTTATTCGACAAATTTCACATCTCATTTCAGGGATGCTTTTATCCTGGACCACTGATTTTGCCCGTACTCGGTTGAGCTCGATTGCTTCTTCCCTTATCCACTAGCAGTGCTTTTATTGAGTATCCTTCCATGTTGCAATCCGTGTCCTTAGGCAGTTTTTCCTCCCATAAATCCTTTAGAGGATCACAATTACCCACCCGGTCCTGTATGTCTCTCTCTTATTTTGTTTTTTGTTTTGAAATGGGGCCAAAATCATTGATAAGAACTCGGCATTTTAAAGTGGTTGTTTTTATTCTTTGGCTTGTTTTTCTCTGTCCATTCATCCGTCAACTTTAGTTTGCCCGCAGTAATTATGGCAGTCTGACTCGGCATAAACAATAGTTGAAAATGAAGTCTTCGACTAGATATAGTTTGTTTCAAAGCTTGCAATCTCATGGCTCAGTTAGGTGTATTTTTACATGCGCTGCTGTGTCTTTCATCCACCGCCCTGTTCTCTAGCGATCTCATCGTTCTTGTTTGCAGGTTCCTATGTTTACAGCATCTGGATTACGTGTCCGCTTCCTGAAGGTATTATTGCCATGTGTATGATGTGCCTTTCTCAGTGTGACCAGGGATGGTTGCTAACATCATCTTCACTGCAGGTGTGGGAAAAGAGTGGATACAACACAGTCGAATGGGTCCGTTACATAACAAAAGCAGGGTCTTATGAGATTAGGTGCTAAGCATTTGTATTGCTGCCTCGGAGCTCATAAGCACTGGAGTAGCAGCTGAAATTATGAGAAATTGTCAAGTGGAGTGCCCTCGAGAGTGGAAAGCTTGGTTATCTTTGAGCAGCAGAATACGATTTGGCTTGCTTTCTGCTCGATTGTCCTGCGGAGGAATTTTCCATTTTTCAAATATGAGCCTGTCAAATATGGTTTACTGTTGTTAATTTGTGGTTGTAAAGGCTTTATCTTTCATCACAGGGACGTTTTGAATCGTGCTTTTAGGTCAGGTCTTATTAACTTCTGGAGCTTGGAATTGTACATTGATTTATTCATGTAAGCGACGAGAATCGGCTGTGTTATTTGTAATTGTTTCGTCTTCCACTCACATGTGTAAGGCTTTAGCGCGGTAACATTGTATCCCGAAGTTCTTGCAGTTTTTCATCTCATCCTCTCTCCTACGTGCTTGATCTTTTCATATACGAGTGAGCCGATGGTGGAATCTCTCTCTCTCCCTGGAAACATGGATGAGTGAAAAAGAAGCGGACCGAACCGGATTGAATTGGCCGGTTCTGGGGCGGTTCTCGTGGGAACGGAGCATTGGTCGCTGGGCCTCAGTTGATTTGGACGGTCCACATTTCGTTCTTGCGAAACAGGAGGGAAAAAAGGGTACTTTTGGGTCCCCCATCGACTTGATGCAACCAGAATCTTGAAAAAGGGGCGACTTGGGGGAGGCCAAAAGCTGTCACCTTTATGTTTGAATTTGGCATGACAAGTTTGACTTATGATGCCTTTAAGCAAGCATTAGGGCAACGATCGGCGCTTTGGATTCACTTTTACCTGCCTGGCCCCTCCTCCAGTTTCCTGCCCTGATTAAAATATACGCAGATGTGAAGGGACTTGTGATGCAACTAGGAATCTCCAAAAGATCAATAGAAAAATTGCTAAAAAATTGAATAAGACAACTTAGAGCCGAAAAACATTCTCCCTAAATGAATAGCTTGAAATAATTAATCAATAAAAAATATTTCATTATTAAAAATAATTTATGTTTAAATAATTTTTTTTTGTGGATGGCGGAAATTCTTTTCGTTCGTTTATTTTTATAAACAATACGAGCAAAATATTTTTGTAATGTTATTATCTGAATCATTCTTTTTCCGTAAAACAAATGGAGCATAAGTGCCATACATTTTATCATTTCCCACTCGAAAATTGCTTTTCATATTTTCTTGATAGTTTAGTACTTATAATATTGGGGTGGTCTTTCACCGATAGATATTAGTGCATGAAAAGGTCTTAAGTATCCACTTCATATCGGGATGGGATATAAAGTTATGGATCATGAGCTCGAAACAAGGCTCGCTAGGAAATATCCGGGCATTCAAGTTCCCTAGAATCGCTTATTTCTCCTCTTGTACTCTCTCTGAGGCTCTACTTCATCCTAGTTATTGGTATCCCAAGAGGTATCATCTTTCTAGTTGATGTTCCTTCTAGATTTTTCATTCATAATGAGCAGTTTGACAACAATTATTACATCGTGATCTGTACAAAAAGAACCCAAATTAGCAATTAGGGCCAAAAAGGGACATTGACTCCCAAGCATAATATGCAACTGCAAAACAAGTAGCCATTTCGATTTTTCAAAAAAATAATATTTTTATATCTTTCACATAGGAAAATATGGCCATCTGTTAATGTTCTTCCTAGTTATATCCGAAGAGATCAGATCTCTCTCATTAATGTCCATTCTAGATATTCTTTCTATAACGAGCAGTTTGACCAGCATTTATTACATTGTGATCTTTGGAATAACCAATCTAGCAATTAGGCTTACCGACCAAAATAAAAAATCAAAAAAATAAAAAAATCTAGCAATTAGGCATAAAAAAAGGGACGTTGCCACCCGAGCATAATACGTAACTAGAAAACAAGTTACCTTTAAGATTTTTTAGGTAACTATTTCGATTTCTCGAGATGATGGATTAAATCTTTCAAAAAAGTTAATATCGCAACCATCTAATCCAGTAAGAAAGATCTCCAAATGAAAGTGGCCAATAGATGAGTGATAAGGATAAAGTTTTTTAATTTCATAAATGGTATTAGAATCGATGACATCAAATTTTCTGTAATTGATATATCCAGTGAAAGCAAATCATTGGATGAGTTATGTCTAATATGGAATTCACCAAACAGGTCAAGAAATTCCTACTCGTAAGGAATGTATTTTAAGATTTGTACCAAAAAAACTTTTTCATATAAGCAACGTTGAAGAAGGGAAAACTGAAATTTCATCTTTTATTCATCGAGCACTTAGCGGTTGGAGGATTTTTTTTTCCATATAAGCGATATCAAATGAGGGAAAATTGAAATTGAGGATTCACTTAACAATCGAGCATGTGCAGGTCCGGAGGATGCAAAAGTATTTTCCAAATAAAGTTAGGTCGAACGAGGAAAAATCGAAACTAACAATTGGTAAATGATTGAGCACACACGAGTTGGACATGTACAAATTTTTCCCTATAAGCCATGTCGAATGAGGAAAATTTGAAATTGACAATCCATAACTATTGAGCTACATTTGAATTCGACGTGTATGAAGTTTTACCATATAAGCGATATCGAATGAGGATAAAGTATTGTTTGTTTGTTAAGCACTTACGAGTTCGATGTGTACGAAATATTTCTATATAAGAATGGGGAAAAATTGAAATTGCGAATTCTTTTGACAATTAAGCATGTACAAAGTTTGAAGCACACAAAATTATTACGAAAATAAGTGCCGTCAAATGAGGGAAAAACCGGAATTACCGATTGTTAATGATTGAGCACGCACGATTTCAACACGAGCAAATTTTTCCAGAGAAGCCTTGTCAAATGAGATAAAACCGAAACTAACGATCCATAATTGTTGATCATGTACAAGTTCGGCTACGCAAGTATTTCCAAAATAAACCCGTGTCGAACCAGGAAAAACCAAAATTAAGGGTCCTTAATTATTGAGCCCGATATGAGTTCGGCGCATGCAAATTTATCTTTCTCCAAAAGAAAAACCGAAATTAACGGTCACCCACGATCCGATTCGATGCATGCAAGAATTCCCTAATAAGTCGTGGATGAGGGGGGAAAAACATGAATCTAATGGTAGCATGTGTGGATTTGAGGCATGCACATTTTTCCGAATAAGATTGAAATGGTAATGCGATTGCCTAGGGCGTTTTTGTGTGTATACACAAGTGAGGTCAAGATAGTAGATCTTGCACTTTGGGCTTTTAGATATTGAGCACCACCACCCGTCTCTCTCTATGGTTTAGAGATATAGGACATTGAAGAACCAAATGGATCTGATTACCAAACATTGAGAAGCCAAATCCCACAAGAGAATCCACACCAAGACCTCCCAAACTGGCAATGTATTTAAAACCCTACCTATTCATCTTGCCCTCCCCCCACTATATAAACCGCCCCAATCTCCTCCTTCTCTATCTCTCTCATCGAAAGTAGAAGTAGGGTCTCTACTTTCAAGCTTGATTAAAAAAGAGAGAGAGAGAAGGAGAGAGAGAGAGAGAGAGCAGAGAGAGAGAGAGAGAGAGAGAGAGAGAGAGTTCACAAAACCAAAAACCCACCTGCATTCACGCTGCTCATTTCCCTCTCTTCGCTTCCCAACAATAAAAATCTCACCTTTAGCCACCCGAGAAACCCACCCTCCTGCAACGCCCCCCCCCACACCAGAAGACTGCAAAAGGGGCGAACTTTCCGCGGATCAAAGGGGGGAATTCTCGAAGCAGGAGCACCTGATGGACTCAAGGGACGCGCCACCGCCACCGGGGATGGTGGGGGTCGTGGGGTCCGCCGGCTCCTACCCCACCGGCGGCCCCCAGCAGGCACCGCCCCAGCAGCAGCAGCAGCAGCAGGCGCCGCAGCACCTGATCAACCCCAATTCGTCGGCGGTCATGATGCAGCACCGCTTCCCTTCAACTCCATGGTGGCCTCCGGGCCGCACCCCCCGCCGCCGCCCCAGCAGCAGCAGCAGCAGCAGCAGCAGCATCAGCAGCATCAGCAGGCGGGGCAGCAGGAGGGGGGGATGGATGCCCTCGGTAATGCCGGCGCCATTTACGACGGATCGTCGCAGTCGGGGCTGAGGCCCGGCGGTTTCTCCATCGAGCCGGCCAAGAAGAAGCGTGGGAGGCCCAGGAAGTACACTCCCGAGGGCAACATTGCCCTAGGGCTCGGGCCCGCCTCGGTGCACTCCTCTGGTGGGGATCATCATCATCACCACCACCATGGCGGCGGCGGCGGCGGAACCAGCGGCGGCGGAGGTGATGGGAACCTCACGGGCTCGTCCGAGCCGCAGTCTAAGAAGCACAGAGGGAGGCCACCTGGGATGGGGAAGAAGCAAATGGATGCTTTAGGTGATTCTTTTCTCTTTTGCAGTTTTTGGTGGATCGTGGGAGTCGGTTGGGTTGAGCATTCTCGTGTATGTTCTGGGTTTGTGAATGTAAAGGTGTGATCTTGACGAATGTTGATCCGAGTTTTGTTTTATGGTGGCAGGAGCTGGTGGAGTTGGTTTCACTCCGCATGTGATCCATGTTGACGCCGGTGAGGTATGTGGGTTTTTGTTTTTGTTTTGGATGGTTTTGAATAGAGAAGAATATGGTGACTGAATTTCAGCTGCACTAGGATTCTGATGTGTGTAGTTTTTGGATGTTCTTGATGGTGGTGCAGTTCTGAGCACGACAAGCAGTAATCTTTCTCTTGTTTGTGCTGATGCAATGCTGATTGTTCTGGAGTTTCTTAAGTACTGTGTCTTTGGCGAAGAGTGTTTCTTTAGTTTGACGTTCGTCCTGGTTTTTTGATTCGAAGTTTAGATGAATGTTGGTGATTAGCTTGATTGAGAAGCCCGCAGTTCCCATATACTTTGTAGATGGAAGTAGCCCAGCTGTCCTCTTTTTTGTTTGTCTAGGTAGGGATGCTAATAGGCTATAATCGATCAAGTGAATCTTATGAGCACGTCGGCACACTCATGAGAGAGGCTTTTACCATGGAAAAGAGGACCTCATTTATTCTAGTGGTGTTGGAAATGATATATAAAAATTATCCCAAGAAAAGAAAAGAAAAACTCTAAATTAACTTCATTGAAGATGATCTATGGTGACCGCACGCTCCTATGATTAATCTTTATTATTGGCACATGATCCATCAATCATAAGGTGTTTCATCTCATCTATGCAACTGGAAAAGGATTAATTTAGAGTGATGGATCATGCGCCAATAATAAAGATTAATCAGGAGCACGCAGTCATTATAGATCATTTTCAATGAAGTCAATTTAGTGTTTTTTTTTTTTTTTTTTCCTTTTTTATTGGGAGAATTTTTATATATCGTTTCCAACAGCACTACAATAAATGAGGTCCTCTTTTCCATAGTAAGTTCCTCTCTTATGTGTGTGCCGATGCGCCCATAAGTGCCGGATATCTTCATTTAGGTGCCATTAGATGGCATATATGAGGTTCTGATGCTATACTCTCTCTCGTGCATGCCCACACACTTGTGAGCTCGTATAGTGCCTTTGTTTTGGTGCTCCTGGATGGCATAGTAGGGTTTTATAATGGATAATTTTTATTAGAGTCTAAATTGGACACTTCTCATTCATAAGACTTGTCGATAGCATTCTGATATTGGAGGATTCTAAGCCACTATGCTGGTTTCTAATGCTTCTCTGACTCCAGACAAAATATTTTCTTATTGACATGATCATGCTATAATTCAAGTCTTTAGAGCTGATTAGCCAGATGGCTTTTGCTACATTTGTTTTCTGATGAAGTCCAAATCATAATGGAAAATTTTAGACTTCGTTTTTGCTCATTTTTCCTTTTGCCAATGCAATGTAGAATCTGCTCATTTAATTTTGCACAAATAATGCTTGCACTAAGTACCTGCTTGCTTTCTCTTTGTTGTTAGCAGAAATCCATAGTTCCAAATAGAGATACTCTGGTCCTCAGCTATATTTTTCTGGATTTGCAGGATGTAGCCTCTAAAATTATGGCCTTTTCATTGCAAGGACCTCGTACAATTTGTATTCTCTCAGCAAGTGGAGCTATCTGCAATGTAACCCTCAGGCAGCCAGCAATGAATGGTGGAACTGTGACATATGAGGTGATCTTCGTGTTCTTGCCTAATTAGCCAGTCTTTCGTAAGTAGCATGATATAGACACGAACATAGAGCACATTTTGTCTTAGTTGCTAAATGCTTACATGGTTAAAAGAAAACTCTTTCAACACTAGAGATGTTGCTACTTTGATAATGATGAGGAAGAGCAGAAATAGTGGGTTGGTGAGAGAACCTAAAATCCTCAGATAGAAGTTCCTTGAGTATTGACGCACTAATCATTGGAGAATAATAGAAGTCTATAATCTATACTGTTGAATCTGAATTAGGAAATAACTTCGGGGTGCATATGATTGAATATTAGTTCAGTTGGGAACCAGGATTTGATGGATTTATTTCTAGATATGGTACTTTATTGAGCAACATACTTGTGCATGCTGTAGATGGACTTTTGGGGAAGGATAGGGATTCTTTTGCAAATAGGTAAAAAAAATGTGACAGTGGCTGACAAGATTTCTTCTTTTTGGTTGGTTGGCTGAGAAGATCAATAGGTAAAAAAAAATGGGTAAAGTCAAGGATGTATAACATGTCAAAAAAATTTTCCACAATTGGTGACGTCTCCACCACTAGTTGATAATTCTCTAGCAAATTGCTTTTTGCTCTTTGCGTTTTTAACATTACGGGGATAAAACATTTGTGGGCTTTTAGGGAAAGTTGAATAGACGAAATAGTTGAGGATGAGAGAACGATATAGTGAACCTGGATTTTGGCGATGTTCTCTCTCTAAAGTTTGCTTTCTGTTATATGTGCAATTGCTGACCTGACACTTTAGAGCAGTTGATGCAATGATTGGTGGTTCATCGTTGCATAGTCAGTTGATGCAGGTCAATACTATCTGCTCCAAACATTTCAATAATGTTATGGAATGCTTGAGGTGCTACTTCACAACATGCACGATACTTTTCTGACTGTATGTTGCATGACTATTGAGATTATAAGGCGACAGGCTTTGATGTCTAATGCAGTGGCATTGAGAATTTTGGATGTTTTGACTGACCTTTTGCTATCTACTATCTTCATCTGTTTCTGTTCAGTTCATCAAAAGAGTACTTGCTCTGTCTTCATGGGGGAGGCCTTCCATATGACTGATGGTTGTCTTTGTGAATCAGATTTGCTAGACAATTCTACTTGTTACTTAGTCGGTTGTTTCTGTAGTTCATTGGGCAGCCCTTGCTGACTAATGTTAAAGTGCCGTTTGTCCCCTGACTGTACGCTGGCTTTAAGACCTATAGATGTTCCAGTCGCTATTTGCCTTGGGACTAGATAGACTAGATAATTCAAGTGAATATTCTTTGTATTTCAAGCATCGCTTTCCCCAATATTGTCAACTATTCATGTTGATGCCTAAAATTAATTCCTTGCGCCTTTTGAAGCATCATAACTGATGATCTCATACTGAGTTAAGGATTTTCTTTTAAAGCTTCAAAAGAGCAACTTCAATGTCAATTCATGATGTAAGAATTTCCTCATTGTCACTGGTGCTGTTAATTCTTAGATGATTGAGTGATCCTTGGTCCTTTGTAGAATAGTTTTCTGGACTATTCTGAAAGCATCTCAGACTTTGAATTTCTTTTAGCATCACATATGACTTGCCCTTCTCTCTTTGACAACTTTCAGGGCCGATTTGAGATAATCTGTCTATCTGGATCCTTCCTGTGTCCAGAAAATGAATCTGGTCGCAGCAGAGCTGGTGCATTAAGTGTGTCATTAGCAGGTCCAGATGGTCGAGTGCTGGGTGGAGGGGTTGCAGGATTGCTAATTGCCGCTACACCTGTACAGGTAAGTCAATTTACATAATTCTTAAGAAAAGATTGCATTGTTTCAGAGTGGAAAGGCAAAGTCCCATCCATGTTTTATTGTTATGTAATCTGTTGATCCCAGAACAGGGGCGTTGCTTGGGGAAAGGTCTCACTAGAACAATTAAAAGTTAACCAGTTCTTGAAGAACTTATTGCTCTCTCTCTGTGTCCACAAAAGTCAGGGAAATTTGTACTTCCATGTCCTGGATAATTAAGATAGGAATTGGGAGGAGGAGAATAGTTACTACCCCGTCGAAAATTAGGTGGAGTGAAACTTAGAAAATGCCCTGCTACGGTGAAACCATGTTGTTGATACAGATTTCTCTCATTACTTCTTTCCAAATTGTGTGACAGGTTATTGTTGGAAGCTTCCTTGCAAGTTCGAAGAAAGCATCTTCGAGTGCTCTCAAGTCCGACGCTTCTCCAACGCCACAGGGTCCACAATCCCATATGTTGAACTTTGGTACAGCTGGAACAGCAGTGAGCCCCCCCTCTGACGGAGCATCGGCCGATTCATCTGATGAAAATGGCAATAGCCCAATTAATCACCGACCTACCGGACTCTACAACAACACTAGCCAGCCGATCCACAATATGCAGATGTACCACCATCTGTGGGCTGGCCAAACTCCTCACTGAAGAAGTTAACTGAGATATAACTGGCTTTCTGGGTACTACTCAACTTGAGATCATTGTTCATCGTAGCCGCAGATATATATACATTAGGTCAACTTGGCAGGCATCACCCAAATGACATCTTAATGAGGCATCCTCTCGTCGACTCCATTTTATTTCTTGTTTAGTCTTTATTCTCTTTCTGAACTTGGTTACTGGGGGTTTGTTAATTTGAATCTTATCGGAACATGGTGCTGTTGTTGATAGTTGATAGCATGGGAAACTTTTTCTTGAGGATTCTTTGCTTGTTTCGGCAATTACTTCCCATCTCTGGCTTCTTGTTTCATTTGGTGGTTTTTTGTTGGGAGTACTTTAATTTCTTGCTCTAGGTAACTCTCAGAGATGGCTTCTTCGTAATTTGTCCTCGTGCATGGCTTTAGCAATAGAACCTTGGCGAGCTGAGAATGAACAGTTATATACATTCAGTTGCCGCATTAGTGCGGTCCTGAAGACAAACAAGTCCCTGAAGGCTCGCACCGCCTATGCTTTTAAGCATGTGGAAGCTTGGTCGTCGGTAAATTCGATAAGTCACTACTAGGAATTGCTCGTCAAGTGATTATTGAGAGTTTGAGTTTGAATCTATGGCTATCCACTTGTTCCGGCGGTCACAGGCGGTCTAATGTGACCAATATACAATCGCATGCGACATTCTACTCCACCACGCTTTATGAGTATTTGAAAATGTGAGGGGACTGTAAACTAGGAAGCAGCAATAGTCAGGATCCTCTAAAGTGATTAAAGATCTAATGTGTGACCGACACAGTAGGATGCTTCTTTGTTTAGCGACTCCAAAGTAAGCGAAGCCGGGGCCATGTGAAGGGATGGGTAGATTATACAGTACTATAGATATGATCTTTCAACTACTACTAGTACTACCTAACCATGTGGAGCTCCGGTTTTGCCTCAGGCGTCCCTAAGTTTTCTAGAGTTCGCGGTTCGGGTCAATCTTTATCTCGCTTAAGATTGAATCCACCTCGTTAGAGTCATCGGTCTTATGGAGATAGGTAGATCGACTGTACACATCGACAGTAAGGAATCGAACCCGATTCACGGCATCGAGTTGAGAGTCTTGGACTAGGTATTCTCAATGAGTTAGTTTCAACAACTGATGAATTCATGCATTAAAGAGCACTCCACTCGTCCTCTCTCTCGCTCTCTCCAGTCGGCCGTCTTATTCTAATTCCTACCTCCCCGCTCCAGCAGATGCTTGAATCTCACTCCGACGTCCCCCTCTTCGGCCAACAGCAATCTGCATAGGGATATTACCTACGTACTCTAGGTCTCTGTCTCTCTCTCTCTCACTAGCCGTTAGCTGGCCAATTCAAGAGGAGACCTTGTCAATGTCTTGTAAAAGAATCTCCTTCTTCATTATAAAAAAGGCCTTCCCTTTCACTCCCGATTCAACAATGCTCTCTCCACACGCTTTTTCCTCCAGAATCTACGAAACCCCATTTCAACCCATTACTCATTCTTATCTTTCTCTCTCTCTAACTGTACCATATATATAAGTTGATCCTGCATGCCCATCTCTTCCTTCATCCCGACTTCAAAGGCTCCTCTTGCCCTCGCACATAAATTATCCCTCGCGTGATATTTCATGGATTGCTTGGTACTGCCGGTCGCGCTATTGAGCCGGCGGTGCTCGGGATCGAGGCTGCGCTACCGACAACTTGTTGAGGAGGGGGTGGGCGAGCCTGACAGCCCGGTGACCGTGGTGGTGGGGAAGGAGAGGAAGGAGTTCTTGGTCGATGCTTACGTGCTCGAGGAGAACCCGTTTAGGGTACTGATCAACGCCGTCACGAGAAAAGAGGGCAGAGGACGTTCCGACGCGAGGAAGCGGCGCGAGCGGAGGGAGAGGGTGATCTTCATCGACGTCGACGCAATCTTGTTCGAGCACATGCTGTGGCTGATGCACAACGACTGGCCGTCGCTCTTCCAGCTGAACGTGGAGGAGATCATCGACTTCTATGCTCAAGAAAATTAGAGACGAAACATTACAAGCACAAGCACCCATTTGGAAAAGGTCCAAAGGTAGAGAAACTTGGCGAACTAATTTAATAATTCGATCGGTACAACTATAGTTATTTGTTCTTCCTTGGCGTGAGAAATCCTCTAATGGTCCTCGGTCAGAACCCTAAGTTCTTGATTTAGATGTATATATATAAGTAATGAGACATTAATGTATTCACCTATTCTCTTCAGAATATGCTTCTTCGTCTGATGCGTGTTTTGGGTTATTAACCATAACTATTTTATGATCGAAAGGATAAAAAAAAATTGAATTGAAGCCCTAGACGTATCTGATGAACAATAGTACAAAATTTGGTACATTGATTGTCTGTGATCGATCCAGCGCTATGCATGCACATATCGCGTCCTATGTACGACGATGCGAAGGTTCATGTTCTTGTCATGGAGCGTTCTGATATGCCGTTGATGCTTGCTTCTCCATTTTTACATACATATCATCCATGACGTAGACTTTACATTTTCCATTATTATAAGTAGTGAATAATTGAAAGGCGGTAGACTCATACATGTTGAAAATGTCGCCAACACACATCGTGACCCACCTCTTGACTCATTCATTTGACCAGATGGATACCGCATTCCATTGTTAGATTAACAACCCGCTTGATTTATTCAAAGGGCTCATCCATTAAACTTTGTTTAGCGAATAAATTAATAATCAAAACATATACACATTCGTGGCACGTGATTCATCTATATAAAGAGGGTTTACTAATTATAAGAAAAGAAGAAATTCATGCAAATAGATCCGGAATAGAACAAGTATATATATATATAGGCGATTTTGTCGGTGGAAGGAAAATGATAAATCTTATGGTAGGTCCAATGTAGATAGCTTGCAAAATGTACAAGGAACGAGGACGTTGTCGGATCCGCCGCGACCTCGTTTGCATCTCCTCTTTTTTTGTCTTCTTTAGAATTATGATAACTGCGACTGCTCTGTCTCTCTGTCTCTCTCTCTCTCTTTCCTACGGAGCAACGTCTAAGTTTAAGAGAGAAATAGCAAATGTATTTCCCGAATTCGCGAATCTATTTTAGAGTCAAGAGATACCGAAATTGAGAGACTTCGAAGGAATCTATTTAATGGGGCTGCGATGAAAGTTAGAAGTAATAAAATCTAAAAGTGGAGAAGGGTCCCAATGTTTTTTTTTTCTTTTGCTATCTAGAGTGGATGTGAGCGTCACCTCAAATCGAAAAGGTTAGGTTCAGTCCTTGATTTTGAGTATCAAACTCATTTAAATTTAATTTCACAACATTTGATTTTAAAATTCTGAAAAATTGTCAAAAAAAAAAAAAAATCCTAAATCTATCATATAACTTTAGTACTAAACTTTTCAATTTGTCAATGTAGTCCTATTACTTTTAACAATTTGCCAATATAATTTTTCCTCTGAATTTTGACCGGAAGTCGCTTGCATAATAATCTAACAACATTGGCCATTTTATGTGGCACAACTTAGACTAACATTGACTATTTTTGCAATTTTTTGAATTTTTTTAAACCTTTTCTTCTTTTTTCCCTATTGTTCGCTGGCCACAAGCCAAGGTCCTTACGCCCTTGCTAGTCCTGGCGCAAGCATTGCTACCCTCACTATGGCTAGCAAGGGCTTTGGTGAGGCCTATGGAGGGTGTCTAGGCATGCCGCCTATGGTCGACAACCTCCGCTGGATATTGTTGAGGCCTAAGCAATTAGCAAAGGGAAATAGAGAAAAAAAAATGAAAAAAAAAAGAAGAAAAGGGGAAAAAATAGAACATTTAAAAAAAAAGGTGTAAAAATTATCAATGTCATTACTGATCGTGCCGGAGGACGACCAACATCTATATTAGCGACTACTCACCAAAATTGGTGAAAATAATTACATTGGCAAATCATAAAAGGTCAAATTTAAAATTAAATAATTGAGTGGCCTCCACAAAATATATTTTGGACAATTATCCCTATAATCTATATATCAAAGTTCCACTTAGAAAAAAGAAAAGAAAAAAAAGATGTCTAAAGTCGCGTGAATTACCTAAACAAGAATTTTTGAACAGTAAATAACCAAAACTAGAGGATGAGGGGACTACTCAAAGTCCTTGCTAGGCCAGTGATTAACCACCATAACCTCAAAATTGACAAATTATCACAATTTTTTAATGATATTTTACTTACTATGTAAATTAATTCTTTCTAGTTTATCAATACCATATAAGAGACTATTATAACTTGAGAAGTTTATCCTGCACAGCAAAATAAGCAAAGATACTAACGTTATGAAGAGATTGCTTAATGTGACATCATGATTTTTACCTTGTTGTCTTTAACAATTTTTCACATAAAAAGTTTGTGTATTTACTTCTCTAATTTTTTTCTCTTTTACATTTCTTTTTTCTCACATTAGTCGTGTAGTAAAAGGTCACAAAATTAACAGTGGGTATACAAACATCAAACGAGCATAAAAACGTCCTAAAATCACAATGACAATAACAAAAAGTCACTCTTACCCGGATTACAATCTCTCTTAATCTTAACCAAACGTTCGTAAAAAAAAGACCAAATGACCTTGACTTCTACGATAAGAAATAGATACAAGAATCTTATTTATCACTACAACATTTGGCATATTTTGTGAATTCTTCGATTCTTGTGCCATGCCCACGAATGACACTTCTACCTGCGACAAGGGAAGGATCAAAAGGGAAAAAGCTGTCGTTACATTAAAAGGGAATTGGATAAGAAATAAAAACTCTAGGAATTAGCAAGAAATCAATAAATATTCAATTAGCCTACTCATAATTGCATATTACCAAGATACATCACATGACATCTTTTCACCATTGCCATGTTGATATTGACAAAAGGAATGAACTCTAATCAGATAAGAGATATACCAAAAAATTAGTAAAAGAAATTTTTTGGTAGATCAGTACCAGAACAAAGGTACAATTCTAATCACTACTTGAATGGAGCCCCCTCCCCCTCCCCTCCCTTTTTTCTTTTGTTTTTGTGGATGATGAATTTGATGGGCACCGATCGTATTTATAACTTGAGAATTAGGGGTTACTTGAATCGAAATAGACCAATGCGCTTACATTTCATCATGTTGGACGATATGGCAGCCTAGTCATGACCCAAAAAAGTGTCAAATTACTTGCCAATCATGCACCGATAATATTTGGCTGGGTTTTAATTCATGTCAATTCTTCTAAGTAAATGCTTTCTAAGTTAATGAATATGTGCCATATTTATAGCTTGAGAATCACTAGTTATTTGAATTAAAATAGGGTCACTTTCCTATGCGCTCACATTTTATTCGTTGGACCAAATACTAGCCTAATTGTGACTCATAAAGGGTTAAATTAGTTGCTGGTTATGCAATGTCAATACTTCGTTAGGTTTTAATTCATATCGATCCGTATGCGTGAATGCTTTCTAAGTTAATAAAAATGTGCAAGTGACAATTGATTCCGTTAGATTGTGGGTTTGCATTTTAATAGTCGTGACTGATGCAAGTGCCAAGAAATTCACTCCATTCCAAATTTGACGTATAATAGGCATAAAAAATGCCATGCCTCGATCTATCACCGTCGATTGTTGTTATTCTAAATTCCGAAATGCAAGTTAAACTAACAAGAAAACTTAGCGTCAAATGTCAAAAAATGCAATGTGTGGATGGGGTGAACTTCCTAAACAAGAATTTTTCAACAACTAATAATAGAGGATCAGTGGACTATTGAAATTCCATGCAATTCCATGCTCAGCCAGTGATCGACAATCATAACCTCCAATTTGATAAATTAGCACACTTTTTAATGATAATTTACTTATTTCATAAATTAATTCTTTCTACTCCACTAATATTGTGCTTATCATTATACTCATTCTAAAGAGATTATTATGACTTTAGAAATTTATCCTACCTAGCAAAATAAGCAAAAAAAGATACTATCATTCTAAAGAGATTGCCTAATGCAGTATAGTGATTTTTGCTTTTTTTACTTTAAAGATTTTTTATGTGAATAGTTTGTGTATCTACTTCTCTAATTTTTTTCTCTTTTACATTTCTCGTTCATCACACAAGTTTGTTATAAAAAGTCACATAGTTAGTGGTGGATATACAAGCATCAAACAAGCATAAAAACCTCATGAATTACATAATCACAATGTTGGTAATAAAAAGTTACTCTTGCCCTGATTACAATCTCTCTTAATCTTAAACAAACATTTGTAAAAGAAGACCAAATGACCTTAACTTTCACAATAAGAATTGATACAAGAATCTTATTTTATGACAATAGCATTTGGCATATCTTGTGAATTCTTCGATCCTTGTGCCACGTACATCAAGGACACTTCTACCTACGACGAGGGAAGGAACAAAAATGAAAAAGCTGTCGTTACAATGAAAGGGAATTGGATAAGAAATAATAACCGGAGGAATTAGCAAGAAAATCAATGGATGCTCAATTAACCTTCTTAGGATTGCATATCACTGAGATACATTGCATGACATCTTTTCATCATTGCCATGTTGATATCGACAAAAGGAATGAACTCTGATCGGATTAGTAATTTACCAGAAAATTAGCAAAGCAAAATTTGTTGTCAACGAAATTTTCTGGTAGATCATTGCCCAAACAAAGGTACATCTCCAATCATTCTACTTGAATGGAGCCCCCTCCTTTTTTTTTTTGCTTTTGCGAATGATCAATTGATGAGCATCTATAATATTTGTAGCCTGAGAATCAGTGGTTATCTAAATCGAAATAGTATCGCTAACCAATGCGCTTACATTCATCACGTTGGATCATATGGCAACCTTATCATGACTCAAAAAGTGTTGATTTACTTGCCAATCATGCAATTTCAAAATTTGGCCAGGTTTTAATTCATGTTGATCCTTGTGAGTAAATACTTTATAAGTTAGTGAATACGTGTCATATTTATAGCTTAAGAATCACTAGTTACTTAAATCAAAATAGTGTCACTGAGCTATGCACTTACATTTATTACGTTGGACCAAAGGCTAACATTAATCGTGAGTTATAAAGGGTTAGATTAGTTGCTAGTTTTGCCATGTCAATATTTGGTTAGGTTTTAATTCATGTCGATCCATCTGAGTAAATGCTTTCTAAGTTCGTAAATATGTCCAAATAACAGTTGATTCCGTTAGATGTTAGAATCACATTCTAATATCCGTAAGTGATGCAAGTGCCAAGAAACTCACTCCATTCCTAATTCTACATATAATAGGCATAACAAATGCTATACCTTGATCTATCGCCGTTGATTGTTGTTATTCTAAATTCCAAAATTTAAATTAAACTAACAAGAAAGCTTAGCGTCGAATCTCAAAAAGTGCAATGTATGGATGGGGTGAACTGCCTAAATAAAAAATTTTCAACGGCAAATAACCAAAGCTAGAGGATTCATGGATTGTTCAAATTCCATGCTCAGCTAGTCATTGACAATCATTACCTCCAATTTGATAAATTAGCACAGTTTTTAATGATAATTTGCTTATTTCATAAATTAATTCTTTTTACTCCTCTAAAATTGTAATTATCTTTATATTCATTGTAAAGAGATTATTATGACTTGAGAAGTTTATCCTACCCAGCAAAATAAGCAAAGAAAGATACTTGCCTAATGCGGCATAGTGATTTTTGCTTTTTTAACTTCAAAGATTTTTCACGTAAACAATTTGCGCATCTACTTCTCTAATTTTTTTCTCTTTTACTTTCTCGTTCATCACACAAGTCTATTATAAAAAGTCACATAGTTAATAGTGGGTATACAAACATCGCATAAGCGTAAAAACAACTTGAAACACCTAATCACAATATCGGTAACAAAAAGTTACTTTTGTCCGAATTACAATCCCTCTTAATCTTAACCAAACGTTCCAAAAAGAAGACCAAATGACCTTAACTTTTGTGATAAGAATCGATACAGGAATTTATTTATCAATATAACATTTGGCATATCTTGTGATTCTTCAATCCTTGTGCCATGTACACGAAGGAACTTATACCTGCGATGAGGAAGGGAACAAAAAGGCAAAAGCCGTCGTTACAATAAAAAATAATTGGATAAGAAATAAGAAATTAAGGAATTAGCAAGAAAATCAATAAATACTCAATTAGCCTTCTCAGAATTGCATATCAACGAGGTACATAACATGACATCTTTTCACCATTACCATGTTGATATTGACAAAAGGAATGAACTCTGATCGGATCAATGATTCACCAAAAAATTAGCAAAACAAAATTTTTGTCAAAGAAATTTTTTGGTAGATCACTGCCCGAACAGAGGTACATCTTTAATCCCTCTGGTTGAATGGAGTCCCCTTCCCCCTCCCTCCTCCTCCCCCCCTCCCTTTTTTTTTTTCCTTTGGCTTTTGTGAATGATCAAATTGATGGGCATCAATCATATTTATAGCCTGAGAATCAGTGGTTACCTAAATTGGAATAGTGTCGCTGACCTATGCGCTTACATTTTATCACATTGGATCATATGGCAGCCTAATCATGACTCAAAAAATGTTGGATTACTTGCCAATCGTGCAATTTCAATATTTAGCTGGGTTTTAATTCATGTCGATCCTTTTGAGTAAATGCTTTCTAAGTTAGTGAATACATACCATATTTAGAGCTTGGGATCACTAGTTACCTGAATCAATAGTGTTGCTGACCTATGTGCTTGAATTTTACAACGTTGGACCAAATGCTAGCCTAATCATGACTTATAAAGGTTAGATTAATTTGTTAGTCATGCAATGTCAATATTTGGTCATGTTCTAATTTATGTCGATCCTTTTGAGTAAATGCTTTCTAAGTTAGTAAATATGTGCAAGTAATGATTTCTTTAGATGTTAGATTTGCATTTTAATAGTCGTGAGTGATGCAAGTGCCAACAAAATCGATTCATTCCAAATTTGACATATAATGGGCATAAAAAAAATGCTCTACCTTGATCTATCACATCAATTGTTATTTCCAAAATGCAAGTTAAACTAACAAGAAAGTTTAGCGTCAAATGACAAAAAATGCAATGTATGGATAGGGTGAACCGCCTAAATAAGAATTTTTCAACGGTGAATAACCAAAGCTAGAGGATCAGTGTAACCACCCGAATTCCTTACTCGGCCGATGATTGATGACCATAACCTCCAATTGGATAAATTAGCATAATTTCTTAAGGATATTTTACATTTTTCATAAATTAGTTCTTTCTACTCTACTAATACTGTACTAATCTTTATACTCATTCTAAAGAGATTATTATGACTTAAAGAAGTTTGTCTTGTCCAACAAAATAAGCAAACAAATATACCATCATTCTAAGGAGATTGCCTAATGCAGCAAAGTGATTTTTGCTTTTTTGACTTTAAGGAATTTTCTAATAAAAATTTTGTGTACCTACTTTTGTAATCTCTCTTAATCTTCACCAAACGTTTGTAAAAGAAGACCAAATGACCTTAGCTTCTATAGGCTTACAAAAACTCCTAAAGTTTAAAGAGATCTTCAACAAACCAATTAGCTCTTTGGGAATTGGAACCACAAGAGCATCTCCCTTCTTGTAAGTTGCAAATTGAAAAAAAAAAAACTATATAATTAAAAGCGGGCACTGACATGATACAAATATCAACAAATAGAGAAGTATCGCAAAATGCAGATTCACAATTATGGTAGTGAAAGACTGCTCTTGCTTAAATTACAATCTCTCTTGATCTTCACCAGATGATTGTAAAAAAGATACAAATGAACTTAACTTCTACTACAGAAGTTAATACAATAATCTCATTTATCCACCGCAATATCAGCATATCTTGTGGATTTTCCGAGCCTCATGCCCCGTACATGTTGGCCACTTCCACCTGCAATAAGGGGAGGAACAAAAAGGAAAAAAATTAGTCACTACCACGAAAGGGAGATGGATAAGAAATAGAAGAACTTGAGGAAATAGCAGGAAAATCAATAAATATTTAATTAGCATGATCTCTAATTGCAGATTACTAATGTGGATCGCACAACATCTTTTCACACTTGCATGTCGATACTAACAAAAGGAATGAACTATCATCGAATTACTAATTTACCCAAAGACAAGAAAAGCAAAAAATTGCTATCAAAAGAAATATTCTGGCATACTACTGTTTGAGCATCTCTTATAACTTTACTTGAATGGAGCATTTTCCTTTTGCTATTATAAATGATCAATTTAATGGGTATCGACCATATTCATAACCTGTGAATCACTCAATGACTGAATAAGAGTAGTGTTGTCAAACTATGTGCTTACATTTGATCATGTCAAACAATATGTCAGCCTAGTCATGGCTCATAAAGGGTTGGATTAGTTTCCAACCATGCAATATCAAATATTTGGTTGGATTTTAATTCATGTCAATCCTCCTAAGTAAATGATTTCTAATTTAGTAAATATATGCAAGAATTGATCAACTTCTATAGTTAGATTCGCATTTTATTAGTTGTGAGTGATGTAAGTGTGAAGAAACTTGCTAACATTCCAAATTTGACATGTAATAGGCATGAAAAAGGGGCATGGGCATGGTATATCATCCTAGATTTTATTGTTCTCAAATCCAAACTGCAAACAAGACCAATAAGAAAGTTTAGCTCAATCTTGATCAAATGTCAATTGAGGACTCTCGGACAACCCATATTCCTTGCTCAGCCAGAGTTTGAGGACCATAACCTTCACTTTGACAAGATCGCACAAGTTTTAATCTTAATTTACTGATTTTATAAATTTATTCTTTCTAATTCTACTAATTTGTATTTTTCTTTATACTCATCATAAATAGTTCATTAAAACCTAAGAAGTTTATCCTACATAGCAAAATAAGCATACAGAGATTTTATCATTCTTTATGAAAATTTCTCGACGATCTAGTTAGCACCAAAACATCCATTCAAAAGTATGGTGTGCAATGAATATGCAAGTAATTATCAATTTAGTTTAATGTTATGTCCGCACTTAATGAGTTGCAAGTAAGCACGAAGAAAGTCACCTTCATACTAAGTAAAGCTAGCCTTAGCCTCAAGCTCTTACTTGAGTAAGAAGCTGAATATCCATTAGTGAAACTATTGACAGAAAATTTCAGAAAAACATCGTCATGTCATGGGGATAATCCATTGCATAATAAGTGACATAGGTTTATCTTTGCTAAAAAAGGATAGTGACATAGAGAGTGTCTTTATGGTTGAATATCACGTTCTAAATTTTTCTATTCAATTTAATTTCTAAACTTTTAATATTTTGCTCGAAGTCCTTCCCCAAAAAATTATGGGATCAGGTTATGTGGATGCTACCGCTACTAACTTGCCGTCAAATTTACATAATGGCCCGTCCCCATTAGCAATCTCTCTCTTTTAAGAGGCACGAGGTCTGAGATCCAAGGCAGTCTCGACCTTCTGGAGGTCACGATGGCCTTGGGTTTAAGGCGACGCACCTTAGAGAAAGACGAGAACATTGTGATGTTGGTAAGAGAAAAATGATGGAATGAGAAGTAATTTGAAGCCCCAAATTCCCGCATCAAGAACAAAGATTGAGCCTCGATCGATTGCACTTTACAAACTTCGCCTATAGATAAATTGACGATAAAGGAAGTACTACTGATTGTATGAATTCCAAACTGAGCAAAGCACCAAGAAGGAAGAGCGAAACCAACCAGCTCTTTGAAACATGAACCCAATAGATCGACCAGCTGAAGAAACTTAATTTCTTCTTGGTTTATTACTTGGTTCCGCTTGCCAGCTGCTCAAACAAAGAATTTGGACAGAAATAGATCGACCTGATACAGTATTTGCGCTACTTAAATTCCTACTTTCATATAAAAACTGGAAACTCTTCTGCCCCCAAGTCGGGGTGGAATGGAACAGCAGTTTAGCTATCTTAGAACTGGGCTGAATATGGAGCCCAAATGGCGATCCAAGCCCTGTGTTTCGGCTTGATTCCCTGCAGAACGAAGGATGTCTCATTGTCTAATTGATCATCCTGAAGAAGTTCATGAAGGAGACTGATAAATTGATCAACGAAGTGGCAAAAAGTTTCAAATTTATCATGTATACTCTGTATTGAAAAAGCCTTGATAATCAATAACATACTACTTATCGTTAAGGTAATTGAGGAGGTGCTGATATGTACGACATGCATACAGCAAGAAGTTCTGTAAATGGACCTAAAACCTAGTAGGAACAAGAAACTCTATTTTCTCTCTTCATCACAATGTTCACACGTTGATTGTCACGCTCAAGCCAAATTCTTCACGTACTGGTTAGTGTTATCATGTATTGTTTTTTAGGTAAATGAGTGCATGAATACAATCGGCTTTATCTTCTTTTCTATTTCGTAAAACAATGTGACAATCAGTTTCATTTGACACAAAATAGCTAGACCGAGTCAGTCAATCTACATCTAAGGTCGGAAGAATTCATCAGGAAAAACTTCTCTCCCACTATAGCCTCCCAAGAATGAACCGGGTAGCTAAAATGCCCCATATTTCTAGGAGCAAATTCTCAGCAACGGGTACTTTTTCTTTCATCTCTCTAATAGGCATGATTGAATGTAGGGAGTTCCCATAATTGCAGCACACCCTTTGGTTCCCGACTTCATGTTAATCCATCATATGTGTTTGGGACATTGAAAGTACGATTCTGATAGATCTCTGGACCATGTTGTCCCCCCAATCTCTGTACAAACTAACGACAATACTCCTAGAGTGATGTTGGAATATCATCTTCACTTTCATAATTTCACTAAACAATCTAGACCCACAAAGTCGGTAGCCATAAAAATAAAAAAACCGATAGCATGTTAATGTCATCCTCATCATGCCACATATAAATATATTGTTGTTCTTCTAACCCGACCGTCAACTTCCGTTACAATTTAAAATACGATATGACTCAATAGTGAGAAAAGTCTTACAAGTAAATAAGAGAATGACGCTATAGATTACTCTTTTTTTTTTTGTGCAAATGCATGGAAATGTAGTTGATTGCTACCAGAAAATATGAAATCTATTGTCAGCTCCGTCGTGGCTAGCTTATATATATAATATACATATGCGCATGACTTAACTGCTCTTGCTTATGTGTTCCTAAAGCGACAGTCATCAAAATCAAATTAGGTTTGAATTTGGGCACTAGTTTTATATTTGTAGCCCCGCATGCGATCCTGCGTAGTTAGCATCTTAATCCAAGTTTTCTTAAGGGCGATTCCACCTCACACTTGCACTATTATATTTGCACCAGCAAAAGTTAAGACCTTATCTCTCTGAGACTACAGCTAGGTTTCCTTTTCTTAATCAACGGCGATGCCGCAACAAAGGTTTCGTCTCATATTAGGTAAGAATGGAACCTTGAGCTATATACCCACAACCGCATCGCGCGACTGTCGTAGCATTCATACTTCGCTGTCGTCTTCCTGGCGTGAAAAGAATATGTTCAAATTTATTCCAGATTCCACGACACGACACGAATAGAAAAATAACTGCAGTAGGGAATTTGGATAAAAAGGTGGCAATTTCCGTGATTGTTAACTTCTGTTCCTCTTTATTGTTGAGCAAAAGTTAAACGAACCAAAGGACTGCCCTAGAAGATTTTTACTTCGAGAAAGTAAATCGAAGCATCCACGATACTGTCTGTAAGGAGGGCTGGAATTGGGCTTCCTCATCATATATTCATACATACACAACGAAGATGAGAGATGCTGGCTTTTTATAAGTTTTATCTGTCAGCAAAATGGTGGTTAAAAAAGCCCAAGGTCGAATAAAACGATGGAAATCAAAGCACCGAACCTGCTTGTATGATCCTATATCGACGTGTGCTGCGGATATCTGAAAGCACCATAAATGGTAAAGTACGGAGGGGGACATTTTTCTCGGTCAAATTGATTCAGACCCCCAAAAAGAACTATTAGCTAAGTAATGAGATGGGCACCAATTGGCCCGGTTATCTTGCATCGGCACGATTAGGTTAATATTGTATTATGTAGGTTAGCTTACAGTATATATATATATTTTTTTTTTTACCAAATCCCATCAACTACTGAGTAATCTAAACTTTAGAAAATGATCGCTGTTAATATGATATCCCTGCATGATAAGTTTTTCATTTGACTTATATATAGGTATTCGAACATTTAGCTCGACTAATCCTTATGAAGGTACGTATACAAACTAAGCTCCAACAACTTGTATGAGATTTGTATATGTACATATTGTTACATAGGACATTTGAACGGTCGGATCAACAGATTTTCGTGAAGATACTTATGCAAATTTCGTTTCCATCACTTGTATAAAATCATTTACAGTCGAGTGGTGACACTATTTATATAAGTAAGAAGTAATAAAAAACCATACCATACTTAGATGCATTCTAAGACATGACCGATTATATAGCAATAATAAAATCCTTAATTATAACCAAAGAGCTTGATTCTACTTGAACTGGATCATCCATTCTATTTTTCTATTTTTTTCTATATTTTTTTTTTTGTCAAACGTCTCTTCTATTTTCAAAAGGAAGAATGTGCATGGAAAAGCTCAATATAGTTTCCATTTATAGCAAAAATAAATATCATAAAAAAAAACTCGAGATATATCTAACAAAGATCTTCTGCACCTATCTCCGCAATGTGTGCTCAAAGTGTCACCATAGAAAATTAGTATGCCTTTAACAGATCTAGACTTAGATAGTAACTAAATAAACACGACAAGCTTTCGTCATAAAAAATCCGGAGTATAGACGACATCTATAAGTTAGTTTAAGTATCTTCAGCTTACATTTAAAGAAAGAACTTGTACTTTCTACAAGGCAACATGCTTCTTGAAAAAAAAAATATATATATTATATCTGCTTCGTTTTGAACATTTTTCTTTAGGTAATGGTTTGCACATGGCTGGTTATCAAAATCATTCGATCATCTTAGATGGCTCTAATCTTGGGCCAGGGTTCGGATCGAAGTGAAAAAACAACACTAGAAGTGAGGCTAACTGCTCTGAGAAAATTAGCTACCTTAAATAGTTGATTAGTAATTATATGTACTGTATACTAAACATATCATTTGTCTAAGAAACGTTGTAGATTATCAATGCACGTAATTTATTTTGATGAAACTTGTTATTATCATGCTTTAATTTAGTGTGCAAAAAAAGAGCTATCATCGTCGTGAATCCCTTTTTTTTTCGCAGAGATTGCGAAAACAAATAGAACGCAGAAGAACTTCACACTGAAACCTGCGCTGCTAAGGCATCGACACAACGCAAAAGCCCACTTATCAAGAAGAATCTTCAAATGTACTTTGTGTAAAAACAATGCGCAAAAAACAGGTATAACCATGCTGAGAAAATCTTATATTATTTTCACCTGCACATTCATAAATGAGAGAACATATACCTATATGTGTTTAGAATTTGTGGACAATCTATACATAAAGGAAAACGCCATGAAGAGATCATAAAAAATATGTCAACTTGATGGAGAGCTCAGAAGGAAGAACCTAGCGGGAATAAGCACTGCTCTTTCTTTTTTACGGGGGCTCATTCACTGCATGATGATAAACTAAATTTGAGGATTCAAGCACAGAGGATATACACCATGGAATTAATTGTTCTCTAGAGCTTCAATTTGTTCACATTCAAACCCAGTCAATCATACACAGAGGGAAGTAAAAAGGATGAGTCCCACAATGCTCAATAGAGAGAGACTCGGAAACACTACTTCCAAACCGCAAAAGAGAAGATGAAAACGAAGAACGTACAGAAGAAAATGAAACCCAGGAAAGAAAGAAGGAGAAAGAGCTAAAGAGACATCAACACAGAATTAATAATCCGAGCAAACCACGATCATCATCACCATCGTGAACCTTGCGAAATAGATTTCGATGAAATTGCTGACCTTTTGAGAGGGGATTAAGCATCGTCATCTTCGTCGTCATCGTCCCCTTTTTTCTTCTTGTCAGCTTCTCAAAATGGAGGACGAGGTGCTGAATTATTTCCTGGCCAATTCTCCACCGGCAACTGAACGGACCCCATGTTGTTGAGCGGCAAATTGAAGAAGGGAAGCCCCGAGGACGGATCCGGGTACGAGTTACCCGCGGCGGCCCCACCCAACGACTGGGGCTGCGAGACCGGCGGCTGCATATGCAGCTGCTGATCCTCCTCGTCCAGCGGCAACCTCTCGTAGGCGACATTGGTGAAGGAGGCGGCGATGACGATGACCGGCCCGGCCGCGGTCAGCTCCCCAACCACGCTGCCGCCGACCACCTGCCCTTGCCCGCCCGCCAGGAACACCGTGAGGCTCGTGGCCCCCGGGGGAGCGGGCGGCGGGAGGAAGGAACCCGAGAGGGACAGGATCTCGAACCGACCGTGCAGCGTCACCACGGCCCCGGCCGCGGCCGGCTGCCGGAGGCTGACGTTGGTCACCGTGCCGCTCCCGCTGAGGATGCAGACCCCGCGCTGCCGCCGCCGCGCGTACATGGCCACGCACTCGAAGACGTCGCACCCGCTGCCGACCTCGAGGATGTGAGCCCGGAGCGTGTTGGCGCTCTCCCTGGTGATGATGACCGGCGGCTTCGGCTTGTTCTTGGATCCCGGGGCCGGCCCCGGGGCCGGCGGGCGACGAGGTCGCCGTGCCCAGGGTTCCCCACGGGGCCGAGATCGAGGCCGTGGTGGTGGGATCCGTCATCGTGGGGTTCGCCGGAATATTGGTTGTGATTAGGGTTACTGGCGTCGTCCCCGGAATCGCCGTGACGTTGGAGCTGGAGATGAGGGAGGAAGCGAGCAGTGCCTAAATCCAGACCAGCCATCATGAGCACGCATCAAAAAGGGGAAGATGAAACAGAAAACAAGGTGGCCAAAAAATAAAATTATAACTATTATTTAGAATTTCTTTGCTCCTTTTTTAATGCTAAGTGAGTGTGGGAAATTAAAAACTAGCACACAGTGCGTGCTTGTTCTTAAAGAAAGTGGAGGTTTTCGGGGACAGCAGTAATCATAAAGAACCCAAGAGAAGAAAGGGAAAGAGAGAGAGAGAGAGAGAGAGAAGGAAGGGCTCGGGAACTTGAAATCTTGATTTGAAAACACAGGCACAGAGATTATAGAAAAAGCTTTAAAAAGGAAAAGAAAAAAGAAGGAGGAGGAGATGAAGAAGATGATATAAAACAGCTGCAAGAAGAAGACGGCAACCACAAGGATGGAGTAGAGAGGAAGGCGAATGAAGAAGATGGAGCTAGAGAGAGAGAGAGAGAGAGAGAGAGGAGAGCCGGGGGGGAGGGGAATAAACAAAGACTCAAAAGGGTGTCATATAGCCCCACACCTCCAAATTTTTAAATACGTGAAGTATATAAAATTCATGCAGCGTAATTGCGCACATATTTATATATGTGTATGTATTATATATCTAATTCTGTACTCTCATTTCAAAGTGAAATGATAGACATGATTTAAAAATATATAGCACAATGTAAAGAGCAAAAAAAGGTTTCTAGGTTTATTATTTGAAGCCATAAGCTTCATATTTTGATTGTTTGGTTGATGTGAACTAATATATATTTACCACTATGAGCTCACATCTCTTTCATTGAAAAAAGGGTTCCTAGAGATTGGGTTTTATCCTAGGCATGTAACACAAAAGCATTACTAATTTAATGGACCGAAGCTTATTAAACTTTCCCATATGATATATAGTCTAGAAAAATATGGACATTGAAATTAATTAAACTATAAAAAAAACCCAGATGAGTGTGTATGGACACGGTACAGATGATTGATGCGTTTTTGGAGTGATTAGACTTTTTCTAAGGTGGGACTTAACCATGGTTTAAGCAAAGTTGACCGATTAGTTGGATGGGGACAGAATCCTAGAAAACAGAATATCGATGATCGATATGATAAGGCAACAAAGCCAATCAAAATATAAAGAATTTTGCCCCCCGATTTCAAATGAATTACGCGAAAATTTCATCGTTTCTAAAGTTTTTGATTGGCTCGATTTAGTAGAACAATCCCGGAGAGGGAGACGTGCTCGGATTGAAATGATCAAGAAACGAGGGAAGAAATTTAGGGCAAGTGGGGAAAGGAGGATGGCACTGCGGCGCGTGGGGCCTGGCTCCTCTTGTCCTCTTCCCCCACCCTGGATGGCCTTCTTCTTTCTCCGTCCACCTTTTCGCCGTCAGTGCCACCACCCACCACCACGACGCTACCACTACCACCACCACCACCACGGTTCGAAAGCGAGCTCACTGACCAATTAAACCGCTCTCAAAAAAGTGCAAAAATCAATCGGTCCTTCATGTTCTATAAACTAATCCTTCTTCCCCACCTCTCTCTCTCTCTCTCTCTCTCTCCATTAACTTGATGGCCGCTTTTGATTCGTAATCATGCATGTTGCTGTACAAATGTCGTTAGGGTTTAAATCGTAAACTATGCAAGAAAACGAGAACGAGAATCGAAAGGAGAAAGATATAAGTGCTCTCCCAAGTGCACGAACTTGTTGAAACAGAGGTGCTGCCTCTTCTTTTTCTTTTTTTAAATGACTAATTAGTTACGTCAATGTAAACTAATCTATTTTAATCTCAGGACTCGCTTGATTTATATTTTATTGCATCGATCTTTTAGTTCGTTGCTCACAAATATAAAAATGAGTTCAGCCTTTGTTGTTTTGATACCAATCTAGTGTCGGTAAATTTCTTCTCTTTTTCTAAAACCTAGACCTCCGAAGGGAACTAACCACGTGTCCGAAGGGAACCCATGGTACGATATCGGTGTAACTTAATAGAAATAGAATGGCTATATGATCCCGACTTAGTGATAAGATAAAGTGGCTACATGATACCCAGAAATAAACAAATGATTCATTAATATAATAATTAGTGGTGAAGTTTTTATGGTGGTCGCGAGAATCTATGACTTAATTCGATGGCCATTCATTTTTTTTCCAGCAGTTAGAGATGCGAAACGGGTTCCTAGTTAGGGTGATGCCTTTGGATTTTCTATGTGGAAAGGCAAATGGAGAAGAAAAGGCAATTTTTTAATAATGGGGATGTATAAAAAATTAGAGGAATCTATCGTATCATATGCCAAGATCCCATTCCAATTTCCACTTACTTGTGTATTGTCTAATTTAGATTAATTATGGTTACCCACTAATCAGGTCAATGTCTTTTAGAAAGGCTGGTTTTTGTTTCCTTTTGACAATACCCTCCAAGAGAGGGGATCAAAATCTCTCTGTTTGCTTTCTTTCCTTTAAAGTACACACGCCTAGCTTCTATTGCCAATATAAGGTTTTTTATTTTTCTTTCGGGGGTCAAGTATCGAAGATGTAAGTTTAAAGAGCTAGGAGATATATATATATTAGGTCAGGATACAATTGAGTTGAAAAAAATTGAATGTATACCCAATTATTCTAAAAGTTTAAATTGGCATGGCTAGAAGAGCGGCATGCATACAAAGTCCATTGAAGCAATGGGATACTCTAAACCCTAAGTTTTATGAACAAGCTAGATAGAAGAACAACAAGATGGGATTACTTAGGGATGTGCAACAAAATAGCAAGATGGGGAAGCATGATTGAGTTGACATTCTAAAATCATGTTAAAACGTGTCCATAGGCAACAAATCTAGCATTAACAATATGGGTGAATGTTTTAGTACATATATCATGTCCCAATACCACGCGACTCATTGTATAGACTTCATAATCAATACCAATTCAAGAATTCCAATTTTTTTGCTTTTATGATTGGTTTAATCTAAGTGAAATGTCATAGGCAATAGTGTGCTTTACAATGTTCAGAGGGTATTGATGATAGTATATGCTAAGAAAGTGGCTTGCTTTTGCCATAATGTGTGGATTGTGTAACAACTTCTCAACAATAGTTACAGCTTTGCAAGAAACCTTGTAAACATCTTATGTCTGCAACCAGCGCAGCTACAACACCTTATACTTGTTTAGAAAGCTGACCGACAGATGCTTCGTGGTATTTGCAGTAAACGCATATGACGACATGCACAGATTGCATAGCTGCATGAAAGTCGTACTTGTACAAACTGTACTCATAGTGCTTATCTGCCATTAGGGTGAAATGCTTGAAGCCTTGCCTCACCAAATTGAATATGACAACTATGTGCATATTTTTCTTGCTTAGGTGATATATAGAGTTGACTATGGACCTACCTAATCATCAATAAACAAAATGATTATGCGAGAGAGAGAGAGAGAGAGAGCTGAAGACAATTGAAAACGGCCAATGGGGTGGAGAACCCTGGGGCCGATTTGGAGTTGTTCAACGTCAAATCTAGTGTTTCAAAATCCTTTTTTTTTTGGTTTTTAAACTTTGGCAAAGTACACAGAGTACACAGTGAAAGTTAGAGATGAGAAATTCTTCACGTTCTACTTGTCAAATTCGTAGCCGTTGAGCAAGTAACACGAGGACAATTTGAGCCATGGAAATCGAGGTCAACCAACGATATTCTAGAGGCAATTTATTCTCACTCCATTTTGTTTTTAAAAAAAAGAAGAGTGATTTGAAAAATGTTTTCCTAAAAACGATGATTTGTATCACTTAAAATAATTAGCTCATTATCAATAACAATTTATGCCTCAATTTCCTCGTGGACGATAATAATATTTTTCGTCGATTTATTTTTGTAAGCAATACAAGTAATCGTTTTTAAGAAAATATGTTTTAAATCATTTTTTTCTATGAAACAAACATACCCAATTTTTTTCCCCTTTTGACTAGAAGGTAAGAACATAGATTATGCTCTATCTTATGTGCAATAATAATGTCCGAGGGATTGTTTGGAAATTACAGTGGATTCTTTTAGTGACTTTATACCTTTTTAAGTTATTGTTTTGATTTTAACTCTTCACGTTTTAATGCTCAAAATTTGTAACTTCGATGTTACCACGCTTATAACTTTTACATTAAAGAGAAGGGGAAACCAAGAACAAAATTGTAGATCAAAGTAAGGTTCATTATCTTTGATAACTACATGCATGGTATTTTAACATCACACATTACTTAAAAGCCAAAAGCACGAGCCAATACCAATAGCTCGGACTAAACACGAGATGAATCGCCCTATAAAAGTTTAACTTATTGTAAATAATGAATTTTGCATTCACTATTCTACTACAAGCACAATGTTTTAGATAATATAGGTCTTCCCACGTGTCTAATTTTTATATATACTATGATTCAACCACCCTTAATTTTGAATATATGAAATTGTGGAACAATCCACGCACATCCTTTAACATACCAAATTATAAGCTTAAGGATCACCTCACGAGGATCTGATTGGAAGATAAGTATGCTTAAATAGAAATCTCTCTTTGAGCCACTTATTTCTATTAACAATTAATACATAAAAGAACCCTCACGTCAAATCGCAATATAAATGAAAAATAACTATGCTTATCTCAAAGCTAAAATTTGATTGATTTGATTAGGAAGTGAATCCTGCATGCACATCTAATCCTCCGTGAGAAGACGTGCGTCGCTCTGATCCAAAGGGTCGGAAGGTGTTTGACTATGTTGCGACTCTCTCTCTCTCCTGCCATCAATAAAGACCTGGAGAAGAGCACGAATCGCAAACGTCAAATCAAGCTCTGGAACCACGTAATCTTCGCAAAATATCATCAATGGAACCCAGATAAATATGCAACATCTAGCATCTGCATGTCGCATTCTTCTTCCTTTTTTTAACCTTCGAATCAATTAATGCGCATAAGATATCGAATCGTTTCTTGACGTGGATTGAATAAGATTTCAATCATCAACGTCACGAGTTTAATCACAAAACATCTTCTCCTAACTATTCCAACCGATAAAAACATGTTGAATTTATTCGCAAGGGATGTTTTATTAGCTATAATACGCGATATCGATAAAGGGCGGCCTGATGGAGATTTATATTTTAATCCTCGTGCTTTGTGTGACCACGAAATGCGCAATCAGATTACTGTTCCCACGTCTAATCACAATTTGGAGAAAGACAAGGTTGGAGTTTGTATTATCATGTGTAGGGCCACGTCCTACTGAACTTTACTTTTGTTTTATCTGAGACTTGACTGAGAAAGGATGCACCTAATCCCACCATGATTGGTCCTTTGTTTCTAACAACATAACTACAACGTCAAGTGCACTAAATACGCATATAGAGCGACCAACACGGATATCTTGAAGACTTAAAACTTAATTTGCCCTTTTCTTCCTAATTTCAACCATTCTAACCATGAAAAGGACATGAATTTTACTGAACCATATAATGTTTCTGTCAAAGTTAGTTAGTATAGTGTAGTCATCGCTTCTCAATCGGTTTATATTTGGTGAACTTTCTTGATTTTCATCGGTCCATAAAACATTTTGAGTAAGAGCTTTTACAATATCCTCCCCGTATTTTTTAAGCTAGACCAAATCAAAAGAATAGAAAGTTGCGATTTATGTTATGTTTATAAATGTTCTGTAACTTGGCTGAAATTTAGTCTTTTTTTCCAATGTGAATTTATTGTATATAACCGACAGAACTTACATTGACACGACTTTAATCGATTCTATCTTGGAGTCGTATAAACCGTATCAAAGGTGCAACGGAAAAACGCTTATGTTTCCGATTGAACTCTCTCAACTCAGCCACATAACTTGAAAACCCACAATTTGAGCTTAGGTAGATAGCTTCCTAGCACACTCGGAAAAGGAGCATTTCCATCTTGGGACAAGCAAAACTTTTATTTATTTATACGCTAGTATTCGGCACTAATATAAATGAATAAGAAAATATAATGGATGCGCGAGCTTTGTATTGTAATATTGTTGGTGGGGGTTAGATAAAGTGCACATCTTTTGTACTTTGGCATAGACTACCTATGCACCGCCTAGCTAAGCACTTTAAGGTGTTTTCTCGAGCTCGTCAAAGGCAAGAAAACCGGATAACAAATGAGATACAGCATGGTCCCAAAGGTTGACGTTTGATTGTTACTATAATTATTTCCTTTGGAATTCTCGTTACCTTGTGGACAACAACAAGAACGCATGGATGAAGTGAACCACGCCTCTCTCTCTCTCTCTCTCTCTTATTGAGAAAATCATACAGCCTAGACAAAATTGGGATGTTGAAGCTTATCCATCTTTGGGAGGGACAGAAAAGTTCAAGGATTTTGTACTATATATGTCACGAATCATACAATATCGATCTAATGTAAAATGGTCTTGTACTTAAATGTTACGGACAAAAAAATATACTTCAATTGGCAAAAAAGGGAAATGAGAATATTTTAGATCACAGAAAAATGGTCTTTCATGGGTCGGTACTTTGAGAGATTTGAGATGCTCGGTATTAACTAGCGAGCCAATAGTCAATTATGTCGAAACTAAAGAGATGGCAATTCTTCTGTTACAAAAGCATGGTAATAAGTACAAACAGACACGATTATAAACATTGGAGGAGACGACAAAAGTGGGGTTGGGAGGGGCAACAAGAGAGGGGATCACGTGCGGTCTAACAAAGTCAAACTCAGAGCTTTGAAGAGCAGGCGTATAGCTGTCGGCCACGAGGCACATTTTCTCTTTGGGAATTGTTCCTCTCTCTCTCTCTCTTCCCTCCCCTCCCCTTAAATCCCGGGGGTCTCTCTCTCTCTCTGCAAAATGATATCAGTTAGATGACCAAAAAAAATGAAGTTTTTCATCTAAGATTTCTTTTTTTTTTGGTCGGTCATATAAGCTTTCTCGATTGCACTAACATTTATCCTAAGGACACTTGATACATTAAATTCTCGTACTTTGGGTAATCGATACTTCAAAAGTTGAACAGTCGCGTATTGAGTGTACTCATGAGATGTGTAATCAATGAGGATACTTTTTTTCTTTTCACTTGTCAAAGATGCTTTTAACAAGAAAGTATGTCGGGCAAATTTGAAAATCGACATGAAAATTATATGTGGTTCTGCTAGAGGCCTGTGTTTGCTGGCGAAAGAAGACGCAAATATTCACTGGTCCAAATTCAAAGTACAACAAAGAGACAAAGAATTTTCGAAAATCGTGACCGTTCTAAATTCGTCATATATCTCTCAGTCCCTTTGAAATATTAAGCGTGCCCACAGTAATTCTCTCTCCAATTGTTTTTATAGCAAAAGGATATTCAGACATGGATATGAATGCTCACTAAAGATACCCTATGTATGTGTATTGCTGCATCAGCTACTGTAACTCTGGCATAGGGTGGAGCCAAAGAAGTACAAAACCTTGTCCTTCCAAAAGTATTCCAAAACCCAAAACAAGTTTCAGACTCTCCCTCTCTCCTCTCCCTCTCTCTGGTCTTGAGGCAGAGACTGAGAGAGGGAGAGAGATCATTACCTGAAGAAAATCCATGGGAGTCATCACCTGCAGGTGCAGGGTCAGAGAGGGTGAAAGTTTACATAAAGGAGAGATGGAGACGGGGGTGTCGCCTTGACTTTGGGGAGGAGGAAGGATGGGGGTGTTGACCAGATCTGTCCTTGGAAAGATCCACCCAATTACTAACCCACAAACGAACGTCCCTGTCAATACGTCAAACCAATGCCCCACAAGTGTAATAAGAGAGACCTGAAGCGAAGCCAACTTTTTCTGATCGTTGCGTGCGTGCGTGCGCCTCTCTGAAGAGCCAGTCAAATTCTCCAACACTCCCACACGGTATATCGAATCACAGGTTAGGGTTTCCCGAAAAGCTGACCTCCCTCCCTTCCTCCCTCTCTCTCTCTCTCTCTCTCTCTCTCTCTCTCTACAGAGAGAATTTATTATGTTCTTGGAGACCCTCCCCTTTGAGTGATTCTGTCTTGCATGGACCATGTGGAATACATTTGATTATGCCTTTTCCGTTGATAATTCTTTGGATCCTCATCAGACTGGATAGTTTTCTTTTTCTGTGAAAAATAAGAAAAACCTATCGTTTTAAGAACGGTCATAATTGCGCACAAGAAAAATTTACTAGCAACAATCAATATTAATTACGAAACAACAACGATAAGAAAATAGTTAATCAAAAATGTTCTTTTGATGCAAGCTGTTCAATTGTTTCGTGTATATTGGGTTTGGACCAGAATTTCAAGCTTCATTTCATGTACGTAAAACTATTTTCGATATTTTGAATTATATGCTGATAGCAAACTGTAAGAAATGATAAATCTACACGAAATTTGAAGTTATCTACAATTGCCATGTAGTCTCTTTAAGTAGCTTACTCATGCAAAGGATCATATTGCTGGTTACAAAATGAGCTGCTCTTACATTTAGTTTTTGTCTCCTTTCTCTTGTCTTCCAAGTGCTTAATTTGGATCCAATGTATGACCCTCTTGTTTTGCACCCTCGACGCTTGGTGCGGCTGGCTTGTGAATTTAGATTATTGATTTCTTCCGAGGTAGTCTAATTACATGCCCTTTGTCTGTCTTTTTTTGACGTAACGACATTGTCCGTGCCCTTTTTCGATGCTCTCGACCATAGGATTCGAAGTCGATGTTATCCCCTGATTGTTACACGTCTTTGGAATGGAGGCTTATGAAGTATTAAAATCCCTTGAATCTACGTGTAAATCCAATCAAATTGATATCGGCGAACTAATCAGAGATTGTCCTTTCTAATCTTTGATTCATAGATCGACATTGTTTCTTCACCTACTATTCCTCACCAACAACAACGAGAGAGAGTAGTCGTGTGCCTCTGCTTTGACACTGTTGTAAGATTTCTAACTTTTATAAAAAAGACGGCTGAGAAATATTTTATCTGTTCTTGAGGAGAATGAAATTAACTTCACTAATTAATTAATTGATTGAACAAAACACTGATTATTTTAACCTACCTTTTTACTTTTAGAGAAGTACGCATGGGGAGTGTCGAGCGTCAAGAAGGCTGTTTAATTTTCTATACTATCTATTATTTTATTTAGAGACATCAATAATATATTCGCTTTGTTTTAAGAAAATAACTGTCCTTTATATATCGATTATGAAAAGACTTATTATAGTTTTCTTTTTTGACTTATTATAGTTGAATTGCTAAAAAAAATGTTGTTATCCAAACGTCTAATCATTGGATAATTAGAATTCTGTACATATGACTAATAAAAAACTAGAGACCTACTTGGATCATGCTATATATTCTAAAGCTTAGTTTTTTAGAATACTCCATCTCTTTTTATCCTTAATTAACTCAAGTTTTTGTTTCCTTCTCTTTCTGCTAGTTCTTAATTTATTGTGTATATAAGATATATAATTGACAAGCGTAGCATCCCTTGTAGAAAATGCTTAGAGAATAGTAATAAATGAACGTCTCTTCATGGGTAACATATATCCACATTCAAGAAGCAACGTGGTTCTTTTGTCTATGTTCTTTTTTGCTCATGAACATGTGGAGAAGACGAGAATGGAAATTGATTTCAACCGGCTTAATTAGGGGACACAATAGGAAACCCTAGAAATGAGAAGGACTAATGGGAATGTGCAGCTGCTGTTGGGGTTCATTAGAATCTCTGAAAGCATGACATGATCTGGATTATCATTTTAACTGGGCGCCAAAGTGATGTTTTCATAGGTTAATATCAGTGGAGCATCAAAATAAAGTGAATGCAGCTTTTTGGGTTCAAATATAAGCAGCTTTTACAGTCATATGAGGTTTCGACTCAGCTAAAAACGTTTTGCATTTAAGCGGGAATGGAAATGGATGATCTTTCTCGGGGTTTCAAATCATCCCTTCGGAAATCAATACGCCTCTATTTCAGTGCAAAGAAAGCAGGTTAAATTCACTTTTCTGGAACCGCCACTCCACGAATACAGAAATCTAGGGGGAAACAATGCATACATATGTTCAGGATTGTCAGTTTTTAGTGACACGCTTATAGAGAAGGTGACAACCTTGACCTGCTTTTTGTTCTTTCTTTTTTAAGGATAAGAATAGAAAGTATTTCCAAATTTTCACTCAGATGTTAATTATTATCCCCACTTTTAAAACCAATAATTTAAATTGTGAGTTTTTTACTTTCATATTACCTTGCATCCTTCTAACTTCACTTATTTACATGAATTGTCATTTCTCTTAAGGAAACCTACAGACCCTAATATACTTCTCCTCTCCTCCACTTTCTCTCTTCTACTTGTAATTGGCCCACTGCCGCCTTCCTGCCCAGCCCCATGCTGTCCCCAGTCGTTGCCAACCTTGGACTCATGGCTGGTGACGGTCGCCACCCCAAATCTGGTCCAAATCAAGGTTGGGCGAACCGATCTGGACCGGATTGGGGCATCATCTCCCATGGCGACCGTGGCGGCAGCGGCAGCTAGGGGTGAAGGGAGACAGATAGAGAGTTCGTTGTGTGTGTGACTGCGTGAGGAAAGTGGAGGAAGAGAGAGGGAAGGGGAAGAGATAAGTGTAAAGTTTGAAGGTAAATGTATCTTTTCAGTTTGGAAGAGATGCAAAGTCAAAAGGTTTTCAAAAGTAAGGGCGGTTCTTGATAGAATATTGTATACTTCAAAATATTTTTTGCAATTAGCCTCTTTTTTTACTCATGCTTTGATAGTGTGAATGAGAGCAAGTGTGGATGGAGGGAAATGAATATCCTGAATTTTGTCTCGTCCCGTAAAAAATAAGCGGAGTTCGATACGCAATCATTGGGTTAAAATATAAACAAATATATATACTCCAAATGAAAAATACATGTGCATTTGTAATTCACAATCAGATATCAACAAAAGAGAGGTTGCGCCTGCGCATCAATCTCATCGACAGAACATTGTACAAACGCAAGACACCCTTGAAGATGGGCATATTATGCGTAGAGCTCAGCCAAAAGAAAGTCGACCACGTGCTGATCACGAGTCCCAATTATCAATGCGTTCGCATGTGCCTAAGCTTTAATTGCTAGGGTTTATTCCCTCCACCTTCCCATGTGCAACATAGCACCCACTTTGTTTTATCATCAAATGGGTCCAAAACCCTAATTAATTATATATAGATCCTTCACATGAGAAGCATCGGACAAAGAGCTCTCAAACATAAAGTAAATAATAATAATTTATATAAGAAAGAGAGAGAGAGAGAGAGAGAGAGAGAGAACTAGCTAGCCGCTACTTAATAAGCCTAATCAATCAGAGCGTGGTCTAGGCTTTTGGGTTCAGATGTGATGCACATGATTAATGGACCTTTAATCTTGGGTCAAACTGCTGGGCCCTTTTCAATCTTTGAACCGGAGGGTCCATTTGTTTCTGATCTCTTTTCTTAGATTTCTATCAGATTCTTGATGATAATCCTTTTTAAGGCACTTTCAATCCCTGCTTTTCAACATGAATCTACTTCAAACGGATCTATGTTTTGATCTGCTACAGTAAAATCGATCTCCAGAAATTTCTTCAAGGAGCAATCTCGAAAACGTGGTGGCGGAATCCATGCGTCTACGGCCTAGCATGGCTCGAGTAATCAAATGGAATGACGTATATACAAATGGACTAGAGCTGGAAGCTCAATAAACCACAGGTGTGACTTTGCTTTAATTACTTGATGCAGTTCTAATCGAAATGGTTCATTTGGTCTACCTATCGGAACCAATAACTTCTGAGATTATGCATGAGAGATTCGATTTTGCCATTCGAAATGTATCCTTTTCCATTGTTATGCCATAGTTCCCTCGTGATACAGCTTCTACAACTAGTTCTTCGACCGCTTAAAAGTCAAATAATGGTTCATTTCCATGTCTACTCTAAACTTTTCAGGAAGCTGATATGGAAGTCATGAAACCATCAAGACTACTACAATTCATGCTATCTAATACGTAGAATTCTATTTTTAAGTACAAAAAAGTACGGTTTTCCTTTTCGTGCCTGTAAATTTCAATAAATATTGGTAACGTCAAAAGGGCTCAGTGAAAAAAATGATTGCTAACTTTCTTCTCAAGATAAATTGTTGGTCACTTACCAAAATTTTAGAGAAATAATCAACTTTTTATATTTTACAAGCTAGCAATTTTTGTACTAACTCACCAGCTTTTCGAATTTACTAACTCTTATGTGAAGTTACTACATAAACTAGAATGATTTCCCAAATTTTCTCGGATCAAATTACCAATTAGTGTTAGTTTATGGACTCTCATTTCAATTACTTACCAACGTCTAATTTTTCCTTAATTTATCATTTTTTTTTTTTTTTTTTTGGAATTAGTAGCCCAAAACTAGTTGGAGTTACCAACTTTCATCGATAGTATTTGGATACTTAATTTTTTTTTAGCTCTTTTGGAATTCTACCAGTATGAAAAAAATATCCGTTTTTTAGGAAGGTGATAGATCACAAGTAACAAAGACACCATAATTAAAGTTTAAGGCAGGCCTAACTCCTTCATACCCTTCCTATAAATGAAAATGGGGACTTAAGGTTCAAAGAATAAAAAATTTCGTCCGTTCTAGAGGGTTGACTTCGAATGACTAAACAACCACAGAAAACAATCGAATCATCAGATTCTTCGTCCGTCGGCATTTCCAACTTAGAGATTTTTCTCTTCAGTTCCATTTAAGAAATTAACTTCGGCCCCACGACAAGCATGGTTAAAGCGGAGGAAACTTCGTGAATTATGTCACGAAATCACATCAGTGGCTTCCGTTTACGTCAGCTTTCTTAATCAATGCTTTGCTTGCGGACAGAAATGGAAAGCCAATTAAATATCGAGAAACAGAATGAGAGACGGGGACGGTCTTGTAAGCATGCGCTCGAAACCTTCTGAACTGGTGAAGAAGACCATGTCACAAGCGAAGGACATTTAGAGTTTTCTATGTAACTGAAACGAACTGGCTGAGTTAAGCTATATGCTTAAGTTATGTAGCGACAAGCCAAGGAAAATAAATTGCCGGTTTTGAAGAACAGGGCCGGTCGGGTTAACGAGGGTTAGCATGGGAGCAAGCGCCTGGCGAGAGCTACTATATATATATGGTACATGTTCTTTTTCGAGATTATTAAAAGATGGAAATAATAACCAATTTGAAACATCATAAATAAGCAAACTAAGTACATGAAAAGATCATTCTCTGTTCATTTCCAAAACTTAATTATTGCATCTGAATTGACAAGTGCTTCGAGCTACCTCTTCAACACGCAAACTTTCAATTCTGCGATGTGCCATTTTTCTAAGTTAAGAACTCATCGAGTGAATGATTGGGTTTCTTATCCTTGGCTTCCTTGTGTGACATGTAAAACTTGCTTGATGTAGACAAACACAATCCCTAGCTCTTTCTTAGTATTAACATCATGGAGAGTTTCAATAGAGCTTCCTAAATACTATTAAAATGTAAAATCTCCTCATTAATTACCCTTGTTTTAGCACTTTCTTCATGTTCTTTACGTATTTTGTCTTGGCCCAGCATTTTAATCTAATCCCTCGTGAAAGCTGGTCTTTTGATGCCAGCCCAAGAATCAAGAATATCCTTCCAGTGATAAGATCAATAACTAGCGTTGAATGTGACATTTAAAATATTATCTTAGCTAAACATGTCGTTAGTCACTAAGTAATAAATTGAACGTCTTCTGTCTAAATTTGACTCCCATTTGCCAGATTATTCAAGTCAAAGGCCTGAAGGAAATAAAACGCCCGTTGCTTATATCATTCCCTTTCTCTTTTGGTCAGTTTTGACTTGGGATAGGTCATCCGGGATGTCACAAATCCAGGTGGTCGGGTCCCCAGAGACGGGAGACATAGTCAGGAAATGAAGTTGAGAAGAAGACAAAGAAGTAAAAAAAGAAGACTAGGGTTTTCTCGGTGAATTCGTAGGCGAAAAATGCTATGCCTCCTCAACAGGTTGTTTCCGGAACTTGCCTCTAGATGGAGCTCGTTTTCCGCATGCGTATTAAATTATTAATCCACAGAATCTTGCTCTGAATGAAGCCGTGATCCTGCCTTTTTACAGCCGGAGAGACTCTTGTCCAAGAAAACTGCAGCCGTTGTAGCTTTCCCTAGTTATAAATGTGACAAGAAAAAGAAAGAGCCAAGGGAGGAAGTCTATAACCACGTGAAATAGATTAACAATTGCATTTGTTAGTAATCATTAAATGTAGGAGATCATATGTTCTCAAGTTTCTAAAAATGACTATGTAAAGCAGAATAATCTGACACACTAATTGTAAATACTGTCGAATTTAGTATATATATATTTTATTTTATTTTTTAGACATTTCTAAGCATAAGTTAACAAGTTTTCTGATTATATATCTCTATTATAACAGAGGAGCAAGAAGACAAATCATAAGAAGATTACCATCAATCATCTCAATGCTTTTGTCCCTACCAAAGTAAAATAAATGGGATTGAGTTTTGGCTGGCACGACTATTAATAATGTGGGACACGCCAAATGATTGCTGTGATATTCTCTAGTCAAAATAAATCCCAAGAAATTGCCTTTAGAATGAACGACACCGTAAGAAAGTTGGGGTGGACAGGACAATGATCAAGTAATAAAAAAAAAAATTTACAGAGGATCCTAGGGAAGCAAAGTTCGATGCACTTGCCAGTGGATGGTGAGTTACAAGAACAATGATAGGCCGATCACTAGAATTAGGATTGACATGCGATTTACAGCACATGTGCGGTGAAAATCATTTCCCTTTTTTAACGAAAGATACAAAGTAATATCTTTTGGATTGTGCAATAACCAAAGTTGGGTTTCTGTGCTAGAAACAAAACCAAAACCAAAACCTTTGAATCGAATTTCAAGTAAAATCACACGCGTGTATGACCTAAACTCAATGGATTGTGAAATTATATGAAAGGAAGTGATGTGATCTTGCACAAGTTGATGAAAATATTAAGGAAGATCTTGTTCCTGGTTTGTCAAGACTCTAGTTTGCATGAGGGAGCTGATCAATAGAGAACATGTCCGTTAGCCCAATTCGCAAGGGATTACTTGAGTCCGGGCATTAACTCAACGTGGAATCGGATTCTTGCCCGGGTTTGGGTAAATGAGCTAGAGACAACGATTGAGCCTCACATGCAAAAAGCCGATTCAGGATATGCCACTCGATCTCTTCATCTAAACATAGAAGAAACGAGGCTTAGTTCTTCAACAACAACTTAGCTCTTCCCTATAGAATTAATTATATTAATCGACTACTCGCCTAAGTCACTAAAACCCTTTCACATCTAATAATGTTCAAATAATTTTTTAATTAGTTATGACGTGGGGTGAGATCTTTGAACAAGTAATTGGAAGGGCGTCGTGGCCAAAGTAAGAGACGACTAGTTGAGTTGGACATGTTATTTTAATCGCCAGCCCATGCCAAAAATCAACCGTTTTCCGACAAAAACCTTGTGCACTTCAAGAGTTAGGGCTTCACCTTGTCTCCGCTAAATTTCATCCCTTTGTCTATTCGCCATTTTAGTATTTAACCCTCTTCTCCTTCGCTCCACTTCCTCATAATTTCAACCTACAACCATGGGAATTGGTCTTGACGACCTTCTCTCCTTGACGTCCCAGGCTCACAAAGTGGCTCAATCTCAAGAGACCCAACACCAAAATCAAGTAACTGACCCTAGCTCGAGCTCGAAGAACCGTTCGTGGATGTGGAACGCTAATCAAACCCAACAAGATGACGACTCGTGGGAGGTTAAAGCTTTCGCGGAGGACACCAGGAACATGACCGGCGCGACTTGGCCGCCGAGGTCTTACACCTGCACCTTCTGCAGGAGAGAGTTCCGTTCCGCGCAGGCGCTCGGAGGACACATGAACGTGCACCGCAGGGACCGGGCAAGGCTCCACCAGTCGCAGTCATGCCCGTCTTCTGCCGCTCCACTGCTCGTGATCCCGGCCAACGAATTCGTCATCAATGGAGGGCTGTGCTTTCCTTACCCATTACCTGGCCCTAATGGCATCTTCAACACTTCATCGCCACCTTCCACTCTCCTCTCAGTCTCACCTCATCCACCCAACAACAACAATTTCCCATCTCCTTCCCAAAGTTACACCAGAAAATATGATACTGCTGGTTCTAAGTCACCTAAGGTCGATGACACAAGCAACAACTCCGGCGACTCTGCAGGGGACGGGCTTGATTTGGAGCTTCGACTAGGACATGGACCAGCGGCATCTCCACGATAGTAAGAATCTACGTGGATGGAGTTCGACTTTCCTTATTCACTGCTGCTCGAAGAATATAGGAGAGTGGAGAAGTGTGAGAGAAAAAAAAAAAAATGTCTTTTCTATGAAGATTTATGTGGCAAAGTTTGGCTTTGCTCTGTTATGGTTTACGTTTTTCGTATGATGAGTTTGATGATAGTTCGGTTATACTAGAGCATGACAAGGTGTGTCATAAGACTACAAGTGTGTTAAAATATTTATGAATTAAACTACGCCTTCGTCTAAAAGTGCAAGCTTTTAGAACAATTAGCATAGTTTAATATTTAAATATTCTAATAGTGTGTATTAATAATATCAAAGTTTCAATTTGAAATATCGACAAATTTTAAATGCTATAATGTCTCAAAGTTTGGAGTGCAGTGTCTTATGCTCTTTGACATATTCGATCTATCATTTCATTGCACGTAGTGGATATGTCTGTGCAGACCGCAAGCAATAAAAGAGAGCAAGTCATTCAACAGAATGCATCAAGTGCTTATGTAAAGAAATAATCAACTTTGGATTTCTGAATCTATAATAAGGCTAAGCTAGACAAATTCGAAACTGTTTTGTTCCTCGTGTTCAATAACGTACGCAAATAGAAACATAAGACAATTCAAAAGCCATAGCTAAACTTCTTAGGGTTTGCATTCCAACATCCATCCTCTTATCTTTCACATACACAACAGAAGATAGCAATCGTCAGATTATCCACATGCTGTATCTCAAAACGAGGGCGAAAGAGGAAGCGAGTAGCGTCAAATGGACGTAGGTTCGTCTACTCACCAGACTTGATCAATGGACAAGTTAAGCCTGACTTACACCAACTTTAGGGCCTAATCAAACTAGGTAAAGCTACCAGACCCACGACTAAACTTCAGGGCCAAAAACAATTTTTGGGTACCGGCCCATGAATAGAAATGATTGGTTCCAAAACCGAAATATTGAACTTACCTGTAGATCCCAATTCTAGAACTTGAAATCGAAAACTGAACTGGTTATACTCAAAATTGGTCGGAACCAAACCAGCTGGTTCCCGGTTTATTTTGTAAAGTCACACAAATATATTATATATTATTTTTTTGGCCCATTAATAGCAAAGTCTAGTTTTTTGTTTTTTTTTTATCGGTCCTACTCTATTCCTACGCTATACTCACTAACGCTTGCCTCGCTCTCGGCGTGGGAGCTCGCCCACTCCCGAAATAAAATCTCCCCACCCCAATCCAGAATGTGGGGACGTGGGTGGTCGGGAAACCCACTGGTTATAGCTGGAGGTTAGATAAGTGATTCCTACTTTGAGCTGGAGGTGCTGGAGGTTGTGGGTTCCATTATTCCTGATTGCATCTAGTTAGATATTATTTTGTAAGGTGCATAAGACAGGTTCAATCTCAGAACCAGTCTTGCTTGGTTGGTTGAAGGCCAGTTTGGCCCAGTTCTCAAGTTGAATCGGTCAGATTTCTCACCCCAACCGGCATGAGCATCGTCGGGCCAGGTCAAACCCCTTAAGAAGATCCAGAATACCAAATACCGTTCAGCTAAGTTTCCTTAAATTCGTAGAAGGCCGATCTAGATGGGAAAGATAACTTATCCGCTTTCAAAGAATGCTAAATTCCTGAGACCTGAGACTGGATCTGATGCAGAGGAGCTTTAGTTAAACATTGAATGGAAAATGAAAGCAAGAAAGAGAGGAAGATGACATATACAGAATTCATCTGCAAAATTTGAAGAAGCAATGAGTAGACCCCTATTTATCTAAGCAATGAGTAGACCCCTATTTATCTACTCCGACCAGGACAAAAATAAAAACCTGAACTTATTTACAAAAAGCCATCGAGCTAGGGTCCGCATTCTTGCGAGTCAAAAACTCTGGAAAGACTGTACAAATTCACGAATCAAACAGAAGGCGGCGTCTTACAGATTTGGAAAAGTTAGAGCTCGAGCCTGCACTCTTTTTCTTCGATGAGGCGTCCCTGAAACTCTTGGAATCGTTGACTATGTCATCAGCTGGTTTCGCCTGGTACAGTACCTTGCTGGAGCGATAGAACTCCGTAATACTCAGCTGGACGCCTTTTGACTTTGTTAATTCTGATTCTGTACCTTCAGGTGTCGAGCTTACGCTCTTTCCTCTTTTTGATTCTTTTAGCTCCTGCTTGGCACATGAAAGAGGCAAATGAGAAACTCCACCATTCAAATGGCCAATCATCATTGACACATAAAGTACAAGAGTCTGTCGATAACCAATTATCAGAAAAACAAACTTTGATGAGGCTCAGACCAAGAAAATAAACAATGCAAGTGCTACTCACAGGGTCACAAGCCACTGACCAATCTAAATGACCTATGCAAGTGGTAGAAATACAACCTTAAATGAGACTACAGGAGCATATTTGTGTCATAAACCAATAAATGCAATCCTTGATCTGGTACTGCTTCTGAATTTCAGGGCATCCTGTTAACGCTTCTATTATGAATTGATTGCGTTTTACTCCACATTGATCAGTTCAGAGAATTAGTGTTCAAAATCTCATTTGTCCTCTAATCCTCAATTCGAAATTGTAGATTGTATGAGCCATTTTTTTAATCCCTCATTGCTCATCCTCAACAGTAAAATTACCATAACGCAAATTACCCAATTCTAGCTAAGATGAGGAATAGACAAACTAAACAAATCAATCACTTACCTTTTCTTTCAAAATCTATCAACTTCTTCTGGAAAAGCAGCCATAACAAGTTCTATGTCCTCATCAGTCAACAAAAACCAAGTTCCATCAACAGCCTGAATTTGAGGGACCTCAGACTCCTCCAAAATGTCATCCTGATCATCAGCATCAATGACTTCATGTTGCCGAGAACCAGCCAGGTCATCAGAGATTTCACACACGGTGCCTCCAGTTGTATGAGCGGCTTTCTTCCACTTGACCACAAAAAGTCGATATCCATATCGTGTCTTCATGCGGTGGACTGAGTCAAACTCATACTGATCGCAGAGTAATTTGTCTGCTGTATTTGTGGCCATGTCTCTTAGATAAATAGTGGACATCATTGGAAGCAATTTCTGGCGTATGAAGGATGGCTCCCAGCGTTGATGGAAAGCTAAGAAATCAACCAGCATTTCAGATCGTGGCCTATCCCACGATATTTGTGGTCCACTGCTTCCTGTCGAAAAGCTCAAAGAATTCAAGGGTAGAAGAGAAGTACATTCCGAATTGTGTCTAAAATGAACTAAACATAAAAGCCATGATGCCATTATCAGGCAAAATCAATATCTGAACACATCTATCTCACAAAAATTGGTTAACAAAGCTGGTTACTTGTCTAAACACAGTTCAGTCCATAATATAAGCTTAATCCAAAACATATTTAAGTCCTACAGATAAGCACTGGCAAACCTACCATCAAAGTATCCATGATTGTTGGACAAATACATTTTGATTATCTCATTGTTCGGAAAATTTGGCTCCAACGTGATCCTTTCACAAACTTTTATTTGCCAACTTTCATGCTTCTTCTGTTCCTTCCTTTTCCTGTCCTACAAAATGCATTTGCCACATGTCAGAATAGCGGCAAAGCATTCCAAGAAGCGCATGATGGACTTCATTAAGGACAAAACTCAAAACTATTTAACTCGTGGTGGATATAGAAATTGATGTCTATTACCATATTACATGAGGAGCAGTCACATTTAAATTTATAAGGCTTTTTCAGGCAACCTGGACCATCACCAGTGATACAATCAGCACAAGAGAACTTTAAGTGATCTCTTTTGCTCCCTGGATGCCCACAGAAAGAGCAGTGAGGTGGTCTCAGCTTTGGTGAGATGCTATCTGAACCATGTAGTGGATCATCAGCAGACCCAGCATCCCCTTCACATAGCAGCTTTTCACCATTTCCAATTTCCTTTAAACTGCAAGGACGATTGCCTTCAGTCAGTGAATCAATTGATTACTCCACCTACAATATACACACATATTTTTGTCCACGTATGAAGATAGAGTTACAAAAGTTTCCCACACCTTGTGTTTGCCTATGATTGCATTATAAGATCATTTTTAGTCAATTTATGAAGATGCAGTTAATGAAATTTTCCACACCTTAGTATACACCTGTTTTCAACAATTTAGTGGATATAAGACCAAGAAAAGCAATCCTTTTCAAATCCCATGCTCCCCCATTTCTCAAACTAGACAGAGACCCACCATCAACCCTAAACAATGCAAATGAGGAAGAAGAAACTCATGCTTGATGCAGGCTACTCTAATCCCAACCATATTATCTATAACTTTTTTCAGGTAAGCTTTTCCATCCTTTTCTTATGCGGGTATCTCAATCTTTTTATATTTCTTCCACTCATTCATGATCAGTCAAACAACATTAACTTGGACATGAAGTCATGCAAAATATACCAGGAATATCAGCCACTTTGACAAATTTGCGTTTCTGTTACATTATGTTTTGTTTGATCATCAATACACATGTGCAGAGGGGCAGGGTCGTCACAATAGTGGTTCATCTTACAAACATATTTTTTAATATCATCCAAACAACATTCAAGAACAATAATACGAAGCATGGACAAGTCTCTAGGATAAACCTGTTTAGTATCTCTTCTTCGCTAAAAGTTTTGACAAAGCGAAGAGCTGTATCTACTCCAATTCCCTGTACCCCCCGTAAATCATGATCATTGCCAACAAGTAGAGCGATGGCTATTAAATGATTCCTCCTCAACCCCAGACCATCTTCAATATCTGAGATATGATAGCATTCAAACGGTTCCTGCATGCAACAAGATATTCATATTTGCCTCAAAACAACTAAGCCAATAATAGCACCTTCAAGATGGCAATGACTGTTACCCAACAGCAATAAGCAAAATCCTTGCACATTAGGCCTTCTCTTTCTGAAATTCTCCCTGTTTGGAGATGTAAATGAGCTTTCAAATCTCATTCAAGTTTCCTGACATCACCCTAAACTTTAACCCATTTCTTTACATTAACCTCCTAGATTCACATATCTAACTTGCACCTCAATGTAAAGCTATCCTTATTGTCCAACGAACATTTTGATTTACTCTCCAGGCTTCCACATTAACTCATCAACATGAGAAGCTTTAATATCTGCTGTAGCTATATGCCTCTTCAATCCAATATATCAAAAAACCAGCATAAAGTTAGACTATACAAATGATCTTTCAGAATTTTAATGGATAAGAGAGATCATGAGTAAACTATTTAGAAGAATCTGCAACTAACTTGCTCCTCAATGTAAAGCTATCCTTATTGTCCAACGAACATTATGATTTACTCTCCAGGCTTCCACATTAACTCATCAACATGAGAAGCTTTAATATCTGCTGTAGCTATATGCCTCTTCAATCCAATATATCAAAAAACCAGCATAAAGTTAGACATGGCACGAATTTCTCCAGTAAGAACATTGTGTAAAGGGGTAATCAAGTTTAAATGAAAAGAGAAAACATGCAGCAACGTACTCTGGAATTAGGATGGATGCATTTAATCACACAACTTGCCCCAAATAGAAATGCATCGCTATCAGCCGTAATACAAGCATCTACATGGCCCTCATAGTTTAACTGCGCGCACAGTGCCTCAGCCTCACCTCTTGCTTCTAGCACAGGCATACCAAGCAGTTCCAGAAGTTCCTATAGAAAAAAAAAAAAAAAAAAGAACAAAGACAGATAAACAATCCAGCAGTCATCAAATAAGAACCATTATAATGTGTAAACATCTGTCATCTTAGGCTTCTGGCACACCAAATTTGGCAGGAATGCTGTTTGGCAACAAATTCAGTGAGGTAATAGGTCAAGGACTCAAAACTGAAACTTACCACACACTCTTTTACACATTTCCTAAATGCCCCGTTTCTCTCTACCAAAACACCATCCTCAGGCACCGGCAAACTCGACAAATCAAGCCCAGAAGCTTGGAAGAACCTCATGATCCTCGCCTGAGATTTTAGCGGAGAAGGAGTGCCATCGACCACAAAGATAGGAAAAGCTCCAAACTACACAAGCCTGAAGCTTGTCAAATTAATGCCAAATTAAAGCTAATGCATACTCGACTATTAGAAAAGCAAAGAACATATCACCAAGCGTGATCAGTGCTTTCAACTATAAAAGAACCCCTAAAACCGCACAAACCACAACTTCGATTCTAAATCCATTTCCTCATCTCACAAGCAACCAAACAGACCCCAGCAAACGAAAAACCGCAGACGAAGCTCGACCCGACAAAATTCATCATTCCAGTCGAACCCATTTCGTACAGAACAATACACGTACCAAAAGGTCTTTTTTTTCAACAAAAAATGAAACGCAGGCAGACATGCTTTTGCCCTCAAGAACAGAGTTGCCCAAAATGCTGCAACTGCAACACGCCCACCTTGGAAAAGAGATTGACCGTGCGGAAGAAGGTGAGCCTCAGGTGCGGGTTGCGGGCGAAAGACCTCTTCCTGATGGCGGTCTCGTGCTGGACGATCCAGAACGACAGGTCCACCGCGACGCGCTTGTTCCTCAGATAGCCGAAGCCTTCGCGCCGGGCGTGAGGCTTCAGCAGGTCCCAGAAGTGACCCCCCACGCCCATCGCTTCGGATCGAGCTCAAGTTTCGATTTTGACGAGGTGGTCGGCGGCGGCGAGACGGGAGGCCTCGTGCGGCGAACTCGCATTGCAGGTTTGAGAAGGGAAGCAAAGGAGCGGAGGCGGAGAGGCCGCGCGTGGGAGTGGAGACGGAGACGGAGACGACCGGCGGTCGGACGTTTCCGCGCCGTCACTGGTGAGAGAATCGTTGCCAATGGGCCTGGGCCTTTGGGAAGGCCCAACACTGCTCCGTTCTTCCTCGTTCCCTTTTTCCTTTCTCGGAATATTAGAAAATAATTTAGTAGTATATTAATTTTTCGCGCCATAGGTTTAAAGTAGAATTACTCGGATTCCTATTCTTTTTTCGATGAAATTTCGGCTCGATTAATCTCTAGGAAATCATGCAAGTCTCCCCCGTCCACATGTGTCACCGCCTCAATCACTTTGATTAGGAGACACTATGCTTCGAATGTGGAATATGTCGTATCCAAATCAAACGTTTAACTGCTTAACCAATTATTTAAAATAATTAAATATTTTTATTTATATGTGTAATTGCTTTTGTACATTATTTGTTTTGATATACACAACTAATTATGAATGGGTAATATCTAAGGATGAGCAGTTTCACAATTAGTCCAAGTTTCACTTGAACCTATCTTATAGAAATTAGTTCATTAATTTTGAAACCTAAAACCTATTCTGCATTTTTGGAACCTAGAATCTACCTGTAAATCGAGATATGCTACTTTTTGAATAGGGAATCTACTGCATCCAAATCAATGCTTAACCACTCATAATTGTGTTTTTTATTTCTATGTATGATTGTTGTTGTACATTGATTGATTTTGTATACACGACTAAATATGAATTAGTAGTATCTAAGGGTGAGTGGTTTCCTGGTCGGTCCAAATTTCACCTAATACTTACCCTATTAAAATCAATTCTCCAATTTTGAAACCTAAAACCTAACCTACATACCTAGAAACTAAAATCTATCTTATAGATCGATTATCGGCCAATTTTTTTTATTATTTTTTCTTCTTCCTTTTCATGTTTAGTTAAGCAAAATCAAATTGAACGCAGAAAAAAAATTCCCATTTGTCAATAACAACAATACATTAAAGATGATCACATAAGATAACAATAATAAAAATTTAAAACATAGCATAAAAGCCTAAATTATAAAACTTCAGTCCTCAATCATCTACAAAAAATTTCTCCAAATTCAAACCACTTGAAATCAAAAGAAATAACAAGCATAGTTGATCATTTAATAATAATTTTCAACTAAAAAATAATTAGAAAACCTTGCCATGTATATTCATTACACTTAAACTTATAAACTCAATTTACTGATTAAAATTTAGGGTTAACTCAAGTCTGGTTTATCGATTCCCAATTTCCGATCTAATTCTTGCATAGGAAGCAGGATCAAACTACACAATACTGATTCCAATTTCTTAAGAATCGATAATCGTGGGAACCTAGAACCGGATTGGTTTCTATAGCCGATTCCCAGTTCTGCCTAAACCCATGCTCCCTCTAGTAATATCAATGACACTACACGCTCCATCAATCATATGAAAATGCGACAAACTAACACTTAGGTCATATGCCATATAAGGCATTTGATGTTTCCGTGGAACGATTGACTAGATACCCTTTTCGAGTCTCAATTAATAAAATCCATGTCGTGACAAAACGTTGGCATCCTGTGGGGGCAGGTTTATTTTCTCTTTATTAGCGAAGTGGACCTAACGGGAACCGTAGTACGTCCACCGAAAATATGAAAAGCATGGGCCGTGTCGACCCCCCCGGCCACGATGCGTTTTGCCAGCATTGCAATGCAATAAACGACAAGAACCATGAAAGGACCCACAGCGTGAGCCAACCGACAATTGTGCAGCACTTTGCGATCCATATGCAGCATCGGATCCTTCGTTTGACTCGGTTGCCGTGCTCGCCCCCTTTGGTTAATTGCACGTGTAATTGGCTAATGGCAGGTGGCCACGTGGACGTCCTCAGTGGCTTGTCCGAGGGTGAATTCTTACTCCAGATCAGGTCAATCGTTGAACCGGTTGAATCTCAATCGTCGAAGGCGTGGATCTCAGAGGATTCGTGACATTGAGATCGTCCTGTTCGTGATGTATCGGTTCCGAGAAAGAGCTTTTCTCCAGCTTGTCCAAAACTTAGGTGAGCTAATTAATCCAAGTGTACTAGTCACTTGGACAGTATCCTATGGACTCGTGTTGACTCTCTCATTATTGGGCGATGATGATCTGATCGTTGCCGTGTGGGACCGGTGGCCCTTGTTTGAGAACCGTGCCGTGTGTACCATCGTCAATGACTAGTAGTACACACCGACCGATTCAAGCTTTCAATTGCCAAGGCTACAGAAATCATACACAATCACGAGATCCTTTATAAGCCAAAAAAAGAGAGCGCGTCAGCCAAAAAAATGTCCTATGTGATTGTGAAAAACAACTGGATAATAAATGTATGTTGAAAGTGCTTATCGTGAAGAAAGAGTTTGAATATTCAAACCTTTAATTGACAAGTATTATTGATCCTAACTATATCCACCGCTCATTTGAATTCTGTCTGAAAGCGTGTCCCAATTAAGGAGCAAATACTACAAATGCTTGAAATGACATTATTCAAAAATTGAACAGATATGCAAAATATTGAAAGACGAAAATACTCCTAAGCAAGTGCGCACTTGGCTCAAGCGGCTATGGCCGATGTCAAGGCACTCACAAGGGCTCGTGATGCTGGTTCACTTGCTTGTAGGGCTATTAAACTATTTTCCCAATCAAAGTGCATTAAAAGATAGCGCGAGTCCACTTTCTCAATCGCACCGTATCATAGATTATGAAACTTCGTATAAAATTTCAAGCTCAATATATTCCTAAACCCAAAGCTACCCAACAAAGATCTCAAGTCACTCGTGTGTATGCGGGTCAATCCTCAGCACTTGAATGCATCTCTGCCTCGTCCCAAAATCTTACTGTCAGACTTCTTGTGATCTTTGGCCACCACATTATTGGACGTGGGAGGGCTGATGCAATGAATCTATGAAGATCATGAGATCCTTCCCCTGTTTGGTACGCTCCGAATGGCTCCATGTGAAGACATAACTCACGAGTACAATTATAATGCCCATGCCATATGCCCTACCTTCAACAGCGCCCCCTACAGAAAAATCTGATTGATTTTGACACATAAAATATGGTCCGCTGTCTATCCCTTGGACGACATGCTTCCCGAGTCCAAATCCACCGAATCTCATTATGTTGTCAGAAAATTTGGAAGAGTCCTATAGTTGATTTTTCTTCTTCTTTCTTCTTTTTTCTGTTTTGGTTTTTGGTGATTTAAGAAGAGATGGGAGAAGCATCCTGGCTTCTACACTGGTTTTGTCCATATCTTGCGTTCTAATCTTTCATTCACTTTACTTGCACTTCGCTTGTTGTACTCATCTAGAGATCTCCACCTGGAAGCATCCTCTCTTCTTCTCCTCCTCCTCTCCTTCAACCCCTTTATAAGTTCTGTTAGTGCTTCTCCTTCACTTCACTCTCTCCCACTCACCCACTCCCCCACCAAAACCAAAACCAGCTCTGTGGAGAAAAGGGATTACTACCCATTTTCTCTGGTGAGGCATTGCTGGGAACCCTTGTCTTTGTTCTTGTGTCTGCACCGCTCGCTCGCGGTGATTTTTGTTCAGTTTCTTGATAATTTTCTTGGCATTGCACGTCCGAACGCTAGTTCCTGCCTGCTGACAAGAATGCAGAAGCAGAAGATGTTGCTCAAGGACTTCCTTAGAGAAGATCCTCGGCCTCATTCTTCAGATATTGAAGCAGCAACACTTCTCAGAAGCAGATCGAGAAAAATTCCAGCCTTAGAGACCATGATCAATGCATTCAAGAATATCGCTTTCGGTAGTTCGGTGAATAAGCCCTACTCAATGATCTTCCTAGGGAGCCTCTCAAGAAAGCTGTCAGCACAAAGATTGCCCAAGAAAAGCAGAAAAGATGATGGTAATGGAGGTGGCGGTGAGCAGGCCAAAATGACAGTCAAGATCAAGGACATCATACGGTGGACGTCCTTCCGGGACCTGGCCGAAGAGCGATCTTGGCCGTCGGATTTCCGTTCCTCGCCGCCACATCAATGCTCTTCTGCGACGACAGTGACGACCACAGGGTCAAGCAGTAGTACTGAGAGCAACAGTAATGGCTCAAGTTGGTGTGAAAGTGATTTCACGCTGGAGTTTTCACCGCCCTGGAATGGTAATTTTCAGGAATACAGCGAACCATGTGTTGGCAAATCCACAGTGGAGGCTTTACCAGGACCAAAAACACGAAGCTTCTGTGATATTGAACGCAAGGTCAGTTGCTGAATTTAAACACTTATATATTTATGCTAGATCTACATATTATAAAGTTTCGATGAGGGGTTGTCTGCTGGTTGTTGTCTGCTGTTCAGCGCTCACTGTTCAGGGTCTATGTCCCCCTTTAAGAAAATACAGATGTGACTTGGCATGTACCGCAATAGTACTAGGTTAAATTAATCTAAAACGCGTAGTTTGTTCCATAATAGAGTGGAACTCTTGTCTCATGTGTAGTATATTTGTATTACTTTACTACAAAATTCAGATGAGACAAAATAGAGGTCATTCTTGTCCTCTTTACGGCAGTACAACTGGGGGGACAATAAATAGGAGATTTCATCGTTGCCTTAATATAAGCTTTTTACATAGAAGTTACAACATAATAAAAACAATGGCCTTATCATTTATTTATTTTAGGATTAATTATTGGCCTTGTCTTTGTTCTGACCAGTTAGTGTATTTAACTTGGACATTTGCCTGAGTAAACTGGTTTCTGTTATTTACGTATGTGTTTCTTGCATTGACACAGAGAGTCTCATTCTATAAGGAGGAAGAACAACACAGTCCTGTTTCTGTAATTGATGCTGAATTTAGAGAAGATGAAGGCTTTTGCTGGTCTCGAGATCAAAGCCGAGGCAATACTTCAACAGAGGATGCACAATTCCTTCTACGACAACCTTGGCAGTTCGAAAGTGTTGCCTATGTGCAAAGTTCCACGTCAATAGGGGATATTGATGAAAGATCTGATGAAGAAGAGGATGATGAATTCAGAGAAGAACAGGGAGACTCAAATGAACCTACTGAACAAAAAGGCAAAAATGCTGCTAAACCAAGTCAAAGCTTCAAGTTCTGGTCTTAGCATGAAGACCAATGTGGATAATCTATTGTTGGACTACTTCAAAAATGAACTAGCCACTCCAGGATGCGACGCTACAAACGATGACTCTGAGCTTATGATGGTGAGCACCGCAAAATCTTGGATGAATAACGAGCTCAGCGCAAAGTGCGAATGGGGAATCAATAGCAAGAAAGATTCTTATCTGAGAGAAATGGACAGAGGAGAGAAGTGGAGAAAGTTCGAAGAGGAAAAAGAGGAGATAGCTTTGGACGTTGAGGTTAAGATTATGGGTAATTTGGTGGATGAGCTTCTATCTGATTTCATATTGAACTGACCAGAGAGAAAAATCTTGTTAGATGAGAGGGAAAGCAATGTAGGGATGTAGCAGAAAGATGTAATGCATAGCTCATGCTTAAAAAGTTTTCCCCGCTGTATTGTATTGTCTAGAAGAGGAACATAACTTCTGTAGCAATCTAGAGAATTATGTAAAAATAAAACTTTTAGGCATTCTTTTTTTCGGTGTCAAGATTAGAGAAATGACCATCATTTTGTCCTTAAAGACAACTAGGAGAATTGCAGCGCTTCATTCAACTTTCATTTACTAAATCATGATTTGGATGATAAGTTTGTTCAAACAATCCCGTCAATCACTACTAACGAACAAGTTTTAGGGATTACCATCAGTACATCTCCACCATTATTCTATCCTTTTTATAATGCATGAAGATATTTCGAGATAGCACTTGAGGGCTGTAATCAAGCAAAGATGGGACTTTTAGTCCGTCGGCCCATCAACCTGTTCCAGGGAAAACTTGTCCGGTCCGAGCAGGCTTCAACTGATCCACCAACGTGGCCCGGCAGTCAAGCCCACGCTTGGTCGGGCTATTATATATTGAATCTTTCATATTCACTGACAATTTTGATCGAATTAGGTGAGCCCAGCTCAAGAAAGAAATCATTTGTTTACTTTGGCAAGTCTGAAACCAGTATCCAAGCCCCTCCCATATCATATCCCATACGACCCAATGGGAAGTGTTGGTTGTCGAATGCAAGATTGAGTTTGCTTCTTAATCTCGATAAAAACATGGCCGTCCCAGCGATTCAAAATCAAACATTTGTAACGTGTGTGTGTACACTACCAACTGCACGCGCGGACTGCGACGTTTTGCATTTTCTTCCTACCAACGTGGACCGGACTAGGGCATCAATGCTCGCACAGTCATATTCCACTTTTGAGGACAATCCCTTTACACCAACACACTTCCCAGAAGCACGAAAAGCCGCCGCCTCCTCAACTGAAAATAGCAAAAGGGTTTCTTCTACCGTGTTTAATCCTCAGGCATTATAATGAGATCTGAGAGGACAGAGCCAAAAATGTCAGGAGATAATATTATATACAATGGTAGCTGACGAGGGTACATGAAAGTTGGAATCTTTGCAATTTCCAAGCATGCGAGGCTCTGTTTTTTTTTTTTATATTTCCCCTTACATATACAGAGACAAATTTTGTGCAGGATATCAATCTTAACCCTTCGGCTCGGTCAAAGGACGAATTACCAAAACTAGACGAGTCACCCACGGAATGCCCCGAAAAAAGGAATCTTCACATGATGTTGAAGGATATTAATTATCACGCCAAGACAGGAAACCAATGTTGAGAAATTTCCATGAGGAGCACAGACCCGTGAGGCAAAAACTCGTGCTGTAGGATGTCAGACAGTGAGAATCTGTCGATTTCACGGTGATCACCAACTGCCAACTGGTCCTATAAAAATTCGGACCTTTTTCTGATTCCTTTGTGGCTGCGAGGGAAGGTAGGGAGAGGCGGGGAGAGGGTTGGTGAGTGACGGAGGGGGAGAGATCAGGAACTTGCGATCGGCTTTTCGTCAAACGCCGTCCTCACCTGCGTTAGCCTCTCCGGGTCACATCTCAACCATTTGTTACTTTGTGTGAACTCCACTCCCTCCCCCCACCAAATTGGTGAGAACTGTTTTGTCCCCTTCTCTTCTTATCTTGCGTGGCTCTGCCTCTCCCCCAGATTCATTCTGCTGCCTCCAAATTTTATGAATTCCCCATCTTTTTGACGCCTGCCCACTTCATGTTTTGCGTATTGTAATCTTGGGTTCCCCTCAAAACCTGAACTTTCGTCACTGATTGCACGATTTGTTCCGTTCCCAGTTCTTTTTTTTATTTTGATTTGTGAGGTTGTTTTATGCAACAATGGTGATATGGTATTGGTCATTGGTAATTGTCTCGTGTTAATATCTTCGTTGCTTTTTCACATCGGCGATCCTTTTTGCTTTGAGGGTAGTGGTTTTCATCAGTAAATGGTTCTTCTGCTTTTGTTTCATCAGATTGGACAGGCTGATTGGTGATTCGTCAATCTGAGTAGAAGTTCGTTTCGCCTGGATTCAGCTCCACGCTTCTATTGATTGCTTTCTTGTATTTGTTGAAGTTGATTCGCAAAGGTAAAATCCTCACCTGTTATTGAATTGATTTCTCTCTTTGCTGTTCTATCTCTGATTATTATCCACTGGAGATTCATGGAGGGATTTGTTATGCTAAGCAAAAACATTAAGAGGAACCATTCGTTATGAAGGTTTCATCGATCTGTGAAACTTTTTTGCGGTTATCCATGATGGACGATCTGCATTACTTCTGCAGGTGCATTATCTTGTCCAGTATGCGCATAAGAATACCATTAGAAGTATTAACATTCTAGTATGTAGGCAGGCAGACTGAATTTGCACTGTTGTTCGGGTGTATTTTTCAACAGTGGTCAGTGAGCAAGCTTGCTGCACCTAAAGTAATATTGCAGTGAGTTTTATGTTAACAACATCCTTGCATCAAGGGACTGGAATGCTCAAACTTTTTCCATTGTCCTCTGTAGTTTGAGGGCTTAAGAATCTGTCCCCAGAGTGGGTGAATCCAGAGTCTGCTTATTTTGCAATTTTGTCGCTTAACTTCTTTGATGACCAAAAAATCTCACCTTTTGGGGAGTTCAGCCGCTCCTGCTAAACTAGTCACGACTGTTTCAGCCTGCTTATGAGATAGCAAAATGTCACGTGGTGTTGTCTGCAAAATGCATGTTTTACTGCTTTTGCAATGGCCATTCCATAACAATGGTGGAAGTGATAAATTCTCAAAAGTGCATTATTTATCCATCTCAATGTTCGTGTATTGGCGATATTCTCTGTGAGCTAGATAGTAGGATTATCTTTTGTGAGGTCCTAAAATGCAATCCTCTGTCATCATTCATCATACTCCAAGTGTTTTAATATTGGGTATCTTCTGAAGAATGAGCATGAGCATTGTACTATTTTCTCATGCTTTTTGAAAATTCTTTGATTGGTGTTCCTGGAATTGTATAGTTTTTTATGCACCATATGCTATGAGAACAAGTTTCATAGAGAAACAGAACTGCTGTTAGCAGTTACATCTTTCCAAAATCTTGTGACATTTTTTTCCTGATGAAGGCCCATGCTTGTCTGCATTTGCCAATAACCAGGAGAGAGAGAGAGAGAGAGAGAGAGAGAGAGAGTTAGTTATTTTATTTTCAAGGATGCACTCCTGTGCCTGTATAATGTCCACAAATATTTTTTTACTCGTGTCACTGTGATGGATGTTCTTATCTCCTCATTCAAGTCTTTTTCATTTATATACCAATGCCTGGGGCAAAATTTGATGGTGAACTCTTTGATGTGCAGATGGGGGATGTGGCCAAGGATTTGACTGCAGGGACAGTTGGTGGGGCAGCACAATTGATTGTTGGTCACCCCTTTGATACCATCAAGGTCAAGCTCCAAAGTCAGCCAACTCCAGCCCCCGGCCAACCTCCCAAGTTCTCAGGTGCCATGGATGCAGTCAGACAAACATTGGCTGCCGAAGGCCCAAGGGGTTTGTACAAAGGCATGGGGGCCCCACTTGCCACAGTGGCGGCCTTCAATGCCGTCCTCTTCACTGTAAGGGGGCAAATGGAGGCACTACTGAGGTCTGAACCTGGTGCCCCTTTAACCATCAACCAGCAGGTTGTTGCTGGGGCTGGGGCTGGAGTTGCTGTTTCCTTCCTTGCTTGCCCTACTGAATTAATCAAGTGCAGGTCAGTGTCTTTGGTGTTTGCATTTTCTCCCTACTTGTTCAGTTTTTTGAATCTTTGAACGCAGCTTCAGTGCTGAACACATTTTCCTTATATATGCTACAATATAAAAGGAACGCGACAATGAGTTTCGAAAGACGCTTCTTCAGTTACAATATATATGCATAGAAAAAGAGGCAGCTTTGTATGTCATCTTATTGAGTGCATGAGAGCACCGTGCTTTATGATAAATTCATCATATCTAGCAATGGTTAAGACATTCCTTGAGGCGCCTGTTTAGAAGATATTGAAATGGCTCAATGTTTCTGTCTCTTTCCATTACAAGAAGGGATGGTAAAAGTTTTATGAACTTTGCAAGAGCAGGTTGCAGGCGCAAAGCGCTCTGGCAAGTGCTGGCCCCACTGCTACCGTGGCAGTTAAGTATGGAGGGCCAATGGATGTGGCGAGGCACGTTCTGAGATCGGAAGGCGGAACACGAGGTCTGTTCAAGGGCTTGGTTCCCACTCTGGCCCGTGAAGTACCAGGAAATGCTGCAATGTTTGGCGTCTATGAGGGGATCAAGCAGTACCTGGCTGGAGGACATGATACTTCTGGATTGGGACGGGGGTCGTTAATCGTGGCTGGAGGCCTGGCAGGAGCATCCTTCTGGGCAATGGTCTACCCAACTGACGTAGTGAAGAGTGTGCTTCAGGTAGATGACTACAAAAATCCAAAGTTTTCGGGTTCTCTCAATGCTTTTAATAAGATTCTGGCCTCAGAGGGTGTCAAAGGACTGTACAAGGGTTTCGGACCAGCAATGGCCAGAAGTGTTCCTGCAAATGCCGCATGCTTCTTGGCTTATGAAGTGACAAGATCGAGCTTGGGATGAAATGGGCCAAACATATTGTTGCCTCTGTTGGATTTCCTTTTGTATCCGTTGACTGGGGCCATTGCATGATAATCTTCCTCAATTTGAGAATCTCGATTCTTCAAAAGTCTTGTAATTGTCACTCAATTGACGTTGACAAAGTAGTGGCATTTTTATGCAGCAATTGCAAGGTCTTCATTTCGTAACTCTAATGCTTTCCAAAATGATTCTTTTTGCATAGCAGCCTGTGTCTTTTGTGCATCTCTGGGGTTGTTTCGACTCAGGTTGGCAATGTGGTGCTCTCTGGTTGCTATACGGTGGCCTTTTAACTGTGCTGGCACGTTAACATGTATCGCTTCTACTTCCTAATTTTCACATCCTTGAGGTTAAAAATTTTGACTGGACAGAGGTACCCGAACGTCTACCCAACTTCATAGTCAGTTGTACATTCGACCGCCAATGTACATGCAAAATACAGAGGCAATGTTGTGCTTCCATTAATTATGACTGTCTACGTCCGGCTTTCACGAGGTCTTATGTTTTCTGGTTCTTTTCAGTGAAGTCACAGAATAGCTAAAATTGAGAATTGCCTGTACTTACATCCCTTTGGGCACCATGAAAATGAGCTCCACCTGCTGCTAGCTCATACCCATTTGCTAATGGTATCACTTTGACAGAATTTGAGTGCTGTTTTCTCGTAATCAATACAAGGTGATTCTGTTACAAAGTGAAAGGAAATGCTGACTCTGGAAGCATTCAAAGTCAACTACTTCCACCAGCAAATCATTGGCGCTTCATCAGATGCTGTGCCACGCGGGGAAACAAACCACCGATTGAATAGTCAAGATAAACATTACAAACAAACAACCGATTGACTCTCTAACTAATTCAGCTGAAACCCATATAAACAACTCATCCTGACTAGACTCAGGCTCCTCGGCATTCGAAGCAGAAAAACTTTTAATCGGGTTGTTAGGTATGGATTCTGCAAGGCCACCTCACTCTAGCATACCACTTGTTTCGAGGCTGGATCATTTGGATTTTATCGTGAGTTCTGACATCCTTTGCTTGTTCTAACACTGTTTCACTTTCATTCTCCCGTCTTTGTTCTTTTGTTTTTTTTCTTGTTTACTTCGTTTCTTTGAACTTTGCTTTTTCTAAAGTGAGAGTTTTATCTCATCGATCTCTCTCTCCTGGGAAATTGGATCGTATACAGATGAAACGTTTAGAAAGCAAGCAAGATTCGGCGATACGGGGGAGCAAGAGAAGTACTGTTAGAGGAGAGGCGGGGGAGATTCTGCCATTGGAAGGGTCTCTGATAGATCGGGTGGCGACCCTCGAACAACGTCTTCTTCAGGTACTGTTTATGCGAGGACTACGATAGCCATGGATACGTAGACAGTGTCACAGTGCATAATACGTCATGTAAATGATGAAAATTATTCATTGAAACTGTGAATGAAATAATCATTTCATTACAAAAGTTCTACTTTAACAATGTCCTCAACATATCCAAGAACCTGACTTGAAAAGCGATGATGGAAGGACTCTTTTTAAATTTTGGACAGACGGTCATGCTATGATCTCAAACGCAGTCTTTGCTTAATGCCTCTAAATATTTGTGCACACCAAAATGTATTTTTCAGCTATGCCTCGAAATGGATTCGAGCAGCAGCTCACGCACTTCCGGGGAAAAATCATCAGGCCAAGAATCCAAAAGAGCGTCGGGTTCCTCATCCTCCACATTATTCAGCATTTCCAATCGCAAAACTGAAACGAACCTGCCTCAACTTCATCGGAATTTGTCTGAAATCCAGGTAAATATCTCCTTGCACATAAAATCAAAGTGGGATTTTGGGCTGCTAGGTGAATAAATTATTGCCCATTCACGTGAGTTGTAATTCACATGTGATTGCAGGAAGAGGGGAAATCTGATAACGTTCCACAGCAGCACAAGATCAAACACTCAGCTCCTGGCAAGCTGAAGCTTGGAAAGAGCAAGATTGCTAGCAATAACAAGAAGAGAACATCCAAGCTTGTCGGAAGAAAGGACAAGCCTCGCAATTGGCCACTACCGAGCTTGTTGGGTTGTTGATGCACCAGTCACCTTTCCTATTCGTGTCGTTCTGTGTTATTTTAGGAAGCTTTTCCTCTAGGAAAATGGAGCCGCAAAATTTCTTTTCAGTTCTTTTTCTTCCCATGCGTCGGTCAACTAACTTTATGGATCAGAAGCTACCTCGACCTCAAGTCACTTATGACCTCAGCCCTGCAATTTTAGCCTATGTTGATCGATGAGCTGCCATATTTCAAACATTAAGAAAGAGAAACGTGAATGATCTCATAATACACTCAACTTCTCTTTTGTTTTCATCTACTTTTCAAATACCCTTCCCTAAGGAAAGACGCACTCAACCCATGTCATGACAGATCAGTGCCTGCGCTTTCGCTGGTATGTGCTTGCTTGTTACTTTGTTCTTGCCTCCATCAAGAAAAGGGAGTGGCCGAGAATCAAGAACACAACACCCAGAGAGAAGAGGAAGAAGATAAGGTTGAAAAACATAAAATAGGGACAAAAAGTCATGGCTGATGATCAAATGCTTTCGTGATGTTTTCATTAAAAAATTTCATGGGGAAAGAGAAAAAAAGGGAGGCTTCTGTCTTGATTGGTTTATTGTGTCTGCGTGATGCCTGTGATAAGGTCGTTCGAGTGGCCAACCAAAGAAGGTGGATAAGAACACACACACGTACTTAGTTTATCCAGATAATATAAATCATGAGGTTTAGTATGATTTCAGTACCATAAAAAGCAGCAGAAAAAACAAACGTTTCTCTTACTTTAGCAGCTGTGGATTGACATGGACTCCTCCAATTTTCTTGTTGACAACTCTCTCTCTCTCTCTCTCTCTCTCTCTCTCACCCCGTACACACAAGGCGTGTAGAGAAAAGAATGTTGAAAGGCATGTACGCTTACTGCAGCTGGTCTTTTCTTCCAAGCGACTACTGGTTTTGATTGTGATATCAAGTCATTTCACACGCAGTACGTAAGAGAAAATGCTCAGCATTAATTCCATTAATGATCCATTAGTGTTTGACAGCCATGGTTTATACATATGCAAGTTCGTGTCTTTGAGCACTTCGATCGAAAAAAATATTTCAGAAAGTCAACAGCACGAATGCAGAACGTTGAAAACTTGATGGATCCCTAATGTAAGTGTCCACTTGAGGCTGGAAGAATTAATTCCATCTAGTGGCAGATTGTCCTTTTGATTGATTTACAGTGATTTGATCGCCAATTTTTCTCTAAACATCCATTTTTTAAAATTACCGAATTGACATATATTCACGTTCGTCCCTCACGTAAGTCAACAACGTAAATGAAAATGCTAAAAACTTGACGGATCCCTAACGTAAGTATCCACTTGAGGTTTGGAAGAATTAATTCCATCTAGTGGCTGATCCTCTTTCTGAGTGTCGGTGCTTTGGTCCAATTAATTCGCGGTGATTTGATTGCCAATTTTTCTCTAAGCATCCATTTTTTAAATTACTAAATTTGACCAGTAAAATCAAGAAAATTCTTAATCAAAATTAGGGCTTAGCTTGGGAGCCACAGGCCACCATAGATGGGACCTCAATTCCAACTTGGATGCTATCAATAGAGCTTCTTTTTTTTCTTAATTATGTCGGGTATGCAAACTATTCTTTTTCCTATGACTAACTTTTGTATGAACCGTCCCTTTCGTATACTATCTGATCATATTTCTTTGGAGCTGATATGAAAGCGAATTAGGATTATGAATTTTGGCAATCGGGAAACGCCATCGAATATGGCCGAATGTGTGTTTTATACGATGCTAAAATTCCCCTTATAAAATAAAGTCATTATTAGATGCCCTAAAATTAGAAAATGTCCCATACCCCTCTCAATCAAGACAAAAAGATAATAATAATTTAAATCTAACCCTCCCCCAAAAACATAGGGCCCTAAACTTTTAAATAATACTGAAATGGCCCTTATAAATCGGCCGAAATTTCAACTCCTAGTTCCTCACCCCACTTCTTTCTAAAACAAGTAAATCTCTCCCTCTCTCTCTTTCTCTCTCTGTGGATCGCCGTCCGCCACTCACTCCGATGGAAAGGAGTCGAAGATCCGAGTCCGCCGGAGAACCCGAGGACCCCTCGCCGCCGGTGACGGCCCACCACCTGACGACGCCGCCGGGGCTGACCCCCGGCGAGTTCGCCGAGCTCGTCCCCTCGGTGGCCGAGCACCACACCTACGAGCTCGGGCCGGGGAAGTGCTCCTCCCTCCTGGCCCAGCGCGTGCGGGCCCCACGCGCCACCGTCTGGTCCGTCGTGCGCCGCTTCGACAAGCCCCAGGTGTACAAGCACTTCATCAAGAACTGCGCCGTGGGGCCGGGCTTCGAGGTCGCCGCGGGGGCCACGCGCTACGTCGACGTCATCTCCGGCCTCCCGGCGGCCACCAGCGAGGAGCGGCTGGACGTGCTGGACGACGACCGGTTCGTCACCGGGTTCACCATCATCGGCGGGGAGCACCGGCTGCGGAACTACCGGTCGGTGACGACGGTGCACGAGGTGGCGCGTGAGGAGGGCGGGATCTGGACCGTCGTCCTGGAGTCCTACGTCGTGGACGTGCCGGAGGGGAACACCGAGGAGGACACCCGCCTCTTCGCCGACACCGTGGTGAAGCTGAACCTGCAGAAGCTGGCCTCCGTCGCCGAAGGGCTGGTGGCCCGCGACGGTGAGGGCCAATAGCACCACCTCCCTCCTCCTGCTCCTCTCTTACTTGAAATTTCCCATTTTGATTTCCTCTTTCTACGAATCCGAAGGGGTTCTTGATTGGTGAATTATCTGGAGTCAAAACGAAACCAAAAATGGTTCTTTTTTTTGGGGATGGTTTTGGGAAAACCGGGGGACTGCTTGGACAAATCAATGGAAAAATGTGGAGGGCATTTCCGGTTGATCTTGCTGCCGATCTTGCTGCAATCGTTGCCCCATCGTCTCTGCCGTCGTTGTGTTCTGTCCGCTTGAAGATCTCGTTCTCCGTTCTTCTAGCTACCCTTTTGTCTGTTTTCTTGCTAATAATGGCCGGTGCTGTTCCATGTTTTCCTCCTCTTTTTTGCCACTTGCAATGCCAATTTGGCAAAACGGAAAAAAGGAGAAAAAGGAAACATTATAATTTTTTGCAGGCACTGTCGTCTTGTCCATTAAAATTTGGCCCGGAAAAAGGTAAAAAAAATTTCGCTTTTCCCGTCTTTGATGAGGCAATGTGATTCTGGGGGGATGTTGCGGTTGTACTGACTACTGAGTAGAAAACTAGGATTGCGCATGCAGTTCGTTCTTGGGAGTGAGCTGAACGAAGGCTGAGAAGCACAGATTCAGCAATAGTTCTTTCCCGACGAGCTGTCTTTCCATAAACAGCATGGGACTTGAGTTAGATCTTCAAGTCCTTAAACCCTTTCACCTCGGCTCCATTTCGAGCGTTTCTCCGCTAACTACTTAGCCCGCATCTCTGGTGTGGACGGCATTAGTTAGTCGTTAGTTTTATCCCGGCTGATTACCGCCCGCCTACCCGTTCCCATTCCTCGTGCTCCACCTTTCTCTCCCCGGGGGAGAGATCGGTGGACTACCTCATCGTCGCCACCAGATCTGATGAAAGTCTCTCCAGAAAGAAATTTCGATTTCCCAATCTGACAAAAAGACCTCCATGATTACAACGAGCGGCATCGCAGCACGGTTGGCCTACTTTTCCATGCCATTAAGTAGCGAGAGAGAGGCAGAGATAATGCCGCTTCGACGTATCTGGAAACATCAGCTAATCAGGGAGAGTAACGAATGGAACACCGGCGGCCGGTCTCAATGATTGATGCTCTCGCTAGTTTCGGTTCTGTAATGGGGACGGTCAACGCCATGATCTGGAAGTTCCGAGAGGGTATGGGTTTTTCCCTCCTTTTTTTGGTAAATTTTGTTTGGTGGGTCATTCCATTTTCATCACGAAATTATTTTATGGGCCATTAGGAATCTTGGGTCGTCATAAAAATCGGATCTTTTTTTCATGTACAGGGGGCTGATAATTAATCGGCCACTAACCCCGACACGTACGGTCAACATCGCCATGTTAGGTCCGGCGAGTATTTAACGTGCGTATGGGGGTGGAGCTTTGTGTGGTGGAGAGAGGTCGGCGTTCTTGCGTTAGGTGCCACCCGATTCCACAGAATCGACGGGGGATTAGCAGGTGCACACGACCGCCATGTCCATATCCTTCTTTTTTTTCCCTCTTCGATCTTTTATTTTCGGTATTTCTACGTGACGTAGCCCGGGCCTGATTGATGCCCGATGAATCCAATGGGTAATCCTTTCATCCTAGAAGTCAAACAAAGTTTTATTGGTAGGGCTCTTTTTACTCTTTAGAGTTGAAGGCATGGAATTTGACGAAATGAGAACGGACGGATGGAAATTAGGGATGCTTTTGCGGTGATTGGAGAGGGCGATTAGCATCGGTCATCGAATGGGGGCTAGTGAAATCGAATCTTGGGATCGGGTAAGAGCCCCCGAATCTCGATGGAAAATAGGGACGCTTTTGTGGTGAGAGAAGAGGGCGATTAGTGTCGGCCATCGAATGAGGAACAGTGAAATCGAATCTTCGTATCGGGGGTGGGAGAACCCGAATCCTCAAATCGGATGGAGGGTACTCGAGAGGATCGAGATCCCCCGATCGAATTTTGTTTCTTCAAATTCCTTAAATTGTACTCGAAGGTTCCAGAATTTTTCTTTGAATACTAATTGAGAGCTGCTGCTGCTGTGGGGGGACCATCCAGCATCTTAAGTTCCGCTTCGCTCGCTCTGTGCGGTTGAGAGAATATACACGACTCGGTCCGCGGGATTGGACGGGGGCGATGGGTGCATCGACGCACGGTGGCCGTCGAAGAAGAGCTTTTTGCTGACCCCCCCGTGAAAGGAAAAGCACCAATCCGTCCTTTCGGCCATCTTCTTTTAGGGCGCAAGTTGCCCACTTGCTCATTCATTAAAGCCGGGACAATTCATTGATCCATTCTAACGCGTTGTCCTTCTCTCTTTTCCAGCTTACTTTCATCGATCCCAGCAAATCAATCTAGAGAGAGAGAGAGAGAGAGAGAGAGGAGAAGGACAGAAGGAGGGCCCCCCCAGCAATCAACGAGAGAAAGAAGGGAGGGGGAGTGGCTTTAGGACATGGGACTCTTAAGTTACTTGACTAAAGCCTTATCCGATCCACGTAAGTGTGATCATTGTGTATGTCCATGCTTTAAAGATAGAGTGTATTTAGATGCTTTGACCTGGTGAGCCCATATGATTAAGAGATGGTGTTGATCGGAAGAAGAAGCGGAGGGACGCTGGATGTAGAAACGTTTGATAAAATCCATCCTGCTTGACATGACAAATCGCAGCAACTTGAACTTAGTACTTAGAAAGTGCGTCTGGCAACACTTTATCAAGGGGCTTTGAACATATAAAGGCCTTTCACAAAATGCGACTGTGTTTAGGGAAGCAATTTAAAAACTCATTGGGCTAATGCATTGCAATTCCAATAGCCTTTTCTCAAATGTAAGGGCAAAGTGGCTTTGGCTCTCCAGCATTTTTGGACCGCTGAAGCCTAGAGTTAATGAATCTTTTTATACCCATCTTGCCATCACTAATATTTTTGTATTCATCATCTCTCTACAAAGCCAAGGGTCACCGAATCATCACTCGAAACTCACTGTGGGTCACCAGCTGTTGCATGAGGGTGGACAAGGTCAAGGCTAGCTTAATTTCGCGACGGGGTCACACATCAACACTAGCCTAGTCACGCGATCGTAGCAATCCACTGCTTGAGCTCACCCCCATTCCAAATTTACCTTGTCATTTCTCAAATGTGGCTTGTCTGTCCAGGCTCACTTGGCTGTGCATGGACACTCACCAAAGTCGACACTTGTTTATTCTAGATCTTCCTTACTGCTATTCCTAGATATGGCTCGCCTATCAAGGCTCGCTCAGTTGCATGACAAGGGTCGTGGTCGATGCTTTCTGGTCACTTGAGCTCGACAGTCCCATCGCCTGGGCTCACCTCAGTCCTAGATTTGCCTCGCTACTATTCTCAAATGTGGCTCACCTGTCAAGGCTCGCCTGGTTGCACGTCGAGTGTCACTCTCCAAGGTCAAGGCTCACCTAGTCATGCAAACACAGCAAGCCATCGCCTAAGCTCACATCTGTTTTAAATCTACCTCGTCATTGTTCCCAAATATGGCTTGCCTAAGGTCGCACGACCTCAACATCACCTTGCCTACCTAATTTTAGCGAGAAGAAGTCACCTGAGGTGCTAAAGGTCGCCGAAGACATCTTTTTTTAAGGAAAAAAAAACTATAGTTTTTTTTACATATGTGTAGTCTATTTGAAACAATATTTAAATCAAAACTGCTTTTCAATAAACCTTTTGTTTACAGTCTACCAAACACTATCTGCATTTCTTGAAAACCCTTTAATCTAAAGTCCTTCACATATGGAAAAAGTGCATTTGTGCAAATATTTTTCCTATGTGCTTTCTCAAATGCACCCTTAAAATGATATAATTGAAGCATAAGGGCGGATACTAAATTGCTCAAACACGCAAAGGAGAATCTATTGCCCTAATAGAAAACTAATTTTCAGCTGAAACTGAAGATTAGCATCATTTTCCAGATTTGACAAGGATGCCATCGCCATGTTGGTGTCGATGCCATTCATCGAACAATTTGTTTAGCCAAGAAAAGGGCGAGGGACGCTAGACGAATCGAAGATGATTCTATTTCGGGCATCATTGTGAGAGATCCTATCTATGTCTCCACCGACAATAAGATGGTCCTAGCCCATTTGGCTCGATGGAGAAAAGAGAGAGAGAGAGAGAGAGAGAGATGTTGAGGAGATCTTATTGCCAATATCCCATTCAATGCACGGTCCTCATTTCTCTTTGTCAATTCATGAAGAAAGCCTGTTCTTGTTTTATCTACTCAAGCTTTGCGAAAATCATTTACTGCCTCTGGTTGACAATTTGAGGCCTGTCCTACAAGCCTCCATTAGACATATTGACGGTGACCATGCTATGCAGCACCATAGCGGTGCAAAAGCTAAAGGAGGCTCGTGCCTTTGGCTACATTAACCAGTTTCTGGTATTGTTAACTTGAACGGCGCTTCTAAGTTCTCACATTTTGTTTCCAGGATTTCATTCGTCTATTCAAAGATGTATAAAACTGGAAAGCCAACTCCGATCTGAACCGGAGGCTTTTGCATCCCCTCTTCGCATATCATTCATGTGTAAAAAGTGCGAAGCTAAAAAGAAGTATGACGTAAAGATAGGTGGGATATGAATTGATATATGAAAGATACCAAAAGTATGATGAACAAATAAACAGAAGGGTGGATAATCGGAACCAAATGATAGGGATAAAACAAGTATGGACATTAGGGAAAATCTTGGACATTCATCTCCTGTTCTTGCTCTTCCCATCCCTCATCTTTCTCAGATCCTCAAAGCTCCAATCCCTCCTCATCCCGCTGCTCCGCACCAGCCTCGCCTCCCCCGAGCCTGCAATCGGCTTCTCACCAAAGGAAGAGGCCGTAGTGCCCCACAGCCGGCGGCGGTCCTTCTTCGCCATCTTCTTGCGAAGCCCAAGAGGCCCACTTCTAGATATGTGCTCATAGTATGGTGTGGGAGGCGGGGGTGGCGTGACCAAGGGGCCTGACCAGTTGCTATCTACCAGGACACAACACAAACTGCGAGGCCCTTCTTCATCAATACAGCCATACTCTAATTCTCTATCTTCCTTTCTCTGGGCTCGGCATGTAAGGCAATTGAGACTCATGGCTAGTGAATTTCCCCTTCTTCCCTTCCTCAAAATGCTTACAAATTGCCCTTCAAGGACTAGCGTGACAGGGAGGCGTGACAAAGAGGAACGAGGATTGGCAATGCATGGTCACGTTGAGAGTTTATAATTGGGTTTCAGAGAAGAGATGGAAATTCTGCAGATGGTTATCATGGTAGTGGTGGCGATGGAGATAATTCTGCCTATGGTTATAAGAAGCAAAAAGCTACCGTGGTTTTGGTTGGAGATAATTCAGCATATTGATCGAGCGTTTTTACGTGAATGGGGGAGAGAGGTCAAATGAGGATTTGACAGCTGCAAAGAGGTTCTTTTGTCAAAAGTTGCAAGGTCTAATTATGGACCTAAGTCCAAGTTGCCACTCTGGATTGGAAGGTGGCTATACAACAAACAGCATCCTCTGATTAACGAAGGGTTTTCACCATTCAAAATTCTATTTTCTTTTTGTTGTTTTTGTGAATACCGGCTGTGAAGAAGTGGCTGAATAAAAACCGGATTTTAGTTTTGCTTTCTGGATGCATTCCTTGAGACAAGGTCAAGAGAGATAAAAAGATCGAGCTTTTAAAAGTTGCTGGTCAACAGAGAGACGCGTAATTAGCAAACTGAAATTATCCAAGAGATAATTCAGCATATGGAAATGGCGAGGCAGGCTGAGAATGCACTCTCTATACATGAAAGAATGGTAAAAATAGCAGAATGTAAACGACATAAGAAAATTTTTAGCAGCAAACATTTGAATACTCCACTTTCCACGAGAATGTTGAGAACTTGATTAGGCTTGATGAGACATCTAAGCGAAAAGGGTCAAATCATGGCATATCAAATGCCCACGTGGGCCCATCGCAGCGAAGCTTTCTTAGAGCTTGTGTGAATGCCTACGCATGGCATATATGTTTGGTAGACTGTCTCCCTCTTCTGACCCAAAAAATTACCTTTCTTTTAGCATTACTCGCTTGCCAGAGACGTCAGATGCATTATCCGCATGGCAAGAGGGAAGTGGAATGAAACGCGACACGAAAAAGATGAACGATCTGTGCAAAGCATGTTTAGTAGTTCTTGGATCGTTTTAGTTCTTTCGAAGATTGTGGTCCTCTATGATGTATCTGTTGCTGATGTTCTTGCCATGAGGCTTTTCAAATGCTTTCTGATAGTCTGCATATCATCAGGAGACCCTCTGAAGGAATCAGTTTCTATGAGCTATGTAAACATATCCATTTTGCTGGCTGATCCGCCATTAGTGATAACAGCTCCAAAGGCAACAGAAAAAAGAAAAACTTAGAAAGGGATCAGAAAAGCAGTTTCCAAAGTCGCAAGCTTTATTCTCTTGTGATTTGAAATGGACGGACAAAGGCAAAAGAAACAACAGGAACTCGGCCCCCGACGAATTGTTTAGTCGGAGAATTACCGCCCAGATGTTCTGCTCAACTTTGTCTAGAAGAATCATGAATTATATGCATGAATCTCTATGACTTTATCAAGAATATATTGTAACCCGATAAAGCTGAGGATCAATCAGATGACAGAATCGTTTACCTTCTTGCAAAAAAGATTCCCGCGAAGCATTGCACCGATCCCTTTCTCCGCTCTCCGCCTCATCCTTTTCTGTCATATCAAATAACCTTTACAAGTCACTTGATTTTGCAGGACAGTTTTTGCAGATTATTCACCTCCCGCTCGGTCAACGGATGCTATTTTTCGCTCGATATTCTTCGCAGCTGTCCCAGTTTTTATTTCACGTTTTTTATTCTTCAGATTTTCTTTACTTTCCTATGATGTTCTGGAAACCCTTATATCTGCCACTCCAAACAATATTCCGACGAAGTTTTAGAGGACCCAAGATAAAGACACCTCCCCCAGCTTAGAAAACTGCATGAGAAAGCGGAAAAAATCAAGATAATTTCTCAACCACAAGAGAAAAGAAATAAAGAAAGAAAGGCACAGATCAGCCGATACCACTTTTGAAGCAAGTGGAAGGAGTATTTTAGCTCAAGCACGGGTCATTGCAGACAGGAGAAACTTAAGAAGAAAGCACTCCCTCACCTACTCTCTTCTTTTGGACTTTTCAGCGACGATCTTTTGGTGGGTTTTTTGTCCTTTTCCCTCTCCCCCTCCCGAGCTGAATCGATCTGCTCTCGAGTGGCCCGTATCAGCGGCAGGCATTTTTCACGTTTCCAATTCTTTAATTTTTTTACCACCACGAGCGTGTGCGTGTGTGCGCGTGTGCGCGCCACTGCTCGAGCCTGGATGTTTCTGCGCAGGAGAGACATCTCCATCCGAAATTATTCAAAAGATACGTCAAGATCTCATTTTCAAGACATGAATGTTCTGGGTCATGCCGCCTCTCGCTGTCGAACGATTCATCATGATGCCGAGCGAGTCTCCCGACCGCACATGCTCCAGTGATTTTCCCAAACCGATCCACGCATGTCTGGCCTAAACGAAATATGAGGCCGAGGCAAAGCAGAGCCGGGGCATTTGCGAAGCGAAGAGCATCCTCTGCTTCCCTCTGCCATTGCCATAAAAAGCTCGTGGCAGGAATTTCTTCCCTCGTTGTGGCCAAACCAGAGTGATTAAAATCTGATGCAGATGGATGAGACAAGAACAGTATATATTTGCAAACAGAAGAAACGAGGTTTCGTGACAGAACAAGAACCACAGCACACATGCCTGAAGCCTCAATGTCGTTATAACACCCGAATATCGAACATCTATATACATAGGAAGACAAGGTAGACAATCGACCCGACGACAAAATGCTACTAACTCGATCAGGAGCTGTTTTATCTTCAACAACAATTCCACCTTGTTTCATATCCTCTCAGTGCTCCACAATCGAAATTACCTAATAAGAAACACTAGCAGGCTACGCTAAGAACTACTAGAGGAACAAACAGCATATGGCAGCTCTTGCTTCAGAACTTGCTGTGCCGGGAGCCTTAAAATATCCCAGCCCCTGATTATTCGCGTCGACAATTCAAACATCGGCAAGCTCTTTTATACAGTTTAAGTACCATCACTCCCTCTACTTCTGATGGGCTCATCCTATTTTGGACGACAGCGCCAGCCTTAGCTGTTCCTGTGTGTAAAAACGACCACCCATCTTCACGGTCGCCTGTTGGATCATCAAGTCATTCACCACGGAGACGCTGGCATGATGCACGTCAAGATCCAACTCCATTAGGGCCTGCATTAGCTTCGCAGCAGGGTGGTTCTTCTTGCTGCTTTGAATCCGTATCATCACATCCCATCCGATTATCTTCACGTCCACGTCCAATTCTATCAACTTGGCACCGTGATTGCTCGAGATACTGAGATCTTTATCGCTCTGGGGCAGAGCAGACCGAGAGTCTTTATTCGTTAATTCCTTCTTCAAGGCTTCCAATTGCTTCTGCAGATTCTCCTTGTCAGATTCCGTGGCCTGGAGCTTCGAGTTCAGCTCCTTGATGTACGCTATCGCGTCGCCAAGAAGTGACGCTTTGTCCATCTTGGAAACATTAGGAACCACGGCCCGGAGCGCGTAAAACCGCTGGTTAAGCTTCTCCCTCCTCTGCCTCTCGGCCTCAACGTGATTCAATGGCTCCTCTCGGCCATTGGCAGGTTTCCTACCTCGCTTTCGCGGCCTTTTCTCCGGCTCAACGACTCTGCTACTATCAGCTTCCTTCACGACGGAGGCTTCGAGATCTGAATGATCAGAATCCCCCGCGCCTCCGCTCGATTTCACCATCCCTGAGGACGGCAAAACCACGCCCGAAGTGAACGAGAGCATCCCTTCTTCATTGCTCCCGCGCGAAGTAGGCGACCTCCTCTTCTTACTTTCTTCCACTGCCGTGATCTGCGATTGACCAGAATACAGATTCCCATTTCCGTTGCAAGAAACCCTCTTGCTCTCACCAAAACTCAAGATTTCGCCGGATTCGGGCTTCATGGGATGTGAATTCCCGTTCCTCGCACTGGTGCCATCGAACCCGAACTCCGAGAAGTTCAACTCGCGGGTGAAGAAGCTCTGGCCCTGCATCTGCTGATTGCTCTGCGGGTAATTGTGGCGAGGATTGTCCCGATGGATCGCGCTCGGCTTCTCGCCCATGCCACTCAAAACATGATTATTCTCGAATTGAATCGATTTAGACCCATGATTGCTACCGTTATAATTCGAAGAACCCGTGACGGCAGCCGCCCCCGCGACGGCGCTGTCCTTGACCTCGACCGTGCCCGCCGGATCATTGAGCCAGAGCGAAGAAGGATCGCTCTCGCCCTGATCGTTACCGTTCCCACCAAACCCTAACTCCATCCCACCAGTGAAATTGAACAAATTCCTGACCTTGGTCAGCAGATCTTGGCTCTGGTAGATCGGCTCCGTGGAGCCCAATTCGACGACCCCGCCGCTCACGGGGACGCAGACCATGGTGTTGAGCCCGAAAATCCGGGCCTGCTTCGCCCTCTCGCAGCCGCAGTCGGCGAGGCGGTCCCCGCCCGACATCCAAATCGGGGCCGACCCGTACAGGGCCTGGCCGGGCAAGCTGCCGTCGTTGCCGAAGGACTGCGTCATGGAGACGAGGAAGAACCACTCGGTGTCGGTGACCTCCTCGTCGACGGCGTCGTCGGTGGCGGCGGCGGCGGAGGGCCCGGCGATGAGGGAGTTGAGCTCGCGGAGCACGCGCTTCCGGTGCTCCTGCTCCGCGGCGGTGGAGGCGCTGATCTTGGCCTTCCCTTGCTCTTGTCCTCCTCGCCCTTGTAGTAGCCGTCGCCCCAGCCGAGGACGGGCACCGGCGGCGACGACGAGGACGCGGCGGCGGCGGCGGCGGCGGCGGTGGGGTAGCCGTCGAAGGAGGACTGCCAGAAGATGGCGTAGGTCCAGGGGTAGCGGGAGGTGGAGTCGATGAGGGTCTGGAGGCGGTGCTGGAGGGTGTCCTGGTTGAAGGCGGCGGCGGCGGAGGAGGCAGCGGAGGAGGAGGGCGGCGGCTGCAGCGGCTGCGGCTGCTGCTGCTGCTGCTGCTGCGGGAGAGGGAGGGGAGGGGTGGAGATGGGGGAGGAGGGGGCGGCCAGAAGGAGGAGAGGTCGGAGGACATGAAGGCCTCCATCATGGACGCGTTGTCGTCGCTCCACAGGTTCATGCTCGCCGTCAACCTGTAGTCGCTCATTCCATACGACTCTCCTCTCCCTCTCCTCTCCGGCAAGTAAAGAGCTCTAGAGAGAGAGAAAAGTAAAGGGTTGCAGCTGGAGTTGCAGATGGAGATGGAGGTGAAGAAGGAGAAGGAGATGAGATGGAGATGGAGATGGAGAGAGAAAGTTAGAGAGAGAGAGGAGAGAGAGTTTTGGAGTGCAGGGGAGGTTAGTTGAGTTCTTCGTAGGATTGGTCGCCGATTAAATCGGCAGCCACAGCAACAAAAGCCGGCGTTGGGTTTGCCCGCGTTCGTTACTTTCCCACTCTTTTACTATTTTCACTTTTTTTTACCGACTCGCGTTGCGCTGCTGCTGCTGCTCTGCTGCTATGTCGGGCCTCTTTGGTTCGACTTTCCGGGATTACATTTTGATAAATACATGCAAATATTATTTAGTAAAATTTATATTTGTAAATGCTTTTTATTAAATTAAAAAAATATATATTTTCTTTTTAGAAGTCCGGTCACCGGACCGCCGGATCTGGCGGCCGAATGGCCAGCCGCCTGGGTCGCGCGATTTTTGGTACCGATGAAATATCTCTGGCCACTTGACAAAGCAAGATATCTGGTTGGCCAATGTGGTGGCCGGGAATTTTTACATGAAAATTGCGCCTTGATTTTCTTTAATTTATCCCGAAAAAAAAGTCCTTATTTTCTTTGTAAAACTTGACATTTAAAACCTTTCAATTTTGTCTTTTTCCGATGTCGACTCAATCCAAAACTCTTCTCGAAACGTCTCTTAAAAGTAACAAGCGAATACGATGAAAGCATAGATGATAAAAAAATGTTTGTAATTAATGAAGAAAATATCCCCCACATTCTCCCTACTTCCCTCGTGAGGTGAGAGTTTTTTTTTTTTTTTTTGTCGGTCCTACGGTAATCTTACTCTAACACTCACTCTCAGACTTTTGCCCTGTCTCCTTGCAGGGTGTGGAAGTCGAAACCCACTCCTGAAATGAAATCGTCATCACCCCAATCCCCGTGAGAGTTGAGACGGTATATTTCTATAGATGGAACTTTTGCAATTGTAGCAAGATCATGACCGTTAATTCTTGCATTTTGCATACGAAACATAACAACTTAAGTCCTATAAGCAGGTACTAAATCTCCTCCGTTACCCATTAATTTTTACCGGAGCAAAGGGGAAATTAGTGACAAATCCATACGAAAAAAGAAAAATTTAGTTTAGAGTGACCTTACCTTTTGACTTTCCGCTTTTTGTAAAATTCACGGTAAGTGCACTTCGACTCCTTATTTTATAATTTTCAACATCTGAAACTTTCATAACATATACAAACATTGACCCATTAATTTATTTATGCTTTTTATTATAATTTTAAAAACTTGAACCCTCTTCTTGATTTCGACAAGGAAATAAAAAGGTCAATGAGTCCACACAAACGACCCCTTTAGCATCATTAATCTTGACGTACATTCATGTGAAAAAATCACCGACCAAAAAAAAAAAAAAATCATGTGAAAAAATCTTAAGGGAGTCTATGGGCACTTTCTAATTATCTCTAAATCGATTTTAGTTCCCTAGGCTGTTACGTGGAAAAATTGGCAGCATGGTCCAACTAATCACCACTCAGCTTGACTCGAGTTAAGCCCTTTCCCCCCTAAACTCTGGTTTGATAATTCCTATGGAAAAAAGAAAAAAAAAATCAGATCGAGACAATAACAGGTACACGAATATATACTCGAGTTAATTAATTACTCGGTAACAAGAAGTGTGGGGACAATTGCAAAAGGTTAGGGGACGGGTACGCGTCAAGAGAGACCATTCAAATCCAGACCCTCGATCGCCTCATCCAACCTCCGTCCGATTCTCGCAAAGTTTAATTAATAAACTAATAAGTTAATTAATTAGACGCTAAGCAAGTAGTTTTGGGGGATATATTTTTTTAATTTTTTGGGAAAAGAAAAAAATGGCAATTATATTGGAGCACGTTTTGCTTGATGCGCGTGGGGAAATGACCACAACGTTTGTTGTCTTTTTCTTTTTGAACTTACGTTTTTGTGGGGGCACGTGGTTGAAACTGCTTTCCCATGTGACCAAACGCCCCACCACCACCTCATATTTTATAACGATATATCTGCTTTTGTCCTCTTCTGTTTTCAGCCCTATCCCTTCAAACAAAAAACCAATTATAAATTCGGTCCCCATTCTACCTTGAATTTTTTTATATATATTTAAAATAAAAATTCTAACTTTAAGTTCAATTGCAAATCTATCTCAAACTTATTTTTATCTTGAAAAACCCACCAAAATCTATCCCGTTAGCCATTCGTTCAAAAATCACCATTAGTTGTCCATAATTTCCTTAATTTTCATATCAAAAAAACAGTTTCATTTCCACTTCCCTAACATGGGAATGCCACGACAAATAACAAATTGTGATTTTCGGACAGAGGGCTTAGGAAGTGCAAATCGAGATTAAATTGAAAGTTTATGACTTTACTCTTAAAAAGAAGGGTTAATATCCCGAAAAACTTCAAATTCGTACACTTGTGACAAATTTATCTCAAACTATTTTATTGATCACCCAAAACCCCAAACTGATATACCTTTGACAAATTTACCCCAAACTAGTACACTCGTGACAAATTTACCATATGTTAGTTTTTATTAAATTTTATTGTTAAATTATTAAGTTAAATGACATGTGACAATTGATTGATATATCAATTTGAGATTTTACGCTCCGTTTATCACAAGCTTTACAATTTTTGTGATTTTTTTTTGTATTAATCTAATTTAGCGGAGGGTATATTTGTTACAAATTTACCGGTTTGGAGTTTTTTGCAGTTGAATAAATTAGTTTTTGGGGTAAATTTGTCATAAATGTACCAGTTTAGGGTTTTTTATGGTTAGTCGGGGTAAATTTGTCACAAGTGTATTAGTTTGGGGTTTTTCATGATCAAAAAAATAGTTTAGGATAAATTTGTCACTGTATCAGTTTGGGGTTTTTCAAGGTATTAACCCTAAAAAGAAAAGAATTCTTGGTAGATTTGGGTCTAGAGTTAAATTTTGTGATTTTTTTAGACAAAAAAAAGTTTGGGGCATATTATATACTAGACCTAAAATTTATGGGTTTTATTTACACAAAATAAAATTCGAGATAAAATTTTGACTAGACTTAAAGTTTAGGTTTTTTTAGGGAATCAGGCATTTTGTTTTCTGCATTCGACAAAATCTTAGTTTACTAAAATGTCATTCAACTTTTCTGAATTTCGGGCATCCCACGGCTGTTTTCTTACAATTGAGTACCGCCGCATGACAACCAACCTTATCCATTAGACGAATTTCATGTTGGTCTCCATTCTTTACCAACTAAGGTTAGTCTGGATGCACTGCATCGGAAATATGCAAATAGCTGAGCAATTACCGATTGAATCACAACACGCCGATTTAAAAATAAAAAATAAAAAATTGCCGATTAGAAAAAAAAAATGACCCGATAAATAGTTGTTACAAAGTTTATTTTTGCTGCGCATGCTTAATGTAATTCGTGGCGCACCCAATCGGATAATTCAAGAGAGGAAGAATGCTTGATGAAGCTGAGCTTGTCTGTTCGTAGAGAACTCAATTCACATAGAGGAAATCGTGTGGAATTGTTAACCACAAGTTCGCTAATTTCAAGAGGAAGCATCTCGTAGAGTTGTCGTAACTGAAATAATAATAATAATAATAATAATAATAATAGTCAACATGATCCAATTCGATACGATCGATAATTAAATTTTATAGGTTTTAGTTAGTCTTTCGAAATATCAATGAATTCTTTTTCAAGTATTATCACATTTTTAAAAGAAGTAATGACACGAATGATTTTTAAACTCCAGCTAAATGTTTAATGTGGTTTATAAACTTTACGTTATTTTTGAATTTTAGCATAATATGAAGTGCGGTCCATAAATTTTCAAATCATTCAATGTAGTCCATAGACTTTTGATATATATTCAATTTAATTCCTTAACTATATGAAAATATTAAATGTTGTCATTTCATTAATTCAAATTCAATAATAGTTCTTGGACTAAATTGAATATGTACCAAACTTTACGAATCACATTAAACAGATCGAAAATTTGAAGATGACATTGTATAGTAAATTAAAGTCTAGAGACCACATTGGAAAAATTAAGAATTTAGAGATCATATCTTAAATTGAATTTTAATTGAAGGATTCTCTTGTTTTAAAAATGTGGCGATTGCGGAATGAATGGACCGGGTCGCTTCTGCTTTATTGGAACCTAATCATGATAATTGTGCTTTTTCCTTTGCTAAGTGGACGAAAAGGCGGTGTCGGCGAAAGATCATAGAGGGTTTTTCGACTTAGCGACAAAATCCACATGATTACCACTTTAAAATTTATATTTATTTTCAATTATAAATAATAAAATCATATGACTCGTTTTTTAGTTTGTCTAAACATTCCTCGGTTCAGAGATATATTTTTTTGATCACATCCGATAATAGATGCTTAATTAACATCATTCTTTTTAAATCACATCTGTCATGTCTAAACCGCCGGCTAATTTTATTTTTATTTTCGTTTTATTGTTCCATGATACTTTTCGCGGGCGAACTTTTTAAAAAGACAAGAGAAGCACGTTTCGATATATAATTATTTAAAGACAAAGGGGGCGATAATTATATAATATATTATCCATCACGTAAACTTTTAAAAAGACAAGATATTTTTATCAGGTCGGTCCACCGTTAATGCAGAGGATTTTTTGACACATGCAAAGAAGCTAGTAGCATTCCGTGAATTCTAGGGCAACACACATTAAAACTTTGGTAATCCATAAACTTTGGTAAGCCAATTACTGCAGCCCACTGAATATAAGATTTTTTTTTTTTTTTTTTTTTGTCGGTCTCTACTCTATTCCTATTTTACACTCACTATCAGACTTTTGCCCTGCCTCTTGCAGAGCGTGGGAGTCAAAACTCAATCTTGAAACTTACACATCCCCCTGAAAATGTGGGGATTTGAATCCCTCACCTCCCTCTTCCATGTTGGAAAGTCCCATATTGGCGATGCACCATTGTCCTTAGCAAATTAAACTAACCAAGATTTCCTAAAATCCGAAGATAACCTAAAGAATCGAACCCATCACTTTCGACTTACGAATCAAATCCTGGACCACTTGATCAACGACCTTGTTGGTTCATAATCTCATCACTCACGAGATGAACTATAAAAAAGGAAAAAAGCAACTTCGAGACAACAATTTCTTTCTTTGTCAATCTAATTTCTGCTTTCAAGATAATAAACTATGCAACCTCTTAATTTTTTAATAACTGATTTTACCTATGGTTGCTGAAACAGTGATCCGATACAGAAAGTAGTTTTACTTTTTTACTTTAGAAAGTGTTTTTACATAAATGTAAATAAATAGCTTCGAAAATACACCGGAACACATTGATTGGTGCCGCACGGAATCAAATGACTTCAATAATCAGATTGATTACTTATATTTTCTTCTTCTTTTGCATGTGACTGCATGGGATAGATGGTAGACACGAACGAGATTTGTCATCTAGTTTCAAAGTATACTCTCATCACATCTCATAACCAACGTGGACAACACTCATGCTCATCTTGGAATTATGTAATACGAGAATCGAATGACAATGAAGTGTTATTATATTCAAACTTTTGGATTTACCTCCTCTAAGTCCTTAGCAGCCCATGTTCGTCTCAATAAATTTTTTTTTAATTGCGTGCTTCCGTCCTCTTTCTCATTATTTAGAAAAAGTGAGCGGGCGATTCAAATACGGGATATCATTATTACTGTCTAGACAATCAGACATTCAAATCGAAAATCACAACGGCCCAATCGCAAGATCAAAGCTTTACCAACCGAGTCATTTCCTCTCGAGCCAAGCGGAGCATGCACGAAGGGAGCCGGATGCTTCTTCTATTCTTGGTTGAATTTTCCTGAACATATAGTCTCGGTTCCCTGGATTTCCCCTAGTATGGTCTTGTCCAAGTGTAAAGTCAAAGGAAGCTGCATGTGCTCTCAATATGTCACATTAGCATCTTTCAGGTGCTGATTATTTCGGCTGACGCGTCACCCGAATCATTACCTTCCTTCGGCTTTCAAAAGTGTGGAAACCAATCATGTCACGCTTCATTTCATACATTGCACCACACACTAAAGCCAAGCACCAAACCGGGGTGCAATTTCAACGTCGCAGCCATTCGGAATCCGCCTCTCTTGACGCCGCGACGCGATCGGTCACGTCGACACTACACCTCGGCACCCCCGTACCCTCGTAGGGAGGCGGCGGCGGCCAATCGAATCGGGGATTTTCGACGACGAGGCGAAATCTCGACCCCGTGCAACGAACCCTCTCTCGATCGGTTCTTACTGAATTGCCTAAGTAATCCGTTCGGTCGAAATTACTCGAGCAAGGGCTTAGCGTGACAACTCCAAAATGGCTGGGATTTTCAGACTCGAGGGGGGGCGAAATTACAAAACTGCCCCTTTGCTGGCGGCCGCGCTCGCGCATCCCTCCGTCGCTTGCGGCAGTGGTCCAAACGGTATCATCAGGCGACGCCGACGTGGCGTGGCTCTATACGGCGACGGGCCCCACCGGAAGCGCAGGGGCACACGTCGGCGGGGCCCCACCCCGGGTCTGTCCGTATTTTAGGGCTTAACTCTACCCGGGAAAAAAAAAGAAAAAAGAAATTAAGGAAAATAGGAACGAAAAAGGGGGGGACGATCGACAGAAAAATAAACGTGCACGCATGTGGGAGTGGGGTCCTAATTTTAATATAAGATATATTTATAAAAATAATTAAATAATATATAAATTTCCCCACTTGATGGACGGCAGATGCACGTGATTCATACCCTTCCAGCGGCTTCCGCAAACTTCGCCACGTCGGCGGTGACGTCACCCCCGCCGGAACCCCAGCCCCCATAAGCCCGCCATTTTTGACCTTGACTGAGTCCCGGTCCAAGTCCCGCCGCGGGCGGAGGACTGGCCGGCCGCTGGGTCGGTAGGGGCGAATTGATTTTCCGTCAGTTCGAGGCTCGTACCGACTTCGCCGAGTCACGTCACGGATGAACCGACCCGCGTGCCCGGAAAGTCCGTTTTTCATTCGAACATTAATCTTGATGCGTACGTTCGGATATTCGAATAATAAATCACGTCTTGACCTGTCAATTTAAATTTTTGGGAATAGAGAGTTTGCGAATGGATCCAAAGGAGGAGGGACGAGACTAAGATATCGGAATCTAAAGCTGATATCAACGCGCGCGGGGCCGGGAAAGCAAATGCTTTTCTGTGGGGCGTGGTCCAAATTGACAAATTTCTGGTGATGGTATGGGCAAAAAAGCATAGGGTCAAGCAGAGAGGGTCAAGAACGAGTCGTGCGTGGCCAGAAAAGGGCTCACTCGAAAAGACGGAAATGCCCCCCCGGCGTTGGCCCACGGGAACGGAACGAACCACCACGTGATCATCGAGGGGAACGCTCGGGGGGGCGTGGGGGAGATGCATGAATCCGTCCCCGTTTCGGGCCACCTTCCGTCCATGGGATTCTGCATGAGTCCAACGCAAACGCCCGCTTTATTTTTTTGGGGGTGACGGCGCGGAGAAATCCTGAGCTGGATCTACTGTGAAAAAGATTATCTCAAAATTGGTACATTTGCGGATTATGAATATGCAAATGGAGGGTGTTCGTCCTGGCGCCACCCTTCCATCTCGGGGGAAGGGGAGGTTGGGAGTTCAAATCCCCACATTCTCGGGGGACGGGGTGGGGACAATTTCATTTCGGGAGTGGGTTTTACTCCCACGCCCGCAGGAGGCGAAAGTGCGAGAGTGAGTGTTAGAGTATGATTAGTGTAGGATCGACAAAAAAAAAAAAAAAAAAACGAGTCGTGCCTGGCCAGAAAAGGGGGGCGACAGGGCTCGGAATCTCTCTCACTCAAAAGACGGAAATGCCCCCCGGCGTTGGCCCACGGGAACGGAACGAACCACCACGTGATCATCGAGGGGAACGCTCGGGGCGACGGTACGAAAATCGAGTCGGGGGGGACGTGGGGAGATGCATGAATCCGTCCCCGTTTCGGGCGATTCCCAGACGCCCGGATCGAAGTGCGGCCCGGGGCCACCTTCCGTCCATGGGATTCTGCATGAGTCCAACGCAAACACCCGCTTTATTTTTTTGGGGGTGACGAGGCGGAGAAATCCTGAGCTGGATCTACTGTGAAAAAGATTATCTCAAAATTGGTACATTTACGGATTATGAATATGCAAATGGAGGGTGTTGATTTCGCGACTTTGCAGATTGTAAAGCATGGGGCGATCTAGAAGGACAATTTAGAATTTCTTTCCTATGCTTTTTGAACACATTGGCTTCGGATGGGAGCGGTCGATGTGGTTTTTTTTTTTTTTCTTTTTTCTACAACGCGGTTGGTGCCGGGTCCGAATCCATAACGAGGAAAAGAAATTTACTGTGGATGTGGAGGAGTAAGTGGGCGAATTGACAATATCGCTCGTCAAAAGTAGCATCGGCAATTTCGATGTGACCCGTTCGCAGTTGCCTACCGAACGTGATTAAATGTATCGGGATTCAATCTAAAGCGACACCTTTTATTCTCAAAGGAAAACTGGCTATAATTGATATAGAGTCATGAGAGAAAAGGTATATTGGCCGTAATTGATATAGAGTCATGAGAGAAAAGGTATACTAGATGTAATCGACACAATGTCATGAGAGCGGTCGATGTGTTTTTTTTTTTCTACAATGCGATAGGTGGCGGGTGCGAATCCATAACAAGGAAAAGAAATTTACTATGGATGTGGAAGAATAAGTGGGCGAACTGACAATATCGCTCGTCAAAAGTAGCGTCGGCAATTTCGATATGACCCATTCGCAATTGCCTACCGAGCATGATTAAATGTATCGGGATTCAATCTAAAGCGACACCTTTTATTCTCAAAGGAAAACTGGCCGTAATTGATACAAAGTCATGAGAGAAAATGTATATTGGCCGTAATAGACACAGTGTCATGAGAGCAGTCAATGTGGATTTTTTTTTTCTACAACGTGGCAAGTGGCGAATACGAATCCATAACGGGAAAAAGAAATTTACTGTGGATGTGAAGGAATAAGTGGGCGAGCTGACAATATCGCTAGTGAAATGTAGCGCTAGCAATTTTTGATGCGATGCGTTTACATCTATCACACATGATTAAATGTATCGGGATTCAATCTGAAGTGATTCTTTTCATTGTCAAAAATATATTGCCGTAATCGATACATGTTTTCTCTTATGTTATGGAAATAGTAATTTATTTTTGGTAACCATGATTTCGAGGAGTCTACACACGCAAAGAGAGTTATCAACAGCCAAATGATGATGGTGGGCAACCTTGACCGTGCATTTCAATTACCAGCACGTGATTCTAATTTCTATCAACCTCCAGGTTGTCCCTTGTCGGAGGCCTCCAACCTGGCACCGACACTTCACTTTCAACAACGTCCGTGGCCTTGTCGTCATTCGACTTTTACTTTGAGGTTAAAATACAAATCAAGGTGATAACCCCAAGGTTAAAATGCCCTGTCATTATTTTAACCTCAAAGTAAAAAAGAAGAAGATACAATGATGACAAGGCGATAATAAAGCGCCATGCGATATATATATTAAAGAAATAAAGAAGTACAAAGCTTCGCTTCAAGATTAAGGCGAAATCAGAATATCAATGTAATTCATATTATATTATGTTTTTGGAGGTTTAGCGATTAGAGGGTGTTCAAATCAATTTTTGCGCTCCTCGACCAGTTCATAGAGCACATTCTCGAATTGGCCTAACGAGTTAAACTATAAAATCCGGTACGAAACATGAGATTTGTTAATGAATTTCAAGGATGATACCCATTGCAAAATGGCAAAGGTATGAATACTTATAGAGATGCCCGATGGGTGGATAGAATCCATCGGGCTTGCAATCGAACTAGATTCCATTACCCATGTGGCTCGTTCTTTCTGAATCAAGTATAAAATTGGCCTTGTTTTGAGCGGGAGGATCTTTCCTATGTTGAACTCTATCGTAAGTTCGACCTAGTTCTTTTTTTTTTTTTTTTTTTGGGGTCGAAGATTTCGACCTAATTGACACTAGGATGTAATCGTGTAATGCAAATAGTTTTAAGAAAGGAATCTTTTGCAAAACCTCATGATTATGGTCGGTTAGCCTTATCGTCGTGGATCGTACGTTGTCCTGCTTGATCGAAGCTGCATGACCTGTCGGGTCGGGGACCGGTGGTTCGGTTCAGTAGGCTGGGCTGCTCTGCTCTTTTGTTTGGGCCCAAAACTGGACTCTCTCCTCTCTCCCTCTCTCCCTCTCTCCCGTTTACCATATCACTGTTATGCTGCTATCCCTTGGAAAACTTCGGGAGACCCGTCCATGTCGATGCTGCGCGAGTTCGTCCCTTTGATCTCTTCCTATTCTCTGCACAGCAAAGACAGAACGATCCTTCGGGCGAGCGAGTTTTTGGATTTGGGCTCGAGTCGGTATCGGGATCGACGTACACTTCAGTTGCGGACCCTTTTGCGCGCGCTCGGCTTGAAGTGTAGGACTCGGTTCAACTCCGTCCCGCTAAGGTACATCGGCCCTGCTTGGGATTCACACTTAGTTCGAAGTGCATGAATCGGTACTGAGGATTCACTGCTAGTCTCCATGTGGGTTGTACGCGGCATGCGCAGAATGCCGAACAGTTCTCGGCCGTCCGCTCTTATCCTCTTGAGATTGACCCGCGTTTTCTCTCTTGAACAATTCCACCATACAGTCTTTCGTGTTTGTTGACAACTGCCCCTTGGACATTTCCTCGATAGAAGGCAGTTCATAAAAGACAAACGACTACTGTTCTTGTACGAGCATGACAAGGGGATTGAATTAGTAGAGTGCGATTATAATTGCCATCGAATCTCCACATACACAAGCTAGACAATGGCTAAAGGTCAGATCTATTTTACGTCATGTTTTCCGTATGTGACTCTAATTGATGCTTGAATTATGTTCTTCAATGTGATGAAATCGCTCAATTTGTTTTACATCGGGAAGTCGGCCTCGGTCTTGGTCGGCCACAGCACTCGGTGCAGGCTCCTCCTAATGGGGCCTTGAGCTTCATGGGATGGTTTCTGCTATCCATTTTCTAATTGCAAATCTTACGGACATCTCGACCAAACAAAGATGGTCTGAACGAACTCGACAAGCAGACCTACACATGCTTAAATTTCTTGCGTTCAATGCATCTTTCTAGCGAAAAACGAAATTTAATCGCTGGCATTTTTGAAGAGCTAAGGTTGCATCTTCTGGTTTCATCCTGAAATGAGTTGCCTTTATTGGGTTGACATCTTCATTTTTGGGTTGCTTGCAAGGAAAACATCCTTATGATGTCCACAAACTCCTTGAACCGGTCTTTGAAACATTGACCAATTGGAAATATTCAAAGAGCAGGGATTTGGTTGAGAATATCCCATGGAATGATGAGATCACTATTGAGATATGAGGAAACAAGGATTCTAGTAGTAATAGAGCATTTAGGGAAAAACTGGATCATTATGGGCTTGCTCCTTTCTTTTGTAGAGAATCCTATTTCAGATGCAGGCTGGAAGTATTTGATTTGTGGTTCCCAAATTCATCAGGAAGAATTTTAGGATTAAGGATAGATGTACTAGCTCTAGTATTAGCGAGCACGATAACCTGGATAGGCATATCGTACTTAGTGGATATGATGTGTATAGGAAGATATGGATCATGAGAGGAGGTAATTTTAAAACTCTCAAAGTTTTCAAGGGTTTTGGGGTTTAGATTGTTAGAGGTGGTTTCAAGTGACAGGTCTATGGACTCTGGGAGAAATTTGGTGCCGAGAAAGCATAGGCCATCAATGTCACTAGATGTTTCATCGTCACTTTCAAAAGTTTCAATAGGACAGATAGTACACTTTGAGGGTTCATCTTCAAGAGAGAAGACGGATTCAAGATCATCGTCAAGAGAAATACTTGTTGTTTTCTCGAGCTTTTGAATAATCTTGATATGCTTATTCTTCTTAGCTATCTTGGGACACTTTTTAGCAAAATGTCCCTTTTGTTAGCAAATAAAACATATGTTTCATTTCTTATTTCTTCTTGGAAATTTTGATTTGCGGAGAAACTTATCTCTCTTCTTCCTAGAAGATTTGATTTTAATCTTCCTAAAATGCTTCTGCTTATTTGTAGAGCACTCACAATTAGCATGTCCTTTTGGACATTTGATTTGCAATTCAGGCTTTTGGCAAGCTTTATTGAACCAAGCATGAGCTTTGAGGTAGGATTTAATGGTCTATCTTTTATGGCAAAGATCATCAATAGCTAAATGAACTTCTTGCTAGATTTCACCAAGCATAGCATCCAAAATTCTTCTTCTTTTAATATGAAAATCTCTTTCAACGGATGTGGAAAGCTCTTTGGAATGGACGTTAAGAAGACTGTCTTGAAGGCTAGATTAGCTCCTATATCATAGAAAAGCTTAATCATTTCTTTTAATTATCAATTCAGATAATTTCTTTTATAGGAACAACACTTCCTATCAAAGAATTCTCTCCATTTCAATTCCTTTTGGTCATTGATATCACCAATAAAGAATTGGTGAATCAAACTGATGGCATGGTAGAAAACTTCAAATGCTAGAAAACAATTATGATCTATAGGCGTGAGACAATTCCACCATCCTCTTAGACTTCCTGTAAACTCACTAACAAATTTGGAATAGAATATCCCATTTGGATAATTCCGGGACTAGTGATTTGGTAGTCATCAAAGCATTAAATTCTTGCAATCGATTTTTCCACTTTGAGTATGGAATATCTTCCAAAGTAAACCAACCTTTGGGGAGGTTGTGTTTTTAGCTTCTGTTTGAAGCATTGAATGAGCTTGGTTGAAACTGTTCTACAGTTGACTCCATGTCTTCATCTTCATCTGCCATCATCACTCCTATGACGACCTAGACTTGGGGCAATACGGAGGGATGGCAGGGGAGGCTACATCTTGGCAGTACGCAGGCGAGGTTAAGTGCATGTCTCCTGTCCCACATCATTTAGAGGGGAATCCTAGGCTGGCTTATAAAGTTATGGGTTTTCTAACTGTATATATGCGTTTTCTTGGGATATCATAAGCTACTCTGATAAAAACAAAACCATGAGAACTTAGTGCCTAAAGCGAACAATATGTGTGAAGTGGTGGACCCAAGGCATCACAACTCCACTTTGGACTAGAGTATCTTGTGAAGGTAATGTTATGAATGTTTCGAATAAAGTATCCAAACCATCATCAGAACTTTGTTCAACTTGAGATGACTCAACTACAATTATTATGATAGCTAGAAGAGTTTGCTGGTGCCGTTGTTGTAAAAAGGACTTAATAAGATTAGAGATCATAAATGGTGAAGGAAGATCTCCATCTTTGGCTTCTGGGACTTTCCTTTTCTCTTTTGAGTCTCTAATACAATCTCATAGAGTTTTGCTGTTAGGGCGTTGAGGCGCCAAGTCTTGCCCGGCCGAGATTTCTTCTACGATATTTCTACTAGAACTCAAAGGAGAACTACTAAGCTACAGAGTTGAGGTAGTAATTGAGGCAAAAGGATCAGCTAGTTGCTTCGGATGCTGGGGAAGACCATGCTCTTTAAGTTCGGCAAATTGCCGTTTCACCTTCACTATTTCTTCCATAGGGTTTTGCTAATAATGATGCTGGATTCTTCCAACTTCAAGATTATAGTGCCTTTTTTTGAGGTTTCTAATCATTTCTTCAATATCGATGGAAGCTTCGACACCTTGGTTAGTTCTCTAGTGCACACGATCAAGCCGTTCTCGCATTGCACCGAAACCTTCATGCATGGTTTCAAGAGTTGTAGCAATTTGTTGAAGAGCAATGGCATGGGAAGCAAGCACCTTGTTTTGAATAAGGGCATTCTCAGGATGCTAATTTAGGATAGTTTTTCTTGTGGAAATCTTATTGGGATTTCCACTAGCATCAACCCTTGAAGGATCTGTTATTTTAGTCACATGTTCTATCTTGAGCGACGGTTATTCCACTATACAATTTTTCACATTCATACATTTTCAATGGCAACTACCCATTGGAAATTGCCTCGATGGAAGGCAATTTATAAAAGACGATCGATCATTTTCGCAAGGGCATGACAAGATCTAAACCAAACCCTCTCTTTTGGAAATACACCATCACTACATGGGGGGGTAAGTTAGTAGAGTGTGCCCATAATTGCTGTTGAATTCCGTCGGATCTCCGCACCCAAACTAGAACAATGGCTGGAGGTCCGATTTATTTTACATCCTGTTTTCTGCATGCAACTCTAGTTGATGCTTGAATTCTCTTATTCAAAACATACTTAGAATCGCTCAATTTCCCTTTCATAGGGAAGTCGGCCTCGGCCTCGGTCGGCCATAACGCTTGGTGCGGGCTCCTCCTAATGGGGCCTTGAGCTTCATGGGGATGGTTTCTCGTACGCATTTCCTAATTGCGAAGAGCATGGACATCTCGACCAAACAAAATGGTCCGAACAAACTCGACAAGCAGACCTGCACAGCCTTAAATTTCCAGCGCGCGATGCACCTTTCTAGCAAAAAACGAAATTTAACCTTTCCAAGATCTAATCGCCTTTGATTCTTCCTTGATCTCACCACGCTGTCCTTGGAGATGCCAAAACTTCGCATTCCTCGCCTCTCCGAGAATATGGAAGCAAGAGGTTCCAGAAAGACAACGAGGCAGGACACCTCCGATGGCTTTGTGCGCAACGCGACTTGTCTACAATGATTAGGATGCATAGGAAACGCACGGTAGGATATCTGAAAGCATGAACAAGTACTAAAAAAGCCAAAAGAATGGAAACTCGAGGCGTGCCGCTTCCCTCGACGGTTTGTCGTCGGCGTCATCGCGTACGAGGAAGCTTCTTGATCTTGTCAAAGCAGGACAAAACCATTTCCTAGCTATCTCAGCCTACATTCATGACAAGAACGTGTTGGTTATATAAATTTGTGTGCAGCCTCCTTTGATCCTTCTCCCACTCAGGACTATCCCTCTACTCAACATTCCTGGGCTCGTCTTCTAGTTTCGTGAGATCCAAGTATGGGATTGGTGAGGTTCCAGAAGAAAAGGATTGGCGAAGCCCTTCTGCCAAAAGAGTCGCCGGCCTCGGCCAACTGCCCGAGGCACGTGGTCATAGTCATGGACGGCATGAAGAGCTTCACAACAGCTCCGCTGGAGTGGGCGCTTGAGAATCTGATCAGCACCGGCTGTACCGTCACCCTTATAGGTGTGATGCCATGGCTGAACATTCCTCGTGAGTCCTCAATTTCTCTTCGAATATGTGTGAGCCCGCTAATTACTCGTCGAGAACCTGACCTACTGGCACGGACCGGACAAGCGGACACCGATATTATCGCTAGAGAATTGCAGGGAGCTTTATAGGCTGGCCTCAAAGTTGGGCTTGCCTTGCTGAATCGTTTTCTACTGGGTTGAACCCAATGGGCTTATCTAATTACTTAGATTCCACGACTTCCACTATTTCTGCTTTCATGATCTCAGATGTTTCTTTGGGTATTGGTGCTTGCAGTTTCTGGCAAGATCTGGTCTGATGTTTGGCCGGTGGAATGGGAGGCCTTGGCGAATCTACAAGAGAGGAGTGAGTGGAGAAGTGATGTGAAATATCTAAAGTTGCAGGCAGTGATTGATCTCTGCAAGAAATATGGGGTAAATTAGCTCGAAGATCAACTATCTCCTGATGAACTTCTTCCCCAGAAAAGGAACTGTCTTGGTAAACTTAAAATTTAGGGGTTCGAATTAGAGAATTTTACTTATGTATTATAGGTAATTGCAGGTGGTGCCACAGAAGGATTTGGTGATGGGATATCCTCCAAAGCTTCTGGTTGTGGAGAAAATCACAAGCCTCCATGCCACATGGGTTGTCTTTGATAGGTAATATACATCAGAATTTGTTTGAAAAGATTTGCTCCCTTTGCCTTTATACGGCGAACTGTTTTTCACCTGAGCGCGCACATGTTGCATCACTCTAGATTTAGCCCAAGTAACACTCTCTGACCAAGAGAAAGTGAGGTCCCTAAGCGGACCGCCTGTGTAAGGTGCATCGACTACTCACGAACTGTAAAATGCGTGATTATGACCACTGTCGCATCGACATGGCACAACCCATCAATGTTCATTACAAGACGATCTTTTTTAAGCAGCGGATGCCCATTGAAAGGATACCTTGTCCGAAGACTAGTTAAACTTTGGTCGATGGTGTTGTGGCAGGCATCAGAGAAAGAACAGGCAGTTCTATGCTGAGAGAATCCCGTGCAACATGGTGATGATGAATCAGAACGGAGAGGGAGACATGTTCAGAGGCAGAAGCTGCATGAGCGACTGCGAAGGCAGCACTCCGGGGGAGTCTCCTGCGTCCTTTGTGCCCACTCCAGAGGTTTTGATCTCTGAAGAACTCAGGAAAATCCTCAGGCAGAAACCATGAGCCCGAATCGTATTTCGCGTTTCATGTTACTGGCTGGTTGGATTTAATCTGCAATCACGAAATGAAAAAGTTTTTGTGGATAGACAGCTTGTAATAGCATCTAATCGACCACGGCCACATTCTAAAATTGATTGTGCTGTCTGATTCTTTCTTGTACTGCCTCGGTCCTGTTTCTGACCATTTGCGCTTGATGCTTTTTTAAGCAAAGTTGCACCCTTTTCTTTTTATCTTCTTCTGTTGCGGATATATGAATAAGAGAAGTCAAAATTGGATTCTAAGTTTATTCTGGAGTTCTCTCTTTCCGAATCGTTTTAAGTTTGAATGATTTGAGTGAAGAAATCGAATGGAGTTAGGCAAGGAGAGATTCTAAGTGTCGTGGAACTCGGTGATGATGACCACAAATAAGTGGACAGTGAAATAAAGCATTAAGCAAAAGGTTGTAGCTTTAAAGCAGACTGAAGATTCTCACGGTAGTGCCACCAGCAGAAGTAATGATATTCATTGGATCCTCACGAAAACTTGTGGTCGGATTTCAATCACAAGATGGCTCGCAACCTAACCGAGTACCAATAAGAACAGTCGTCGACGAGGCATATAGGTCCCTCTGCTAAAATCTGTACTTCCTTCCAACTGTAAAAACGAACCCGGAACAAGGTCAGAAAGAAGTAGTTACGAAATCTAACGACGAAGAAGAGAAATTAGACATAAGACACTCATCTTCATCCTGCAAATTGAGTAACAGTTCTTGCATGGGACTGCTTCTGGGGTTGAACCGTGGCCAAAGTGGAAAAAAAATGCCGGAACATTCATTTTCAGGCAGATATCGATGCTAGTCACTGCTAACATGTGACCAGATCTCGTGCCGTGTATGATTAATCAATTCTTTTTTCCCCTCAAAACTCGTGTTGAAAGGTAGAACTGGTCGTGGGTTCGGCCGACTCATCTCGAGCTAGCAAAGCTCCATACGATATTCACTATGCAGCTCCAGTGATGGGATGCAAGCCGACACAAAAGGAGATGCAATTCTGCATAAGTAGAGAGAGAGAGAGAGCATAATTATCTTATGGTCATCGCATGTAATGATCATTCATGATGGGAATATATCTCTTCCTGTAGTATGCATTAGACTCAGTTCTCTTTTCCCTAGAAACCCCCCATCACATTCCATATATGCTTCATCATTTAGATTCCACACGCCTTTTCTTATTCCATGACAGATGAATTTTTCACCATGTGTGGGAGAGCCGCTTTGGAATCTTGCGCATTGCTATTATCTTGTTTTCCTCGGCATATGTTCCTTTCCCCTCAACAAATAGTAGCTGCATAAATTAGCATCTATAGAAAAAATCCACCACCACAGGAAGTCTCGAATAGGTAAAATATTCTTTTTTTTTCTTTTCTTTTTTCAATATCATGGAGGGTCCATGTCCGGTCAAACGGCGTTCGCAACCCCCAGATGAACGAAGCCGGGATTCCAACCGGGGAGGCACTAAATGCATGAGAATGCACGGCACTATCGGTCCATACCCGCCGTGCCCATTTGCTACAAATAGATCAAATAAGTTAATTAGAGGGTGCATAAACAAAATTTTCCAATGAAAATTCGGTACGACTTGGGTTGGATATTGATATCGTGTCAATCTATAAAGGCAGATACATAGTAATTATTATCACTTATGTATTCAAGTGGCATGCTTAAAGAATAGTTAGTCAGGGAGAGAAGCCTAGCTGGAGCATTCATGCCTAGATTTTGGAATGCTGACATAATCATATGAGCCTTTAAAGATGGTTGGAGAGAAGCCCTAACTTTGATTCAAGTACTCAAGTTTAGTTAATTTAAGGGAACTAGAAAAGCATCAGTGGATAATGACGCTGGTGCGCATCCACAAGAATTTTCTCGGTCTCCTTTCTCTTTAAGATGATTACCTTGTTAGATCCACATAAGCAACTAAAAAAAGGGGCTCAAGGGTTATTCTAGAAAATACAAACTAATTTTGTACAAGTAACCCCCAATAAATAACTAGCAATATAAGCGGAGACAATTGACAAGTTTAGGGATAGAGAAACTACAAGTGAGATTTATAGAGGATCACCTTGGGTGTGTGAACTCCGCTTAATTCCACTATTTACACCAAGAGTTTAATACCACATTCTTATAAGTGTAGAACTTGCTACCGCGTTGATCCCGACTTCCTTTTACAATAGCCCCACTATAGTTTAAGTAACTTATGGACCGCCCAATAGATGTTCTCATATCTTGTACACATGTCATAATAGATCCTCTCTCCAAACTAAAATCGCGTGTCTTATGTGCTTATAAGAGTTCTTCGTACCTTTTGTTTCTCACCTAAACTAATGCCTTCATTCTAAGTACGACCACTGCTCTTTGTGTGCTTAAAACATGAATTTGTTGCTCTTACTAGCTCTCAAGAACACCACTTAATCGTGCGCCACAGGCCTTTAAAGAGAAGGATAAAAAAACATGTTAACGATGCTTATTTTCTCTAGTATTTGCCTTTCCGACCATATGACTTATGGCCTTCCGATGTATAGAGCTCCAAGTCCAAACTTCGCACTTGGATCTTGTCTTATATTAATCTAATTCTCTATCAAATCCCTTGAAAAACAAGCGCAGAACATTCCCTCGATCTAGATTGTCTATTAGATTTTCTAATGATGACAGATTCTGGTCATGCCATCTCACCAATCTCTTAAGCCAATCACAGTCCATGATTTTTGACATAGTAATCTTGGAATATCCTATTTTTCCACTATGAGTTAGGTTTCCAATTTATCAACTCTAACAACCGTTGAATTTATCTATCGAAAACACCCGATGATCAGGTCTAACTGTTTTGCAGAACCAAGATTTTAGTTTTACACCATTCTTTTGCAGCTTTCAAACTTAAAAGTAAAATTTGACTCGTATACTTGGAGCGACATATCCTAAGTTGTGCACGGTCGAGACAGATCCTAAGTTGTGCACGGTCGAGATATTTAGTCTCTAGACACATAAATGAAAACATTAAATGCTTGGATATCTATCACCTAAATCTTTAAGAGATACTTTCCAGGAAACCTTAAATTAACTGTGGAGAAAGGGATAGTTTTGGTGGAATGCACAGGGCTAGCCACTAGAAAAGAAACAAACCAAAAAGAAAAAGAAAAAAAAAACTAAGTACAATGTCTTTAAATGAGGGCGATGCCAAGAGCACCATGCAATTACGATAACAACATATGATAGTAGGATAACATCAAGCGATAGACCATGGAGTCATCTACAGAATGCTTACCTACTCACTTTTACTTGTTCTTGCTCAAATCCTTAAATAAAAAAAAACAAAAAAAAAAAGATAAAATAGATACTTAGATCAGTGGGCTTGATGAATGGAAAAGCAATATCTTTCGATCTGTCCCATTATCGATTAAAAGAGTCAAGAAGTCACATTCCCAAAATTTTAAAAATTATTTTTTGGGTAAAGTATTGTTAATGCTTGCTTTTGAGAAAGAGAGGGAGAGAAAGCGACGAAAAGGCAAAGTACAGGTTGCTGGACCATCGTGAGCGTTCCTAAAGTCTTCGCACTCCCTTGGCAACTTGCTAGTTAAGAAGGAAGAAGATGATGCCCTTTGATTAGGGTTAGGGTTCATTACACATTTCCTTTCAATGCACGGACAAATTATTGGGGGAAAGGTACAAAAAAGTTCTAAATCTATTGAATTTATGCCAGTTCAATCCTAAATTTGTTAATTGTACTAATTGAGTCCTAAATTTTATGATAATTTATCGATATAATCCATCCAGTTAATTCTAACATAGATAAGGACCGTCCTAAGTGATATGACCAATTCTAATGTGGATTGATTTTAAAATTTCAAAATATTTTTTCTTGTTTTATTTAATTTTCTATGTTCTACAACTTCGAGACGACAACGTTAGTTGACTATCGCTAACCATAGACGAAGGTGTTGTGGCCCTTGTTGGCCATAGGTAGAGCATCAACGCCACATCCAGATCCAAGCGATGGCCAACGTCTTCCCCATGCCTTCGCTCAGATCCAGGCAAGAGATGCAATGTCCTTGCTAGCCACTGGCAAGGAGCTTGTGGCCCTTGCTAGCCAATAGGTGAGAGTTGTGGCCTCTCCTGGATATGGGCGAGGGCCAATGCCCTCATCGATTCATGGGTAGGAGAAAAAGGGAAAGGAAAGAAAAGAAAAAAAGTAATAAAAATTTGTCAATGTCGGTACCAATTATGTCAAATAGAACGGACGGCATCTATGTCAATAATTTTTAGCCAAAACTAATTGAATGGACTACATTAATGAATTATCAAAAGGTTTGGGACTTGATTGATATAATTAAAAGGTCAAATGCAATCGACAAAATCAAAAGGCATCAATTGCCATGTGTGGAAAAAATTAAGTATACATTATATGTTTCTATTAAAGTGGACTCGAGTCCCATCATGTTGTCACTTTTATTTGATCTCATTCACAGTGAAGTGTAGGTGTGATGTTCAGTAAATAACCGATACTAGTTTATTGAAAAAAAAACAAATAATACAAATTTATTGGTGAAAGCTCTTCCTTTTTCGCGCTTTAAGGCACCACGCGATACAAGTTAGCTAAAACGATGTATTTAATTCAATGAGGATAAATGAAGAATGATTTCAATTTTATACTTGGATAATCATCAATCCCCTTATTCTAATGTGGATATTTCGCTTTGATGGATCGGGGAGCCGTGTGCAATCTAGTGCGCAAGATTTGAATCGGGAATACCACCTCGCCACCACAATAACCTCCATGGCTCAAACGATGACTATATGTGTGCTCGATTGATACAATGTCAAGGACCTAGGAAAATCGAGGGCGGACCATCTTGGATTGCTCTAACTTGACCGGCCGGAGAGCCTGGAGCCCGTCGCCGGCCGTCTGAAAACTAATTCCGGATATCACCTGGCCCTAATGATAAAAGAGAATAAAAACAAAATAAAAACGACGCAATAAGAATAAAAAAAATATTTAAAAAAAAAATAAGACCGGAGTTGAAAAAGAGGACCAGGTCGGCCGTTCAAGGAAGTTAAGCGTAGCGTTCCGGGGCCCACAGAGGTGGGGCCCAACGCGGGGGCTTTCAATTATTGAAGCCGGGGCCCGAAACGACAGGACGAGGCGGGGCAACAGTCCATAAAACGGCAAGAAAAAAAAAGCAAAGTGCGGAACACGGCGGACGGAGCTCCCCCTTTTTCGGTTGGTCAAGCGTGGCGTGCTGCGCCACGCGTTTCATAAAATAATAATAATAAAAAATAATAAATAAATAGCAAGTGGGGTTTGTAAGGGCTTACTTTGACTCAATGTACCACCACCCCCGCATTCCTCAGTCAAATTCGGACCATTCCCATTACTTTTTTTTAAAAAATTATTTAAAATTAAATCAATTATATAGTTTTTTCTCACTTTTTTTTTTTTTTTGGGTAGTCCTTTGGTATTGTTTGCCAACTGAGAAAAAGAAAAGACAAACCTTTATTTCGTGTCCAACGGGCCGTCCCCTAAGAACCACATGATTAAAGCCCGTACCGCCCGTGTAATATTAGCAAAAGGCTATCGAGATTTGATTGATTAGGCACTCATAGCAAGGATGGTGTTCTTTTTTTTTTTTTTTTTTTTTTTTTTGGGTGGGGGAGGGAGTTCAGATTTTATGTGGGTTAAGTATGCATTAGCAAAAGCGACATTGCCAAATCATTTTTCCAAAGAAGCATCCGATCCTACTGTTTCTCCTTTGTTGTCGGCGGTTGCAACTGTGCCGACTGTAATTTTCAGAATGCCGACGTTGAAGATAAACGGTTGTTCATTAGAAAAAAAAAGTAAATGTCCAATCGACGAGCGGAAAATGACCTAGCTCTATGCATGCTAATCATGTTGATAAAGGAAGTAAATATTCACACATGGTTTAGACAATAAGGGGATCGACGGACGCAAAGATGATCTTCTAAAGAACAAAGACATGTACAAATGGCTGTCTATTTTTGCTTTTCTCTTTGTTGCCCTTTTGGCCTGACGATGTTGCTGCCGACTAGGATGACCAAGTGTCGGAAAATTTGTCCATCGAGTCCTAGTGAGGTATTATTTAATTTTTTGTTGTTGGGTATTTTCAGATATTTTATTTCAAATTTTAAAAAAAAATGAAATGTGGGATTAGGCCTCGTTTGTGATGGCAGCTTTTTGGATGGCTGTGGTACAAGTGGATTGATCTTTGAAGTCTCTCTTGATATTTTTTCTTGGGAGCATTGAAAACCCCGGTTGAATACGTCCATACACTGTCTCTCTCTCTGACTTTTCTCCGGGATGGAATCGTGGTCCAACCCCACTCTAGACTTTAGTGATTAGTGTCTAATAATATCAATAATATCTCTTTCATATAAGGCCCTTTTTAAAAAATATATATATATATACACGCACGCTAACGATAACACTAATGAGAGAAGGAATCGTTCTATCGAGTACAAAGCCATTCACATTGAGATGAGGGATTTCAAGGGTTTATTTCCGTATTGTAATACATAGATTCGATTGAGTAAGAATTAAACTTGCGACCTCACACTTCTCGTGATGAATCGTCCGAGTTGTTTTCATTGCTCAAGGAACCCCTCGGAGGAGTTCGATTGGTAATTTATGCCAATGCAATGACAAAGACAACATATAACAAATTAGCAATGATCCACGCCTTTCTATGTTTTCATCTGTTGTAGATTTTGTCCATCTCGAGCTTGCATGAGATTGAATTGAATAAACCTTTCCCATTATTCAAAATAACCATGAAAGTTTAATATCTCGAACGAGATATGGAGAGGGGAATTTCGAATTACTAGCCTATCTGACATACCTAAATGAACTTAAGGATTATTACATAAATGATCATTGAACTTTGATCCAATGATTTATACTATTTTTAAAATTTTAAATTATTCAATGGACTCGTACCTAAACTTTTAATGTGTTCCATGTGATTATTGAATTTTAGTAAATATTCAATATAATCCTTAGTTATATGAAAAATATCTAATATTATCATTCCATTAATTTAAGTTCAGAGATTCAATTGAATGTTTTCATGTAGTTCTTGGCTAGATTGAACGTTTGCTAAAAGTTCAGATATTACATTGAATAAACTAAAAGTTCGATGACAACATTGCACGTTGAGCCAAAATCACGGTCCAATTACCGTGTCATTTTCCGGTGAACTTACTACCTCTCGAGCTTACTCGTACTAATATATTAAATTCATATTTCAACTACTTAAAATCAAATTATATAAACCAAAACCTCCGCAACCTACATCAACTCCCAACGCCTTTGCGAGCAAATCATTTTCAAAATCCGTTCAAGAAGGCATTCAGAGGAGGAGGGTTCCTTTCTCTTTCCGAATTAATTAAAGGAGAAAGCGAAAATTTTGCTAATCTGGACGATGTTCATCAAAATAGTTTGGAGCACTAGAAAGGATGTTAAGGTCTTCCCGTCAAGTCATAATCACCTTGAAAAAAAAAAATCGGTTTTCCATGCCATTAATAACAATTGTGATTGATGGAGAAGTGCTGTCAAATATGCCTATGAATATCGCAACACTTTATAGTGCCCCCACTTAAATGCGCCCTGGATTACCAAAAACAAGGGTCGGGTCCGCTATCGGTGTAAAATGCTCGGTTTAGAATCATCGTTACACTGGCTTTCCAAACGTCTCAAAATGTCGATGTCAAAGATATAAGTTGATCAGAGGTTCGTTCAGGAATGCTCGAGTTTACGATGAAATGAGAAATGGTGGCAACCCTTATTTGGGCTACCATGCTCGATCATAAAGAACCACGGAATAGAACAAGACGCTAATTCTGACCAGTCAGATAAATTCGATTATAATTTGAATCTAGGTAATTTCTTTATTATATAACTCGGGAGAGAAAACTGAACGACACATGCGATGCCATTAAGTCGCTCGCAACTTGTATTAAGGCACATGCCTATACACCAAATTTCCTATGTACAAGCTACAAGTCTATTGATACCAACAATTACATTAATTGGTTCTTTCATTATCATCATGAAAACTTGGTAATGACTTTGTCCAAAGCAAACCATTAGGTGACAAGGACCACCACAAACACCACCATCTCCGGATTCATCGTTTCTTGTCTCTTGTGGATTACATGACTTTTGAAAATCGACACAATCTATAAGTACCGTGAGAAAATTATCCAATCAGTCTTAAATTGATTGTGCGAAAGTCAATTCCATCTTTAGCCTTTCAATTTTGTCAATTTAGCTTTTTACCCGAAATTCCAATGTAATCCTTCCTAGAGGTGTGCATTGACCTCGATTAATTTCGAAAATCAGACTAGCCAGTTCATGAGAATTCTCGGAGGGATCGGTTTGATTCTTGGTTCCACATAAGGAACTGAACCGACCAAATTGTACCAACAAAATTGACAAACTGATCAGTATTTATTATTATTATTATTCTAAAGCAATCCTAATTAGTAATTTTTTCTCTTTTAATATAGGAAAATTCCCACTTGTAGGGATAGAAGAAACCAAACAAGAAATCATCAATCCAGTCCGGTTCCAAGATCGGGTGAGTCAATTCACAGTTCCACAAACGAGGAACCAATCGTACCCGGATCAGTTTCAAGGTGGGAATCGACCTATTCTGAAACTGATCACCCCCAATCTTTACCTGAATTCATTTATGTGGCGTGACGGTCCGATCATTACTATTTATCCTACGTGGCAATTAGAAGGACCATTTCGAAATACCCACGAGAAAGATGGAACAATTATATTGAGCATTTGGCCGAGTCTTGAGAAGTTGCTCAAGAAACTAAATGTCAGATTAGACCTTTGCTTGTTGTACTAGACAATGTGATTTCCACCGGAGGCCGCCGTGTCTGCATTAGTCACTTGCTTAACCGAGTGAATAACCTTTTGAACTTTCTCGTAAGGTCTTATTATTTTTTTAAAGTGTCCTCTGACAAAACCACTAATGACTTTATTACTTTTTCAGTACACATCTTGTTCCCCTTAAATCAAACCACGGATGGCCATGTCAATCTTAGCACTCTTAATACTTTAATCCTATTCCTCAACGGGTTCATTACGCTGAGCAGTTGCACTAGCTAAAAGTTTAGAGAATCTAATTATATAAAGATCTAATTATTTGAATACCCTCGGGAATCTTCGTACGACCTTACAGGGATAGCTGCGTACTTGATGACGGGGTAATCGTCCAATCAATTTCAAACTCGTTACACAAATGTTAATTCAATTCGAAACTTTCCAATTTCTGCCAATTTATTACTAGACATTTGTGTGAAATTCTAATGTAATATGTCACACGGGAAGAACGGCCAACAATTTAGTACCAGACCGTTTGATTGATTCTCCATGAATCGTAGTAACAAGAATTTGAAGACCAATGTTCCAAAAAGCAATGCACTTCTCTTTAGTCTTTATACCAAATAATTTTCCAAAAGTGGTCATGTTATAGTAGGATCGTGCAATCTGCACATCTCGACGCATTAGATATCTTCCGACCATCTCCGTTGACTGGCGCCGGAACGGATCCTCGAACTTAACTACTTCACAATCCAAAGTCCAAACCGCCACGGTTATGTTTCGCTGTACGTGTCCTTGTCACATTAGCAAAACGTATCTTTCCCGTACGTCGCATTACCTCACGGATACGTTGGAGAAAGCAAAGTCCAAAGAAACCCGCAAGTCAATCCTTGCTCACACGTACGTACGTGTCTCATGCACGTATCTTCTCCCATCTTCCGTTGCATCGTTCTGCCTTGTTCACCGTATACTTCGACGATCGATGCCGTCGAAATGCCGTAAAAAAAAAAAAAAAAAAAAAAATTCAACTCGAATTTTGAGTCGGCGGAAGTCAACGTCGCTCCAGCCATACGTAATTGCGAATAGGACCCTTATGTGAGAGCCGAGTGTAGGAACTACGCTAAGCTAAAACCGAGAAAATTATAAAAATTATAAGAATTATAAAAATAAAAATTATGCACCGCGAGAACCGAAAAAGAAATTTGCCCCAAGACCCGCCGAATAATCGACAATTTCATTAGTCAACAGAGCCAAACCACAGACAAAACCCTGCCAAAATTCGGCGATAATCGTTAGAAAAAAAAGGGTATTTTTTAATGTATAATTTGCAACATAAACCAGCTCCACATTTAAGTAATTTTAAAAGAGAATAAAAAAAGAAAAGAAAAGCCAAGACACCAAATTCCCGCGATGCTTATCCTGAGCAAGTGACGACATTGGGACAGGTGTGCCCGGAAATTGGCAATTGCGGAATTAAATATTCCGGTTAGGAAATTTAATTTGATCCCCAATAATGGACGGAGGGCAAAAAAGCTGATATTATAATATTGCGGAGAGGGGAAAATTTTTTATTTGGAAAAAAGAAATGCATTAATTCTTTTTTGACAAGACCAAGGCGAGCATGAAAATGAAAGGGCAGAAGGGAATAAAATAATTCATAAAAATAAATTATGTGGAAAAAGGAAAGGAGGAGGTTGGTTCCTTGCACCCAACGCATTTTGAGCCGACTAAATGCTTCTTTAGTGTAAAGCTTAATTTAGTTTATTCCATTATTAACGCCACGGACCGAGGCCGGGGCCAATCGCGTTTTAGGAATCCCTGTTTATTTTTCGCAATTAGTGTTGAATATCAAGCAAAAAAATACGTAGAATCCCTGCCGTGGCCAATTCCATTATTAAGATATTTTTCCCCGTCCAAAGTTTAGTGATGTGCGCCGTGGCGACATTAATCTAAGATCCGATGATGTTCAATTCGTATAAATTTTGTACGTGACCTAGGATATCATCGTCCACGAAATATTTTTCTTGCGGGACGGGGCAGGTTCGGTTCCGGGTTCGGGTTCGGGTGCTGGTTCGGATGACGACCACGAGCGGATAAGAACGACCTATTCCCATTCCCTCTCGCTACGGAGAACCCATTTTCTCTTCTTCCACCATCTCCTCCACTTTCTACAACTCTCTCTCTCTCTAGAAAGCTTCTCTGCTCGCACTAATACTCTCTCTCTCTCTCTCTCTCTCTCTCTCTCTACCTCCCTCCTTCTCCAGACACTTGGAGTTCTCAATCTTCAAGCTGGCGATCGAAAATCAAGACACCACCGTCCGCGAAATCAAGCCGAAGAACCGAAGGATCATGGTATTGTGGAAAAATCGTTTCTTGCTCTCGTTTTCTTCTTTGTTTTGTGTGCTCTGTTCTTGGGTTTGCTGAAAAATGCTGTTTTTATCGACCGCGACATCAAATGGGTGTCGAATTCATCGTTTTTCAATCTCCTTTCGGAGGCTGCATTCAGCAGAAAGGAACTGAGCCTTTTCTTGGTATCTCTGATGGGTGTTGTTTATCTCCTCTGTTTTTTTTTTCTGAAAGTGAACTCTGTTTTCTCTGGTCTTTGTTAAAAAAAAGGATCCAGATTCTTTCTAGGATCGTTGATCGTCCATCCGCTGTGATTTTTTCCGGTCTTTTTTGTTTCTTTTCGAGTTTCGATTGATGTTGGGTTCGGTGGTTTGTTGTATTGGATTGAACAAAAACAGGGTGCTGGAGGTCCAGATGATGACGACAACAGGTGGCCGCCATGGCTGAAGCCTCTGCTCAGCGAGAGCTTCTTCGTGCAATGCAAGACGCACGCTGACTCGCACAAGAGCGAGTGCAACATGTACTGCTTGGACTGCATGAACGGAGCTCTCTGCTCTCTCTGCCTCGTGTCTCAACACAAGGATCATCGTGCCATTCAGGTCCCAATCCCACAAATCTCTCTCCGCCATTATTTTGTGAGATTTTCTCGATACGGTTCCCCTTTTAACCATTTTCGTCTGGGTCTTCATTCCGCTCGTCAATGCTTTAAGTTTTGTTGCCTGGCTTGGGTCCAGCTTTTTTCCTTTCCACTCTTGAACTCCTTTCCTCCTCTTTTTAACTGATTACCCAAATTCAACATTTTTAGCTGATCCCCTGAATCTTGGTTATCTCAGCATTAAAACCGGTTCATCGCATCTTTCTAATTCACACGCAATATCAAAGTTACCCCCTTTTCCTCTTTCCCCACTTGCCTCAATAAAGTTCTCATTTTTATGGGCATTCACACTCGTTCATATTCCGCAAATCTGCAAATTTCAGCTATACCATCATCTGATGGCTTTCGTGATTCATTGTGCAGATAAGGAGGTCGTCTTACCACGATGTGATCAGAGTGTCCGAGATACAGAAAGTGCTGGACATAACTGGTGTTCAGACCTACATCATCAACAGTGCCCGGGTCGTGTTCTTGAACGAGCGACCTCAGCCAAGGCCCGGGAAGGGCGTCACCAACACCTGTGAAGTCTGCGAGCGCAGCCTCCTTGATTCCTTCCGTTTCTGCTCGCTCGGTTGCAAGGTAACATTAAAAGCAAATAATTCAAAGCGAAAGAAGAAAGGAAAAAGTTTTGGACTTTTCTTGCATTCGAAACAGTTTTGTTTGGTGTGCCAAACCAAGAGAACGAGGGGCATTTAATGAAGAAGTTTTTGCCAAAAGCACAACGTTTCAACAGCTGTCCATTGCTTCTTTTGATTGTTGCCAAAATGCACATGTATTTTGGAATATTTTTATGCAAGATTGTTCTTTCAATGTCGGAAATTTCACAAAAAGTATTTGGTTATATGTCTTGTTGCTTTGCCAATGAAGAGGGAGTTGAAACCCCTTTTACCCGATCAGTCCGCTTCGCTGAATTCAAGAATTCCATTTTGATCAGTGCTAGAAAGAGACACTCTTCGATACGTTCAAAGAGGAGATTTGGGTTTCTGGGTCAATGAACATTTTGTTCAAGAAAAGAACTTTCTCATTCAGCCGGTCAAATTTGTCGAAATCTTTCGTGTTTTTCTCTCTGGAACTACGACTGGTATGCTCAAAGCGATTAATTTTCTCTGTTCTTTCGTTTCAGATTGTGGGGACATCGAAGAACTTCGTGAAGAAGCCGATGAAGCTGAAGAAGCAACGGGCGATGGCCTCCGACGACTCCGAGGAGGACTCATACAGCAGCAACAGCAGCAGCCGCCGCCGCCACAAGAGCCCCTACCGCGGTGGGCACCACCACCACCACCACAAGGTCCACAGCTTCACGCCGTCGACGCCGCCGCCGACGGCCACCAACTACCGGATCGCCAAGCGCCGGAAGGGGATCCCGCACCGAGCCCCGACGGGCGGGTTCATCATCGAGTACTGATCGAAGCCCTCCAATCGCAACGCGTAATTACGGCCCGCTGCCACGAAGTCAACGCCACGCAAGTTTGAGGTCCTTGCGATTCCGTACCCGAGCTTCTCACCAAAGAGAGAGGCCGGTATGGGGAGTGGGGCCCTCTCTCTCTCTCTCTCTAGACTTTTCTTCTCTTTCCTCTTTTTCTTTTGTACATAGAAGCATAGATGGGGGTGAAAGATGCAATAAGCTAAGAAGTCAAGGACCACAAGGCGAAAAGAAGAAGGAAGTAATAATAATAGCAATAACAAGCGTATAGATGAAGTGAGCTTTAGGTTTTTAGAGTGAGGGCTTTTATACATATAGGTTTTGTAAGGGGGGCAAAATGTGAATATGGGGTTTTGTTGGGGTTCACTTCAGCTTTTAGTATTTCCAGGGAGAAGCAATAAGAAAAAAAAAAAAAAAAGATGTTAGTGCATGTAATATATATGTGGATTGGAAGTGAAGTTGAAAAAAAAGAAAAAAAAAAAGAAAGAAAGAAGGATTTACTAATTTTCGCGTTTTGGGTTTCCATTTTTAGAAGCTCTCTGTACTTTTTCGTTTCATTTTCATCGCTCTAATGGCGAGACGATACGAAATCGAGGAAAACGTCCGTTTTCTATTAAAGAAAAAAGGGGGAAATCGAGGTAAGTTCCTCAGCAGAAGATTCGTGAAGTTCGTGACTAGATAATGAATGCGTAAATCGTGTCGATATTGCTAGCTCATAGGTCGCGGTGGGAGGTGGGTCCACGGCGGCCGGCTTGAGGCAGCGTATTGCCGGATGCGGTCAAAGCCGGTGGTCGCTGTCGGGGGCGGGGCCGGGGGGCGACGTGTCGGGGAGCGGTTGGCCGGTGGAAATCTAAGTTTGTCCGGATTCGGGAGCAAACGTAATAACAAACACCAAACACCAGCCGCCCCTCGGGGCATCGTCCAAGGTGGGGAAGGTGGTGGTGGTGGGGGCCCGCCGGCGGAAGTGAGTGGAGCTGAACTCGGCCGTGGGGTCCGGTCTTGTCGTTCGGGGGGAATTCCCTCGTTCCGGGTGCGCGATCCGAGCTTCTCTTTTTGCCCGATCGTGTTACGATCCCGATGCACGTCGTCGGCCCACCCACTCCCCCTTATCGACGCGATCGTGGGACATGCCGTTCGGAAAAAAAGGGGTTTGCAAAGCCATCGACATTGTGGCCCCCACGAGCTGATCAGGACCAACAAAGGTGGAAGTTCGTGTTTCTCGTTGGTAAATCCAACCGGACCCGGCTCGATCCGATGTGAGTTCAGTCCACGCGAAGGACAAATTGTCGAAATTCTCGTGTTCGGAGCAAACGGGTCGGGTTCAGAGAATTGTCGAGATGGGAGGGGACGGGGGTCTCTCGCTTTCTCCTCCGTCTTCGATGGGTTAACTGGGGTTTTGACCGGTTCTCGGCACGGCGGTCCACTGACCGGCGGCCTTGATCGAAGAACGTGAGACGGCAGCACGTCCGTGCTTTCAGATTGAAGCGAAGAAAGCGGCGAAGGGAAAGGCTTTCCTTACGGGGGCGTCGGACGTTGGGATGATCCCATCGTCGTCCACGTTGCTGTCGATCTTTTTCCCACTCTTTTGTCTGTGCACCTTCTTCTTTTTCTCGCCGTCAAAAAGTATTTAAGGGGACAGCGCGATTTCCACCTTTTTGACCGAGCAGCGTTTGCCCCCTCCTTCTCCTTTTCTCACTCGACCGTCGCGTAAAAAAATTATTTACGTGGGGAAATCACCATGCAACACGAGATTCGCCATGCCTGGCCCTCCCGTACCACCTAAGCCCATAATTCTCTTTCCTTTGTTTTCACGTGCCAACTTTTGACCATATGAATGAAAGCACCCTCGGCAGCTTATATTATACGTCGGCCAAAAAAAAAGGAACTTAAATTATAAAAAAAATAATCGTGATAATGGTTTATAGCTTTTTCATGTCGTGTGAGCACTTTTACTCACGATAGGTGTACATTGGCTAGAGCATAGGTCCTATTCCTGCCGCAATAATTAAATGTAAAAACAAATTAATGATTGAATCATCCGTCCTGACTTGGCTCCGATCTTAACGTGCTTAATCGAGCCTCTTTTCCTCTGTTGAATATTGGAAGTCCGTATTTCAAGCTCCAAGATTTAACAGTGTAAAAAGTCAAAAATAGTAACTTTTCTTCGGGAACGAGCGGATTAATTCCTCATTATTTTAGAAAAAGGTAAAAAAGCAAGGAAAGGGTTGCTTTTCGCTTTGACAATGGAGACATGAAACTAAAGACTACGGAAATTGATGAGAGGAAGTTTGTTCCGTTGAAAAAACGGAGTACAGCGTGGTCAATTGGAAATCTTAATTAATCAATTACGGCATTATCTCCGATGCAGGGTCGTGTTTTTCTCAATATAAAATTAGAGGAAATTTTCCCAAATCTTTTTTTTTTTTTTTTTTTTTTTGTTAGTGCGCTATTGTCTATGCTTATATATATATTTAATCAAAATTATATGCGGGCGGACTTAAAAAAGTCAATAATTGAAAGAAATTTCCGTCAATTAAAGACTAAAGAGGGAGAGAGCCCTTCCGTCCGTGAGTCCTGGCCACCCCTTCTTCAGGCGAGGCAGCCACGTGCAACCCGGACGGGAAACCGAACGACCACCCACACGTGTGGAGGGGGGGAACACTGTTTTTACCGGTATTTCCGGTAGAGGGCATCTTGGGGCCGACGTCTGGAGAAAGCGACCGGACGAACACGTAGCCCCCCTCCTTTGTCCGCATCTACTTCAATCGGGACAGGGGAGGGAAAAGAGAGAGAACGGGCGACGGAGGAAAATAGTGGAAAAGGGACTGCCACGTGTGGGTGGAGATTCCGGGCATCGGGGGGGCCTCGGGAGCCGTACACCGCGTCACCACGTGCCGGTAGGCGGTGAAATCAATGTGCCACGTCGGGGGCGTTCCTTCGGGAGCAAGGAAGAAGAGTCCGCAGCTCCCTTTTGGCGATTGAGGCGTTGGGGACCGGTAAAGCCGGTGGTGCTCCCGAGGTAAAACTGCGGGGGCCGCCTGCCTCCCTGTGTGCGCATACGGGAGCTCGCTTCATATGAATCGTTAGATGAGGTCGGGTTTATTAAATTAGTAAGCCACTGCTCTTTCTTAATTGGTATGCACTTAATCTGATGACGAATACGGGATGTACCTCATGCTATATAACGTTTCGACACCCTGCCATGCTAACCTAAAGTCGCAATCCCTAGCTTCAAGAACGCAACATTATTCATATGATGATCACACGGTTGAAGTGGCGTGATGAATCATTAGGCTTTCTGACAATCATCGTGTTAACTCTTATATGGGTTTGAATTTCAAGACCTTGCAATTTACCTGCTAGGATCTCAGATGCTTACGCTTTGGGATCTCGTTGGTAGAAAGTACATAAATAGTAAAATGCATCTTAAATTTTTTTTTCACCAAAAATAGAAGTTGAACTTGCCGTGAATGGAGGAGTTGAGTGCCTATCAATCACTTGCTTTATCAAACCTATATGATTGAAATCAACGATGGCTCCAAGATACTCAATTATCAACAATTTTCAATACTTCAATTGTTCTTGTAATTCATAATTACAAAATTTTCAGAATAATACAATATTTCAAATCGAGTACGCTTGATAACCCTATCTGAGAATTCAAATGATAAGGCACAAGTAGTTTTCGAACTTCGTATGGATCGCCTTTTTTTTTGTTTTTTTGTGAATATTTAATGAAATAATGAAGATGTTTCTTGCTCTTCATGATGAAATGGCACGTTCCTCCCCCCTAACTTCCAGGATAAGGTAAGTGAGGAACCATTAAATGAGGACTATAGAGTATAAAGCCAAGACATCCACGACAGCGGGAGGAAGGAAAACGGACGAGCAGACAAGATGAATTATTTGGATCCGTCACATCGCGATGCCCAAAAACGACGGCGAATTTGCAGGTTGCTGGGCCCCCCCGGCCCTCGGCGTGTTAAAAACGACGCGACGAATTTGATGCGCCCCCCGCTTTTGTCCGGAAGCTAGAGAGTTGGGAACGTTCGAGTTTTTCTCGCGACGCGTTCTCATCGGTCCAAATTTGGTGCCGTCGCACATCCGACTGACTTGTCTCTAAGCAAAGGGAAGAAAAAAAAAGTATAGTCTAAAGAAAAAGGTCGAGAATAAGGGAAGTAGATAGATTCAAGAGAATCGAATATACATAAGTCACAACAATTATGTCGCAAAAAAGATGTTATTGATGTCGTATAAAAATTTATTGAATTTCAAAGATAAATAGGAGCTTGGCGATGATGTTTGCGAGGCTAATGAAGAGATCATTTTGCATTGAAATGCTTTTTCTTATTCGTTGCATCAAACGGCACTCGACAATGTAAATATCTTTTAGGCGTCATTCAATGTGAATTTCGTTCTTTTTTATGTTCGTTTATGAGCTGATAAATTGAGCTTAGGTTAAAAGTTGGCTAGTCAATGCTCGTGAAGTCGCATGATAACACTTTAAATTCTATCTTGGAGTGTACTGACATGGTTAATGACGATAAGAGATTAGCCACTCGTCAACCGATGCTTCAAAAGTCTTGGTCGATGTAGAAAAAGAATTGGACTAATTGTATTTTGCCATCCCATCATCATGGCATGTAGCAAACCCATACCAATAATCCCCACAGGGCATCTAGGGTTTCGCTATAAGTAGCAATTTGTCTCGATCGTAATGTACACGAGGGTTTCCAACATGGAATAGATGGCCCGACCATCACATCTATCGTTTACCAAGTCTTTTTAGGGTTTTATAATCGAGCAAGAAACTCTCAGTCCATCTGAACACGACGACGACCGCGACTCTCTCTCTCTCTCTCTCTCTCTCTCTCTCTCACGTATTCATCAGCATCCTCCTCGGCTCGAGCTGATTGGCCGATGATGTCGTGTCAGGTCACCAACATTTACCTAATCTACTATTACAATAATACAAGAGGCCCACACGACGTGTTCCAGCTTGAGGCTTTGAACGTGGGCATTAGATCATTCATGTTTTGACAATAATACACAGTGGAGAATACGTTGCACAAGAACTCTCGTGCTGCAAGACTTTGGCAGATAGCAAGCGAAAGCCTCTGAATCCTCTTGATCTAATGCGCTGGTTTGTTGCATTCTAATCGTACTATGATTGTCGATGCCTACCCCATTCGGCGTTCACTGATTAGGATCCACTGAATTGAAGGAACGGAACTAATCAACATGTGTATTCTCTCACGTGTTGATTTCTTGAATATCCGCGTTTCCTGCTTTGTTGTACGGGATGAATGATGACATTTCGATGTGGTCACATTACCTAATTGACTTGTGCATTATTATTATTCGATTCACGAGCACCGATTCAAAGTCAGATTTTCGCGCAGGAAAATAGAAGGAAAGTCCCCGATTGTAATGGGAGAAAAATAAGCCAAGCAAACTACTGCTACCCCACACGACAATTCCACCATCAGCCATCAGCCATCAACATCAACTAAGCATGAGATTAGGAGGCAATGTCCTGAGGATTAGGTTACCCAACTTGCTAAGTTCGGGATCAACAGCATCTCACGTTTCGGTCGTGCGTTGGGGCCCATGCGGAATCAATCAATCGATCCATCGATCGATCGATCAATCAAGTCAAAAAAGAAAAAGAAAAAAAAATTCAATTGAGGAAACTCAGATAAGAGCAAACTGCCCTTACCCCTCGAATATGCCGAAACCCTAAAGTAACTTTTTCCACTGCTCTTTCCTTTTCTTTTGTTTACATATAATACCAAAAGATGATGATGCAAGAACGCTTCCCCACCGATCTCACTGGTCGTCTCGGCGCGATCCGCACCACCCTCCTTTTCCTCCCCCCATTATAATAGCTCGAGGCTTATCGATGAATGATGATGATAACTCTCGAGCGCACAAGTTGGAGGGACCTGTCTATCAATGTGGACTTGACTCGCGTCATGATGTTCGTGGAAAGCTCCAAATGAGAGGAAAAGGAAAGGCCGAACTTCTGTGTTTGCTGCTTTCGCTACCTAATGCTTCTTGTTTTGTCGCATTGACCCAGGTTCGATTATTGCTGATAGTCCCATATGTTGTCTCCGTGCGACTGCCTGCCTACTCGAATTGTTCGGCGGACCTAACATGTGCGACTAGTCTAGTGTTTCCGAGGTCGGGTTCTGACGGAGGGCCTAACTACGGGGTGATTTTATTGCTTCTCGTCCCATGTTCGGGCCATGAATGAAGCCAACACCTTTTGATTTAGCTGAATGGAATATAAGTGATGTTGTAAGAGAATTTTACGTAGAATGTGACAAGTTTTGACGCTGCTGGTCTTGAAGCTAGCATTTGATATATGGGACGGAGAAGATGCCATGCCATGCCATGCCATGGAAACTCTAGGGAATCCCTAATTTCATTTGCTTTTCAAAATCAGGAAAAGTAGAAGGTGGGATGGACTATCGAGGGCAGGAGACTGTTCGCAAGCAATCGAGTGATTCGCCGACGCGATGCTTCTCATCCGGTCATGCATCCTAGTTTTGGAGGATGTGTAAATTCCTTGGAACGTCGGCATGGCACGTCGCATAATATAAGCATCGAATAATATGGTGATCCTTTAACCTAATTGTGAGCATTGGGCTGAACCTTGGGACAAAAACATGGTTCTTGGAGTTGCAATGGAGGCCCACGAACATTTGCGACTGCGATCCCCGAAGGACGACAGAGTTTATCTCTTTCAATGGGCTGGGCCGGCCTCAAGGCCTTAGAAAGCTACAACGCCATTGAAGATGATTGACCTCTTTCAATAAACTAAACTTGAACATTGATTTTGACTTCGATACAGCCGCATGCCAAAACCGAGAGAAAATATTCAGAGGCGGAGGGGGTGGGATGCGCAAAGAAGGAAACAGAGGACGTCTCGGTCGTTCTCTGTTTGTTCTCTTGCGATGCGAAGAGAGAGAGAAAAAAACCCAGAATTTTTTTTTTTTTTGACCATCCTTTCTTCTGCCAATGAGCTCGGAAGAGAGAGAGAAAAAAACCCAAAAAATTCAATTGAGTAGAGAAATTTTTTTGGGCGAGAGCATTATGCAATTATTGACCGTCCTTTCTTCTGCCAACGAGCTCAGCCGAGCTGAGCCCGTTGAGAGAACCTGCCCTTCCATTTTCCAGTGGTTTCCCCCCATAAGACACGTGTCAATATCTGAGTGGTAAATATGCACTACGTCAGCGGATAATGTGGCGCACACATACCATTGAATATTTTCTCCAAAACTGAACTTACTCCATTGCTCATCGATTTCTTCTGTCCCATCATTTAAAGCAGTACTATCTCGAGGGATGGAATCCAGCCATTGACAAAAGGTGCGAATAATGCCAAAGCTGATCGCGACCATTTAGTTACAACTCTCGTGCGCTAGTGATGCCTTTCTTGGAACATAAGTATGAAAAAGAGGATTTTGAAGATATAGAGCGATGCTGCACCCATCAAACTTTCACTAAGAAACACATGCATATCATTTAGCACTTTTGTGATCATCGAAAATGAATTAAAGAGCGAAGAAAAGGAAAAATTAACCTAAACACGTGTGGTTGTGTTGAATCGATGTTATATTATAGCACTTAGCTTGAAGAAAAAACAGATTATCATTCCTAAAACACAGTCTTCTGAATATACGATGTCGTATTGCGTCCTCGGCAGTCGGCGCCATTCGAGTGCACAAGGTTTTCCCGTCCTTTCGTGGTTTTTCCCCCCAATTATTCAAGTTTGAATCCATGCATCGTTATCGAGGTGGCATTTATGTGGCCGGGTACGATAATAGATGCGCTCGAAATTGTCAAAAAGTGATCAGCTTTCGGTGCATTCCGCAAATCTCGTGCAGCTCCTGACCTTCTCCATTCAAAGCTCGAGTTTCGAAGCTCTGGACCCTGTCCGCAAATGTGTCCAAGGGTTTTTTGTCAACTAGTCGAGTTAACTAAGAGGTAAATTAGAGTGCAAATTTTGGTCTAATATATCCTAAACTTTAAATTTCTTCAATTTGATCCATGAATTAAGAGCTTAATGTATAATATTATCTTTAAATTTTTAATTTATTCAATGTGATCCCTAAACTTATAATACACGTTTAATTTAGTCTCTAAATTATATAAAAATATTCAATGTTATTTTTCAAAGACTAAATTAAATATGTATAAAAAAATTGAGTGATCATGTTGAAATAATTAAAAATTCAATGACAACATTACATATTGAATCAAAATTCACATACCACACTAAATAAATATAACGTTCAATGATCATGTCATTATCCCTTAACTAAATGCAAGACACCTAAAAAAATAAAAAATAAAAGAATCACACATTTGAATAAAATTACCTACTTCTAAGGACATAATAAATACCCACAGGCCCCATTTAATAGTGTCCATTTCATGAGGTACAAATATTCATTCATTGTGAATCGACCAAAAAGTGAGATCTATAAAAGAAATATAATTTTTCCATATCACCTTGAAGATTGTTTGGTTATGTCTAATAAAACGAGAAGCATAGTGCGATTGCTTACGTGGCACTATATCACTTGAACACGTAGTGTCTCATCGATATATTATATCAAACACACTCTCTCGGGACCGTACTTTTTCTTCTTGAGAAATAACAACTTTTCGCATATTTCATACTCTATGATATAAAATTATATCTTGGACACTCGAAATTGTACCACGATTTTCCATGTCCAAGCCACGATTTTAGAACATATATGAACAAGAAAGTGGGACCTCACGTATTGAAAGCGATGATGAATGAGCAAGAAAAAAAGTCCACAAACTAAGAACCCTCCAATTCAATCCAAACCCTAAACCCATTTCCCACTTATCTCCACTCAGAAAACTCCAACATCATCACTCTCTCTCTCTCTCTCTTACGTACTAAGTGTAACCTTGCTTGTACCTGCGGAAGAGGTCCTCGGTCTTGGCGTTCCTGAAGGCACAGCACCCGATCAGGTAGACACAGATCAATGCCACGAGCGTTATGATCAAGACAATGTCGGCCCTCCTCCATTCTTTCTTCAGGTTCGCGAGCAGGCCGGCCTTGCACGAGTTGCAATTGTAGCAGAGCTGGTTCTGGTCGTTGCTCCAGTTCAGGCAGTCCATGTCGGCGGCATTGTTGATCGGGCTGATCCAGTACGTCGGGTTGATGAAGGTGTACCCGCACTGCGTCGGCGGCTTACAACATCCCGACTGTTTAATGAGAAAGAAAAAGGATAAAGATTTGAAAAGATGAAAGAACCCCCCCAAAAAGAGAAAAGACATTTGATGGTAAAGTCGAGGAATATTTGGAAAATAAGATGATAGCACATGGCTCGAGAACCTTTAACCCAGTTTCGCTTTACTTTTCTCTCTCGTTTTTGCTGTTCATCGTTCTTCGAGAAAACACCCCAGCCTAAGATGCTGGTTAAGCTCTAGAAATTTTTCAATCAAGAACGACCTGGCCCGTAAAACCCTGGGAAGAAAACCTTAATTGATGGCCATCACGATTCCCTCATCTCAACTCATGTATCAGCATCCAGAATGCCGGGAAGGAGACGGTCTTTGCACTGTGTACTTTGGAGTGAGAATGATGAAAAAGAGATGTTTTGGAAGGTCTGTACGCAAAGCGGGTTCTTCTTCTTTTGTTAGAAAGACGGTCACAACAAAGTCACGACCATTACGGCATTTTCTTACACGCCAACTCAAGGGGAAACATCAGTTTCGGAAGAACGACGAAGATTAATACATGGCTAAAAAATTACCTGCAACGGACTGATTCTGGCGTCGAAGAAATCCTGAGCCATCCTGTAGCTCTGGTTCAGCTCGGCACACATGCTGGTGGAGCTCAGGCAGCTCCTAATCTTGTCCCACTTGAACGAGCTCTTGACCCGCCTCCTCATCCACGCCGAGTAGTCGTTCAAATCGTACTCCAAGTAGGCCCGGCTCGGCTCCGGGTGGCCGTGGCCTCGCACCGTCACCATGTACACGAACACCGCCAGGCAACCGAGCAGCACTATCATGACCAGCATGGCCACGAGGTAGAATATCAGGAGCCACTGGATCCTCCAGATCCCTCCGATGAATCCGGTGAGCGCCACCACCAGGATCAGGACCCCGAGGATGATGACCGGCCATTGCAAGATCTTCACGCACGCGTTGTCGGCCTCCGTGGACAGCCAGATCCCCACCCCGATGACTGGGATCGACAGGAGGACGGCCACGAAGTTTATGGCCCCGATCACGTTGTTGCTTAGCGCCATAATTATTTCGTTCCGAGGAAACTATGCAAGCCAAGAATGTATCTAGGGGCTCAGGATTTAGGAAACCAAGGGAGATTTGTCATGGAGAATGATGAGGAGGAGAGTAAAAGGTACAGTGCAGTACAGTGTTTCTCAGAGATGTTGAAATGTGGATACAAGATCGAGCTTTTTTGCTGTCCGCCACGCTTGCTCTGGAGGTTTCGGTTCCCCTACCTTGGATGCAGGACAAAAGCCGAGAAAAGCAAAACCATGATCAAATGATAATGTTTTGTATATACGTGTTGATTGTCGGGTTGCTTCCATACGTCAAATCACTTTAGGAAGGACACCCTTTTGAAAAAGGAATACCGTGCATAGAGAGACGTGAAAAGATTTGAAAAAAAAAACTAAAGAGAAATACATACTAAAAGTTAGAATTAACTATATGAAGAAAGAGAACCTATGGCTTTATGCATCAAATCCAGGTTCAGTCCTTAATTGACAAGGAAACGGTATGATGGAGGAACACGGAAACGCGAAATTAACAGTGTAGAATCTGATTCTAATAGTTAGAAAATCCAATATAAAAGTCTTTAATTAATAGATTGATGGAGACTACATTTACATAAAGGTCATATAAATCCCATAATCAAGATTTGTGTGATATTTCAACAAGATAAAGAACGGAAAAAAAGAAAGGGCGAGGAATTGCTCTCCTTGAATCATAATATACCTTTTTTTTATGCACATTCTTGCTTGAATTCATTTTCAATAGAAGATATGCACAGTACATGGTGCTAGAGCTAGAACAATTCTAATAAAATCTAGGGTCTTAAAGAAAATGCGGATATTTAGCTTCCGCTTAGCTGATTTGGTCTCCAGATTGAAATATTAGCTCTTATACTCACTTGCCAGCATAAAAGCATTCTTTAGGAGGGTTGGTTGGGTAACTCAAACAAATTTATCAGTGGAATAAAGCTATTGCCATGAAGCTAACATGGATGTAACTCGTGAGAGCTGGCTCTCCATGGCTTGCTTGGATCAAAGCACATTGGTCGAAGCACAGAAGTTTCTGGGCAGATAACTTAGTCTGCTTCTTCCTCTTGTGTTGGGAGGAAATTCTTGATGTTGAGGGCTGACGTGAAGCCCCTGATTCAATGTGTTGCTGGTCATGGCAGAAACTTTGCCAGGTACAGGTTCTACCCGTGACAATGGATTTTGTAAGAAACCCTGCCTCCACATGTATGTCCTAAGGCAATGGTAGAGCACACTGATACGTAGGTGGGACAGGACGTGGTTTAATAGTTAAATTAAAATTTCTCTTCATGCGTAGATTGGACTTTGATCTAAGCATGTAAATGTATGATTGATAAGGCAAATAGGGAACTGGAAAATTTGAACTCATGACCTTCTAACTCTAATACATTTGTGATATCACCGCTAGCTATTCTAAGAACTTAAAATTATTAGATGATATTTAAATATTCTGATATAAAAAAATGGGAGAAAAAGCTAATGGAACTCGATGCTTTTAAAGAAATTTACAAATAAATGAAAAAAGGTTTCAGAGGATTGAATGAAACGAGGTAGTGCTGGAAAAGTACCATCAATATGTCACCAATGAATGTCATCTATGGAGGTTGTGGAATTCATACTTAAAGATAGAAAGATACTAAGATGGGCCGGTGCATTTTAATTGACGTGTTATCATTGGTTATCGTTTATAACATCAGTTGATGACATGAGTGACATTGTTGGCGTAGACACAATGGTCAGATGGCCCTTGTAGCATGTGTTGAAAGATAAATGTTGTCTAGATCAACGAGAAATTCGATACGTTGATGGAGAACCTTTGAAATCTTTAACAAAAGTTGCCAACTCTAGAGAGAATCAGATGCTGTGTATGAAGATCTCCAGCGTGATCCTCTGACTTGTGAGTTTTGGCACCATATTTTTTTGAAAAGTTGGTATTATACTACTTCTCTTGTTCTCTCACAATTTTCAGCTCCTCCCGCTTTTTTTCTTTTGATCTGCAAAGCTTATCCAGGGAAAAGAAAAAAGAGGAAAATATTGCAATGTCTCTTATGGGGTCATGACATATACTCACACTCAGCTGCAATTACAGCAGGCTTGGACAGCAACAATGAAAGCATTCATTACTTTCAATGAGTTCCCACCTTAGTCAACAAACCAGCATCCCCTGGGAAAGAAAAAAAGAAGCAATTGAATAGGGCAAAAAAGGAGAGATGGAAACCAAAAGAAAAAGAAGAGAGCACCAAAAGCAAAAGAAATGAGAGGAAGAGAATATTACCCCATCGGCAGCCCCACACCTTCCTCTTTCCTATGCTGTTCCAACTCAGCTGCTGCTTTTCAGCTTTGCCTCAATCCTCAAATCTCTATCTTTGTACCTGAGAAGTTGTCCATTAACACAAGTTTGACAGTTAGATCACTCCTTGCTCAGACTCAGAGCCAGTGGAATGACCCACGAGCCACGAGCCACGAGCCACAAGCTTTCCAATCCCCTTGCAATTCCAGGTATTCTTTGCTTCTGTCTGGTTAGTTGGCATAAACATCAAGAGAGAACTGTCTCAATTTAATAGCATCTTCTGAAACATTTCAGAGGTTTTTTCTCTAGCTTGTCCAAAAAGTGGAGGAGAATTTCCTAGAGCCTCCCGGTCACTCTACTTATGATCCAATTATGGAGTCTCCAGGATACCCCAAAACTTGGATTCCATACTTGACCACTAAAGATTGCTCACAAGGTCTCTGCAGCTTTTACTGTACACAGTGGTGCAATTTTCCTTTGCCTCCTCCACCAACTTTCCGATTTCCAGATGATGACAATTCAGGCCCAACTTTTTCCCCACTCGTCATAGCAATCATTGGAATTTTGGCCAGTGCTTTCCTCCTAGTGAGTTACTATACCCTAATCTCCAAGTGCTGGGGCGGCACCAACTCGAGAAGAAGTGAAATCTATGACCTGGATGCGCAACTCGAAGAAAACCGCCCCCCGTCGGTCCAAGAGCCCTGGCAGGTTGCGACCGGGGGAGTGGATGAGGCCCTGATCAAGTCGATCACGATGTGCAGGTACAAGAAGGACGATGGTGGGCTAATAGAAGGGACCTGCTCGGTGTGCCTCAGCGAGTTCCAGGAGGATGAGAGCATTAGGCTCTTGCCCAAGTGCACTCACGTTTTCCATGTGCCGTGCATCGACACATGGCTGAAGTCCCATTCAAACTGCCCGCTGTGCCGCTCCGACATCATTTCCATTGCTCCTAGCGCTTCGCCAGCTCTGACTCCTGCTCTTGCGACCGATGGGAGCTCGTTAGGATCTGAATCCTCCCCAGAGATCCACCGGGAAGAAAGTGAAGATGATAATTCACCAGCCGCACAAGATCCAGGCTCAGCCCACAAGACAGTGCACATAAGTAACAGTCCTGGAACCCCATCGCAGATTTTTAGCGATTTGGCAAACCCTGAACGCACACATACCGTAATTGAGGTAAGGGAAGGAAGCTCGCAGTCGCAGCATGTCAGGAGATCGTTTTCTATGGATCACTCGTGTCAAACCTGCGTTTCAGTTGCCGGCATATCGCTTCAGGTGAACGGCCAAGAGCAGCTAGTCATCGGAGTGGACGAGTGCACAGGAAATGCAGAACCAGGACCAGTGAAGCATTCGCTAGGGGAAGTACCAAAGGCAGATAATAAGAGAATGTCTTCGCAGTTGCACTGTGCATGTGCAGTGAGTCCGGCGACCCTGAAGAGATCACTATCGAGCGGGAGGATTTCCTTCCTCTCCCGGCACGGAAGGCCGAGGAATGCTACAATTCCTGTCTAAAATAAATGTAAGTGGGGACAAACGGCAGCTGAATTTTTCTCTTTTTTTTTTTTTTTTGTGGGGAGAGTGATTGCAGCATCAACAGTTTGGTGCGTAATTCCTTGTCTCCATCAGCGAGATGGTTATATATGCCTACAAAAGTATGAATGCCATGGCTGTCATGGCACTACACTGTCATGAGCATTGAGCTACGGTTGAATATAGTGAAGGAATCTAGCTGCCCATTGTAAGGTGGATCATTGCAAGAAATATGAACTCTTTCAGTAGAAAGGAGCATGCTTTATATGGAGAATTCACCTTCTAGGTCCAACATTAGCGTCACCACAAAGCATCTTCTGTCGAACGGGCTGAGCTTGAAATTATCCAGGCCCATCCATTGATCAATCGATGAAGAAAGTCCATAGAAAATAATGAAAAGATGGGGCCAACCCCATACTAATATAAATGGGCTTGCTCGGAGGAGCAAATGGACATGCTTTTCAAGTCTTCCCATTCCAACTTAGATTGAAATACAAAGTATAATCGCCATAAGTTCATATAGGGTTAAAGAAAAGTTAAAGCTTTCGAAAAACCAAATGTCGGAAAGACATCCTATTATGGTCGAATCCATGATTGAGAGCACCGAGCTCATTTTACATCAATTACCTTATGTACGTCATTCTTTCTTGTTCAACAGGCTTTTCAATAAGTTTCATTTCACTAAATAACACGATTGATATAATCAATCAAAACTTAAGAAATGTGCCATCATGGGTTTTATCGTTGCTGGAGTTCAGCGTAAGAAATTTCGCTCTTACAATCTTCAAATTCTATTGGTTTACTCTACTAGAATGAATCATAGCCATAATTTCTCTCCTAATACACGCACTCTTAAAGTCAGTGTACAGAGTTCCTTGATTAGACCCTTGTCCAGTAGCTCCAACCCATCAACGACATGCCAATGGTTACAGGACAAACCATGAATTATGATGGGACATTAAGTAGGAGTTGTGTGCTTTGGGGAATGTATATAGGCGGAATGTACTTGCATTGATTGTCTCGCCTCTCGCAAAAGATCCAACACCTTCTAGCTGTTACGTCCTTCATTAACTCCTTCGTGATTCCATGTTTAGTCACTCGTGAGCACGAATTCTTTTGTCCAATTCAGGCACTCTCTCTCTCTCTCTCTCTCTCTCTCTCTCTCTCTCTCTCTCTCTCGGATCGTGTGTCCTAGTGGCGCGCAAGAAGACACGAGCCTTAATGTCGGGGGGCATGTGGATTCCCTATCACGCGTGGAAACAAATCTGAAGACTGAACATGGTTTTCGAAACCCTCTGCATAAGGGAAAAGCATCGATCCCACTACATTAGAAAACCCCACATCCTTTCCATCGCCCCGATCTCACAAACCATTATCACTTTCTCCCGTGCAGCATGGACACGCATGTTCTCGCAACGAATCCATGTTCTTTTTTTTTAGGAAAACACTGTGAAGATGGCATCTTCTAAGCTCATGCACAGTGCACACTGCACAGCACGCTCCGTGAAACAAAGTACATTCCCTAGAATCGAGCCTGGATCTAGGAACTGACGCGAAACACTGTAATTCGACGGAGGAACAAAGAAAGAAAGACTGTAGATGAGTAGACATGAGTACTTGTAGCGTGCGTCTATACGGGAGATGCATGTCGAGAGACATTTAACCGGGGTGCGAAAGGGGGCATGTGAATTTCCATTTTGGCTCATCTGGCGACAGGATCTTGTGGGCAAAGTCCAGGGGCAACGGTGTTCACATCTTCGTTATCGCCACTGGCGATGAATCTTATCCTCCGCAGAGAAGCGACCAATTGGAAGGATGCCCTCCATTTTAAGGTCTAGCACAGGATTGTGTACTTGATAGTGGGAACAAAAGACATGCTTGTTCCTCTCGTCGACATTTGCACCTCGCGCCAGCGAAAGAGACAGGGAGGAGACTAAGTTGATGAATATATAAATAAATAAACAAATAAATAAATATATATATATATATATATATATATATATATATATATATATATATATATATATATATCTATATATGTTTGTATGCATGAATGATCGGGGAACAATCATGAAAGTAGCATAACTTCACTAATATATGAAGAGATTATGTTTGAAAAGTTAAATAACTAAACTTGGATATTAATTCAGGTGTACTTGTTCAATATAGGCATTTCTAAAATGTTTATAGGACGTCCGGCATAAGGCCTATATAGGAAAGGAATTTAATTAAAAGCCAATTGTTCAAGCACATTCTACGGACAAACTCACAGACATGATGCGGTCACCTATTTTATGTATCCTTTGTTTTGAGAAGGAATTACCAAAATACTCCTGAACTTATTGTAATTGTGCTAATTCAATTCTAAACTTTTTTTTTTCTTTTTGGCCAATTCAACCCCAAACCTTTTGCATTTATACCAATTGAGTCTATCTGCCTAATTTTAGTTTGCCGCCGTTGACATGGCACTGCCAGTGCTTGATGTGGCAATTTTAAAATAATTTGTCTTTTTGTCTTTTCTTTTCTTTAATTTTTTCCCCTTCCCCTTCCCCTTCTTTGATGAGGGTCGCTAGCCGACCCTCACTAGCATCGGGTGATGTGCTATGATGCCCTCACCAAAATTTGTCCAAGTGACGACGTTGTAGCCCTTGCCCAATGCTAGTGAGGGTTGGGATGCCTTCGCCCAACTTAATGAGGGCATCCCAGGCCTCGCCTGTGGCCAATGAGGGTCAGTTGGCAACTCTCGCCAACTGTCGACCCTCGTCAGCCTAAAGGGGATGGGGAAGGGGAAGAGGAAAGGGGAAAAAATCAAAGAAAAAAGTTATAAACAAATTCAAATATCATTTTAAAATTGTCACGTTAGTACTGGCAATGCTACATTAATGCCACTTGGTAAAATTGGCTGAATTGACTCAATTGGCACAAATTCAAAAGGTTTAGGATTGAATTGGAAAAAACAAATTAGGACTAAATTGACATAATTACAATAGGTTTAGGATTTTTTTTTTGTAATTCTTACTTTTTTTGAATATGTATGATTTATGAAATATGACATTATAGTAAAAAAAAGTAAAATAAACAATGACTAAATTGGAGAAAAAGAAATAGAAAACTTCATTGAAAACAATTGAACTCGTATAGGTTGACCTTGATCCAACACTAGAAAACGAAGATCTCCATCCAAAATCTCCATTTCGTAATCCGCAAAAACTAGTCAACCAAAGTTATAAGCTGTCTAATAAAATTTTGAAATTACTATAAAAAAATAAAATAAGAGTAAGTAACTTTCATGAAGTAGAGAACTCCATAAACTCATAAAAGAAATAATGCTAAGTTGACAATAGATTAGCCTTGTTAAAATTGCCTATATTGGCTAGAATTCCTTGAGAAGTTTCCATTTTTGTTTTTTTTTTTTTTTTTTTTTATATAGATTACTTAGATCACATAGACTTTTGCTAGTGTTCCTCTTTTGGCACAATAGAGCACATGGCCCACCTAGAAACTAGGAACTAGATCGGTCCCCTTTGGAACTAGATTCAATTGGACCACTAGTTCGATCTGATTCCTAGGTGTGCCAATGGAATCGATGGCATGGTCAGTTTTTTTTTTTTATTATATTCGTCATTAATGTTCAAGAAAAAATTGAAGATGTTTTTAATAATCAGGGTATTTCTACAATTAGTGAGTTACATGTAACATTGTAGGTTGCATTGAGATTTTTTCAATTGTGGCAAAATTTGGTTGGAATGAGTAGCTACTGTTATGTTTTGATTTGTTCTTGTCATTTTACTCAAGTGCATGAGTGAAATGGGAGTTGTAACTCGTGTGTGTTTGCATGCGCGAGTGAAGTTTGTAAATGGAAAAAAGATTAAGTTTTTTTTTTAACAGATTTTTAAGAAAAAAATTTTTTTTTTTTTAAAATTGATCTAGTCCGAATGGTCTAGGTGGACGGTTCTACACTTGGAACTAGACGGAAATTCACCGATTTCAAATTTATGAAACCAAAAACCAGACCGGTGTCCGCGGGAACCACTCAGAACTGGCGGATCCCATTAGGGTGGTTCTTTTGCTCATCCCTAACATCAATTGCCATCACCACATATCATATATTGTACTAATAAGCTTATGAAATGTAAAGTGCCATGAACATTATTCGGTCCCATAAGATGTGACATGCTTCTTCCAGTTGATCACTTCATACGTAAAGCCAGCTTGGGTCTAATTTGTCTGAGATATAGGTTGTCAAAATGGTGGGCGGTCCAGACAGATGCGATTGAGATAGGCTAGCGGATAATGACGCTTAGTACTTTGTCCGGCGGTGCAAACAACTCATTTTTCTGTAGTGAACAAACTGTGACTCCTTATTCATGAGGCATTGGAGGAAAAACTAACTTTCGTACTGTGAAATTTGTCTAATTTTCTTCATACAATGCGGCTACCACGTCGACTCTGAGTTCAGATTAAAGTTAGGATAAAAGTCATGCTTTAGAAGTGAATCTTGATATCGATGTTGATATAGATCAAATTTATAGATATAGATGGGCCTTCGAGAGCGGTCGAACCAATCCAACGTTCTGAAAGATTCTAGTTCACTCGAATGAATCATTTAGTCTATTGGGATTAGTTTAGGCGATGTTCCCCTTTCATTGCTGTCCATCCAAGAGTTGCTTCTCGAGCAGGGACAGTGCTTAAATGCAGTCAGAAAGAAGAAAAAGTGAAGAGATTATATTTTCAGATGGAATAGTGTGTGATGTCTACTATTGATTTACACCCCCTACCATTGCCTGGACATGAACATTTGTGGAAACTTAGCAATTCAGTCCAGCCAATGCACAGTACTTTAATCAGGTGCTCTAAGCTCTCTCTCTCTCTCTCTCTCTCTCTCTCTGTGTAGCATTGCTAGAACTGAGGAATTGCAGATCCCATTTTGACAGTCCAAGCTCTTTCATAATTTCTGCTTTCTTGTTCTTTCCTTTTCTTTTTCTGGTGATTGCCCAAATAAAATGGTGCCCAAGGAAACTAAACAAATAAAAGAACCCATTAACATATTTAGTTACATACAGATAAACAGAGAGAAATTCTAACTGCAAGAGCCAAAAACCCCATAAAAAGGAGAGAGGAAAAGAGAAGAGGGGTGGGATACTGGTTATTTCAGCTGGATCCAAAGGGCAATCTAGGCAGCCCCATGTAAAAATATCAACAAATTTCACTGCCTTCCTCAATTATTCTGAGCATGTGATGGACAGCTCTTGCTATGTCATCTACTGAGGTGAGCTGGCACCCTTCTTCAACCTGTGTGTTCAAAGCACCAAAACACCCTCGTAAATCCAAGCCCTGTTGTTATAATCCCAAAAAAATCCGAACTTTTTCCCAAAACCATAAGCACAGACATCTGTTTCCAAACATGGAACACAAACCATAATCATGTAAAGAACCTGCACTTTTTCCCTGCTCATTCTCTCTCCTTCTTGTGTCAATTAATACTAGACCACATTTCATAATGTCTGCCACAGCTCCTTGGGCCCCCCCAAATATTAAACAATGTCTGCTACAACATATGATTCTATAGTTCTCATAATGAATGCCATTGAATTCTTGGTGACATCCTTGGGACTCAATCTGTCTAATAATGCAACCCGAATCAAGAATAGAGAAAGCATTGACCCAGTTGAGATGAGAGCAAAAAAATATCTGTAGGACATAGCAAGGACCGATATAGGACATACAACATACCTTGGCACTGATTGAGTAGAGTACCAGAGGGTCCAAAGTGGTCACATTCAGGTGGAGGATGCTGAGGTGGAGGGTGTGAAATCCTGCAATCAACCTTGAGAGCTGTCGAGTGTTCCTCCTCGAGAGGATCCTGAGGCTCGCATGGGTCTCGATGAGGGTGACCTCGATGTCGGCGATGGCCGCTCCGGTGGTAGAAGTGGAGGAGGCTGTGTACTTGCTGGGCGCTTGAGACCATGTGTATTGAGGGTACATGAAGAACTGTGAAAACGGGGGTTGCAGGATTTTAGAAGGATCATCGTTGTTGGTGTCGTTGGTTGTGTCCGCTTCTTCACTGGCGATGTCTTGTCCTGCTTTGTACTGTGAATGCTGGAGCTTTTGGGCTTCGAGGGACTGCAGGAGATGCTCTAACTCCTTGACGAACTCGATGGCTCCACCAACTATGGAGGCTTGGTCACCCTTCACACAGGAATTTTGAGCATCCCCATGTTAGATTGGAGACAATGAAAAAAATAGCTGAGTTAGGAGTTAAATTGCAGCTCAAACGGTGCCGCTCTAAGGCATGAATTCTTTAAACCGAGTTTCGAAAGATTAGATATGGAATTAACAACGACATATTTGGAAGAGGAGAAGCATGCATGTTGTGTTTCCCAATATTTTCAGATGAAACCCACATCAACCTGTTGTTTCCCCTTCACATGATAGAAGGAACATTGGAAGAACTGATGATAGAATTTGAGGGTCAAGTTGAAGATGAACTGTTTTATCAGAACAATGCAGCATTGAGATACATACTCACCACCCGCTACGAATTTCAAGAACCCCAATTTCTTTGGTGAGGGCTAAGGAAGACACTTTCTTTTTTCCTCTCCATATTATTGGGGGAATGCAGTTTTCAATAAGCAAGAAGGCATGTTAATTTAGTGGCCACCCCCCCTCAGAAAATTCTGCATGTAGTCTATTAAATGTGAAAGGCTGCTATCTCTCTCCACATATAATGAAAAAGATGAAGAGAGAATGAGAATGAGAATTTCACAAAGCCATGTCAGTTCGGTGCACTTAATGAACTCAATGAATGAATGAGAGAGAGAGAGAGAGAGAGAGAGAGAGAGAGGGGAAGGAGAACAAACCCTTTGGACATAGGACTCGGGCATCAAGGACCTGAGGACGGCCAAGTGCTCGTTCATCTGCTTCCGGCGATTCCTCTCGACGGCAATGTGGGTCATCCGCTGCGTCTCCGCCTCCTCCTTGTTCTTGCACACCCTCGGCCTCCTCTTCCGCTTCTTCCTCCCCTGCGCCGCCGCCGCCCCCATGCCGGCCGCCCTCTTCTCGCCGGACCTCGCTCTCCGGCCCTGCGGAGGAGGCGCCGGCGGCGACGGCTGCGGCGTGGGAGAGCCGCTGATGGAGTTGGCCTGCAGGGAGCAAGAACCGGCTGCAGCAGAAGCAGCAGAAGCAGCAGCAGCGGCTTCTTCTTGATGCGGTGGCTGGATGAGGTGGTAGTGGTGGCTGTCGAGGAAGGTGGTTTCGGAGGAGTCGTGGGAGCTGTAGGGGGTGACGGAGATGGTGTCGTAGATGATGAAGTTGAGGAGGTCGCTGGCCGAGAGAGCATCCAGCGCCATCTTTGCCTTTTATTTTTCCCTGTCTGAGCAGTAGCTTCGAGCTCGGAGCTTGGAGCTTTGCGTGTGCTGCTTCTTTTTTTGCTCGGGATAAAATGAGGGAAGAGGACTATGGAAGACCACCGCTTTTTAGCTTAGGGCTTAGGGCTATGCTATAGAACAGACCAGCGCTTTTATACATAGCCCTAAGGAAAAAATACTAAGGACACGTAGTCCTCCTTTTCCTTTTGAAAGAGAGGGGGAAGTTGCCGAAGAAAATATCATAAGAAAGTACATGCCCTAGACTCTATCTTTTCATTGTTACGTCTTAGACCTATGAAAAACCTATGTCGAATTATCATATGGGGTCAACCCGAGTTCCGAAATTAATCATGTGGTAACCATTACGAAGAATACGTGAAGCGATTGAGATCATACCCAAGAACCACGACACGACACGACGTACTAATTTGTCTACGACGCTACTACGGGGTCATCCTTGTTTCTTTTCTCTTTCATTATACGAGTCCGTCCGTTGTGGAACGGAAGGGTGAACTTTTCTTTCACCTTTTATGTATGATCACGCAGTAACTTAGGACGGGACTCGTTTAGAACGAAAGAATCCAGCTCGGGGAAGGACACAAAGGAAAAAATGAAGATGGAAATGGTAAAATGAAGAGAGCAGAGAAACGGGAAAGGGCGCACGTGAGAGGAGCAGTGAAAAGGCGTCGTGCTCTTTTTTTCTGCTTCCAAAAGGCGAAGGGAAGAAAAAAGATATTGAAAAAACAAAAGCCGAGAAAGAGAAAGATCAGAGATAGGGAGAGAGAGAGAGGGAGGTCCTTGTTTTGGTTCCCTTCCCGATTTCACAGACAAGCTGCCAATTCTGCGACACTTTCTGCAACGTAGAGAGAGAGAGAGAGAGAGAGGGGGGGGGGCCCAAATCTATCAATGGACAAGAACATTGGATGCAAACAACACGAAGGCCAGGCTATATTTATTTGCAAAAAGCAACTCCCCCTCCTCTCACAATTCAAAACCCTCCTTCCTCTCTTCGGTTGGGTTTTGCCTAGGCTCAGGGAAGATAATGATGAAGAGAAACGAGCCCACCTTCTCATGCCCTAACGTTCTCTCTTATGCCCGCGGTGAAAATGCACGCATTGGCATTATGCACGAAACGACCACTGCACGTTCCGGGGTTAAGAAAGTCGTCTGCTGCGTGCGCATATATCATGGGGTTTTTGAATAATTTCTTTTTTGCTGAGGCTGCTGGGCTGAGCCATGCATGATGCTTTTGTTTTGGGGAAATGAACAGTGGAGATGCAGGGTACGGCGGGGCAAAAGAACCAGAAAAACGATTCGCAAAGTTTTGTCTGGCTACATAGAATCAACAGGTGGGAGCAAATAGTACTAAGTAAAGTACTAAAATGAATTCATTGCCTTCAGCATTTTCATGATGGACATCATCTGAGAACCAAAGCACAGAGAGAGAGAGAGAGGGGTCGTGTGTGGCCACTCTGTTTGGGAGTGGGAAGGTAATATAAGCACTGAAATTTATAGCCACCGTGGCCTGTGGTGGGTAGATTAGAAATGTTCCTGAAACCCTAAAATTGGGTAATCCTAGGATCCTTGGAGGTTTCAGGGTTCCTCACCTGGAAGCAAAGCAAGTATCCTATGGTACCAACTAACGGCCACCCACCTGTCTAGCGGATATATCGTTGGTGGACTAACAGAACTACGTTGCTTATTTTAATGTGCCTGGTGTCCACACGCCTCAATCCCTTTAAGTATTTTACGTCTAGGAAAGCAAACATTCTCACAAAATCCAGACGAAGCAGTTTAAGGATTTACTTAGGTCCTAGCATGGAAGGTAATATAAGCACTGAAATTTATAGCCCACGGTGGCCTCTGGTGGGTAGATAAGAGATGTGCCAAAAAAGATCATCTTTCGAAGTTCTTGGGGGACTCTCTCTCTCTCTCTCTGTAGTCCCTCCTCTAATCATCCCCTTGGGGTTCGTCTGATTTTGCTCCCCGCTCTTTGGAATCTCTTGCCGCCGAGATTCTTGCCTTGTATTATGTTGATAAGCACACTGTGGATCCTGACAATCCAGTTGAATTCAAACCATTTGGATATGCTCTGGTGCGTTTGTTTGATGACGAATTGGCGCGAGTCTCGCTGCACCTTGAAAGCTACGACTGTGGTTTTTCGATATGTTTCGACCCTTTCCAGTGACGTTACTAATGCTTTATTTTGCTCTGGGAATGGATACGAATGACTACTAATTGGAAAGCGACATCGTAGCCTTTAGTGCCCTCGGTGGAAGGTTGGCCTGTTTCTCCGACCATACCCCCCTCCTCCTTCTCACTATTATAATATCCAGAGCGCATTCATTTAACCTTAATTTTGTAGCATGATTGCCTTTCATCTATCTATCTCTCGCGAGAAGGACATGCATTTACCTGGAGTGCTGCAGTTAGTATAATCCAAGCAGAATAATCCGCAGCAAAAGACAGAATATACTAAGGAAAAAAACAACCCACGATACGAAAGGATGAGAATAACATATCGTCTGTATTCGAGTATGGCCCATCGACAATGATATTGCAATCAGAAAAAACAGTCATCCGGGTATCCAATGATCTATCAAATTTCAAGGTACGGGTAGACAATGGTCACATTAATAACATGACAGTATAGGGGATTTGAAAATTCTCAAATAATTAAGAAAGGTACGCACAGATGTGCCAAAACATTTGGGGCATAACTTGTGGCGAAGTATTAGAAAGCGGTCACCCGTATTTTTCATCAACGGTGTGGCTAGAATTCTCTTATACGACAGATTCACTAGAGATGTAAAATGCTCATCTCCCTTCGTGTTCCGTGTTTAGAACTTTAGAACAAATACTAGGTCGACCCACGTATATTGATGTCCCCAAAAGTAAAGCTGGATACGTAAAGAGGTTTCCTTAAACTCGCATTACCCCGTTATTGCAAACATCCCATTTGTGCCATTCAAAGCATCAATAGCCTCCTCACAGGTTCGCGCCCTGGCTTTTCGTGAAGCGACATAGGCCACGAACGTCTCGGTTCCACACAAGTCACAAATCGGGGCAGATTCAAAGTTTTGCACCACACCTTTTTCATCCTCATTTATCTATCCTTTTAGGGACGTTGTTTTGCTCCTTACTTTCAGCAGATAGATAGATAGGACCGGATAGAGAGAAGATAAGACTCGCAAGGTTCCATGTGCACTAGAGAAAAAGAAATACGGCTTCGTTTGTCTCCGCATCAGAAGATTCAGAACCACATAGGCAGAGTCAACGATGATGTCCGTACGCTCAGGGAGAGAGAGAGAGATGCAGGCTACGGAACGTTGGGGACTTGTAGCTCCCTTTTTCCCCTATATTATTGTTGTTCAATTATTTATTTTTATTATTATTGATTACTGTGAGAGGGAGGAGACGACTTGATGAAATGTGCGCGCGCGTTTGGCTGGTGGGGGTGGTGGTGGTCGACCTCCGTTTGGGCAATTATGGTCCAACCTTGTCAGAGACTTGCAGGCAAAATCCATGTGGCCACCAAAGCTTCTGACCTTCAGACCGAGCAAAAACTACTTTTTTACCAACAGCAATCATTCACTGCTCCCCCACCCCTTCCAGTTTTCAAACCCCCCTCATTTATCCTCCACACTCCATCATCATACGATAATCCGTAATTTCATTCCGGTTCGTAGAAAGGGCACTGATCGAATTTCCCAAAAGAGCCTGCTATCTGGGCAAGGGAAGGTCCCCTTCTTCTCGCCAAAAGCAACAGCACAAGGGGGAGGTGAGAGATGGACCAGAATCTATGCATGTAGACGACAGAAAAACCAACCCAGAGGACATGTCCATGACCTAGAAATATGAGTTATTAGTGTTGTCTTTTATATAAGAGACCGAGCAGAGGGACTGGACATCGGGGCGAGGGCAACTAGCAAGCTCTAGTTTAGCATGCATCTGCATGTGCTCATACATGTGTGCAGCAGCGATGCGTGTCCGTCACATACCTGCCGTCTCGCCTCGGGACCATGGCCTCAAAAAGGATTGCTCACCTCTGCGATTTGGTTTCTTTTTGTTTACCCCCTTCTCATCTCGATCGGTGTGAAGAGAACAATCTATTCTGCAATTCCTTAATAATACGTCACAAGAATTTGATTAGTTAAGTTCCTCACACAAGACATATTAGATTAATAATTGATATACAGGCCAAAGTTACTAGCAGTGGAACTTTCCCAATGCAATGGTGCCAAGTGCACGAAGGTTGAGACTTTAACACGGTATATAGTCACCGGCATGACGTATAAATAGAGAGGATCAAAGTAAAATTCCCTACCAAAACTTTAGCCTAATGCCGTAAAATTCTAGAGTCCCGGTGATCACAGACAACACATAGGCATAAAGCAATAAGATGGCTAGGGATGTGAGTGGTGACGCAAACAAAGTCTCGAAAAACAAGTTAACCACACCCGTTAGCACATTTGCCTGCATATAAGCAGAAATTAACATTAGTTGATATCTAGATTTCAGTAAACATAGTTCCGCATAATAAAGCACGTTGCTGTACCAGGAGGAAGGAACCCAGTAAATTCCGGTTGAATGCATCCTCAAGAATTGAACTTTTGCTCCCACCAACATAATCAGAGAGCATGAGTATGGCTAATACCTATAAAACAAGCCATAGTCTCAACCTCAAGAGTCTGCAAATTACCATAAGGGGATAGCATTGTGTGTTCGCACAAGATAATTACCCATTAAAAGTAAAAAAAAATGTCTAACTAGAGCTTCATTATTGTTCTGAGCAATTCCACATGCATCTCTCAGAAGTCAACATCAAATAGCGCATATTCACCACTAGCACTTTTGACTGTCGATATCCGTCAACCAACAGCTTGAGGATTTAAGATCAGGGACTTGTTTGTTTCCACTTAAACATAAGCAAAACCTGCTTGTTGCTTTTTCACCAAAATTAAAATATCATTCAATTTCAAAAATTATGAAAAGACTGAAAAGGTCAAAGTGTGTGCATAACAAGATTTAGATTAACCCAAAAGTGAAAAGGATGCGCAAGTATTTCCCATTATCGCAGCATGTGACACATTATTCAGCATGAGATGACTCATGGATGAGTGAAATCTTAACATACGTATTAATAGCTTATATTGATTAACTATCCCAGAATCTTAAAATAAAATAAAAAAGAAAAAGGCCATGATACTGCTCTACCATGCAGAAAACAATCGTGCAGAATGACATATTTTCAACATGCTTCTAAACTTTCAGGCTTCACTATAATAGAGCGAAATAGTAGTGACCTGGAAGTTTTGTGCCAACACAAGAGTAACATAAGCCAGGTTGCACTGCAAAAAAGAGATCAATCCTTTCTTAAAGCTTAGGTAGAGGACTTCCTTGAGTAAAGATTGATGCAAGCAAAGAAATCTCACCATTCTACGTGAAACACGTTCAACATGCCTGTCCAGAATTATTGTCAATAACCTGCCACATGCATTGAGAGAAAAGGGTTAGTCCATATTCGGTCCATTAAACACATTGCAAGTGACAAAAAGGTGAAAGGCTCTAAGAGGACACAAAAGGAAAAAAAGATAACAAGCTCATACCAGAAGAGAAGAGCAATAATCCATACCCTTCTTCTTGCCCACTCTTTGCCTCTCTTTGTAGCAGAGGTCTCGCCTCCAAAGAAGAGATAATTGCCTAACTGAACACCAACAAGGTACATGCCCCAATATCCTGAAATATGCCATCAGCTTACTAAACATAAGCCAATTGAGGGTGAAGAATTGTTTATGAAGAAACTAAAACATACACTGCCAAGATATTGAATATTTTTCAAAATTAAATCCACAGTTTAGTGTTGCCAGGGGAGCATGGCTCCCGAATTAACTAGCATATAGAAGAAGTTAAATACAATGCACTCCAAGTAACCATAGCTTCCTCAGAATTTTCATACTGAAAATAAAACTCTGAAATTTATACGTGAAGAAAGGAACTAAGCCATTGGACAGACTACATAGGTAGACATGCAGTAAAGTCGTACTTTGCAACATTTAAAAAGACTGTACACCCAAAAAATACAAACTGGGCTCATGTATATAACACATGGACATCTCACCACCCACCCCCCCTCTCCCTCTTTCGATTTCACAGTTCACCTCCACCTTAAAATGCAATCCACATAATTCTGGTTAATATGCCACTCCAGACCCTAGCCAACCAAAAGTACACTTCATAACAGAAAGAAGCAATTAGCTAATACCAGGAAGGCCTTACCAAAAATGCTGAATATTCCTTCCTTATTCTGACTAATGATGCTGGAACCTCTTTCACTGGAAATTAGGTAAGAGTTTAACCCCTGCATGAGGCAACTTTGATAGCCTGAGGAATTAAGAAGTCAATTTACCTGACGATGCTAAGAAAAGTACTGAAGATACTAGATCACGCAAAAACATTTCATAAGGATTAAAAGAGTACCTATCAAAATTGAGAAACCTAGTATCCCGCAATTCTTGGGGGAAATGTTTATTAAAGAGGTTAGCAATGAGACAGCAGCAAGGGTGAAGAAAAAATTCCAGTGCACTCCGTACTCCCCAACATGAACCTAGAACATGGAGGGACAAGACTGACATATGTAAGATAGTAAGAAGCGACCAGAAATGCTTACAAGACACAAAATAAAGGAGATAAGTCTATGTTGGAGACGAGCGGTAGACTGCATGTCACAATATTATTCTCTTTCAATAGATATGAAGCTTAAATCACGGACAAACTGTAGTAATTCATCGGAGATTCTCAAACAGAAATGCAAAGGTGTCTAAGAGGAGTAACCCTCCAAAGTTACCAGGGGAGAATATAATGCTGCATATGGCATACTGACAAGACCATTCTGCTATGACTGTTGTCTAGTTTAAAAAAGCAAACAAGAAGCAGAGAAAGTGTGAAAGGATCTCTGAGTTCTGTTTCTTTATAAGCTTATGCCATAATTCTTTGATAAAAAGGAGACCATCCAAAGCTGATAGTAATAGCCACCTACTCGAGAATCCTGGGTAGAAGAGTTCCCATGACTTACCCAGATGGAACTGGTGTAAATAGTTCTATGCATACCTCTTCAGCTTAATATAGACCTACAGACTTTGAAAAGATGCTTACCCATCAAGAATAGTACTACCCTAAGTTCAGTCCCTCTACATTCATGTACAGGTCTACTTATAGAGCACCCTTGAGGATGATAATTAACTCTATCTCATATGCATTTGAAACAACACAAATGCTGTAGCTACAAGCAATCTAAGGAAGATATTCCACCTGATAATCTACACCAGCTGTAGAAACAAGCCGTCCAAATCCTAAAGCAATTAGAGGACTGGTATTTCTTAGTGCTGTCATCAGATTCCTGACAAAAATAGAGGAAGAAATGAAAAACTAAAACCATCAAAATGACTTATAATAGTGGATGTGTTCATTATTGATAGGTTGAATACTTTCAACTTTTTCCACCTAATGTCACAATCTTTCAATCTTGTGTATCGAACTAATTTAAGGATGTAGAGACTAATGAATCGGAAAGGGGAAAAACACTCACACAGATGAAATATTTCGAGCTTGTCTTGACACCAAAGCATTTGCCACCACAAATGAGCCAACACCAAGATCCATCTGGAGAAGATGAAAACAGACAAATATGTCAAATAGGCCAGTTCAAGCTACTTGTCATTGTCTCTTTTTTCTTTTTTTCTTTTTTATTGAGTTAGCTCAAGCTACTTTTTAAGATGGTTCCATGCCAGCTTTACAACTTAAGAATAGCTTAATTTTTGAAACAATTGACTTCTACCCACAAAAGTAGCACCACAGCTCTACGATATTAGAGGAACTCAGCCATCTTACCAATCCAGTGCCAAAAGTTTCAGTTTTAGCGTATCTCCTCGGGAATATTCTGAAGTCAACAGCCAAGATACACAAACAAGTCACAATCATCTGCAGCAATCGACCTCATGGGGAAAAAACTATGTCATAAGGAAATGGATAAGCTGCTAAATAAGATGTACTAACATGAAAGAAAAGCATCCAACTTGAATACCATGCAAACCCTGTACAATGAAATATCTGTCCTCAAAGAATCAGGTGCCACTCTTGAAGGAAGAGACGAATAAAATCTGCATGAAACTATCAATACTTGGGTCAGCAACAAAATGGAAGCCATCTCTCAAGCCAGCTGTGCAGGAAAGCATCCTGTCCTATATTGTTCAGAAAATTGAAATAAGAACATGCAGTCTTGAGAGTACACACATGCATTTAGGCACAGACATGCAGCTTATATATTTTGTACAAAACTCTGATATTTCAGCACATAAGATACTGATCCAAAAGCAGTATTTAAAGAGTGGACCTTTTGATTGCTGCAGATAGAACCAGAGAAAATGTTAACAAAATTGTTGACAAGTACGTCCAGTCTGATAGAACCTGAGACATGTGAACTTGTTCGTGATTAGGAGCAGACTAGAGGCTGTAAAATAGGTAAAATAATAGCAGGAAAGATCAGGATTAGCCTATGCGATGGCTAAAGTGTAGCAACCTAATGCAGGAAATATCTCTCTTCATTCAAGCTAAAATGGTACACTGGAATTTGCTAAAATTGAAAGCAGTTGTCTCCTAGAACAGATATTAAGCAACCTCACAGTTCAGTGGCATGAAATATCAACAGCATTACTTAAATCATGTTCCTTTTTGCTCTTTTTATCAGCATCCATAGAAAATTTTGTTGTAGAAACCACAAATATTGGAGAACAGCAAATCTAAAACAACTTAAGCAAATAAATACTGCTCCGAAGGTACATTATTTTAGGAAAGTCACGAATAAAAGGTCTAGGAATTGTCGATTTCTAAGCATAAAAGGAAGATGTCAAAACTTGTCAGATAAAAACATTACGGGGTTACTGAGTTTATGAAAATTATGAACATCAAATCCTGCTCACAATGAAGACCCGATAAATAGTAGAAACCCTCCAGTACACAAACTGAGTTGCTATTCTAAGAAACTTACAGTGAAAGATAACAGCATGGGGACAATAATACATAGGTAATCCATTGTCAATGTTGCCACGTAAGCCCTCCAGCTCTTAGGAGAAACTAATGAGTCATGGTCGTTCTTTGACGAAGCATCCTTGTGACTGAGATCTGTCGAAATAGATTACTATCAGAATTCCACTCTCAGCTACAGCCTACAGGCATGCTACATGCGAAAAAAAGAAAAAGAAAAAAAAAGCCCCTTTTGAGAGGCTATTCCATACAACCTAAGAGATCTTCTCTAGGGCTGCAGGCTCACGGCAAGATCCGAAGGTATACAGCACTTCCGTGCTCTTGCAATAAGAGGTTGAAACTCTACCTTTTTAAATTGGCAGCAAGTTTGGTTTATTTTTATACGCAAAATATATTTGGAATGAGCAGATTAAGCCTCTGTTCTAATATATTGAATTAAGCCTTGGAACCATACACAGGGATCAAATTTAACCTAATCATTTGGTCTGACGTTATACAGGCTGGAGTTTGGAATTCAATTATAGTTACAAACATTTCACAAACTCAGCCACACCAGAATGCAGACTCGAGCTTCCACATTCGCTTTACCACGAAATTAGAACATTAGTCATGTAAATGCTACTATTATCACCGATGCAAACGCCACTGCCACGACATCTATCTGCCGCCACCAACACCACCAACGTCAAGCCCAATCCCACCCCGCTACATTCCACTATCGCCACCAAATCACAGAGAAGCTGCTATTAATGTCGCTTCCTACCATCACCACCATAGCATGACTGCCGCCTCCCCCACCACCACATCCAATCATCGTCACTAAAACATCCACCGTCGCCTTCACCGCCACCGCCTCTGCTCCCAGCAGGTCTACCACCAGCACCACCATCAAACATCCTATTTTCAATCTCAAGCACCCTCACCTAAGTTTCCAAACTCCGAAGCCAAGCCGAACACTCGATCCTAGCACCATGCCACACGACGTCAACTCGCGAATCGAAGAGACAAGTACAATTCCGGAGCGCAGCACAGGCACGGCGCCACAAGCAATCGAAACGTTAAACAGCTCGAAGGGAGCGAAGAAGATCAGTACCGGACGGAGAGCGGGAGCCGAGCGAGTGACGCAGGAGCACGATGACCTGCGAAGATCGAAACAGACAGAAGCGAAACGACGACGATGAATCCACCATCCAAAAGCAAGGCACGGGGAGCGGGGCGGAGGCAAACAACGAAATGAGGGAGGGAAGGGGGCTTACGGGGACGACGGTGGAGAGGGCGGCGATCTCCAGCATCGACGATCCAGTCAGATTGCTGACGAATCTGGGCCGAACACGAAGGGATCTCCGAGTGAGCAACGCAGTTAGTCACTGAAAATGAGAATGAGAGAGAGGGAGAGGGAGAGAGAGAGAGGGCGAACTCTTCTCTGAGATGCTTGTGAGGATTGAAGGACGCGGCGCGAGAATCCATTTTGCTGGCGGAGAAGAAGAGGAAGGAAGGAAGCTCTCCAGAACCAAGCTCTGATCGCTCTCGGCTGGGAAGAAGGAAGCAGCAGCCAGCATTAGCATTCCCTCTTCATCTGCAATTGAATTGTTATCTTACTCATTTCTTTTAAATAGTTAAAAGTCGCCATGACTCCTTCCCTAAAGTGTAGAATCTCTTTAATCGAATGGAAAAATCTACAAAAAAAAACTAAAATTTAATTAATTAGTTTCTTTCATAGTTAACTAATTATAAAATGCTTTTATAGGAAATTATATTGAAAATGTGCCAAGCTACTGATGATGGTTTCGAGTAAATTATATCATGGTTTCGAGTAAATTATATCATGCCCTTCGTTTCTCGAAAAATAAATGATTTATATTGCTTAAAATGAAAAATATTTTCATCATAAACATTTTTAGGGAAATGTGAAATTAACCCTTAAGTGTAATTACCGCACGTATCATCCTTCAAGAACAAAGATTCAGTCAAAATCGGGTGAGATCTTAGCTTCTTCATATATGCGAGACTCATGAAAGCTCAAATTGTCATTTGCTTCATCTTGGAAGCCAAAAACGCAATGCATTCCGTTGAGCTTCCACCCACAAGAAAAAAACGCAGACAAGAATATACGTAATGCCCGAGATTATTGTCGAAGTTACAGATGTAATAACTCAGTGACAGTTCATAAATCAAGCATCGCGGAGAAAAAAGTAACCGCTTTTAACTAGAGATTATTGCAAACCCCAAAAAGGGTCAGTTTCACAATCTGAAGATTCCGAGTAATCCATCCTCTCTCCCGGATGGAACTTCTCTCGGTGACGGGAGGACACTTGATCTTTGATAGATCTTTCCTTAGAAGCCGAGACCAGGAAGGCGATACGAGCATCGAGCTCCTCGTACAATATGAAGAACTCGTGTGCGAGTGAAGAAGGACTTCTGAGCTCGTGCGCATCCTTCCCGACTCTTTTTCTTCCCTCCCTTTGCCCCAGCAAACTAGTCGACACTCGAGACGAAACTCGATGATACTCTCGTGCCTCTGCTGTTTCCTGTTCAAACATCATGTGAGTAGGGTTGTTTATCAGGCAACTTCTGCTTCAGCAGTGAGCTTTCCCAATGTCACTCGATGTCGTCGATCCAGTCACCGTATATCCTGCTGATCTTGTCTGGACCCTTCCATTTCTGATGAGTTCTCTGTCCCGGCCTCTGTATTATGATTGCTGATCTCTGTGATGGAACTCCGATGTGGTATGCATCCGTATGAGGAACCGAGACTGCTGATGCAACTGCAGTGTCAGCAGGAGTTTTTGAAGGAGCTCCTCCCTGTTTTGGATCAGCAGGTGCTGAAGTAGCATCTCTCGCCTCAGACTCCACGAGCCCGCCACCATACCGGTGCAATTCTGCAGATATTCAGATACCATGGTCAAAGATTTTGGCAGTATTTGCATCACGAAGCAACTAAAATTATTTGGTAGGATCAATAGGATATGCTTCTGATAATGTGGAAGAATACTCCATGATTGCAGTTTCAGTCTTGCAGACAAAATTTACCAGTTTAAGCCATCAAACACACGTGGAAAGGCAAAAAAGCAATACATGGCGCATCATCATATATGAAGAGGATCACCAGTTCAGCACACATGACCGCCATACTTGTCCTAACACTATTCATTAACTGGATTAGAATTGCCTAATTTAATTACTATGTCTAAAATATTGCTATGTCCTGTCCACAGTAACTCGAGTGTCAGTTAAAATAAAAAACAACCAATAGGAAGAGTCGGCAACTATATGGAGACTATGAGGATCTTTTGCAGTCTTGACTGTCCAAGAAGAAAAATGGAACTGCTGCTTTCTCAGAGTCGATCTTCCTCCACTTTTTTACACAGGCTTCTTCAATCTCCCAAGCAACAATGTCATGACTTTTCACTTCTACTTCCTATATCCAATGTCTAAGGTCTACGTAGACTATTTGCATTTTCAGCTTTTGAATAACCTTAAATTCCAGTGGTTTATGCTTGGTTGGAAGGTTGGTTATATGGTAAAGCTTGTGGGTTCTCAACAGTGAAGGTAAGGCTCAGAGAAAAGTTTATGATTCCTTTTCTCTGCAAAGAAATCTGGGAGAGAACGAAGTTAATTTTTAATGAGTAATAACTAAGCAATGTGAAAGAGATTCTATTTCTAAGCTCCCTTCACCGTTTAGAAGCTATAAAGAGAGAAGGCTTATCAGAGCATAACACACAGCTGAACATACCTCTCTTCATAAGCTATAGACATCATTAATGTTAACATATCAAAGCGTAAGTGATCAGAGCAATTGAGCACACACGAAGAACATCCACGAGAGCTACAATCATATATAGTTACTATAATACGAAATTAGTTGTCTCTGTCCGCCTGCTCATGCATCCTTTCTTAAGCTCAGAACTCATCCTCTCTCCTAAAATGAATCTCCTCCAGAGAACCACAATAAAGCACATCCTCTTTGACAGGTCTAGACAGCTGCTAATTTCTCAGAATGCATAAGAGGAAAGTAACAGAATGAAGTGCGAATAATCCATGTCTCCGATTCAATCAATGAAAGGAAAGGATGGCACCCCTGGTGTAACTAAAATTGTCAAACAAGATTTCCCTTAACTTAGATTATACCTGCAGCTCCATGAGCGAAATGGCACTTGTTTCCAAACGGACAATAACCCGTGAGCTCCCACTTATTACATATTCTCGTCTTCCAATTCGATGGCTTCACATTTGACCCAGCCCCAACTCCACCGCCTCCTCCGCCTCCTACACCACCTACACCACCTCCACCACCACCTCCTCCTCCTCCTCCTCCTCCTCCTCCTCCTCCTCCTCCACCGCCGCCCCGCCCCGCCACCGCCCCCGCCCCCGCCGCTATAACCACCAGGTCCCAAACTTATGGCCACGCTCTCCCTATTCTTGGACTGCTCATCATGAAGAAAAGTACAACTATCTCCATATGGGCAGCCTTCCTCTGTATAAAACTTCTTACAATGCCTCCCCTTATATGACCGCTGCGACTCCCCACTGAATCCCGAAGACCCGAGCGACGGAATCTGGAATTCTTCCCTCGGCTCCGACGCAACACCCTTCTCCTCCTCATGAGCCGCGACGATCTCCTGCCAATTAGGAGGCGGCCTCCTCAATTCCTCGATGCTATGAGCAAAATTACAGTTCGTGACATAAGGACAAGTCCCCGCACGGAACTTGCAGCACAGCTTGGTCTTGAAGAACATTTTCCCGATCGCCTTCGACCGGCTGGATACGGCGGAATCCGAACCGTTCCGCGACTTCTTGCTCGGGGGCTCGCTCCCGGACCGCGTCTGGGACTGCCTCCCGCCGTCGTAACTCGAGTTGGAGGAGGGCGCGTCAGAGGAGGGCGTCAACCCGCCGTTCCAGACGCGGTACTCGTCCTCCGAGGCCCACACCCCTTGATCGGCGGCCGGATTCTGCATCCAGCTCTCGTTAGGACCTCCTCCGGTGATCACGTGCACCACATTCCCGCCGCCGAAGCCCGATTCTCTACCGTAATCCATCGCGTCCAAAGAAAGACGAAGGCAAAAGCAGCGAAACCCCACCAAGCCGCAGCGCTCGGACTCTTCAAACCCTCAGCTCGACGACGACGTCGCCGTCACAAACGAAGCCGAAACCAAACAAACCCTAGCTCCGCGGCTCGAATTCCCTCGATCGTGCCGACAAAAACCGAGGCGAGCGCCTCGAATTCCGGACCCAATCAAGCAGGAGCTAGTCGGATCAGCAGACGCAGCTCGGAGCTATGAAATTGCTCAGCTGAAACCGGCGGGAACGAGCGAGCATTCGCTCTGCCTCACGAACGGGAACGAAATGCGGGGCCAGCTCGGGGGGGCAGCAGGACCTGAAGATGGGAACCTTGAGCCGGATTCAGATCTCGAGACCGAACGCATCGAGCGATTACGGAACAATCAGCTGCGAAGAACGAAGAAATCTGCAGATCGAAGAGGCAAAGCTAGCAGCAGCCGACGGAGATGAGCTCGCGGAGGAGACGAGAGGAGGAGAATCTGGGGAGATGGATTCGATTTCGTTGGACTGTCAGGTTGAAGAGCGATCCCAGAACAGAGGAGAGTGGATTTTCCTCTACACCTCTTTTTTCTTTTTCTATTTTTCTACTTGGTTTTTCTCTTGTCCGGTTATCATTTTTCTTTTTTTCTTCTTTTTTTCTTTTTATCGCGAGGGGGTTGGAAAAAGGCGGCACACGTGGCGGCAGCGGATGGCCCGATCGTCTTCCCTTTGTGGGCCGTGGGCTTAAGGAGGATCCTTGGACCGGCCCGCTCGTGCTGCACTTTGGGCCTGACTGGGACAGGATAACGGGCCACAACCAAAAGTGAATAGGCCCGGCAGATAAGGCAGTGCAAATGTTTGGGCGGGCGGGCACTCGAGATGACGATCGGGCTATGGTTGGATTGACTAAGGCCGTGCAACAAGACTGGTTCCATCCAGAATCCGGGTCGGACCACTCTAAAATTTGGTTCTGAACCGGCCTTATCCCCGATTCTGAGTGAAATTTGGTTCTGGTTTCGTAAAGCAGTACCAAATTGACGACTCTCTCCTTTGCTCATGATTCACCCTCCCCATTCGCTTGAGGCTCACATCACTTGTTCAAGCCTCGCAGCTCTCACTCGTTCTCGACTCGGCCTAGAGCGAACATGATAGGTTCCGAGTTTGAAAATTTATGAACCGAATCAAATAGGATAGGTTCCAAATTTTAGGTTTAGAACTTACTTATCCTGAAACTAATTACCCCTTTGATGGGTCTGAAAAAGAATATTCCCGTAACATGGATAGGCATCATACCATTTTTAGTTGACATCCTCGTCAAAAATCATGTAAGATCCTTTTCACCGGTTCATTAATGATGGAGTACGTGATTATCGCGAGACTGACATCGAGAACACACGTGTTTGGAGTTTTTACGAGTTGCAGACATCGGTGTTCGTCTCTCTCTGCTCTTTCACCTCGCCAATTTCCGGATTTAAACGCAAGAAGAACAAATGAGCCAAGACTTAGACACCAAACCAGGATAGATTTCGGAATCACAAGCAATTTGAAACGCGCCGCTGCTGCGGCTCGATGAAGACTCATATCCACCGGACAACAGCAGCATACGAAGAAGAAGGAAGAAATCCAGCATTTATTTACATGGCCGTCGACTGGGCAATGGGCATGACTAGCTGGATAACAATTACAACCCGGAAAAAAGTCGACGATCTTCGTCTCCTTCTCGCCGCCTCCCACTGTAACATTTAAGTGCGCCTTGGTTCCGTCGTTGACTCTTTCTCACCTTCAGACAGACAGGTCTCATTCCCCGTATGTGCCCAAGTGCGGGCAGCACCAAACTAAGCATTTATAGTTTCTCCCCATTATTCTAGAAACCCCTCCAACTTATATAAAAGATTATCCTTAGGCTCCCCACCGATGTGAACAAAAAAATATGAATTTCTCGTTCATTATCTGATGGTCGAGGAGCGTGGTTGGAGCTGGTGTCATACCCCTTTATTCTTCCCGCATGTCCACCGTCCCATGATGAGGGCGAGAGAAATGTTTCTTCCAGGAGCGATGAACCTAATAGAAATCTTTATATAAACACGATAATCGAGAATCTGTTCCCCTCTTTCTTTTTTCTAATCTCTCTTTCCCCAAGCTGCGGCGCTTGAGATTGAGACGATAGACGGATCAGTCCACCTGGACTCCTCTCTCGAAATCCACCATGAGTTTATTGAGCTTCTTGTTGCTGATCTTCTGCTCGATGATCTTCAGCTCCTGATCGTAGCTGCACACCACCATGCTAACAAAATCTCAGAACCCAACTCGAATATGTCCCAATCGTCATAAATTTTTCAAATTTTCAGAATCAAAACTTAAATTTTGACTCCAAATTTAGCTTTTTTCATTTGTTCGATCGCGACGCGGCATGAAGTTTTCTCACCTCTGAGGCATCGAAGGAGCCGAGGGGGTGAGCATCTGGGCGAGCTTGAGGGCGTCCTCGGGGCGGTTCACGGTGTGATTGAAGCACAGGTAGCGGCCATAGGAGGAGACGTCCTCGAAGACGCACAAGTGGGCGTCGACCAGGAAGTCGACGTCGACGGTCGCAAGCACCCCGTCCTCGTACATCTCGGCCGCTCCCTTCAGGTACGGGTGGGCGATGGACAGGTCCGGCCCCATCAGCAGCCCTCCGTTCACGGACACCATGTTCACGCCTCGGTCCATCGCCAGGGCCCACGCCGCTTTCTCCGCCAGCGTCTTCGACAGCGCGTGCCACAGCTGGAACAAAACACAGCCATCTCAATCATGTGCAAGAGGATCCCACTAGGACTTTTAGCCAGCGGAAAGCGTAATCTTTTCCAACAGTAAAAGGGAAAGGATTTTCCTTTAATTTTGAGGCGAGAAAGGGAAGAGAAGACGGGAATTTGTTTATGGCCTACCTTGTATTTGCGGCACAGGTTGACGTTGCTCCAATGTCTCTCGTCGAAATCCGATTCCTGCGATTTCCGGTCATCTGTCCAGATCACCGCGGTTACGGAGGAAGTGAAGACCACCTTGTCGATGGTGTCTATCTGGGCGCACGCCTCCAGCACGTTGTGTGCTGCCCTTACTTCCACCTCGGCCATGTACTCCTGTGACCAAGCACAACGTTAACGTCAAGATTCGAGGCGAAAAATCAGCTGTAATTCGTACTCGGTCCTACATGAAAAGATATCAATGGCTACGGCCCTACTGAGGACAGGTCTAATGCAATAACTTCCCGGGGTCCTGGTTTTTTGACGTTCAGAGCCATTCTGGGGACAGCAAGTTGACTCTTGAGTCCGAGACGATCATTGAATACACGGTGACAGCTTGTCGAGGGCTTAAGACCGTCGAGTCATCTGGCAACGCTACATCAACTGACCATAGCCATCGTCCTTCCATCCAACGATTCATTTATTTTTAAAGTAGAGTAGGGTATCGATAGAAAGAAACAAGCAAGGCTACAGATCAGTGTGAGATAAGGGTCTAGGAAGGCACAAAGTCAATGGCTTGGTACTAGTTAGGATGCACATTAATGGCGGCTGTTAGCAATCTATTTAGCAAGTACCCTACACGCACTTTTTGCAAATAAATAATAATAGTATAGATCATAGCGTTGTTTTTCACCAACTAATGGTACCTCAATTCAAGAAGCAAGAAGGTCTTTCAATTCTGAGGATCTTGACACTACTACATCCTCAATCTTTTTATATGTAAAATGAACTCTGTCAAGCGAAGGAGCTTCCCATTCGCAGACAAAACTCAGTCAAATCTCGATTAAGAGAGCTAAAGGAAACTTGGGACGGTAATTCATTCGGGCCAATGAATCAGGACAGCCTATACTCATTTTCTTAAGTTATCTTAAACAAGAAAAGACCCAGTACAGGCTAAGCTGTCGCCACAGGCCCCGGACGGTTTCCGTGCACGCATGCATGCATGTGGGCGGGAGACTTGGGGGGGATGTCAGGGGCTCAGGCAGAAACATTCAAGGAAGGCGATGAAATAGATTAATGGGGAAATTAGAGTTGGGAATTGACAGCCGAACCACAAGCAGACTCATTTGAATCCTTTTACGTAATCGAAGGGTCGGCGTCCTACGGTTATTAATCGCGCAAGTGTATCGACCACCCTTATCCATCTGGTGATGCTATACGGCCTTCCCGATGCCGTTAAAGAATGCATATTATAACTGGGTCCTTATGAAGTACGCATAACATGAAAAGCTTCAAGTTCTCCAGGGGGCATCAGTATTGAATTAACAAATCAGGGTGGTTGAAGTGCAGGATATTCTGTATGTCAGCACGAAAATAACATCAAGCGTGATATTCACGAGTTCATCGTTTAGAAATCTTTTCTGATTTCTCTTTCATTCGATTTCCATATAGATAAAATTGTTATGTTTTATATTTATCTTTCACCGTAATTATAGATGACGATATCTCTATTTATACTATACAACACATCAAGGAAAACTACCGTCTCATTGACTTAATTCTCCATTTTCTTTAATCAATACCTCAAGTTGACCAATTTTTTTTATATTCCCCTCATTCAGCAATTCGGAGAATTCCAGTTTTTTTTTAAGTCGTGGAGGACGCTATATACAAAATCTCAAGGCTATATTTTAATTTTTATTTGGAGTTCAAATATTCATCCCTTAGGGTCGATAATATTAATGTTTCTTCTTCAACTGTTTGCGGCCGGCAAGTGGTCGGCGATGCACTGAAATACATCGGGCCACGCCGTCAACAAATCACGAACTCCTACGTTTCTTTTCTACGTTTTACAATTCCAAGTCTCGAAATTATTATCGTATATATTATAAGTTACGGTTTCTAATCTTATGTCATACGACGACACTTGTGTAATAATAAATGTGGCCGACCGTTGCCCCTTAGGGCGCTTCGCATAAGCAATAGGACCAAGTTATAAGACACATCACTACATATTGCATAAGCAATAGGACCAAGTTATAAGACACATCACTACATATTGGGATGGTGAAATCACCAGTCTTGTTTAATAAATCATATTACCAAAGGCATTTCATCGATCCAACTCCCTAGTAAAGAAAGTTCAATATTTCCCCACTACGTCGAAAAATTAAAGTATTTTCTTATTAAGTACGGTTAATAAGTGCACCACGGTCGCTCCCTAATAAGAGTCTTTGTATTTCTACAGCCTTCGACCGGCTGTCCAAACCCCGGAAGCCCGACGGGCTATTCTCCGTTTCGATCCTAAACTTCTTGTGCCCGCAATCGTTACTCGTTACTCGAGTAATTAGAAGCACACTTTCCCGATCCCCCAAAAAAAAAAAAAAAAGCCTTGACAACAACGGTTTTGCTAACGAGTATTCACACCCCCAGCAAACGGTCCAACGAGGAAAATTCGCGTAATCGCAATCGGATGAGTTGTTAAAGGGGCATAGATAGCAAATGAAGTGAAGAAAGTAGAAATTAGCCAACGACGGTTTTCGTGGAAAAATAACATGGTCCTACTGAAATGCAATTTTGGGGGCGATCGACGACCACGAATTCGTCGTTTCATCTTTTCCGGTCAAAAGACAGTCTATGAACAGGCAAATTCGTCGCTCTATCGAATCAATCCGAGTTCCATCCCCGCAGCTAGCTTGCTCCCACGGCTTTAATAAAGAGCTCCTTAAAAGAGGAAGATCAATCTCTCTCTCTCTCTCTAATAGTTGTCATGTAGACACGAGCTTTAATGCGCAACGGAGACGTGACAGATGCGCACCTGCTCATAGTACTCTCGCCACACGAGGCCACTCAAGTTTCTCCCTCTCCCTCTCTCTCTCTCTCTCTCTCTCGTTATCGTGGAATTAGCAAAGAGAAATGAAATCCGCGAACTAATTCAAAACTCGTAACCGGCGATCGAATGAGAAACGACGGATTAAACGGAGGAATCGGGGGATGGGGAGGGGGAAGGGGATCGATCGGGGTACGTACGTCGTAGCTCGGCTGGTCCTGAGGCGGCTCGAAGGCGTAGAACAGGCCGGAGCACCCCCGCAGCGCGTCGACGATGCTCTGGTAGTCGAACGGATCGGAGCGGAAGATCTTCAGCCTCTCCGCGTCGTCGGGCGACGAGGACGACAGCTCCTTCAGCCGATCGATCTCACCTGCTCGAACCAAAACCGGCCAAAACAAAAAACACACACAAAACGTCAGCGCAGGAGAAGCCTCGGGACGGGGCGGGGAAGTCGGGACGGAGCAGACCTTCGCTCTGGACGGCGGCGTGGACGGAGTAGCCGCGGCGGAGGAGGCGGCGGACGAGGCCGGAGCCGAGGCGGCCGGAGGCGTCCGTGACGCAGACGGCGTTGGGGGGCTCGTGGAGGGAAGCGGGCGCCATTTCTAGAGATAGAGAGAGAGAGGAGGATCGATCGAAACGACGACGGGGATGATGGGGAGGAGGGAACTGAGATGGGTGGAGGATGGTTGAGAAAGGAGCGAAGGACAGGTGAGATGGTATTTAAAGGGAAGAGGGGGAGGGAAGAGGGGCCGCTTATGGCATTCAAAGAGTGTGTGTAGGAGAAGTAGTAGATGGTTGAGAGGTGGTTGTTGGCACAAGAACAAAAAAGTCATTTTTAAATTTTTTTTTTTTTTTTAATATTTTGATAGCGGAAAGTCGAGTCATGCGACCGGATGCAATCTCTCGAACCGGAGTAAAATCGACTCGATACATCATCTGCCACCACGATGTGTGAGACATGACGTTCGATAGCACTGCTGCTGCCATCATCGATGGCGAGGAAATGGAGCTGGATTCGATGGCACCGGAGCCTGATTCGATGTTCGTTGTGGTACCGTCGAAGGCCGCCCGACTAGAGAGAAAATACTCGTCTTTCTACTTTCGAATTTTCATTTGGTATTGTCGGCCTTTGTTTTGGGAAACGATGAGATGGAAAAGGGTGATCGTTGGTTTTGACGAAAAGGGTTAAGGAAGCAACTCTTTTTCACCTAAACGGAAAAAAAGAAAGGATCTCTCGTCTCTTATCAGGTGCGTTTTGGTGAACGACAGAGGAAAGCCATCCGTCCGTTTAGGCACCTTAGTATATTCCTGAACATTATTTTAGTGCGTAGTATTTGACAGCATGTAGAGGCCATTTGACTAAGAGAGGCTACCCCTAGATCCGCTCAATAAAAGGGATCGAGGTGAAGGGCGGCCGGATCACTAGACCCTATTACGATGCATGTGTGAGTTGTGTTGGAGAGTTAATATATCTTAATTGGTTCATATCTCATTGACTTAATCTTTCGAGTGAAGGTAGATCTAATTAGATATATTGACGAATTCAGACTTGAACTCTCTCTTGGAGATCTCCACATGAAAAAGAAATCGGGTTTTAACTGTGCATTCCTAATAAATATGATTCATGGACTTTTGGTACATGTTCAACTTGATCTTTTATATAATTCAGAAATTAAATTGAATATGTATCTTCAATAATCACATTGCATGGTAGACTAAAGTCCAAGGACCGTATTGATCATATTTGTGTCATTATCTCTGTTCGTTAACGATGTTTTCATATATAGTTTTGAGAGCATGGAGGGTACATTTGACTAAGACAGGGGGGGATCGAGGGGAAGGACCGCCGGATCACCAAACTCCAATTGCATGCGTTTGGGACCGAGCACTTCCGCACGTGGGCGGAAGCTAGAGAACGCGTGGGAACACTGGGGAGCTCCCCCCCCCATGTTTTGCACATTCCTTCGGTTTCCTTGCGTCCGTTGCGGCCACGATATGGAATCGGACCGTTTCCGGGAGCTCCTTCCACGTGGCCGCTGGTTAGGGGAGAGATTTTTGGTGGTGTTCATTACGTTCACAATATAACTAAAACCATTCCGACAAGCTACACATGACTTGGGGGATAACGTATTCGGACCGTAGGTGTTTGATAGGAGAACAATGCGTGAAGAAACGAGTCAATTGGAGGCGAGGGCTTTTGAATTCAGAGGTGGAATTTATCGATGAAGGCATTGGAAGATTTTTTTTTTTTTTTTTTTTTATATGAGCTACATTAATTGATATTATAATTTACTATTTTACGGAATTAGTCTAATAAGATGAGATATGGAAATTCTTCATTAATCTGAAATGGGATTGGCTTATGTGGCCCAAATAAAGATCTTGTAACATTGATGCACAAATGGCCTCACATAAGGAGCATTCATTAGACATTAAAAGTGAAGGGTAAATGGTAAGTGTCATTGAGCTATTGATATAGAGAGCAATAAAAGAGAAACACTTAAACTTGGGATCATCATCATCCCGCATTAAGAGCGACAAATTCCAAATCATATACAGAAATTTCTTTTTCTACATTAATGTGTTTTAGATTTCAGTTATAGAGATCTTGAGGTGTTGTTTTTGAAACTTGAGGTGAGTTAATAACTGGAGTTTGCTTCAGTGGCCATCCATTCCAACATGGAAGGAGGAGGTAGGGGGTTCGAATCCCCACCTTCTCATGGGGGATTGAAGTAGAGACGAATTAATTTCAGGAGTGGGTTTCGACTTTCACACCCTGCAAGAAGACAATGCAAAAATCTAAAAGTAAAAGTTAGAATAAGAATAGAATAGGACTAACAAAAAAAAAAAAAAAAAACTTGAGGCGAGTCGGTATGTATGTCATGCTATTAATTTGATTGGTCGATTACACGAGTCTTCTAATTAATGCACAAGAGAGGGAGAGGATGGGACAAAAGTTACAAAATAGGTGAACTCACCCAGATCCTGTTTTTGACCATGTAAATCACATCGGTTGATTACCTTAAATTTCATGAGAGTCTCAACAAAATTCAACGGTTGTCGCACTTAGATCAACAAGAAGATTTGATGTAAATTCAAATCACCGGCGATGTGGTCGATAGACTCCATCACACGGCATGAATTATATAGAAATTCGTCCTTTTAATTCATCACGTGGCAAATCGGTATATATGTCACGCTATTAATTTGATTGGTCAATTACACAAGAGAGAGGGAGAGCACACAACAAAAGTTATAAAATAGGTAAACTTACTCAGATCCCCTTTTTGACCGCGTAAATCACGATGGGTTGATCACCTTAAATTTCACGAGGGTCTCAAAAAAAATTGAATGGCCATCAAACTCACATCGACAAGAAGATTCGTTATAAATCAGATCACGAGCGGTGCGATCGATAGAGTTCACCACACGGTATGAATTTAATTCGGCGCACGTCTTGCAGTTTCTTGAAATGTTATCGACTTTGCGGTCTTAGCATGGACCCTCTAGGCAAGGTGGGGGTTGTGCTATGGTTGGTGGGAACGCGTGCATGGCGTAGGTGGAAACGGGCAAGGCCACGAGAACCACCACCTACCTGCTTTTTGTGCTTCGAGACCGTGAGGTCCTAGAGCCAGTCCTCAGCAACCTAACCCGTCGCAACTCGTGCAATTGAGGACCACGCCGTCACTCGCCGCTCGACACGTTTCGCATCGAATAGCCTATCCCGCCATGCCTATCTCTCCTATCCTTCAACGCAATTCACATTCAGAATAACCCAAAATTCGATCTACCCATTTCGCTCCGCGACCAACTTTTGAGAGACATTTCAATGTTCATTTTCGCGGTCGGAAACGGGGGCTCAGAATGGATTTGTTCCCCAATCACGCTCGAGATCTCGGCGGGGAAGAAGGCGGCGGCGAACGGAAAACGCAGGTTACCCCTAATTTTATTCAATTAGGGCCGAGGTTCTATTTTTGGAGCTACCACGGAGCAGCAGCAGCAGCACGTCCTATCGTCCTAGAAACATTCCAGAAATTTCACCGACTTCCGATGTGGGACAGGAAGAAACGACAAGCGCCGCATTCGAGAACGACGTGGCATCAGAGAAGCGAAACCTGGATCGGACTGTCCGAACTTAAATGGCCCTTTTCTTCTCTTCCCCCAAAGAAAATATAAACAAATAATACATAATTGAATGGGAGAAATTTAAATTCCGGGAAGAACAGCTTTCAGCATGAAGCCTCCAGTTGTGATTTGTTAATTCTCGACCGCATTTATTACGCGCGTTTACGTGGAGCAACTTATGCGCATTCGATTTTTGCGGATCTAGGAAATGTGATATCGACGGGACTGGGACAATGTATGACATAGCATGGTGGGGTTGGCGCATTGGATCGAGATCATATTGACCGCGAATCGATTTCTCGCATCCCTGAAGTTCCGGCCGGCCTCGCTGGCCTGCTGCCCACATGTGGCGGCTCGCATCGGAGGGTCCGACCCAAGCAGGGGGGCCAATAAGCCCTCGTGACGCGGACTACCTTAAATGTCCCCGACCGCGAATTCAATTCCAGTGCTCGGGCAGCTCCAGCTTCGCATGCTACAGCACAGCTGGGTGGCCACGAATGAATAAAGACGAGATCGATCGATTCGCGTCGAGTTGACGTAATGGCGAGAGGTGAAATGGACCTTGAACGACAGCATGTGCTTCTACTGCTGCATTCAATCGGCCTGTTGCTTCAAGCGCACTTTCTTCTTTTGGGTTTGCCAGCTTCGCGAGCGATTAAAGATAGCATTTATACCAAGGGAAACTCGCCAAAAGAGAGCCCATAGAGCAACTTGTCGAAGATCATTAATTGTAGTTTCGAGAACTGAACTACTTATAAGCGGGTTGACATCATGTGATTCGTGCTTCAATTTCAAAATGTGCTGGTATACTTTTTCCGGTCTTTAACTAATACTCTCGAGACACTTGCTAACGATACCCTTGTAACAAATCCCTCTAGAAACCAACTCACTGCGTCATTTAGGAGACAGTATTGTGGTCGGCGCGATGACAAAAATCGAGCCTACAAATGCTAAACAACATGCAGGGAAAAAGAAAAGAATAGGATAAGCCGGACTTCTATTGAGGTCATCCAACTTCTAACTCACAAAGCTCATCTCATGCTCAGTTTCATCTTCTCCTGCTATCCCTGTAGTCCTCTTCGCTTTCTTTATCCTTTAAGAAGCCCAGGAAAGCAAGGAAGCCGAAAAAGGCAAACCCACCTGACCAGTTCCCACCGCCGCCACCCCCACCGCCCCCGCCGTCGCCGTCATCACGGGGTGGGAAGCCTGAACCGCCATCGTCGAGCTGCGGCGACTTCTCCTGGACTGCAATTCAAGTTGGAACTCGTCAGCATCTTTAGAATTGAGAATAGATTTTCCATGCACACTTTCCGACATGAATATCGAAAAGATACCATTTGAAGTTCAATATGAATGATCCCTAATCTACATATGCTAAATCGCTGGTTCATAGAACTATTACCATGAGTAGGTGCTTGAGTAATTGTCGGTGCTTTGTGGGTGATAGTCTGGGTTTGCCCTTCAGCACATCTTGCATTCTGCAAGCAGTTGACAGGTGTGAATCAAGGACTACAAAACTTGCAGTATCAATAGACAATCAGTTCAAGTGTGCATGAGTGCAAGCATACGTGTGCTCGCAACATGTGCATGTGTGCGCGTGCGCGAGAGAGAGAGAGAGAGAGGCATAGCACAGCTTAGCATAATATTTCAACCAGCAATTTGGTAATATCCATTTACTACTCCAAGCATTTTTAGGTCATTTATATCATGTGGTTATCTAGCTGCATGCAAACAGAGGAGTCAAAGCACTTCAAACTAACCAAAGCTGCAAAACAGATGGCTGAAGCGGATCTCCTTCCAACTGAAGACTTGGCAAATCTCCTATCAATGGGCTCTAGTTGTAATCCCACTCCAGCTGGACTTGAAGCAATGAGCTTTACTTTTCCCTTTGAGCGTATACATGTTGAGATTGCACACGGAGCTCCGAGGGCAAGTTTTTAGTTTGCTCTTGCAACCAAGCGTCTGCTCTAACTGCACATAATGTCGAATTATAATTAAAATCATAACCACACCTATTCTTATTTTCCAAGAACCAAAAAGAACGTGTCGATGGCCCCAACACCTGGACATAAAGGTTCAACAAGCAAAAAGTGCGGAATTTCAGGTGAGCGTAGCAGGGTGAAATATGATGTTGTCTCAATATAAAGAATACGAGGAATTCTTTTTACGGTTAGTCAAAATGCAGAAAGATAACCTCAAATAAAATGGGCAAAAATGAAGAAGGTGTGACAAGATCTTGTAAATGCTATTGCAGAACAATCTACCTGAATACACGCTTGAAACAGAAGTATCTAAGGGTCAAGAATCATATATCTATAATTTGCTGCATTCCCTCCATTTCAGATATCATGGGGGACAACACCACAGCAGAAAAGGGGACATCTCTATGAATAACCACTTTATTCGGCTAAAAACATGCAATGCAGACCGCAGCAAAACTTTGAGAGAGTCCAAACAAAAAGAGAAACCAGCCCCAAAACTTCAATCCAATAAAGCAAGATTAAAACAATTTAGAAATAATGAGAAGTATTGACAGAACATTCACATAAAATGCTTTATTACTCAAATAACAGGTTTCACACAGCTTTTATTTTTAACCTAGACTTCTGGATATAATAGCATTATAAAAGACAGGATAAAACTAACAGTCCCACAACTCAGATCATCTTCAAGAAGGTACAAGTTTTAGGTATCAAAGTACAGATGCTAAAAATCTTCAAATTTGGGAGGAAAAAACCACAAGCAAGACCACAGGCAATAGCTCAATCTATAACCACTATAAGTCGTTTGTGAAACACCTTATTTCCAAGTAAGTCACAAACTTCTTCACTTGTGTACCCTTTCCACATCTAGAAACGAGTGACTAAAAGAGTCATATACTCACCCTTAACACTCGTGCATTAAGATGAGGGCACTGCTTGCCCATGTAATATCCACATAAGCAAAACAATAAATTGCCAAATCAGAACGCTTACACACCATGATTAATGAAGGCAGAATAAAATCTTATCGATCAGCTTACGGGCTACTCTGCAATGGATGTTTATATACCTATTGGTAGTTGAGGGATGGAGGAGATAGTGCTTGAAAGCAACATTGACATCTTTGTGGGAATTTGATCTATGTAACCTGTAAATATAAGCATTGACCTACATTAGAGCTGAATATAGAACAGCTTCAAACAATCAATAAAGAAATGATTTTCAGCAGTAATAAGTCAAAGAACAGGACCTGGTAGAAAGAAAAGATGGAGCAAATGATTGAAGTGAAAATGTTATTAATTTCATGGTCATTACTTATACGCCTCCTCTAGAGCATACACCATGCATCCGAATACCAAGAATTAAACACGAGAAGATCGATATCTCAGGTTAGCAAGATAAGGCTTTTTAACGGGAAAGTTATATGCATCAACAGCCAAGAGGGATAAAAGCATTCCGGTGCAAAAGGTGATTTAACACAGGCATGCTATATCCAAACATCTGACCCAAATCCCAAAACAGGGACAATGAGCAAGAAGGATAACAAGGCTAAAAAGTAGTAGCATGTATTGAAAAGGTATCTACAACTTGCATGAGAAGTATATACGATGGTAAATGTTAACAGCACGGTCGTCATCTATGGCAGAATGGCTACATATGCACCAGAAGACCCAGACCCCATTCATGGCACATCCTCTGAATAATATATGCAGCTAAAGAAAATTTCTGGCATTAGGTGGATAAAGAGAAATCACGCAACGGTTACGGGAGTACAGGTTGAAGAATAATTGAACAATCCATCTCGAGGAAGATTGCATATATGGGCACGATGCGTCAATACACTAAAGCAGAGTAACTGATACAAAGCCAGGAACCCCAGCTTTATGTAGCATCCAGTCCATGCACAATCACACATCCCATGACAAAAATTACTACACTAGAGACTTCAATTACATATCTGTGGACTTTTTCTGTGCAATCCGCTACATACCACCAAACAATCGATTCCAGAAACTTCACCGTAACAGGAAACAAATTCAAAGTTCCGCTCGGTCTCCATATCATTGCTCGAGCGGGTCGATCGAAAGAAGCGCACTTGACAAGAAGCAACAGCAAATTACCATCAGAGCATCCTCCCATCGCAATCCTAAACCTTGGTTTCGCACGAATTTCCACAGAACTAATCAAACGCCAACCGCCCACAGCAATCGCAACCCAATTCTTGCAGTTCCCATCCGAATATTATTTCAACAAACCCCATATTTCCACGCAATTCATCGGAACCGAAATCAACCATCAAGAAAGAAAACGTCACCAGCAACCAAAATTAAAAAATCAGCAGAAATACCTTATTTTGGTTCCAGCCCACTTAAGTCGGCCGATGAATCGGAAGAGGCGAGGTAAGAAAGCTCGAAAATGGAACAAGCAAAGGGTGAATTTTTCTCCTCTGGGATGCGAGCGGCGTCGAAACAGAGAGTGCTTGACCCTTGGAGAAACTACCCTTCAGGAGAGACGATAGCTCTGCATCGCATGACGGTGCAAGATCGAGTCTTTACCTCCTCCGTCGTCGCCGCCGCCTTGAAAGAAAGAACTGAGAAATCCAACAGAAGACGGCAGAGGGAGAGGGAGAAAGTCGGTGGCTGTTTTTGGCTTGGATTATATGGTCGTGGCTTTGTTTCGGATTTTAGAGTAAAAGAAAGAAAATGAATTTCTTTTGGCCAGAGAAGGAAAATTGATATTATTTGGTGCCATGAGAGTTTAAAAATGAATAATTTTCACTTTGCACTTTGATAATTTTAGAGTTTTTAATTTTCCAGATTCTAAGTCTAAGGCATGTGAAAAGAAACTTTTATTTTTCAATTTTGATTACGTAAATATTGAAAGACACAAAGAGTTTGCTATGAAATGGTACGAGTGATTTTTTGACAATAAAAAAAAATCACAAGTTGAATGAAATTGAATTGACTTATGCATTGTATGAATGAAAAATATTATGAAAGGAAAATATTTTGCTAGAGCAAAAATCTTTCCTTTATTCGATTCATTTCAATGATTTGAAAGATCTTAAGTATTTTTATCTCCTTGCCAGATAAAATAAAAATAATTTTGGTTCATGGTTGTCTATCATCAGTAACAATAACAGGGCCTACATGAATAGACTTTTAGTCTATTTGCTTAATCAAAAGCTTGCATCGAAGGCAATGACACTTTTCTTCAAATTATAGCACCTGAAATTTTTACAATACATAAATATTGAGATGTAAATTTATTGATGAATTTTTTAATTTTCTCAAATTTGTATAGTATCCAAATTTAATGATGAAAAAATAAAATTTTTATTTTTTCTGCTTTCATGTAAATATTTATAAAAGCGAGCAATGTATAAAAAAAGGTTGCTTAAAAGGAGGTAAAATAATATGAACCAAAAAAAAAAAAAGTGAAAGTGACAGGTGAATGAAGATGAACTACAAATTGTCACTATTCTAATAATAGGACAAAAATGAATCTCCACTGCGATAAAAACAACTCTTTTCAGTTGTCGGGAAATTCAAAAGATTGAACTTTTATATTCGTTTTCTCACATATGGAATAGAATTTAATTTAAAGGGAAATCCATTCGACAGACACTACTGCTTGCTACATTCAAATAGCTTCGAAAACTTTTTATTTTTCATCCTCTATTTTCACATTTTTATGAAGCATGTCCCTTTGTTTTTTTACTTCTCTAATTTTACTTCTCTAATTAAAACGTTCTACTTATACACATTTTCTAATTAAGTCCTATTGCGATACTTAAGGGTGTGTTTGATAATCATTTTATTTTCGGGTATAATTTTTTATCGAAATTATTTTTATTTTATTTTATCTCGGAAATAATTTCTAAGTATTTTAATGTATTTAGTAATTGTTTAAAATTTATACTCTCGAAATAGAATTGCGTTTGATCGTTTTCAAAATTTACAATCAAAATCATTTTCCTTTGATTTTTAAATATTTTTAAATATTTTTTTTTTATTTATTCTTCTTTTCTCTCAAACTTTGGTCGATTGGCGATCGGCCGAATGAATGACCTCACCAGAGTGTCGTTGCCAAAGGAGTTGCCTCGTGACACCTCGGGAGCGCCGTGCAAGCTCGACCTCGAGCGAGCCTCTCCCAGCTAGGCAAAGCTCATTGGTGGCCGGGAAGGCTTGCCTTGTCGATGGCTGGGCGAGCCTTCAATGAGCTTGCCCGATGTCACCCCATCGGTCATTGACAACTAGGGTGTAAATGTTCATATTGACTAAATTTTATATCCACACCATATAATTTGATTCTTTATGTTTTTGCATCATAGAATTGTCAGAATTTTCATTGAACTAATCTAATGCCAACTGCCCACAACAATCGCAACTTGCACAAGTCAATTCAATCTCTCAATTGGAACAACTTGTTCCCATTCAAATGTTCAATAAACCCCACAAATTGGTTGAAAAACGTACATGGAGCGTGACAATAAATAAATGTCTTGAATTCACTTGCAACTGATGATATGCAAACGTGGGTGTTTGGCAATTCTCTAGGGATCGGCGGATGAATTGTTGTCGTAATCCTCGATCTTGGAATTGCTCCTGTTCTGTTTGTACGTGACGATTGTTATGTGCAGACGATCGAGTCATTCAACACACAGAAAATTTGACCTCTTCATTCTTTTGGCTTGCATCATCAACTGTGCCTTTTCGTTTTCTTTAACCGGTTTGATGATGTGGTGATGGTTTGCTGATCTGGGTATGTAGAAAGAACAAACAGGTTAAATCGGCTAAACATTTGTCGAGTATATTTCTAATTAAACCGGCCAAGTCATATCCACATCATACTCAGTGTCGTGTATATCAACTAAAATTTTCTACACACATCCACGCGGACATCCATTTATCTTATCTACATCATACACTGTCATTGTATGCGTATCATGTCAATTAAATTTGGTTGGATTTGTTATTAAAATGACTTAATTTTTTGCGAAAATAAAAGAACCCCAATTAACCAAATTAGAAGTACAAGCACTTGATCAGAAAAAGTATGAAAGTATAGGGATGAAATGAAAAAGTAAAAATTTTCCCATTCTTTTGGGCAAGTAACATTTTATTGTTTGGAAAAACAGTTCCCGCAATATCTTTTTCTTCATCTTCGTCCCCTTTTTCCACATGACTTGCACCATATAAGGCTGCGTTTGGCGGTCGGGATAAAATTTATAATATGATTTATCTTATTCTACGTTTGGTACTCGCTCAGGACAGGATAAAGGCGGATATATGCAGGATAAAATTATCCCATGGAAGAGGTGGGATAAAGATAGATAGAATTTCTAATGTCTATAATAAAAAGTTATTTTTCTCGAATAACAAACTTATTAAATTAACAAAATTGAAATTATATTTCAAATAAATAATATTTGAATTATAATTTAAGAAATTAAAAATTTTAAAATAGAATTTTTTAATTAATCTTATTTCAATTTATATATTCAACTTTAATTCTATATTATAATAAACATTCGATCTATAAATTAAATATTTATATTTATTATATATTTTAGGTATTGTTTTTTATTTTAGGTATGTTAGCACAATTTACTATTTGATAAAATTTTATTAAAGAATGATGAAAGGGGAAAAAAGAAATAATAAAGAAAATAATATAAAAAAGAGGAAAAAAATAAAAATAAAAATTAAGGAATAATGTTACGAGAGATTTTCACCATCTTCGTTTATGAACATTTAGGTTAATTTATAATGATATGCCATTTATATATATAAAAAAAATACGTGATATGATGTGAATATATTTTACTTTAATACTGCGATTCACTAAACAATGGACAAGATATAAAAAAATTCAAGGATTTCATATCATATACTATCCAGTCTTATCCTAATTAGAAATCCGGACGATCAAATGTAGCCTAAAGGCTTACTCCTAATTTCATCTCCTCATAATTCTTCTTTCTTCGCTACAACGCTCTTCACGATTCGATTTTCCCTAATTTCCTTCCCATAAAGAGATCTAACCATTTCTCTTCACCATTCAAATTCACACTTCGACCCCGATCGCCGCTTGGCGAATTCACTCGCTCTTTCAAGCCCAATTGAAGCGAACCTCAAAACTAAAGTCTCTTTGAAAACGCAGCGTTGCGGTACACAAGTTTCGCCTCGCGATTTCCCAATGGATGCAGGCAAACCCAATAGCTCTCTAACAGAAGAAACGAGATGCCGCTGTGGATTGTTCAATTTGCACACTGAGTTTTGGTCGTTTCCCATGATTGGGTGGACCGAAACTTGAGAACCATCGGTCGGGGAAGCTGAATCTGGTCACGTGGGAAGACCAAAGAAAGAGGGGATGGATTGGAAGGTGAGTCAATTTGCCAATTTGGCAGTATTCCAATTCCACAAATGTAGATGGCCCATGTTAGGACCAAGTTGCTCAGTACAACCTAGGAACCCAAATGCATCCAGACTCAGTTTGCGTGCGTGTATATATATATATAGGAAAAATACCATAAAAGAGTATAAATTATGCCCTCTTGGCACTAATATGTTAAAATTTATTTTGCATCGCAAAAACCTCCAAACTTACTTAAGTGTGATAGTCATAAAAATATTCCTAATTGACCACAAGAAATTCCCCATTTTTATTTTTTTTGGAATTTTTTTGTCATGCTGGTATATGTCGGTGATTTGGTGACATAAAAAAAATTCAATATTGGTTTCGTGCTACAATAAAAGAAGAAGAAGATATTTTAGAGATTTTGGCGGTATTAATCCGAAATTATATGTATTTAGCTGGGCCTTTTGAGTTAAATGTCCTTTTCAGACTTTTCCTTTCGGGCCCTTCGAACCTGGTTTTTTTAATCCGGCTCTGGTTTCCGAACACGGATTTTTTTAATTTGTCATCTTCTTTAGTTATTGGGGGAGGGAGGGTGGTGAAAAGAGCCCCTTGTTAAGGCCCATTGAATTTGACCTTCTTTTCCAGGAAACTATTTTGGCAAAGCAAAAAAAATAAAAAAATAAAAGGCGGGATATTAAATTAAAAATGCACGAAATTATCTCATGCAAAAGGATTTAGCTTCACGGCTATTAATAAATAAATTGTATGGACTTTTCAAATCTATTGTATGGACTTTTCAAATCTATATTATTCAAACCCAAATGAATTTGTATTTGAGGGAAAAAAAAGGGTGAAAGCGAGCGAATATTAAAAAAGGAAAGGAAAAAACAATGATCGAAACTGAATATTAAAATTAAAAGCACCCCGACACGTGTCGACATCTCGTGAACTCCGCAGTCAAATTCGAGCAATATATATATAGCGGAGTTCAGCTCGCAGCAGTTCAAGAAGATCAGAGATATAGCCAGACCGCCATGGAAGCTGCTCTATTCCGAGTAAAATCAGTCCCTAACCGTCACTCAGTTCTCTCGGATACCTCCGCGTTCTCCTCCTCCTCTAGGATCGCCGCCGGAATCTCTCTCCGTCGCCGGAGAGGAGGCGGAGGAGGCTCGAGCTCGAGAGGACCGGCCGCCCCGCGAGCTCCGTCGCAGGACGGCCCGATCGCGCGGCGGGGCGCCGCCGGCGGCCATCGCGGCGGACGCGCGAGGAGGAGCGAGATCGGCGATCATTACCGCGAGATGTTGGCGTCGAGCCCCGACTGCTCGCTCTTGCTGAGGAATTACGCCAAGTACTTGCACGAGGTGAGTGCAGAGAGAAGAGAACTGCGAGAACGGAACTCGATGTTTTAGGATTGAGCTCGGTGATCTGATCATTTGCGATCGTTGCAGGTGGAGAGAGATGCGGAGAGAGCGGAGGAGTACTATGCGAGAGCGATACTGGCGAGCCCCGGCGACGGCGAGGTTCTGTCGCTGTACGGGAGGTTGATTTGGGAGGCGGAGAGAGACGGAGATAGGGCCGCGCTGTACTTCGATCGAGCGGTGAACGCGTCTCCTGATGACTGGTGAGTTCCACCCTGTTTGTATGAAATTCTCTGGGCCGATCCGAACGGCGATTGGTATTTGACTGAATATTGGTGTGTTCATGTGGAATGCAGCATGGTGTTGGGATCGTACGCGCGCTTTCTGTGGGAAGCAGAGGAAGAGGATGAAGAAACGGTTTGATTTGCCAAGCTCAAGCCTCGCAGGCCATGGTTCCAATGTCACAACAGAGGTTGGAATTCCATGCTCATCACAGCGATGTCTTGGCGCAACAACTGAAGATCACAGAGCTACGGGACAGAGAACCGAGGACTTCGACTTGGCCGGGGGGAAGCGAACCGACATGCTGATCGACGAGAAATGAAGGGGAACGGCTATAGAAGATCATCTAGTGATTATTGTGTTGGAGGTTCTCCCTTCTGCGCAGCCAACTTGTATCTGCATACCACAAAGTCATTCGGTTCATTACAATGAAGATGATCTTGTCCAAGCTTATGCTCATTGAAACCCATTAAACTTGTGCTTTATCAGGCAAGATGAGATGGATCAGTGGACAAAAGAGAAACTTCTATTTGTCTCAACCATGAAGCTGAATACAAAGCTTGGGACGAACTCCGGCAACCGGGTTCAACATTGGTTTTAATGACTGACGCGAGACCAAATGACACGGACAAATCCACTCCATGCGCATAATCGATGGAAAACTGAACTCGAGGGACATAAAGCTCAAAGGAGAAAAGTGCAGGAATGCGCTCATGCCGTTGCGACGACGGTCTTTACTGTCTCCTTGGAAGGATTCAGAGCCTTGCGGGTGCTCTTCAGCAGCTTGTTAATGGTCTGCTTCGCGCCGTTGGTTATGGTCTTCTTCTGGGCATCCGAGGCCGAGTTCGGATGCTTGCTCCTCTGGCCATGCGGAGGAGACCTGGGATTGGGAGACGAAACCTGGTAAATGCACAAAATGCAGACTTCAACTCAAATTTAACTTAAACATAATCCAAAACAAAATGAACTGTAACTCCGAGATAGTACCACTGCAGTTGATAAGATTGAAATCCAAATGCAACTCTGGAATTCTTGTTTATGAGGTCCACATCCACGAAACTCCAAATCACGCGAAAGGACTATGGTGCATGTCAGGAGATTTTTACCTTCTTTGTACTGGGTTTTGCCGCAGGGTCGTTCTTGTGGTAGAAACTGGGTAAGGGCAATGCTTTGAATGTCGAGCTCTTTCCGAGTTTGCGAGTCTCTGCCGTCTCTCCTTTCTGCTCCTGCTGCTGAATTATAAGATTGAGACAGAGTTGATAAGTAGATTTCAATCATATTCAGAGGCTAACCATATAAAGATTGACTGAGTACCTTCATAGGCACTTGTGAGTTGCTCTTTTCCTCCTTGACCGCCTTCATTTTACGCTGATTTTTAACTCCAACCTGGCAAGCAATATACAAAACCAGCAAGCTTGTGATGCTAAAAATGATCACCGTACAAAGGCCGAATCGAGAAACCTCGAGGACCAAAGCCTTAAAGTTGCAATAGGTATCTGTGTTGACCTCGAAGTTATCACAAGGGATCGGGACAATGATATTATCTCTCAGCAATTCCTCACGCTAAGAACACCATTGATTCTCATGTAAAAGTGTCATTAGCAGAAGGAAGAATAAAGGATGCAGTGACAGATTGCTTATCATGATCGCCTATATTTCTTTCTTCCTATTCCTGTTCTTATACTTTTTCTCCCGAACAAGTGCACTGAGATCGGCGTTGCTGTAGTTTCCAGCGAATGCATTTAACTCACCTCTTCTTTGTTATCATCCTGGCGGCCCAAACTTTGGATGTGAGAGTTCTTTTAACGGTGGCAGCAGCAGCTGAGTTTTCATGACCCGGCTTGTGTGTGTGAGGCCTGAAGAATCCAATATCACTCGAAGACTGAGTTTGTAAGTACAAGGTTTATTACTTTAGATTGATACCAGTTTGTCCTAAAAGAACGTATATACTGTAAATCTAGAAATCTAATTCTTTGAGGCCTCATTTAACTTCAAGAAGTTGCAAACTTGAATTCCTAGAAGCATTTTATTGTATTTCTCCTTTATCCTGTGCTGCAGTAATCCATGGTTCACCACACTACATTGAAAATCTTTACCAACTTTGAGATCTTCTTGACAGGCATGAGAATCTAATAGCACACGAAAGCTAGACTTAATGGTGATAAAAGGGGATCTTACTTGTTTAGACTTCTTGATTTGGATAGTTTTGGCTGGGTGTTGTTAAAATCAACCGACGCTCGTCTTTCTTGTGACATTCTCCTCTCAGTTGCCAAAGAGAATGGTTGAGGAACAGTGACTTTTGCCTTTTGTTTTGCAGCTTCTTTTGGCTTCTTCACTGGATCTTTTTGGCTGTCCGCAGCATTACGAACATTCTGTGCCTTGTACTCCTTCTTTATAGTCCCCTTCTCGGTTTCAATTTGAGGACCTTTGTCTTTCAAGTCCTCTGGTGAGCGCTCATCTTCAAAATGTGGAATGATCTTATCCTTGACTTTCCCATCCTTTGTTTCCGCACTGCCTTCTTTAAGCCAATCTTGATGGGGAGCAACTTTAATATCTTCAGCGACCTCCATATCTGACATATAACGATCAAAATGCGCTCAGTGCTCAGAACAAGAGGAGGCACTTATCCAGATAGAGTACTCTTCAGATGTCTAGCTTATATATCTGCTTGTGCAGCAGATGTATATGAGCAATCATACCACATACCAATTGACCCAAAAAAAAGGAAAAAAAAAATTACTACATACCAGATGTTGATATAGCGATCTCACAACCCAACCCAACCCAATCTAAGTAAATCAGAAGAGATTTGGCTTTAAAAATGGGCTAGATCTTTACTTATAAACAGAGACCATCACAGCAACAGACATGTGATAAGATAGAATCGGAAGAGAGAGATCTACATGGCCAACATGAATGTTAAGCTGTCCTTATGTTGCAGTTGAGTGGGGAAAGCTGTTTAAGTTACTGCAGATATCAGGTTAGTAGCCCCTTTCAACTTGGCAAGATTCAATGTCAAATCTCAGGAAGCAAGAAAGCCCCTTTCATTTGGCCAGCTTAGGTTTGAGGATAGATACCAAGATTTTATCCTTCCTATACTTGGTATAGCTGCCACTCTCTCTCTCTCTCTCTCGATGAGAAGAGAACAGCATTCACGGAAGTAAACTTGTACAGCAAGTTAAATTCACGTTGGAATGAATGATAAAGGTCTAATTTTTGGCGCATTTTTCTCTCCCAGCAAATGATGGAGCAACTTACCTTGCATATCTTGCACTTCCCCTGTCTTCTCTCCTCTGTTTGTTTGGTATGCTTTGTGTCGCTCTGCCCTGTTGTTGATACTAAATACTAGTTTCGTGGATTACAGTCAACTTGTTGAGATCACTAAGAGTGCCAATAGGTGTGATTAGATACTTATTATTGACCAATCAGAAGATTTGAGGTGCAAGAAGTAGTGCATGTGGCATCAAGGCAAGGAAACTCAAGAGGATTGGCATCAAATCGGTGTCTTGGCTCGAATGTCAGCATCTGGTGCCTCATGGTATATACTAAATCCTCTCAATATGAGAGGCCGGCAAGCACTCATCCATCCTAAATTTGTTCTTAACAATTTTTCCAACCTAAATGGTCATTTTCAGGTGTTTAGATCTGAGGAAACCGCATCTAAGTAAATACTCTTCGGACAATCCAATGATGCCTTAGCATTAGAAAATCTGGATAATTTCAGGTTGCTTCCTGGAGAAAAGTTTGCAGAGACGTAAACATGGCATGGCCATGTCAATATCACCAGCCGACCCATCATCACCATTTCATCATCTTATCTCGAGTCATGAAATGAATCTCTTCCTCAATATAGATAAGTTAGCTTACATAAACAACACTCCTTGGCCCTGAAATTCTGATGATTGTCAAAGTGACGATAGGACATCATTGAGGACAAGAGATGGGTTATACTCAACAACGCATAGGTCAAGCCGAATTAAGATGATAATTCTTAAATCGAATCTGAGTGCAATACATAGATGCCAATTCTACAGAGAAATATTCCACTAAACATTAACAATGATACACAGTGAAATTTCTTTTCTTTCCATTTTCCCTTCCTGCTAAGGGGAAAACATAAATCAGGTATACCAGGACACTAAAATAACAACTCCTTCACCTTTATCTAATACTAAGATAACAATTCCTGTTTAATCAGGCCAGGGTTGGGATCAAGGGCTGGTAACTGACGCTTTTTCCAAGTTATCCCATGCAGAATCGATCTCCCAGGTGCTGACGAAATTCTCTCAGTATAGAGAGTGCTTCGCATTTGTTTATCTATACAGAGGTGGACATGGAACCGAATGGTGACCCGAGGAAAAGGATTTGCATGCTCGCAAGGTAGGATAAGCGAGTTGATAATCTGGCATTATGAGCCCTTCTTGCCCATAAGTGTCGGAGTAACCGAGATTATCCCAATGAAAAATAGAGTGGCAATGGAATGGAAGTCATAAAGATCTCCAATGGACTGCAACTCTCCCAGAGTTAGTCCAGCCTGCATCAAACAAAATGTCACATGATCAACAATGAGGCAATCGTGTTCACATTCACTAATTGACTCGAACAACAATCAATTTTCTCTTGAAGAAAAAAAAACACAAGTGTTTATCATAGCAACATAAAAGTTGAAGGTTTACCCTGACAGTGACATAAGCTGCGGGGATGAGTCCAATGACAGTAGCAAGGAAGAAGGTGTGATATGGCACATCGACTATTGGGGAAGCGAAGTTAATGAATGTGTTAGGCAAGGTCGGAGTCACCCTAAGGAAGAGCATGTAGTTCAGCAGTCGTTCTCTTCTTCTAGCCACCTGAAGATACAAAGAAAGCATGCCCTTTCAATTCATTCATATGTACTGATGCCACTTGGATTTCAAATGTGCACCTGAGCTTGGAAGAACTTCAACTTATCAGGCCAAAGAGAGAAGACAATGGGCCGTCCGATCATTTTCGATAGGAAAAAGCACGACGAAGCGCCGGCAGTGGCAGTGAACACAACCAGGGCCATGCCCTTAAGAACTCCAAAAAGCGCTCCTGCGAGCAGCGACATGAACACAGTTCCCGGGATCATGAAAGTCTGCATGAATATGTAGACCATGGAGTAACCAACCAGGACTTGCAGGGTGTAGTCACTTGTGTAGCCCTCGAGATGGTCTCTGGATAATCAAACATCCAAAAAATTAATGAAGAAAAATAACAATTCCCCAGATTGGAGCATTCAAAATAAAAACTTGCAGCCTCTTTATTTGGTCATTCAAAGGGGTCATCAGCATCAAATATTCAATATAAAGTATGCAATGAACAACAACCGACAGAAAAGGAAGCGATATTACAGTCATCAAAGTGTGAACTTGGAGCTTTATTCTAAGTATCACACAGCAAGGTCACCAGGATACAGACCCCACTTGGGGGTTGGAGAAGTAAGATTCTTCAGGTATGGCATTGACTTGTTTAGCATCTTAGAATGCCCAAATATACAGTAGGCTCATCAAGGCAAGATCCCAATCACCAATCTCTCCAATATTGGTGGAACCAAATGAAATGACAGCCATTTCTAAGGCACACCAAACGACACTCCACAAATTCCAGCAAACACATCTCACAATGATGGGAACTTCTTCTGAAACCATAACGATAAAAGAAGACAGCGGAGAGTCATCTTCATCATCTCACAATCTTTCAACAACTAGTGACCTGACCAGGTCAAGAGTAAAAATCTTCACCGGTCAAACTTCCGAAAGAATGAACACTCAAATTGAAAACCGTCCAGCAAAGCGGGTAAGGGCAGGCAAAAGATCCCAAGAAAATTGGAGGCATCGCGTCAATGACTGCCCATCATTGCACGCGAACCTCTCAAGTAACACAAATCATCAAATTCAAAACTTTCACAACAAACCCACTTCGACCCGGATCGACCGAACCGGATTTACACGCATTCACAAGTTCAACTCCTTCCATACAAAACCCGCCAAGCAAGCGACGACAGAAAGCAGAATCAGAAAGAGAATTCACCGAAGGATCTGAAGATCTTGGAGGGTGCGAGGGAGCTTGAGGAAGCTGTAGTCGGATGCGGGCATGGTCAGGTAAACGCCCAGGAGGCCGAGACCGAAGCCGACCACCACCGTCGAGGCAGCCGCCACCTCCCAGAAGCTCAGCGGGAAGCTCGACCGCGCTCCGCCGTTCCTGGCCATTTCTCTCTCTCTCTCTCTCTCTCTCTCGGAGAATTACGGACGATCTGAAGAGAGAGAAAGTGGGAGAATTTGAGACAGGGGAAGAGAGGGTGGGAGAGAGAGAGAGAGAGAGAGAGAGCGCTCCCCTGCTGCTTTATGGGACACTTCCTCTGCTGACAGACAGACCCAAAAGACCGCACCGAGAGAGAGAGAGAGAGAGAGAGAACATGGGAATTAAGGAAAGGAATGTCCTTTTTTCTGGGAGTATAGATGGACGTATATACGGTGTAGAAATACTGTAGCTTTTTTGGGTGTTCAACCTTCCTTAACTCCCGTCCTTTCATGTGTTTTGTGCGAAAATACATTGAACGCAATGCTTTCAAAACACCCGTTAAATAAATAATAATAATAATAATAATTAATTATCTAGCAAGGGGAAATGTACTTGCTTGAACAGGATACGCGGAATCCGTCATGAACACGAACCCTTACGAATATTCTTTTTTCTTGAAACAGTTTTCGAAACGCTACTAATTAGACTAATAAAGACGGAAGCATATAGGGTCTTATTAGCCCAAGTTATCAATCCCGTTAACTTCGACACATGGCAATCGATTGAATTAGAAAAAAATCTCAAACTTTATGAACGTGAATTGTGAAGTGACATAAGTAATCGGATCATTTGGTAAATGCATACATGATGTGCAAATTATTAGCACGGACTCCATCACTAAGTCTAAGGTACAGAAGCGAGCAGCTGTCACGTGGTATCGGGCCACGCGGGCCGTGAGCGGCACGTGATGGGGGTCAAAGGAGGACAGCTGTCCGCGCTTCCCGCGTTTTGTGTCCGCTCACTCGACCAATCCGATGCGTTCTTGGGACTTCCTCTAATGTCTAATCATTGCACCCGCTTCTTTTGTCCCTATTCTTGGGAAATTGTTAGTTGGAATCCGGTGCACATGAGCTGAGCTGAGCTGCTCCGTTGGATGGGTTCCGTGTGAATCTCACACCATCCAACGGTCGGAATCAATTAAGCTCATGTATGCGAGATGATACAGGCACTGAAGCCATCTTTGGTTCGGCTTTAGAGGAAAGCTTTTCGGGCAGATGTAAAAGATTTCGGGCTAAAGTGTTTTCCTCGAATTATAAATAGTATTCGATAAAATGTAATTTAAAAATGCATGGAGAAGTAATTTTAATATAAATGTTGTTCGGAAAAAAAATCACATTTACAAATGACTTTTGCTTTTTTGTTTTTTTAAAGAAAGAAAACTAAACTCAAATCCTTCACCAAACATGGGCAAAGAGCTCAAATGACCCCGGGTGAAGTTTGCATGGCACTTGTGAACCCTTATCGAGATGATGTGACCTCGGGCTATCCTCGTCAGTGGTCGAATTTTGCTCATTAGACATAGTGAGGTCATTGCAGTGAGGTGGAAGAGAGAGAGATTGGTGTGAGTGAGGGAACAATAGAGCTAGAATTTAGTTAATTTAATGAAAGCAAAATGAGAATGAAAAAATCAATGAATGCTAAAAGTCCAAGGCAAAAACTCTGAAAAAAATGCAATTGCATCTTCTCAATACTCTTTGAAAAAAATTGTCAAACACTACTTCCATTTGCCCAAAAGCTTTAGAGCCCCAAAGCTCATTTTGTAAAGTAGCCTAAGGCACAATTGAACCTTATTTGTACAAAAATTACCAACAAACTCCACATGAGACAGAAAGAGCATCAGCATCAGCATCAGCATCCCATTTCCAAGAGTCCTTTCCTGGGGAGGATGGCAAAGGCACATGGTGCCAAGTTTCAACACGAAGAATGTCAAAATACCAAGAAGGAAAGAGACCTTGCACCCGATTTTCTCTGACATAGGTATATTTAATTTTCTCTCCATTTACTTTTCATGTCCAATAATAAGCAAAGACCCAATCCATATTTCGAGATGTGTTTCTTGGACACTTTACGGCGAAACGAGACACAACCTTAAATTGACATGACTCAAGGATTATTATGCATTGGAGTCACCTTACTCTTGCATTGAACCATTTTTCTCACTCAATCTTTCACTGTCCACCCAATGTACTAAAACGAGGTAAAAACAACGTAAGTGTTATAATTTTTGTACAAAGCTCACTTAAATACGTAACTTTTTTTTTTTTTCACTTAGAGGCCATAAATTTGAAAAATTGATCGTTTAAATACCATTGGCGTTTTACTTTGTCGAAAACCCAACATGTATGTCAGTTATTCTATATGGTTTCGTCAGTGTAGAGATAGATAATTTTTTCTTTTGAATTTATAAATTTTTATTTTTCTTTTCATTTTTTGTCCCTTTTTTTAAGGGTCGATGAGGATTACCAATGACCCTTACCCTTGACTGCGAAGGCCCTGGGTGAGGCCATTGCAACCTCGCCAAATCTAGGTGGCCATGGACAAGGCTGCCTTGCCCATATTTGGCGAGGGCCTTTGTGGCCTTGCTCATTGCCAATGAGGACCTTCAAAGCCTCACTCGAGGCCAATGAGGCCATAATGGCCTCGCCCTGGGCCTTCACGACCACACCGAGCGAGGTTGCAAGACTTGCAATGGCCTTACCCCTTGCCAATGATCATTGTCGGCGTTAAAAAGAAAAAAAAAAAGGAATAAAAGTAATTATAAAAATCCAAACAAATTAAAAAAAGTTAAAAATTTAAAAAAAAAAAATAAATATTAGGAAAATCCACGCAAGATAGCACTGTAGCACCGCGTCGACACTAAAAAGTACATAAAGACGACACGCCGCTTGCTTTCTTCCTTCCATCATTCATTCATCACTCTCCCTCTCTTCCTCTTCCCTCTTCCCTCTCCGCTGATCCCGACCGTCCGTTCCCGATGGCCGACCAACCGCGACGATTCACCGTCGGCTACGCGCTCATCCCCAAGAAGCGGCGCACCTTCATCCAGGACTCGCTCCTCGCCGCCGCCGGCTCCCGCGGCATCGACCTCGTCGCCGTCGACCTCGGCCGCCCGCTCGCCGAGCAGGGCCCCTTCGACTGCGTCATCCACAAGATCTACGAAGAGAACTGGACCCGCCAGCTGCGCGAGTTCGCCTCCCGGCACCCCGGCGCGGCGGTCGTCGACCCGCCGGACGCGATCGAGCGGCACCACGACCGGGTCGCGATGCTCCAGGGGGTGTCGAAGCTCGAGATCGAGTGTCCCGACGGGGCGTCGTTCGGGGTCCCCGTTCAGGTGGTGGTCTACGATCGGGAGACCCTGCTGGATGCGCGAACGTGCGAGGGCTTGGCGTTCCCGGTGATCGCGACGCCGTTTTTCGTCGACGATAGCCAGCTATCGCACGAGATATCCCTGGTGTTCAACCGCGGCGGCTTGAGCAAGCTCCAGCCCCCGATCGTGCTGCAGGAGTTCACGAACCACGGCGGGGTCGTGTTCAAGGTGTACGTGGTCGGGGGTACGTGCAGTGCGTGAAGCGCACGTCGTTGCCCGACGTTTCGGAAGAGCAGCTGGGGTGTCCGGAAGGGTTGATGCCGTTCTCGCAGGTGTCGAATTCGGCGATCCGCGAGAAGGACGGGGACGAGCCTCGCGGGGAGGCGACGGGATTGGAGGAGGCGGAGATGCCTCCCGGAGTTTGATCACGGAGCTCGCCAGGGGTTTGAGGAGGGCTATGAAGTTGAACTTGTTCAACTTCGATGTGATAAGGGATGCTAGAAATGGGGACAGGTACTTGGTGATTAATATCAGCTATTTTCCTGGATATGCCAAGATGCCGGGCTATGAGACTGTTTTCACCGATTTCTTGTGGGATCCGGTTCACAAGAATGAGAAGGACGAGGTGAAGTATCTGGAGAATGAAAATTGCCCTTCGAAGGGTTGATTCGATGTGCAACCTGCGCATGCTTGCGATAAGCAAGTAATAAAAGCGTGCGCAAACTTCAATTGTCTGTGGTTGAAGATGGGAATGAAAGACAATCCGATGCGTTCGTGGGACTTCCTTCCAATGTCTAATCATTGCACCCGCTTCTTTTGTCCCTACTCTTGGGAAATTGTTAGTTGGAATCCGGTGCACATGAGCTGAGCTGAGCCGAGCTGCTCCGTTGGATGGGTTCCGCGTGAATCTCACACCATCCAACGGCCGGAATCAATTAAGCTCATCTATAAGAGATGATATACAAGCACTGAAGCCATCTTTGGTTCGGTTTAAGAGGAAAGCTTTTCGGGCAAATGTAAAAGATTTCGGGCTAAAGGGTTTTCCTCGAACTATAAATAGTATTTGATAAAATGCAATTTAAAAGTGCATGGAGAAGTAATTTTGGTATAAACATGATTCGGAAAAAACCACATTCACAAGTGACTTTTGCCTCTCTTTTTTTCAAAAGAAAGAAAACCGAACTCAAATCCCTCGCCAAACATTAGCAAAGAGCTCAAATGATCCCAGGTGAAGGTCGCATGGCCGTTGCAAACCCTTATCGAGGTCATGTGACCTTAGGCTACCCTCACCATCAGTCGAACTTCGCTCATTAGACATAGCAAGGTCACAACGGCGAGGTGGAAGAGAGAGAGATTAGTGTGAGTGAGGGAACGGTAGAGCTTGAATTTAGTTAATTTAATGAAAGCAAAATGAGAAGGAAAAAATCAATTGGCTTTTTGAGAATACTAAAAGCCCAAGGCAAAGATTCTGAAAAAAATGCAGTTGCATCTTCTCAATACTCTTTGAAAAAAATTGTCAAACACTACTTCCATTTGCCCAAAGGCTTTAGAGCTCCAAAGCCCATTTTGTAAAGTAGCCTAAGGCACAATTGAACTTTATTTGTGTCAGGAAAATGACATAAATGATCCCTATGATGTACTGTGCAATATGGTATATGAACTTTTAATATATATTTAATTCAAGTCTTCAACTATATTTACTTCCTGAATTTCAATTAATTGAAGAATAACATATAGTTCAGGGATTAAATTGCAAAAGTACTAAAATCCATTGATCATATTGAACAAAATAAAAATTCAAGAATCATATTCCATGTTAAGTTAAAGTTCATGGATCATTTCTATGATTATCCCTTAATATTAAATAAGAACGAAGGAAAGAACATTTTATATCACAAAAACAATTGCATTGGTGATCATCGAACTAGATTAAAGCTATAGAAAACGACGTCAAATCTTGGTTGTTCGAAGAAAGAAAGTAAATGCATGTCACGAAGTAAAAGCACTTCTATGTATGGACTTTTCTTTTCAATGAAAATCTAAGTATTGATATTGATTGGTTTATGGCATCATCTAAGTATTCAAAGTAGCACCACTAGTATAGTGACCCCGCTCATGCCACGGTGCTATCCCTGCCAAAGCAAATGGGCCGCATTGATATTTCTTACAAAGCGAAATAATATTGCCGAACGCTGGCCCAAATAGATTCAATGATCTGGGAGAGGCCATAAGGGCCTGAGTTGGGCCCAAAGTTGAATTTGAGATCGAATATCATGAACTTTTGCCATCAAGCGATTTGATATTGTTTGTCCTGACATGTCAACTATTTCCGGAGAAAATTAATCAAAATGACTGGATGGAAATTTCCCACAAATCGTTTAGGACTAAATTTAAAAATTTAGAGTGAAATTGATATTTATGTAATGGGTTTATAAATGATTGAATAATTTATCCGATTTGAGTATCATATAACAGTTCGAATGGGTGCAATTTGTCTCTCATATAATAATCTTCGCGTGATTATATTGTAGTTATAATAGATATGGATTTTCATGGAATACTTCTATAAGATCCGGGATCGAAAACTACTAGATAATTGAAATCGGGACTTTATCATGTACATCATTCCTATAGAAAAAGGTTATTTAGATTGCGATGCGTTACGCACCGACAAGCATTCCCAGCAGCTTTTAAAGTGTAAAACAGCGCGTGCCACGCATCCGGTAAATGCAAAACTTCCCTTTACACAAACCGTGTTCGACCAAACAAGGGAATCCAAATTGGCACATGATACTTTTCTCATCGAAGGGAAACCAAATGGAATGATCATCTTTATCTCCTTATTCGTTCTCATCCATCTAAGAATCATGGAGACCCCGCCGACCCACTTTAGTAAGAAGCTTATGCTATGATAACTTATAGCCTCCATCTTTGAACTCATTTTATTATTGTTTCTCGGGATAAGTGTTCATTTTACTATTGTGTCTCGGGATAAATGTATCGAAAGTCCTCGAACTTATCACGAAAGTATAATTAGGTACTGAAACTTTTAAGAAGTACAATAGAGTCCTAAAATCTGTCACAAAAGTACAATTGAGTCATATGACTTTCAAATCATAAAACTTATCAAATTTGTGCAACCAAACCCTTTAATTAATTTCTTTTAACTCGACAATCGAAAAATGTTAATAAGTTTTAGGACTCATTTTATGCTTGCATGATAAGTTGTAGGACTTGATCTCATTTTCTAAAAATCTTAGGAATCAATTACACTTTCATGATAAATTTCAGGACTTGCAGTACACTTATCCCTTATTCCTTTGAAGATCATCGATCATCTTACTCACAATTGTCGGGAACTAATCAAAGTTATTTTCTTGAAAAGTGGAGAAGGGACGGTGGGGGATTAAACATCACATGAGATAGAAAGAGCATAAGCATCAATAAGCATCAGGATCATCATCCGTATCTCAAGAATTTTTTTTTATGACATATTTTAAAATTTCTAATATATATATATATGGTCGGTTAAGACTTCTAATATTATAACTTATTTCTTAAAAAATCACCGACCATCTTACTCACAATTGCTAAGAACTAAGCAAAGTTATATTCTCTCGAAAAGAGGAAAAGGGACGGTGGGGTATTAAACTTCACATGAGATAGAAAAAGCATCAGCATCAGCATCCGCATCAGCATCCCATTTCCAAGAGTCCTTTCTTGGGGAGGAAGGCAAAGGCACATGGTGCCAAGTTTCAACACGAAGAATGTCAAAATACCAAGAAGGAAAGAGACCTTGCGTTTATATTAGAAGTTACAGGTTCGATTGCTAAGTTTTGATGGCTTTTTAGTCTTATAATACGATTGGTCGACAAGTCAAATGATTTTAGTCAAATGATTTTGTACAAAGCTCACTTAAATACATAACTCTTTTTTTTTTTTTTTTTTTCACTTAGAGGCCATAAATTTGAAAAATGGGAGAAGTGCCAAAAAAGTCCTAAACCTTTTGCCTTTGTGCTAAATTAGTCCTAAACATTTTTTTGGTGCCGATTCGGTCAAAACCTTTTTATGTGGTGCCGATTCGTCCTTTCCGGCCAATTTGGCCGGATTTTCTTGGCCTTGGCCGGTCGGGCCGAAAGAAAATTTTAATATTTTTTTTTTGTCTTTTTCCTTCGGCCGGTCACCGAGGTCCGGCGACCGCCGTGAGCCGAAGGCCGGCGAGGGTGAGGCCGACCTCGCCGGCCACCTCGCGGGCAAGGCCGACCTCGCCGGCCATGGGCGAGGGCCTCGCCGCCCATGGCCGGCGAGGGCAAGCCTCGCCCATGGCGGATCGGCGAGGTCGAGCCTCGCCGGCCATGGGCGAGGCTCCCCCTCACCGGATCCGACGAGGTGAGCCTCGCCCATGGCCGGGCGAGGCTCGACCTCGCCGGATCCGGCCATGGGCGAGCGAGGCCCTCGCCCATGGCCGGCGAGGTCGGCCTTGCCGCGACGTGGCTAGCGAGGTCGGCCTCGCCCTCGCCGGCCTTCGGCTCGGCGGTCGCCGGACCTCGGTGGCCGGAGGAGGAAAAAGACAAAAAATTAAAATTAAAAAAATAAAAATAAAAAATAATATTAAAATTTTCTTCTACCGGCCACGTCGTCGGCGGCTGGCGTCCGTCCGGCAAAATTCGGCCAAAATTGGCCGGAAAGGACTGAATTGGCACAACATAAAAAGGTTTAGGACCGAATCGGCACCAAAAAAGTTTAGGACTAATTTGGCACAAAGGCAAAAGGTTTAGGACTTTTTTGGCACTTCTCCCTTTGAAAAATTAATCGTTTAAATACCATCGGTGTTTTACTTTGTCAGAAAACCTGACATTTATGTCAGTTATTCTATATCGTTTCGTCAGTGTAGAGATAGACAATTTCTTTATAATTTTTTTTTTTTTAATTTATGAATTTTTATTTTTCTTTTCATTTTTTATCCTTTTTTTTAAGGGTTGATGAGGATTACCAATGACCCTTACCCTCGACCGCGAAGGCCCTAGGCGAGGCCATTGCAACCTTGCCCGCCAAATCTAGGTGGCCATGGACAAGGCTACCTTGCCCATATTTGGCGAGGGCCTTTGTGGCCTTGCTCATCGCCAATGAGGACCTTCACAGCCTCACTCGAGGCCAATGAGGCCATAATGGCCCTCGCCCTGGGCCTTCACGGCCACACCGAGCGAGGTTGCAAGACTCACAAATGGCCCTACCCCTTGTCAATGATCCTTGTCAGCATTAAAAAATAGGAATAAAAGTAAATTTGAAAATTCAAAAAAAAAAAAGAAGAAGAAATATTAGAAAAATTCACGCAAGAAATAATCGACTCTACTCGGACGCGTTGGCAGTTGGCACCGCGTCGACACTTGCAAGAGTTTAGTATCTTCCCCCTAAAACCATATAAAGACGACCCGCCGCTTACTTCATTCCATTCATTCATCACTCTCACTCTCCCTCTCCCCTCTCCGCCCATCCCGACCGTCCGTTCCGGATGGCAGACCAACAGCGACGATTCACCGTCGGCTACGCGCTCCTCCCCAAGAAGCTGCGCACCTTCATCCAGGACCCGCTCCTCGCCGCCGCCCGCTCCCGCGGCATCGACCTCGTCCCCGTCGACCTCAGCCGCCCGCTCGCCGACCAGGGCCCCTTCGACTGCGTCCTCCACAAGATCAACGGCGAGGACTGGACCCGCCAGCTGCGGGAGTTCGCCTCCCGGCACCCCGGCGCGGCGGTCGTGGACCCGCCGGACGCGATCGAGCGGCTCCACGGCCGGGTCGCGATGCTCCAGGGGTGTCGGAGCTCGAGATCGAGTGTCCCGAGGGGGCGTCGTTCGGGGTCCCCGTTCAGGTGGTGGTCAACGATCGGGAGACGCTGCTGGACGCGCGATCGTGCGAGCGCTTGGCGTTCCCGGTGATCGCGAAGCCGTTTGTCGCCAACGGGAGCGCGAAGTCGCACGAGATGTCCCTGGTGTTCAACCGCGGCGGCTTGAGCAAGCTCCAGCCCCCGATCGTGCTGCAGGAGTTCGCGAACCACGGCGGGGTCGTGTTCAAGGTGTACGTGGTCGGGGGGTACGTGCAGTGCGTGAAGCGCACGTCGTTGCCCGACGTTTCGGAGGAGCAGCTGGGGTGTCCGGAAGGGTTGATGCCGTTCTCGCAGGTGTCGAATTCGGCGATCCGCGAGAAGGACGGGGACGAGCCTCGCGGGGAGGCGACGGGATTGGAGGAGGCGGAGATGCCTCCCCGGAGTTTGATCACGGAGCTCGCCAGGGGTTTGAGGAGGGCTATGAAGTTGAACTTGTTCAACTTCGATGTGATAAGGGATGCTAGAAATGGGGACAGGTACTTGGTGATCGATATCAACTATTTTCCTGGATATGCCAAGATGCCGGGCTATGAGACTGTTTTCACTGATTTCTTGTGGGATGTGGTTCACAAGAATGAGAAGGACGAGGTGAAGTATCTGGAGATTGAAAATTGCCCTTCGAAGGGTTGATTTGATGTGCAACCTGCGCGTGCTTGCAATGAGAAAGTAATAAAAGCGTGCGCAAACTTCAATTGTCTGCGGTTGAAGATGGGATGAAAGACAATCTTCCAGTTCGATTGAACTCAAGCCTGGTGGAGTGGATTGAAAAACCACTGTGCCGGGCTCTTTCCGCCGCTGCCAGTGGAGGTTAGTCGAAGATTCCTCGGCTGGAAATTGGTAAAGTCTCGAGGCTCTATTCACTGTTGACGAATTGAAGTTAGTTGCCACGTTTGTTTCATGGTGTGTGGGCATACTAAGAATGTCTAATTGTATCTTTTCGTTTCTTGTGCTTGACGAAGATTACATGGCTTTGATCTGTGACAATGTAAACTCTCTCAACCGTTGCTCTGGATTCTTAGACAGCCTGAATTCTAGTTGGGGCAAAGTTATCTCATTTGCAGCTCTGGCATCTTAAGAGAATTAAATTTTACAGTTCGGCCCATAGTCTTAATAATGCAGGCTCCTTCTAAAATAGGTTTGCTTCTTATGAGGTGTTCTCTGCATGAGGTGTGCAACTAATGTACGAGTACTGAAATGTCACATACAGATGCTTTGGACTTGTGCTACCTATCAATTTCGTTCTCAGTTCTGTCCAACTTAGCACTTCCTCTTTAAGTCCAGGCTCTGCTGGAGGACTGACTCCCCATTCAACCAACTGGGCCGTGGCTGCACTTGACGACGTAGTGTGCATACGAGTTAATTATTAATGCATACCAGTTTCTCTCTTTGGAAAAAAAAAGAAAAATGTCAAGTTGCTGTGTAGCACTTAGCAAAACTCGTTCAGGCTACAGCGTGAGCAACATGCGCCCTTGCCATATCAGCAGCGCAAAACACGTGCCGTACCGTTGTTTTGGTTTCTGTGCCTCCCATATGGTTATAAAATGTTTGCTGTTTGTAATTATTCATAATATGAGCATTTGGGTTTCAATGCGAGGAATTTGTTCATTGTGCATTGTTCCCTGGATTCATGGACTCACGGTTCTTTCAAAAAGAGAGCTTTGTATTTCTTTTGCAGAAGCTTTTGCAAATGCCTCAGCATGTGCAGATTCTATCGAACTCTTTCAACCATGATTATGCTTTTCTGTGTTACGTTTTTCCATCACACTCTCGTGACTCTATTCCAGGCCTCCCTGTATGTGTTGAACAATTGCAGAGCAGCTCTGTTCTTTTCTTCAGCTGCTGTACAGTCTAAAACAGAATGACAGGAAGATGTGTTATTGTTGATAAAATAGTTATTTTTCTTTTGCACGTTTTGTTGATTTGGTTTTTCAGTTATTAGAGTTAGTGGAGTCATGTGTGTTGGTTATCCTATTTTGTAGGTGTTAGTGGGGCAAGTGCTTTATGCAGAACATGGGCAGTTATGGTGTGTTTTACGTGATGTATTTTGTCTTTTGTAAAAGACTTGGTTGTTCAGTACGTATGATGAAGTTTTAGTCTCATCTCTCCTCTCTTTTTAGCAATTTAACAGTGATATCAGAGCCTGAGAGAAGTGTGAGAGAGTTAAAAAAAAAAAAAAAAAAAAAACTTTCGTGAGAAAATTGCAGCAGCAATTTTGTCGAATCTGGAATTCAAGAGGCACAAGCAGGCATGGCTTTGATAGATCCTCAGAAAGCAGAATTGGAAGCTAGAAAGTTGAAGGACCTGAGGCAAAAAATTATTTTTTTCAGGTTATCGATCGTTCCATCTTGGAGACTATTCTTTGCAAAGAAATTTCCAAGGATATTTGGGATTCTATGAAGAAGAAATATCAAGGCTCTGTTAGGGTGAAGCGTGCGCAGTTTCAAGCCTTGAGAAAAGATTTTGAGACACTAGCGATGAAGGATGGAGAATCTGTCACTAGTTATTGTGCCAGAACAATGGAAATCAGCAACAAGATGCGATTCCATGGTGAGAAGATGAACGACGTCACCATTGTGGAGAAGATTTTGCCTTTCTTGACACTAAAGTTTAATTATGTTGTCTGCTCCATTGAAGAGTCAAAAGACATAGATGCACTATCTCTTAATGAATTGCAAAGCTCCTTATTGGTCCATGAACAGAAGATGAACAGAAGTTCAACAGTAGAGGAGCAAGCGTTGAAGGCTTCTACCTATACTCATTCCAACAATTTCAAAGGAAGGGGTAGAGGTAGAGGTAGAGGTAGAGGAAGGGGAGATCGAGGAAATAGAGACGTTAGCAGGAATTTTAAAGTCAACAATGACCAATTTCAAGGCAAAGGGAGAAGATGGGATCCTAACAAATCCAAAGTAGAGTGTTTTAGATGTCATAAATTTGGTCATTATGCATCTGAATGTTATACTAGGATGCCTAATAATAAAGAAAATGTAGAGTGTTCAAATTTTGTTGAAGAAAAAAAAGTTGAAACGTTGTTGATGGCTGTTCAAGATGAAAAGAAGCGTGAGTCAGATATTTGGTATGTGGATATAGGCTGCAGTAACCACATGAGTGGAAGTAAATTTTCTTTTTCTCATCTAAATGAAGATTTTCATTCCACTGTGAGTTTTGGGGATCATTCTACTGTGAAAGTGATGAGAAAATGTGATATTAAAATAAGAACCAAGAATGGTTTTGTGGAAACGATCTCTAATGTGTTGTATGTTCCTGACTTGAAAAGTAACCTCTTGAGTGCTGGCCAATTACAAGAAAAAGGGTTATGTAATCACTATTCAGAGGGGTGTTTGTGAAATTTATGATTCTGGAGGTGCTATTGCAGTTGTTCCTATGAGTTCAAATAGGTTGTTTCCATTAAAGATTGAAAATATTCAATCTTGTTTGATGGCTGAAAATAAAGATTCCGGTGAAAAGAAAGATCCCTCATGGCTATGGCATTTTCGTTATGGTCACTTGAGTTTTGGTGGATTGAAGACCCTCCAACAAAAAGACATGGTGACGGGTCTTCCTCAAATTACTGTTCCTTCCCAAGTCTGCGAAGAATGCGTTGTTAGCAAACAACATTGTTCTCAATTTTCAAAAGAAAAGTCATGGAGAGCAAATGATGTTTTACAGTTGGTGCATTCGGACATTTGCGGTCCTATAAACCCATTTTATAATGGAGGTAAAAAATACTTAATTACCTTAATTGATTATTTTTCAAGAAAAACTTGGGTTTATTTTTTACAGGAAAAATCAGAAACTTTCTCCACATTTAAAAGCTTCAAAGCTCGTGTTGAAAATGAAGCGGGAAAGACCATTAAGACTCTTCGAACAGATCGTGGTGGTAAATATTGCTCAAAAGAATTTGAAGTTTTTTGTGCAGAGCATGGCATTCGAAAAGAGCTTACTGCTGCATATACACTATAACAGAATGGTGTATCTGAGAGGAAAAATAGAACCATTCTCAACATTGTGAAAAACTTATTGGCAAGAGGAAGAGTTCTAAAGACTTTTTGGCTAGAAGCAGTAAATTAGAGTATTCATGTTTTGAACAGAAGTCCAACTTTTGCTGTTCAGAATATGACACCTGAAGAGGCTTGGAGTGGGAGAAGACCGGCTGTAGATCACTTCAGAATTTTTGGATGCATCGCATATGCCCATGTCCCGGATGTGAAAAGAAAGAAACTTGATGATAAGGCTGAAAAATGTGTATTTTTTGGTATAAGTGAAGCATCCAAAGCATATAAATTATTTAATCCACTAACAAAGAAGATTGTGACTAGTAGGGATGTTGTTTTTGATGAAGAGAACACTTGGGATTGGAATAGATAGCAGCCTAGCCAAGTCCTTTATGATAATGATGCAGAACAGGAGCAGATTTCAGCACCTTGTATCCCCCAAAATTCATCAAATACAATTTCTATAACTGCTGGAATTTCACCAACAGGCGATGAAGTCAATGAAGAAGAAGCTCAATCTCTTCGCCGCGTTAGAAGAAGGCCTGCTTGGTTGGAAGATTATGAGGTAACTGGAATTGGAGATTCAATTACTCACTTTGCCTTGTTTTCAGACTATGATCCTACAACTTTTGAAAGTGCCGTTAGAGAAGAAAAATGGCGAAAAGCGATGGATGATGAAATTAATGCCATCGAAAGAAATGATACTTGGGAGCTATCCGATCTTCCGGATGGACAAAAACCCATTGGTGTAAAGTGGGTATTTAAAACAAAACTGAAAGAAAATGGTGAAATTGATAAATATAAAGCACGTTTGGTAGCCAAGGGATACAAGCAGCAATATAGAATCGACTATACAGAGGTTTTTTCTCCAGTTGCAAGACATGACACGATCAAATTGGTGGTTGCATTGGCGGCACATAATTCTTGGCCTATTTTCTAGCTAGATGTCAAATCGGCATTCTTGTATGAATACTTGGAGGAACATGTATTTGTTGAGCAACTCCCTAGTTATGTCAAGATTGGAAATGAGCATAAAGTTTATAGATTGAAGAAAGCTCTTTATGGGCTAAAACAAGCCCCTCAGGCTTGGTATAGTCGTATTAAAACTTATTTTCTTAAAGTTGGTTTTTCAAAATATCCTTATGAGCATACTCTTTTTGTCAAGATTGGAGATAAATGAAAAATGTTTATTGTCTGCTTGTATCTTGACGATCTTATATTTATTGGAAGTTGTGATGTCATGTTTGAAAAATTCAAGAAATCTATGATGGATGAGTTTGAAATGTCTGATCTTGGTATGATACATTACTTCCTTGGCATAGAAGTGATACAATCGGATGATGGGATCTTTATTTCACAAAAGAAATATGTGGGAGAAATTTTGGACAGGTTTCAGATGAAGGATTGTAATCTTGTAAATACTCCAGTTGAGTTTGGCTTAAAGTTATACAAAGATCATAAAGGGAAGAAGGTTGACAGCACACTTTATAAACAAATTGTGGGCAGTTTGATGTATTTAACTGCAATAAGACCAGACATAATGTATTCTGTGAGTTTAATCAGTAGATATATGGAGAATCCTACACAAATGTATTTGTTAGCTGCCAAGAGAATCATTCGTTACTTGCAAGGAACTAGAGACTTTGGGCTATTTTACAAGAAAGGTGAAAAGTCCGATTTTTTTTTTTTTTTTAAAATGTAAGTACTAAAAAAATATAAGAGTCGTACCAAATGTATTTTAATTTCGAAAATAGAATTGTACAATTATCAAATATTTTCAAATACTCAAAAACTTATTTAGGGAATAGAATTAGAAAAAATTATTTTTGAGCAAAAATTGTTTTTGGGAACATAATAATTACCAAACAAGCTCTAAAACTCATAAAAATGAAGATCAACACAATCGTGAAAATAAAATAAAATCTTCATGACCATTGTTTTTTTTTTTTTGGTTAGTCTTACTCTAATCCCACTCTAACACTCACTCTCAGACTTTTGTCCATGCCTCATTGGAGGGCGTGGGAGTCGAAACCTACTCCCGAAATGAAATCTTCCCCACCCCAATCCCTCCCTGAGAATGTGAGGATTTGAACCCCCAACCTCCCCATTCTAAGATGGAATGGTGGTCACTGGATGACTATTGTTAACTATCACCGATAACGAGTATAATTATTCAAATTGTAATTTGTGCAAACAACAGCTAATCAATTAACAAACATCAACTGTTTAATTATGCTTCAATTTATTTTGACATTTTAGTACATCTTATACGCTGCACCCAATTTTCTCTGACATCGGTATATTTAATTTTCTCTCCATTTACTTTTCATGTCCAAGAATAAGCAAAGACTCATCCATATTTCGAGATGTGTTTCTTGGACACTTTCCGGCGGAACAAGACAACCTTAAATTGACATGACTCAAGGATTGTTATGCATTGGAGTTACCTTAATCTTGCATTGAACCATTTTTCTCACTCAATCGCTCACTGTCCACCCAATGTACTAAAACGAGGTAAAAACAACGTAAGTGTTATAATTTTTGTACAAAGCTCACTTAAATACGTAACTTTTTTTTTCTTTTCACTTAGAGGCCATAAATTTGAAAAATTGATCGTTTAAATACCATCGGCGTTTTACTTTGTCAGAAAACCCGACATGTATGTCAGTTATTCTATATCGTTTCGTCAGTGTAGAGATAAACAATTTCTTTATAATTTTTTTTTGAATTTATGAATTTTTATTTTTCTTTTCATTTTTTGTCCTTTTTTTTAAGGGTTGATGAGGATTACCAATGACCCTTACCCTCTACTGCGAAGGCTTTGGGCGAGGCCATTGCAACCTTGCCAAATCTAGGTGGCCATGGACAAGGCTGCCTTGCCCATATTTGGCGAGGGCCTTTGTGGCCTTGCTCATTGCCAATGAGGACCTTCACAGCCTCACTCGAGGCCAATGAGGCCATAATGGCCTTGCCCTGGGCCTTCATGGCCACACCGAGCGAGGTTGCAAGACTCACAAATGACCCTACCCCTTGCCAATGATCCTTGTTGGCGTTACAAAAAAGGAATAAAAGTAAATTTGAAAATCCAAAAATATTCAAAAATTTTAAATTTTTAAAAAAGAAATATTAGAAAAATTCGCGCAAGAAATAATCGACTCTACTCGGACGCGTTGGCAGTTGGCACCGCGTCGACACTTGCAAGAGCTTATTATCTTCCCCCTAAAACTATATAAAGACGACCCGCCGCTTACTTCATTCCATTCATCCATCACTCTCACTCTCCCTCTCCCCTCTCCCGCCCATCCCGACCGTCCGTTTCGGATGGCAGACCAACAGCGACGATTCACCGTCGGCTACGCGCTCCTCCCCAAGAATCTGCGCACCTTCATCCAGGACCCGCTCCTCGCCGCCGCCCGCTCCCGCGGCATCGACCTCGTCGCCGTCGACCTCAGCCGCCCGCTCGCCGACCAGGGCCCCTTCGACTGCGTCCTCCACAAGATCCACGGCGAGGACTGGGCCCGCCAGCTGCGGGAGTTCGCCTCCCGGCACCCCGGCGCGGCGGTCGTGGACCCGCCGGACGCGATCGAGCGGCTCCACGGCCGGGTCGCGATGCTCCAGGGGGTGTCGGAGCTCGAGATCGAGTGTCCCGAGGGGGCGTCGTTCGGGGTCCCCGTTCAGGTGGTGGTCAACGATCGGGAGACGCTGCTGGACGCGCGATCGTGCGAGCGCTTGGCGTTCCCGGTGATCGCGAAGCCGTTTGTCGCCAACGGGAGCGCGAAGTCGCACGAGATGTCCCTGGTGTTCAACCGCGGCGGCTTGAGCAAGCTCCAGCCCCGATCGTGCTGCAGGAGTTCGCGAACCACGGCGGGGTCGTGTTCAAGGTGTACGTGGTCGGGGGGTACGTGCAGTGCGTGAAGCGCACGTCGTTGCCCGACGTTTCGGAGGAGCAGCTGGGGTGTCCGGAAGGGTTGATGCCGTTCTCGCAGGTGTCGAATTCGGCGATCCGCGAGAAGGACGGGGACGAGCCTCGCGGGGAGGCGACGGGATTGGAGGAGGCGGAGATGCCTCCCCGGAGTTTGATCACGGAGCTCGCCAGGGGTTTGAGGAGGGCTATGAAGTTGAACTTGTTCAACTTCGATGTGATAAGGGATGCTAGAAATGGGGACAGGTACTTGGTGATCGATATCAACTATTTTCCTGGATATGCCAAGATGCCGGGCTATGAGACTGTTTTCACTGATTTCTTGTGGGATGTGGTTCACAAGAATGAGAAGGACGAGGTGAAGTATCTGGAGATTGAAAATTGCCCTTCGAAGGGTTGATTTGATGTGCAACCTGCGCGTGCTTGCAATGAGAAAGTAATAAAAGCGTGCGCAAACTTCAATTGTCTGCGGTTGAAGATGGGATGAAAGACAATCTTCCAGTTCGATTGAACTCAAGCCTGGTGGAGTGGATTGAAAAACCACTGTGCCGGGCTCTTTCCGCCGCTGCCAGTGGAGGTTAGTCGAAGATTCCTCGGCTGGAAATTGGTAAAGTCTCGAGGCTCTATTCGCTGTTGACGAATTGAAGTTAGTTGCCACGTTTGTTTCATGGTATAAGGGCATACTAAGAATGTCTAATTGTATCTTTTCGTTTCTTGTGCTTGACGAGATTACATGGCTTTGATCCGTGACAATTTAAACTCTCTCAACCGTTGCTCTGGATTCTTAGACAGCCTGAATTCTAGTTGGGGCAAAGTTATCTCATTGCACTAGTTTTGTAGCTCTGGCATTTTAAGAGAATTAAATTTTACAGTTCGGCCCATAGTCTTAATAATGCAGACTCCTTCTAAGATAGGTTTGCTTCTTATGAGGTGTTCTCTGCATGAGGCGTGCAACTAATGTATGAGTACTGAAATGTCACATACAGATGCTTTGGACTTGTGCTACCTATCGATTTCGTTCTCAGTTCTGTCCAACTTAGCTCTTCCTCTTTAAATCCACGCTCTGTTGGAGGACTGACTCCCCATTCAACCAACTGGGCTGTGGCTGCACTTGACAGCGTAGTGTGCATACGAGTTAAGTTGCTGTGTAGCACTTAGCAAAATTCGATCAGGCAAGCTACAGCGTGAGCAACATGCGCCCTTGCTATATCAGCAGCGCAAAACACGTGCTGTACCGTTGTTTTGGTTTCTGTGCCTCCCATATGGTTATAAAATGTTTGCTGTTTGTAATTATTCATAATATGTGAGATTTCTTGGCCATCTCCAAGAGCATTTGGGTTTCAATGCGAGGAATTTGTTCATTGTGCATTGTTCCCTGGATTCATGGACTCATGGTTCTTTCAAAAAGAGAGCTTTGTATTTCTTTTGCAGAAGCTTTTGCAAATGCCTCAGCATGTGCAGATTCTATCGAACTCTTTCAACCATGATTATGCTTTTCTGTGTTACGTTTTTCCATCACACTCTCGTGACTCTATTCCACGCCTCCTTGTATGTGTTGAACAATTGCAGAGCAGCTCTGTTCTTTTCTTCAGCTGCTGTACAGTCTAAAACAGAACGACCGGAAGATGTGTTATCAGGATCTCTTGGGGCTTGGGGAAGGTGGGAGCTCAAATGCGTCTGGGAATTGAAAATTCTCGCATGAACTCCAAGTCAAATATGGACCGAATTGGTCTCTAACTGCTGATGATCCTGTAGGTCCTGTGGGAATCCCACCTGTGTTTCACAGGTTTCCAACAGTAGGCAAATATTTCCCAAGCTTTTGGCGAGGCAGCTCGTGGTGGGTCGAGTCAAAGGCGGATATGCCCATTGGTTTGATATGCTCTTAGCTGTTTTTAGCGAAACAGTTGCTTCCCACGAGATCAGTCTTGGTTCTGCCACGTGTCCTATGCTTGCGGGATACGACCTGGGCATGCTTGTGATGAGTAAGTAATAAAAGCGTGCGCAAACTGCAATTGTCTGTGGTTGAAGATGGCGATGAAGGAAAGCTTCCGGTTTGATTGAACTCGAGCCTGGCAGAGTGGATTGAAAAACCATTGTGCCGGGCTCTTTTCGCCGCTGCCAATGGAGGTCAGTTGAAGATTCCTCTACTGGATATTGGTAAGGTCTTGAGGCACTATTGGCTGTCGACGAATTGAAGTTAGTTGCGACATTTGTTTCATGGTATAGTGGCATACTAAGAATGTCTAATTGTAGCTTTACGTTTCTTGTGCCTGACAAGATTACATGCTTTTGATCTGTGATAAAGTAAACTCTCTCGACCGTTGCAGACAACCTGGATTCTAGTTGGGGCAAAGTTATCTTAATGCACTAGTTTTGCAGCTCTGGCACCTTAAGATAATTAAATTTTACAGTTCGGTCCATAGTCTTCACTCGGCAGACTCCCTTGAAAACAGGTTTGCTTCTTATGAGGAGTTCTCTGCATGCGGTGGTCAACTAATGTACGAGTACTGAAATGACGAATACAGATGCTTTGGACCTGTGCGACATATCAAATCTCGTCCTCAGTTTCTGTCCAATTTAGCCCTTCCTCTTTGAACCCACGCTCTGTTGGAGGACTGACTCCACAACCATATTCAACCACATGAGCTGTGGGTTCACTTGACAACACAGTTTGCATACGAGTTGATGAATGATGCATCCAACTTTCCCTCTTTGGAGAAAGAAAATGTGATTTGTTGTGTTGTCCTCAGCAAAACTCGATCAGGCAAGCTATTCTGCGAACTGCGTATGCCCTGGCCATATCGGCTGGGATAAACATGTGCCCTATACTGATTTTGGTTTATCTGTAATCATTAGGACCCAAATCCAGTTTGGTCTCCGACATGATCATAAAATCATTGATATCCACTGTTCTTAATTATTCATTGTAGAAGCGTTCGGTTTTGATGAGAGAAATTTGTTCATTCGTTCAAAGAGAGTTTTTTACTTCTTTTGCAGAAACTTCTGATTTATGGAGATTACATGAGAAAAGTATCAAAAAAGTCTTAAATTTATTGCATTGGTACCAATTCAGTTCTAAATTTTTCAATTGAACTAATTTAGTCCTAAATTTTTTAATATTTGCACCAATTCAGTCCATTCGGCCAATTTTGTCCGGTCGGCACTGATGTGGACGTTAGTCGGACACTGACATTGTAATTTTTATGATTTTTTTAATGATTTTTTTTTTTTTTTCGAATTTTTATTATTTTCTTTTCTTTTCTGAATTCTTCCCGAGGGCCGCGGCCCTTGCTCGACCTCTCCGGGGCCGCCGGTGAGGCGGCCTCGCCTAGATCTGGGTGAGGCCAATCTCGCCCTGGCCTTTCTACGGGCGAAGGCGGCCTCGCTTGGCCTCGCCCAGGGTCGCGAGCGAGGCTGGCCTCGCCCATATCTGGGCTAAGCCACCTCACCTGCGGCCCTGGGCGAGGTCGAGCGAGGGCCGCAACCCTCGCCGATGGTTGACGAGGGCTTATCAACCCTCACCTTCACCCTGGCGATGGCCGCTATGGCCTTGCCAGCCGTGAGCGAGGCTGCCTTCGCCCGCGGCAAGGCTAGGGCGAGGTTGGCCTCACCGATGGCCCTGGGAGAGGCCGGGCGAGGGCCGCGATCCTCGCCGGCCACCGCCAGGAAGAATTTAGAAAAGAAAAGGAAAAAAAAAGAAAAAAAAAATTAATAAAAAAATTCGAAAAAATCATAAAAATTGCCATGTCGACGTTAACGCCGGCCGGCTAAAATTGGCTGGATGGACTGAATTGGTAGCAATATTAAAAAGTTTAGGGCTGAATTGGTACCAATGCAATGGGTTTAGGACTGTTGGAACCAAAATGAATTTGGAGGGAGAGAGTAAACACACAAAGAGAGATTATATTACACAAAGAATACACACACAAGCTTTGCTAAGCTTAAGACTCTCTCTAAAATCTCACTCTCTCACACTATCTCTCGTGTGGCCCTCTCTCACTCAAATAAACAAACATAACCCTATATTTATAAGCTCTTCACCGCCGCCTGACTTCACCGCCTGAAACTCCACCGCCAATTCCTTCAACGTGCGAGAGGTTTTCTTCTTGGCTAAGTACTCTTGCTGCCCACGTACTCTTGATTCTTCTTTCTTCATAATTAAGAGTCAACAATTGTAGGCTGCTTTTCCTTCACGTCCAAGTTGCCAGCCGCAAGTTCACCTTCCTTCATGCTTCTTGAGGTCTCCAGCAGCAAGTATATTATTATTATATTATGTGCCCATTATTTTAATTTGCTTTGGCTTCTTCAGGAGAATTCCCATGCACGTAGATTTCTTCTTCTTCGGCGGTTGAAGATGAGTTGCTGCCGCACTTCTCTTTGGCGGTTTGCCAACCGAGAGACTCTTGCTTTCACACACTTAGACAGAAATAATTAAAAGACAAATAAGCTAATACAAAATCAATTTTACTATTTTCTAACAGCCTCCCTTAAAATTGATTTTGAAAAAACAACGACACCAAGCATTGTCTTCAAATTCTCGAACACATCCGCCTTCATTATTATATTAGGTGTTGACTCCAATACTCCCCCTCAACACCTAATACTCTTCTTCTTATAGCATTTGATATTCATCTTCTTCCGTTGCCTCCGCAACTGTGACTTCCAACTGAGCTTTGCGAAGCTCGGAGTTCATCAATGCTATTTCACTTTGCGTATCAGTCTCTTTTTCCTTTTCATGGAACTTCTTCTCTACAATCTTCCATTTGTTTTTGCCCTTGGGGATCTTTTCTCTGGGCAACATTTCTTGAGCTTTTGCAATTCCTTGAGCTCGTGTCGGAGCTTCTCCTGCTCCCTTTCTTTGAGCTTGAGTTCCTTGTCCTTTGCCTCGGCATTTCATCCTTCTCTTTCAACATCTCCCGCATCTCTTGCAGTTCCTTCTCGCGATTGCTTGTCGAAGCTACTACTTGCTTCTTCGAGCTTGCCCATGGCTTGCTCTTCTTCGGGGATGTCTCAATGGCTATCACATCATCTGGCTTGATGATACCGGTGGCTACGGGCTCTTCTTGCTCCTCTGCTGCAACAATCGCTTGGAGACTCCATTCTTTTTTACTATGGTTCTTCTTCTTGGTAAAAGTTGTAGCATCTCCTTTTACCTTTTTAAACCAACAAATTCTAGCAAAATGACCTACTTTGCCACAAATGTAGCACCGCTTTCTATACCTTTTGTTGTCTTTGTCATAGTCTTGGTGTGCTCCCCCTGGTTGAGTGCTTCTCGCTACTGGTCGCCTCTGCCATTCACTATGACTTTTCCACCGTTTGCCATTCCTAATGCCAGCATCATTTCTCCACTGGCTCTTGAAACCTCTTTTATTTCTAAAAGGGGTACGTGCATCATCCACGGTACATGCTAGCACCACATCTTCGTCATCATTGACGATATGTGCATGTTCCGTCATCTCTTCTTGACATTCGGATTTGTAATGTCCGAATTTATTGCACTTGAAACACCTGACTTTTGATTTGTCACGTGTTTTATATCTTTGAGTGGAATTCACATTTCCACCTCTACCTCGGGCACCTCCACGACCTCGGCCACCATGATGACCTCCTCGATTTGATTGAGTGACCCGACTCTGCAATGCTTGCTCGGTATTCGAACCGATGGACTTATGGTTCATTCTTTGCTCATGCGAACATAATGAACCCATCAACCGCTCCAACGTCATGGTTGATATATCTTGGCCTTCTTCGATCGCCGCAACAACGTAGTCAAACCTTTCAGTCAAAGACCTCAAGATTTTTTCTACGACTCGTACATCTTGGAGCTCTTCACCATTAACCCTCAGTTGGTTAACGATGGTTTGTACACGATCAAAGTAAACCGAGATAGATTCAGAGTCCTTCATGTGTAAAGACTCAAAATCTCCTCGAAGTGTTTGAAGCCGCACCCGCCTGACACGATCATCGCCTTTGTAGGATTTTTGCAATATATCCCACGCTTCTTTCGCTGTCTCTGCACTCGATATTTTTTCAAATATCGTCTCCTCCACGGCTTGAAAGATCGTAAATAATGCTTTTTGATCTTTCTTCCGAGTTTCCACCAATAAATCTTTCTCCGTCTTTCTTAAAGCATCGAATGCTTCGGCATCGGCCACTTCGGTGTAGCCATTCTCCACAAGGTTCCACAAATCTTGGGATTTGAAAAGAACCTTCATCTGGACGGACCAGTTGTTGTAATTCTTTCCGTTCAACTTTGGGAGTAGTAGTTGAACTGAATTGGTGGATGCCATTGCTAGCTTTGAGTTCACGATCCTTGATTGACTCCTCTAGGTCCTCGGTCTCCGGCCACTAATTTTGATACTCCGGTTCCTGACCTCCTAGGCTCTGACACTCCGATCCTTGGCCTGCTCTGGATTCACGATCCCTGACCGCTAGCTTTGATACGGTCCCCGGCCGTCTAGCTCTGATACGGTCCCTGACCGACTAGCTCTGATACCAATTGTTGGAACCAAAATGAATTTGGAGGGAGAGAGTAAACACACAAAGAGAGATTATATTACACAAAGAATACACACACAAGCTTTGCTAAGCTTAAGACTCTCTCTAAAATCTCACTCTCTCACACTATCTCTCGTGTGGCCCTCTCTCACTCAAATAAACAAACATAACCCTATATTTATAAGCTCTTCACCGCCGCCTGACTTCACCGCCTGAAACTCCACCGCCAATTCCTTCAACGTGCGAGAGGTTTTCTTCTTGGCTAAGTACTCTTGCTGCCCACGTACTCTTGATTCTTCTTTCTTCATAATTAAGAGTCAACAATTGTAGGCTGCTTTTCCTTCACGTCCAAGTTGCCAGCCGCAAGTTCACCTTCCTTCATGCTTCTTGAGGTCTCCAGCAGCAAGTATATTATTATTATATTATGTGCCCATTATTTTAATTTGCTTTGGCTTCTTCAGGAGAATTCCCATGCACGTAGATTTCTTCTTCTTCGGCGGTTGAAGATGAGTTGCTGCCGCACTTCTCTTTGGCGGTTTGCCAACCGAGAGACTCTTGCTTTCACACACTTAGACAGAAATAATTAAAAGACAAATAAGCTAATACAAAATCAATTTTACTATTTTCTAACAAGGACTTTTTGATACTTTTCCCGATATTACGTCGAAGCCATTCAACGAGTTTTAAGCTATGCTTGGTTATGTTGCTGCAATTACATTCTCATGATCCTCTTCCACGCCTCCCTGCATGTGTTAAACAATTGCAGAGCAGCTCTGTTCTTTGCTTCAGCCGCTGTTCAGTCTAAAACAGAACGACCAGAAGATGTGTTATCAGCGTCTCTTGGGGGATCGGGGAAGGTGGGAGCTCAAATGGGTCTGGGAATTGGGAATTCTCGCATGGACCCGGAGTCAAATATGGACCGAATCGGTCACCAAACCGCTGATGATCCTGTAGGACCCGTGGGAATCCCACCTGGGTTTCCGCAAGATTCAAACGGTAGGGCAAGAATTTCCCGAATCTTATGGCGAGGCAGCTCGTGGTGGGTCGAGACAAGGGCGGATATGCCCATTGGTTTTATATGCTGTTAGCCGTTTTATAGCGAAACGGTTGCTTCCCACGAGATCAGTTCTGGTTATGCTACGCGTCCTATGCTTGCGGGATAAGGAAGACGGCGCTTTCGGCGGTCAAAATTGCTTGCTGTTGGTTTTGTGATCCCCGGCCGACCGATACAAAGAAGAAGTCGTCCCCCACTGTTTAGCCGAAAACCTCTGGCTTCGAGCGGTTTCGCCGCATGATCGATAGGCTAAACCGGCCATGGATCCCGAAGACACCTCACCTAAGATTTTCTCCCTTTGGGGTCCCACGTAAATTCGCAATCGAAGAAAAGTGCTGCGGCATCATCAAATCGATCGAGTGGTTCTAGACATTATGGGATTTTACACTTCTGGCCCTTGTGTGGGTGCGGCGAGCAATTACTACAACAATTGCTTTCGGTCCCATGTGGCCACTGGCAAAGTGCCGGTGCGTGTATTTCTCAGAGGCCTTTGACCTCGAGTAGATGTATCATTAACGAAGCTGAGCTGCACCTGATGGCCACCCGTGGCCATTAAAACCTGGCACGAGGAAGGCAAAGAAAAGTCACGAAATTTTCAATGAACCAGTTTGCTTGGTTGGTATATAGCTATGAGTCGACTGCCTGGTGTTCTGAAGCGTTAAACTTTAATATAAAGACCCCACTCACCGCATTTGTAGATTGAGATTTTGGCCCGAGAAAGAAGAGTCGACATCGGTAATCATCGTGGAGGCGAACGAGAGGCTTAAAGAGAAGAGAATGCGAGGCCAAAGTTTGGTAAAATGATGATAAACGCGCAATCTGCCAGAGAAGGTTGCTGTTTAATATTGGTAAAATGATAACAAACGCTCAAGCGCTCGCGGTATAGCGTTCTTAGCCCGTGTCAACGTTACAACATCATGGGTTTTGGTTATATAGGTTAAGCGTATCGACCCGTGTTTGTATCCAGGACAGCAATGCCCTGCGCAAACAGGGAAGATGGAATTTTCCGGCCATGATTTCTCAGCTCCAGTCTGAAACTCCTTTTGCGTTTTTTTTTTTTTTACTTTGATGGTCTCCTGGAAATTGTGAAATTGCACAGCGCTACGGACTCGATGTTCGTGCAGCATTCGAAATCAGATCCATGCGGATTGCATTCACTAATGAGCTTGCTGGTCGATGTTAAAAATAAGAATGGAAATGTACAAAATGGAGAGAAGAGACGACATTTCTCTTCGGGATTTCAGACTCTCAAAACTAAGATCCACACAGTTCGCATCGAAAATCTAAGCCCAAACAAGGTCGACGCAGACTCTCGGTTCCTGGAGATCCTCGCCGGTGGAGTCGTAGCTCTCGTGCCTGGCCACCGGCCTCTGTTTCGCGCCGATCGAATGGCTAGAACCTGCCGCCGCCGCCGCCGCACAAGACGATGCCGTCGAGGAAGCGTTCGAAGTATAGAGCTGCGAAGTCGGGAGAGAAGCCGGGTCGGTGCCCTGGACGCGGACCAGCTCGGACAAGAGGAGGATGAGGGAAGCCATGAGAAAAGATGATACCAGATCAAGGGTTCAGGAAAGTCTTTGGCAATGGAAATGCTCTCCCCGTCTGTTTGAGTGGGGGCTATTTATACAGGCCATCTTAGTTCTTCCCGAATTTAATTCGCCCACCGATTTTGCTGGTGCAAGCAGTTCACCATGCACCGAATTTCCCATTGATTTTTTTTTTTTTTTTTTTTTTTTTTTTTTTTTTTTTTTTTTGCGGCAGCTGAAAGGAGACAAAACCGCAGCATTCCATGTTTACCGTCCATTGTTGCCTCCTAAATCCTGACCTTCCTCTTGGACTTGTCGACGCCACAACAACGACATTAATAAGCTTCGGCGGCCGATAGTTTTTATCAAGTGTAACGACATTAGGCGCCGGTTTATTAAGAGGGCAATGGTTTACCGAATATTAACAAAGCTTAAGACTAATGTCAAGTTTGTTTCTGAGAATGTTTTGGAAAATATTTTTTTAAATATGTTTATTTATATCGATTACAAAAATGAATGAACAAAAGATATTTCTATTGTCCACGAAAATATTTACACAAAATTATTATTGAAAATGATAATATTTTTCATTGATTCATTATTTTAAATGATATGAGCTAAAATTTGTAATTGAAAATTATTGATTTTTTGTTCTTTGGAACTCGAGCAGTGTAAAATTCAGTTTATGTGTGTCGTGATTAACGAATGCGATGTCGTGAATTTGGAGGGTAACGGTGATGTTCCACCCATAGATTAGTATGTACCAAGCGTCCGTCGGTTTGCTGGCTGGAATGGGGGCTTTTCGTGCTTGAAAAATGAGAAAGAATGTTTACCTATTATGGGCAGATTGCGAGATGGGTTTTGGTTGAAAAGTAAGCCTCGTGATTATCGTCCGTTCGTTCTTAAATAGAGAAAATCCCGGATGGAACGCCTCGCATTAATGCGTCCTGAGGAATTTTCATTTAATTTAATTTTCTTTTGAAAGTGGACAAAATGAGAGCTGAAAGACTTCGCGACGGTGGGCTCTTCCTCACCCATTTATCTTCATGGGCTTGTACATTTGTAACTAGCATTTGTCCTTTTGGGCTCGAACCCATGATTCTAAATGCTTTCGGAATCGATGAGAATTGAGTGGCGAAAGAACTCGCATTCTGATTTCGGAACTTACGACCACGCGTTTCGTTCTGCTGGTCTAGCAGGAACAAGGCGGTAATTCTCGAGGGAACAACGGGATTCATCATCGATCAGAAGCGTTGCCACCGATCGTCGCAACGTATTCTATTTCCTCAACCTCCAAACATCCCCATCACCTCCCATTACAGAATCAAAAATGGCGTAGGGTTGGACCTCTCTCAACCTGATGTTGAGTCACAAGACCTCTCTAATCCGATCTGTTAAGTGTTGAAAGGATATCATGTTACAAAATACGGTTTCCGTCAAGAGTAGAAATACGAGATCTGGTTTATGTTTTGAAGTCAAGCTATTACGCTTTAACCTATAATTCATAGGTAAGTTTCCACTAATGTTGAATCTTTCATCAAGTGTCGCACAAGAAGATTTCAATTCTAATTTCAGCCATATGAAATGTACTCTATATCACACATGTGGTTCCGAGGGACTTTTTTGATATAATTACAGAAAAAAAGTCTTTAAACTATTGTACCGATGTCAATTTGATTAAATTTTCAAATTAATCGATTTAATCTTAAACTTTTTGACAATTTGTCAATATAATTTTCACAACCAATTTTTGTTGAAAATAACTAATGTGGACATTGGATGTCAGTGATTGATACTGCATAGGCAAATTTTAAAATTTTTTAATAATTTTTCTGAAATTTTTTCCTTTTTTAATTGAAAGTAGATGACCCTTGCTATTAGTAGGCAAGGGCATTGTGGGGCTTGCTGGCCCTAAATGAGGGATCGTAAGTCCTCCCTAGTCCTAGGTGAGGGCATCTTGGCCCTCACTTTTGATCGGTGATCTCCGTTGGCCATGGCTGAGGTTGTGGACCAATGGAAGGAAATTAAAAAAAGAAACAAGAAAATAAAATTTAAAAAAACAAAAATTACAAAAATTATTTAAATTATTGTTAGTTATACCACGTGAACATTCGGTGTCCATGACAACACTTTCAAGGCCAAAAATATCAAAAGAACTATATTGGCAAAATGTTAAAAGGCTAACGACTAAAATAGCTAATTTGAAAGGTTTATAACCGAATTGGGATTCGTACAATAATTTTATAGTTTTTTCGATAATTTTGTCTGACTTTTTCTTTTGCTTGCGAAACAAGATCAAGGTAACTTATTCCTAAGCTGGGGTCCCTTCATAGACGACTTTATCCGAAGTTTAGGGTTTAGTTTCTCTGCTTGGGTTGGTGAGAAAAACAACTAGCGGGGGTCTCTTCCCTTCCCTTCTATTCTTCCTCGGACAGGGATGTAACGCCGAGCTGGAGATACTTTCGACACACGGTTAATACAATCGTCATCCAAAGACAGGGACTTTCGATGAGATGATTAAGTCCTGCTTCACACTCGGCCACCCGCATCAAGAACACAAACGGAATGAAAGAAAGAACCGGGAGCCAAAATAAATATTCATCTCTCCTATATCCGTTTAGTAATTTTGATGTCGGTCCAACTTTATGCGGCACAACATGTGCCGTAAGTACATCTCCGGGCCATCATACGTCTATTTTCCATTCCTCTTTTGTTTTTCCTTTCGTGCTTTCCCGGTATGCATTTTGCAATTGTGCTTTTCAATGGTGAGTTAAAGTCAATAAACATGATTTGCACAAGTCAAAGCTAGACCCACAATCATGCATCATTATTCATAAGGACTCAACTAATTTGCTAGGAATCCAGCTTAGGAGCATGAAATAGATGGATATATCAAGAAGATCTCTCTCTCTCTCTCTCTCTCTCTCTCTCTCTCTCTCTCGCTCTCGCTCTCTCTGCTTCTTTCCCTCCTAAAAATAGGTCCTCGTTCTAAGTAGAGCCGCCCTAGGAAACCCTTAATTACGTGTGCTAATATCAGATGAGGACAAGCTCCTAAATTCTTAAATCCACCTAATTATGTAGTTTCCCGACAGAGACATCGGGCCAGTGAAATGGAACACTGGAAATTTGGTTGTTTGGTTAGTTAAGGATTTTTGCAAACAGTAGTCAATCGGCTTATGCTCGTTGCGTGATATGTTGGACCTAATGTGATCTGTCTTGCGGAGACTTTTGAGCAGATGCGACCACTTATGCCATAACATATCATTAACTCTACAGCAAAACACCTAAACCCTTTGTTTTTGTTAATATAAATGATTAGATGTTACGTGTGAGAGATAGAGAGAGAGAGGAAGGATTTCAAGAAATTCAACGTGTCGGTAATAGCGTGATGACCATGGCTGGGACATTAGTCAAATGAAAAAGTGTCACCCATCAATATTACTTCTTCCAAAGAAGGAAACATTATTCGTGCACATTTACTTACAGAAATGATCTTACAGGGAAAAGAACAAAGGCTGCAGGTGTGTATGTGTGTGTGTCTATATTTGATACAACAGCATATGAACAGAAAGTTTACATGGTTCCACGCATGGCTTCTTCCTTCTTTTCACTTTACACATCATTGAAAACATCACTACGATATAAGTTTCGCTAGTTATTAAGAATTATCAACACGTGAATAGTGAACAGGAATAGACAACAGAGCAAACCCAGAAAAGATGATGAATTTTGCTTCGCTAGTTCTCCACGCGATGCTCGTAAATCCGTATGGAGATGGGCTCGACTTTGATTTTGCACAGTTCCAGTGAGGGACGAACATGGTCCTCGGCTGTAAAAACGAGAAAAATACATCCTATTTAAATATTGAGAAAAAACTGACCAAAAGAGAGCTAAGTAAAAAAAAAAAAATGAGGAAATATACATAATGTCAACAGGTCACATATCTGGGAAGAATAGATATTTTCTAGAACTTGCTCTTTCTAGTTCTCAATGAGTAATTGTCCACTATGGGGTTTGATGGAGTCGCGCATAAGTGGTAAGTTAGATAAGAAGATGATGTAATTCCTCTTTTTTAGTCGTAATGTAGCTAATTCGATGTTGAAATGAGGAGTTGAAAAATCAAGCGAAAGCGTACCTATTGCAGGATCTCTCTCAAGAAGGAGGCACTTGTGTCTTCTTCAAGCAACTTGTCCCAGTCCTCGGCAAATGTGAGGGCTTGAGATTGCGTAGGCCAATCTCTACAAATTGGAAGGCACTCCCTTTCAAATTGGTTCTTTACTGTAGAACCCTCAGGAGAGGCTGAGACCAATTGAGGAAGCTGATTTTCTGGTTGAATCATGCATGCATCGCTGCACAACCCACCATTATCGTCTCCCCTAATAACTCCAAATCCACCTAGATAACTTGGCCATGGTGATGAATGGTTCACTGCTTGGTGCTCCATGGGTGGAGCAAACCCTAGAACACCCAGATGGTGATTATCGTAATTCGGAATTCCCAGTAGACTATTATTGGTGCTGCCATGGTCCATGATTGGAAGTGGGTTGCTTGTGCCTATGATTTGCGCTAGCAAGCTCTGAAGTTGTAGCTTGGCTAGCTCAGCGGCATTTGCGATGGCGTTCTCCAGAGAGCTCAGCGGTGGGCTGCCCAAGTGCGGTCCCCCACCAGTGCCTAACAACTGCGAAAGGTTCATGGCTTGGTTGAGATGATCAGTTCTTGGCTTGTGGGTGTTCGGGTCGATGCCCATCCGGAGTAGCTTCTTCTTCATCCGGGTGTTCCAATGGTTCTTGATTTCGTTATCTGTCCTGCCCTGGAGATGGGTCGCAATCTTCGACCACCTGTGATACAAAAAAAGTGAAGAAAAGAAAGAAGGCAAATGATTAATGGTTTGATCCTTTAGCAAGCTCAAGCAATTATGGTCCTCAGGAATTTCACAAGATGCACTCAAGATGCGATGTATATGTATGCCCACCCTATTAATTTCACTTTTGCCAATTCTAGAGTGTAAACATGTATTATCGATATTCAAACATACGTTGACTCAATTAGTTTTAACGATAACACTAGTAGATTGACAATTCATCCTTAGTTTTGTCTCGTGCCAAGGGCTAATCTTTATTCTGGTCATCATCAATGGGCAAAAATCCATGTTAATATGGTAACGATCGATTCAGTTAACAAGAGTATCTAAAATGAATGAATTATCTATGGATCTATTCGTGCCGTTTCGAAACTCCACAGTGACAGCATGCAAGCGTCCAAAAAGCTACAGTATCTGAGTTCTAGCGTGACATGCTTTGTTCGAGCCAGTTAAATTCAAAAAAAGTTGCTACGATTCTTACTTGTTTGATCAACCAAAAGCAGACAAGAAATTAATTCAAAGAAAGGAAAGAGCTAGGCTACTCACTTGTTTCCGTAAAGAGAGTGCAAGCGGATGATCATGGCCTCTTCTTCATCAGAGAAGTTGCCTCTCTTGATGTCCGGCCTCAGGTAATTGATCCACCTCAACCTGCAACTCTTGCCGCACCTGTTGAGGCCTGCTTTCTTGGGGAGGTCACTCCATCTCCCGTGTCCTTCCTTTTCTATGTACTCGCTCAGCTTTGCGTCTTCCTCGGCGCTCCACGGCCCTTTCTTCAACATCTCTGCCTCGTGGTCGCCGGAGCAACATGGAGATCGAACCATTTTGCGCTTGGAGGAGGGGTTCGATGAAGGGAAGCGAACCAAAGATGAGAGCTCTGCTGTGAGGGATTTTTTTTATGGATAGAGAGTACAAATGATTTGGAAACTTCTGAGGTACGGCCATCGGCTTTTATAATTGCATGGCCAACGTTAGTAGAGACAGGTCGAGGTCGTCGTGATATAAGTCATGTGGAATTTTATATAGTTTTCACTTACCGTAAAAGAAGTTCAGTTTGAACTCTCCCGAAGAAGGGAGCCATAGAGTGAGGAAATATGAATGTTAGGTTCTGTGTGCATTTTAGGGTGTCCTTGCCAAGAAGCATCGCAATCTTATCGTGAAGCATTGTAACCCTCAAGCACTTTCTTTTATTAAATTTTTCAAATTACAAATCAAGGTCTATCTACCATCACATAATGACGAGAGACCACTCATGATAATCGGCAAGATACACAAATTTCATTATTCTCATTTACTTCTTCTGGTCTTAACTCAGTGTTTACATATAAGATGGTTGACTTATTCTTACAATATAATATTTGACTCATTTTTGCGTGCATTTGTATTGCGGATTAAAGTAAATGTCAATATAATGCTGCTTTTCATTAAACAAAAAAACCCTAATAGAATAATGATGTTGAGTGAACAGATTGTCGTGCCAAAGGGGGTTTATGATGTCATTTGGCTTTTAGGTCCAACAACTGTGGATGACCCATAAACTTCAAGGATTAGTTAGAAATACTGCTCATATACGGAATCTCGATCTTGAAATAACGAGGTGACATTTCTAGATTGTCTCTTCTAAGATTTCAAGGTAGAAGTAATGCTGTTCTCTCGATAGGTGGACTTCATATTTTTTCCTTTTCAAGTAGAGTCAAAATGGTATAAGAGATGAAGAGTTCAAGTAGTTTGTGTGCACACACAAAGATAGATCATTTTCTCTTGTCTTCAACGTTTCACATTAGTTGTTATTCCTCCTCAGGCTCAAACATATGAAAAGATTTCGGCATAATTTCTCATGATTGGATCATAAGAAAGTAGTTTCTCGCGAATTCTTCAATCACCACCTAGATGGTCTACTTTCGACAGAATGGAGCTTGCAAACTTAATGTTGTGAACTTAGCTCATAATATACACATGCACATGAGAAAATGAAAATCGAAATATGAAACCTCAGAAAATTCTTTATCAAAATATACAAAGCAATTCTTTCTCATTAAAATCTCCATAATTTAATTAATTTTTATAGGGTTGGTTTTCACACTCTTTCCAAGGTTGACCTATTCAATTCCCAATTCCGAAAACCGAGAATTGACTCCGATATTGGTTCGAAATCTATTAATCTTGAAATTAATCACCCTTACCTTTTGATACATCATTCTAGATCCGTCCTTGCATTCTTGGGCAGCTTAAGTGTTTCCCTATGAAGATTAATTTCACAATATCAACCGATATGAACCCATCATATATGGTTAGACTTGGAAATTGTGCTGATAATCCATTTCCCAACTCCAATAATTGTTCGATCATTTCAACATTGTTCACGTCATCCTTTCACATGTAATGAAGAAGTAGCGAGGTCCACACACTACAAGGTACAATCAAGCTCCTATTACAGCCAATTTTTCACATCTGAATATGAGAGAATTAGGACTTCATTCTATCTTTTCGTACTTTAAAGACAAAAGCAGAGGCCAATTTTTATTCTCACAAGATTATAAATGTAGATGCTCCGACATCATCGTCATGGAGAGATCAGCCGCCAAGACAGGATCTCAAGCTTGGAATTCCACACCAATGGTTTCAACTGCTCTTTTTGAAGGGACGAGTCGATTGAACCCTATTATGTCTGAAGCTGGCGCTTCGGATTCGTACACCGCAGACACAACAAAACACGATCTATCATGTCCGACTGACCTTGCGTAAAGCAAAGCAGTACTGCTTTCCTTAAAAGAAAACGGAACACCCCCCTTGTCTGTCCTTGTTATCGTTAACCTAATCGCATCGTTTCCTGAATTCGGGATCTGCACGAGGTTGACTGCGATATCCATGTGTATCTCTCAGCCACCACCAACTGATCTTGATTTTCTCTCTTCTTCTTTTTTTAGGAAAAAAATAATTTACATGAGTCAGCTTGTCCTTTTGGTTTGCTAGAAAATTGAGAATAAGGAAACCCAAGATCTCGAAGCCCTAATTGAAACACGACGATGCGAGTCAACTTGAATCATGATGAATCCGTTTGAAAGTAATACTGGGCACGGAAGGGGGCTGGAGGTAGATTTAGCCTTGATTATCCAAGTCCTCGAAATGACCTCAGCTGCCATTACCAATCTAGCTGGTCAATTCACGCTATCGTGTATTTTTCCAAACCTGTTTTACCAAACCCTAGCTAAACCCCTGTAAATATGCAAAGCAGGCTCGTTTTATCAGGACAAAAAGCTTAGGTTATTCCAGGGTTTCCACGTTATTATTACTTAAGCTATCTTCGAATTATCACGAAGGTCAAACAAAATTACCATGTGGCGATGCTTGGCACAAGATTGGAGACGGACCCCAAACCTAAACCAGGCCAACTTAGTCAAACAGCCTCGAGATCAGTGTATAATGCCTACACAAGTTCCCCCCCGGGAAAAAAAGTCTTCGAAACTAGCACCCTAAAGATAGGACTGACCATGATAACTCAATGCTCAAGCGTCACGTACATGAAGTTGATATAATCTTTGTGACTCATTCATCTATTACGATTATCGTTATTATGCTATTATTTTTATGTAATCTAGGCTAATGACGCCCATTGATCAGAAAAGTCTCAAAAGCTATGTGTACATTGACTTGTATAAACTTCAATGATAGTTAGTATTCCAAACTTCGATTAGTTATACTGCCAATCCTTGACCCAAATGAACCATGTAGTCTTTAGATGGATATTTTTCGCGATTTACCGAACCTCACCAATATTTAGAAACATGTGTATATCCCGTATAGTCTTTCCATGTCAATTTGGAATCTATATTAAGGATCGCCATTGCTTGCATTTGTTTGTTCCAGTGAAATATAGAAATCATTCGAGATTTTTTGCATTCGCTTTCATGACCCTATATCAATTTGGGTCGATAATTGGAAGATATTGATTTGTACCATCGGCTAGCGAGTTATTTAACATCTATTACAGTTACTTGTTTTGATATACCCTCTACGGTCATGTTGTTTGTCAGTTTGTGTCGACTTTACGCGTTACTTATTGTGCTGTAGTTTCGTGTAATCTTCACTACATTTTTGGGCCAAGTCCTCTCTCATGTTGACTTAACTTCTTGGATGCTGATTACGCTGGAGATTCCGTAATCGCCTCTCAAACAAATTTTAACCAGGGATGCACATGTTTGTGCATAACTTAATGATTCTTTGCACGAAGGAGACACATGCATTCGCCATCCAATCTTCACCTGCTCGCATCGGGGAGCACGTAGGTGCTGACCCGGAAACAGCTCGGGGTTGATAATTTGAAAGCGCATGGACTCTAAAACCCTTCTTTGACTTGCTCTCTCAGGACTCAACCTTGATCAACGTTTCCTGTCCGCACAAGGTTATGACGTTGAGGAAGGTTTAAATAGTGATTAGTGAAGATTTTGCGAAAGTCAGGACAGCAAGATTTGCTGGGAGGGGGAGGGGGCTGCTTTTTCAAACCCTCTTACCTCATTGTCTTAATCGACAAGCTTATAAATAAAACGATGACTGTTGAGTAAACAAAACGATTAAAATCCGATTAGCCGCCCGCGAGGAGTTTACTTATCCAACTTGGTTTCTTTAATTCATTGACTTTGGACTGCTCCGTTTGACAAATGGAAATATGAGTCGCTCGATTTTTTGTTTTTTTTTTCTTGTTTAGAACTAATTTTGTCTCTTTGCATCTTCAGCCACAAAGAGGGAAATACGATAATAAGCTAAGGTTTATGTTCGCGTTAACCTTCCAAGAAGTTTCCTTTGACTTTACAAGATTTTGCGGTAGCGTGGTTGGTGTAACAAATCTCAAAAGTCACAGCGATTCTTATCGTTATTAACGGTACGAGTCCTAGTTTGGAGTCATATGAGAAACTCTTCCTAAGTGGATCATCCGTGATGAAACATCTTGCCGTTAACCTTAGACAGTACTGTCCATGCTCATTTTCGCCTCAGGGTTTCACCGTTTTGCTTCAGGTACCCTCGAATTTTTTAAAGAAAGACTATCTCATGATCGTCATGGAAACGCATAAACCATCATGGGAAGATTTTAAGGTGTTTAGCTAGTTTGTTATAATTGTTGGTAATTTGTTTATAAAACAAATGAAGAGGTGCCTTGTCTCACATCGAAAAGATGTGAGTGCGCACGTGGACGAGATTTGGCACTAACCGACGATCATTAATTTTATTTATTGAAAATTTGGATTTATTTCTATAAAAATTAACTATAAAGTCTTGTGGAAACAGTGCAACTGTTCACGAATAGTTACGGTTATTTTTATTTAGTATTTATTTAATTCCGAATTTTTTTTATGTCTTTTCAACATAATCTTTGAGACGTACTTGTTCACGAAAGGTTGCCTTTGTTCTTTTGCAACAATTTTAAGGATTTATTTCGCAACAATGGAGTCAAGAGGATGAAGCACACAAAACGGTTTGTCTATAATCGATCCTGGTTTTCGCATTTGTTTTTTATGTCTTACATTTGGTATCTCGTTTTCATCGAATTTTCTCGTTTGGAGAAGCAACGGCTCCTACGATGTGTTCTTGAGTCTCATCGAATCCGATGATGTGTGCCTGGATTCCATTGGAGTCCTTCGTCGCCGTAGGGTCTTCAACCGTCTATACGAATGCATGGCTAGGGTTGGAATCCGCGCCTTCGGAGATAGTGAAGAACATCATTTCGGTGATGAAATTGATGAGGAGCTTCTGACAGTGATCGACGAGGCCAAAACCTACATCCCCATCTTCTCCAAAAACTACGCTTCCTGCAAGCAGTGTCTCTAGGAGCTTGCGGCAATGGTGGAGAGCAAGGAGAAATCAGGTCGTGGGAAAACGATTTTCCCCATATTCTATAGCGTGGAACCTCGTGATGTTAGGCTTGTAACCCCTCTGTACCGCAATGCCCTAGAGCTCAAGGGGTGGATCGGGTCCGAGGAAGCAAAAGTGTGGGAAAATGCTCTTAAAGAGGTTCATTGCCTGGATATATGGAATCTTCCAGCATATTGGACGTCATCCATGCAGTCGTTGAAGATGTCATGCACAAGGTGAAAGTACTAGTCGAGACGAGTCTGATGATGGGTCGAGCACTGCCGGAGGACGCCGGACGCGCCTACACGCGCGGCCATAAGCCCCTGCGCATGGGCTCCACGCACATGACGCGCTGGGCACGCTAGCGCGTGAGCGTCACAAGCGCGTTGGCGAAGCGACGCGTGCTGACGTCACCATAACGTCATCCAACGGTCGGTAACCGATGGATGATGTCATCGATGACTTAACCACCGGCAGCAGTTGGCTGGCCGGCGACCCGAGGCTGACCCGTGACCCGACCCGACCGTTGACTGGTCAACGTCGGACCGGTCGAACCGGCTAGGAGCCATTTGGCTCACTGGCGCGTGCGCCATACACGCCGCACACTCAAGCGGCGCGTGTGAGAGCTCCGATTGGAGCGTTGTTGGAGGCGTTTGGTTCATATGGAGGTTCTCTACACTGTAGTATAATTATTTTTTATTTGTAAGTTTTTTAAAGGTATAAAAATTGTGTAGGGAACCTTGAGTATGCATATTTTTTAGGGTTTAATGCATAGTTTATTCATTTTCAGATTGTATTTTCTTATGTTTTTGGAAATACAGTAGCTAGCCTATATGAAAATGGTATCATATATGCTGTGTAGAGCATGGTTCGATGATAGCATGTATATAGTTTAATATACTTGCAATTTACTAGTTCCATGAAAATTCGAACAATGGTAGGAAATCATTGTTTTTCCATTACATGTTGAATTGCGGTTTTGGTTGTAGTTTTAGCATGATCGTTTTTTGTACGTTGGTTCACACCATGCTATGTTTTTGTGTTGATGGAAAAAACGTAGAGATTACATGAGGTCATGTAATTATTTTTTCTAGTGGGAGTTCGTAAGTTGGTTATGTTAGAGCAAACTCTACAGTTTATGTCCAATGTTCAGTGAATGGTGTTCCTTGTTCGATTCTGACGTGTTCTATTTGCTGTCCTTGCCCCTCATATATTTGATTTTATGGAATAGCATAAATGAGACAAGAGAGTAGAATTGCGTTGGTTTTCTATTTTGATGTATGTATTTCATCGAGGATGAAAATTTGATGATGCATAATTTCGATTAATTGCCTCTTAAAATAGTCTTGAAGTGGGGTTATTCGAAGGGGACAATGGAGCCAATGTGATTGGAGTCATTAAGACAAAAAAGTATCTAACTTTCATTTTAAAATGAAAGATTTAAGTGAAGTAGATACTTTATTGGGTGTTAAAATTTAAAATAAAATAAAATAGTAGGATTATTCTTTGAGCCAAAGTGATTACATGGAAAAGATGTTAAATAAATTTAAACATCTTGGCTTCAAAGAAATATTTACTCAATTTGATTTCAGTATTAAATTAAATTATAATACCGGTAGAACAATAGCACTATTTGAATATGCAAGTGTTATAGGGTCTCTAATGTATGCGATGCATTATACTAGACCTGATATTACTTTTTGTATATGCAAGTTGAGCAAATACTAGTAATCAAAATATAGAACATTTGAGAATTATCTTATTATTCTATAATCATCTGGCTATATTAGAAGGATACGCCAATGCTACTTGGATTACAAGTGTGAGAGATAAACAGTCCGCTTCCGGACGAAGTTTCACATTAGGGGAATGTGTTGTTTCTTAGATGAGCAAGAAACAAATGTGTATAACTCAATCAATAATAGAATCTGAATTCGTTGCTTTAGCGGCAACTTGAAAGAGGCCGAATGGATTAGGAATTTGTTGTTGGATATCAAATTATGGCATAATCATATGCCTCCTATTTCTATCCATTATGATAGTCAGGCTACTTTGGCAAGAGCCTATAATAGCACATATAATGGTAAGTCTAGACATATTAGTCTAAGACATGAATATGTGAGACAATTGATTAAAGATTGTACCATAACAATTGTCTACGTGAGGTCAAGTAATAATCTTGCCGATCCCTTGACAAAAGCTTTACCAAGAGACATGGTAATAATGACCTCATAAAAAACAAGACTGAAACCCTTTAATTAAAATCACTAGTAATGGTAACCTGACCTTTTTCTATAACATCACTAGTTACAAGGTTTAATGGGTAAGAACAAGTTACTACATGTGATTGTTTGATACTGATATAGTCCCAATATGAGAAGTCAATATCGTCTGTTACGTTTTATAGGTTGAATTGAATTCTTAATGAAGTATAGTACAAACTTGTAATGTATTGATAGTAATAGAAACACATAGTAGATACTTCACCTATATGAGCTTAGAAGTGGTGCCGCTTCTTACGAAAGTGAGGGTTGTTTTCTAGAGAGCTCATGAAACAGGATCAAGCACAAGGCCATAATAGTGCGGAGTAATATAGAACTTCTCGCTGAAATAAGAGGTTAGTGTATGCGCAGTATGTCCGGTTCTATTATATAAAAGTACAAGTTTAAAGTCGAGCTACTTGTCACTTTGATAGAGCTTTGAGATACTTGCACTAAGTAAAGATTTAACTCGCAAGAGACCTTTATGTATGTATATTAATCTTACGGAATTTTTGGCTGTATATTTCTAACGAGTTTATTTTTTGTTTTTGTTTTATAAACAAAAGTGGGGGATTATTGGTAATTTGTTTATAAAAAAATGAAGAGGTGTCTTGTCCCACATTGAAAAGATGTGAGTGCGCATGTGGATGAGATTTGGCATTAACCAACGATTATTAATTTTATTTATTGAAAATTCGGATTTATTTCTATAAAAATTAACTATAAAGTCTTGTTGAAACAGTGCGACTGTTTACGAAAAGTTACGGTTATTTTTATTTAGTATTTATTTAATTCCGAATTTTTTTTATGTCTTTTCAACGTAACTTTTGAGACGTACTTATTCACGAAAGGTTGCCTTTGTTCTTTTGCAACAATTTTAAGGATTTATTTCGCAACAATGGAGTCAAGAGGATGAAGCATACAAAACGGTTTGTCTATAATCGATCATGGTTTTCGCATTTGCTTTTTATGTCTTACAATAATAGATCTAGCTTTTTGTTCAACATAGAAGTATCATGAATAATTCATATCGATGATTTCTTAAATCTTCAGCAGCCAAAAACAGGGTAAGCAAACCTGCTAAATGCTCAACAAACAGCACTAATGTTTGTCCAATCTAGAAGTCCCCAATTACAGCATAAACAACTTATGTTTGTCCAAAGACACTTTTCATCTCGAGTCAAACAACTGGAAAGTCTTTCCTATATCAACTTCTTGATCTGTGAAAGGAGTGAATCAAAATTTATCCAGTGTAGACAACAAAACACTGTTAGACAAAATAATTCATAATGCGGAAGCCATGATCGATTATAGACAAACCTCCAGCCATTATTCTTGTTTACGTTCGTCTTAAAACCTGAAAATTCAAAGAAATATTGGGCACACGCTACTAACCCAATTCCCTCACGTATTGATGGTGTATTCCAAATGAGAGGGTTTGAGTTAGATCTTGTGATTGCTCGTTAGAATGAACAATCGTTCATTTATACACTGTCTTCCATTAAGGCGGTTACCAAATGGGCGGTTGTCACAAAAATGTACGAAATGTGGAAAAATTGCATGTCGAATAACCGCCACTTTAAGAGAAAATGTGGGTCTGAAAATGTGGGATCACGAAAATAAATAACAAACACTCCATATACAATAGATGAATGCATTCTGCGCAAGCTTATACAGCAAGAGAGGAAAAATATAGCCCTTAAAGGAAGGACAAGCCCATGCTACCTCCGTTAGCAACCATGCCGGAAACAAAGAGAGAGAGAAGCCATGTAACCTTGTCTTTCTTCTCCTTCGCCTCACTAAACATCAACTGAGGTTACGGCGATTAAACATAAGCCGAACCTAAGTAGGAAGTTCCCTTTTCTATACATAGACCGACGCCTTGGCATTCTGATTATTATCATCACTCAGAAATAATCGACCCAAACTTCGCATAAACACATAATTGGTAAAACAAAAATCGACAAAATCAAGGACATATAAGTACAGGACCAAAAAGTCCCCTTAACAAATCATGTTGTCAACACGTTTGTGTCCATCAATAATCATTGATGACGCTGTTTTCATTGTTGCTGTTGCTGGAGGTTAATCAACTTGTAGTACGGTCCGTCCTTGTTCTCTATGAGGGCAGAATGAGTCCCTTGCTCTATGATCTTCCCATTTTGTATGACGGAGATCTGGTCGGCATTCTTAATGGTTGATAGCCTATGCGCGACCATGATCGTTGTCCGGTTCCTCATCAGCCTATCTAGAGCCTGCTGCACGATACGCTCGGACTCCACGTCCAGAGCGCTAGTTGCTTCATCCAGAAGCAAGATCTCCGGGTTCTTCAGGATGGCCCGAGCGATGGCCACTCTTTGCTTCTGTCCGCCTGAGAGTTGCACTCCACGGTCGCCAACTTTGGTCGAATAGCCCTCAGGAAGGGAACTGATGAAGCTGTGAGCATTAGCAAGCTTAGCTGCTTCGAAGACTTCTCCCTCAGATGCGCCTTCTTTGCCATAGATGATGTTGTCGTAGATAGATGTGGCAAAGAGAGCTGGCTCTTGTTGGACAAGGCCAATGTGTTTCCGGAGGGATTTAAGTTTGAGTTTCTTGATGTCCTTGCCTGCGAAACATCGATTTTTGGACCTAATTAAGACAATGCGCAATGCAGTTTCCTTTTCTCATTCAAGTTGAGAAAAGAAAAAGGGCTTTGAAGTAATCAGGAAATTTCCTTTATAGCAGATAATGCAGCAATGTGATGCTTTTGCAGATAGTAAGCGAATCAAAGTGGTCGATTTTGCTATCAGACTTACCATCAATCATCACTTCCCCAGCCATTGGATCATAAAACCGGAGTATAAGAGTGAGCACGGAGCTTTTACCAGACCCACTTTGCCCCACTAGAGCCATGTTCTTGCCCGATCGCACTTTCAGATCAAAATTCCTGAAAATTATCACGTCGGGCCTCGAGGGATAGCAAAAATGGACTCCCCTGAGCTCAACCATGCCCTCTACCGTGGTTATCTCTTCCCCAACATCCCCCATCACCTCGGTCTTGCGGTCAAGGACTTCAAATACTGAGGCAACCATTTGATTCCCCTTGAGCAGGTCCGGGGCCATAGCTAAGGTCTCTCCCATAGCTAGAGCGGTTACGATCAACACCATGAATGATTTCATGACCGATTTGAAGCTGGCGAGTCCCTGCCCCATCAAGACAGAGCCATACCTGCATTTCAAAAGATGATTCAGTACCAATGTTTGCCTGGAGTTTCATCACAAAATGCATGAAGTACCAATTCATCGATTTGAAGGTCTTGAAGCATGCAAATATGCATATTGTTACGCTTTTCATGACCCCTTTTACAAGTTCCGGCAAAGTCGAGAATGCCAAGCTAAGTTGCGTACCACAAGGCAAGACCGTATGATGAGAAAATGAAGAACTGGGAAATGCCGTAGAAGATGCCTGCAATCTGACCACGAGAGAATGAACGCTTGGAAGGCTCAACAAGCTCGCTTGCATAGAGATCGATCACTTTCTCTTCTGAGCAAAACGCAGCAATCGTGCGGATGTTACTCACGGCCTCACCAGCCAACATGTTGGCTCGTAGATATGCTTTGCTCAAGTTTCCACCGTAGCCTCGCATGAACATTTTCTGAAGGCAGATTAATCAAAAGATTAGCAAGATTGTTTACTCTATGTTAAGCTACTCATTACAGAAAGGAAAAGTTACCTCGCTGATGTGCCCGCTTATGATTAACGGATAGGTGGCTATGACAATGAGCGTTATCCTCCAGTTTAGGATGAAAGCAATGACGAAAGAACCAAGGACCAAGCCCATATTTTGCAAGAGGATCGTTGCACGATCTACAACCACGGTCCGCAACAAAGTAGCATCTGCCTCTAGCCGTGATGAAAGCATAGCACTTGTATTGTTCACATCATCGAACCAACCGATCTCATTCTTCAAAATGGCTGCAACAAAACTTTGCCAGAAACTTTAGCCTAAAATGTAGCTACGGATAGGAAAGTAACCAGCACTCTGTTTATAGCGTTTTCGGAATTGAATTGGGTCCATGAATCTAAGAAATAGTGAGAATTCATTCAACTGAAAAACGAGTTTTAGCATTTCATTTCATTTATGTATACGACAGATCTTTTAACATCACAAGCAATCAAATTATTGAAATTCTCAATAACACGACTGATTATCCTCCATTACCAGAAGATCAGTTGTGTAGACATGGGTAAAATAGGCATTAAGAATAGTTTTAGTAGAATTACCTGCAAACATCCTTTCCCTGACTCGAAGAGTGAGCCGCTCTCCCATAATGCCAAAGGTACAATGCTCGATCGCATGAACAATGACGGTCACTACTGCGGCTCCACAAAACAGCAGAGAAATCTTCTTAACCTCATGCTTCGTCGTCTCCCAACCCATGTAAAAGGACACAAGAGCTTGGGAGACCCCGAGAGCGAAAAGAGGCATCTGGGCTCCGGCGATAAAAGCACAGATGGTGCCGAACATCCCGTAAATCCAATCGGGACCGACCATGGAGTACATTCTTCTGATGGAAACATGCGTTGGCTTTAGACCGTCGCCTGTATCAACACCAGCGCGACCAAGAGACTCTTTGTCTGAGTGAAAACTTGTGCCAAAGCTGGCCGTTGTCCGGGATAGTTCTCTTGAAAACTTGATGCTGAAATAAAGATTAATCAACTGACGAGTCTGACTTCATAACAAGAACTCTTCAGATAATTTTTGTATACTGCTAGAAATGAATCGTCACTTGAAAATGCCGATCGGTCAAAATAGTACCTGGGTGGTCGTCCCATTGTAGGACCCTGTGAAGGGTGCCGCTGCAAGTGAGCGGTCTCCTGGAGTTGAACCAGTGACGCATATGCGCTGTTTGGGTTTGAGATTAGTTCATCATGGTTCCCTGTTTCCACTATCTTTCCGTCCTGGACAACCGAGATCACATCTGCATTTCTTATGGTAGAAAGCCGATGTGCGATCACAACTGTGGTCCTCCCCACCATCGCACGATTGAGCGCCTCCTGCACGCTCTTCTCGGATTCGGCATCGAGCGCACTCGTGGCTTCATCCAGCAGAAGAATGGACGGATTCTTAACTATTGCCCGTGCAATAGCTATCCTCTGCTTCTGGCCACCCGATAGTTGTATTCCTCTCTCGCCGACCTGCAATGTCAGACCCTACTCAGTCCAATTTTATCCAAAGCAAGCATTAAACTTGGAAATAACTTGTGTGAATTGCAAACTTTTCAATTCTCATCAAATAAACTTTTCAGTTCTCAGCGAATAACTCAACATAAAACATTCATTCTATATTAGAAGACCATCACATTATCTACGGACCGTGCTTGCCTCAGCTTCTCAATATATACTAGAAATACCTGAGTTTCGAACCTCTCAGGCAGGTTGTTAATAAAAGAGAGAGCCTCTGACATTTTTGCGGCACGAGTGATCTCATCGAGGGTGGCCTTGTCTTTGCCGTAGAGTATGTTCTCCCTAATGCTCGTGGCAAACAAGGCAGGCTCCTGATTGACCAGCCCAATTTGCTGCCTCAGCCACTTGAGGTCGATGTCTTTGATGTTGTATCCATCCAACAGGATCTCCCCGGCAAGTGGCTCATAGAAGCGCTCCATCAAAGAGATGACTGTGCTTTTCCCCGATCCGCTTCCACCCACGATAGCCATAACCTTACCTGGAGAAATATTGAGGCAGAGCTTATTGAAGATGACCACGTCGGGACGAGACGGGTAGCTAAACATCACGTCCTTGAATTGTATGTGTCCTTCCACATTGCTCAGTTTTTGGCCTGTTTTTGAGCTGGTTTTGGTCATTGTGCTCTTCTCAATCATCTCAAAAATGGGATACGCAGCTGCTTTTGCACGGACAAATGCAGAAATATCTGGTGCCGCCTGGCCTAGTGACCTGGCAAGACACAGCATAAATGTAGGTGGCTTTTCGTCAATTTTGCAATGCCAGGATAAAGACCAACATTTGCTGATTAATCCCAGGCATCAGAACTTCGGAAGAAGACTTACAGTCCGGCTATGACGACATTGAGCATGGTTGTGAAGGAATCCCCACCATTGGCGATACCCTTATGAACGACAATGCTTGTAAACCAAACGAGAAGTGCCCACGAAAGGAAAAGCACGCAATGCATCGAGCCTAGTCCCAAGCCCTTCGCTAATCCTGCCTTCCTTCCGTACTTGTAAGTATTGATGAGAGCTCTTCCGTATGATCTCACTGCCCTCTCTTCTCCGGCAAATGCATGGACAGTTCTGACATTCCCAATCACCTGTTAATTTAAGCTGCTCCTGAGTTTCAAATGACTACAGCGCAGTTGTAAAAGAAGTACATGACCCTTCACAAAAAAAAAAAAAAAAAAAAATGTCAATTTTAGGTGGATCACACTGACCTCCTCTGCTATTTCTCCAGCTTTTACATAGGATTTCCGTGCTCGGGCAATAAGACCCGTGGCAACATATGCATACAAGCCGCCCGCAATGGCGATCAGGGGTACGATAGACAGTGTCACAAGACTGATTTGCCATACCCTGACGAACCCAATAATGAAGCCTCCCAGAAACCGGCTTATGTAGTGTATGAAGTTCCCCACCTGCATCCTCCACAAGGCACAATGAATAACACGAACACATCGTACCCATGGCAACAATAATCAATATTTACTCTGGAAGTTCCTGAGGAATTAATTGCTGTATGTCAAGATACGAGCTCATCCTGATTACTGAGACTTTGACAAGTGCAATAGATCAGCTTGCTTGTGACCTAAAACCCATTACTGGAAAAGTAATTCCTCCTAAGACTTCAACTATCCGCGAGCGAGTTCTGGCAAATCTTGTTAGTGTTCAAAATATGCAACTAAATCCCAATTTCATGGACATGAATTTTTAACACCTCCATCTCACCAGAAAGCGGCATATCGTCAAGTACACGGTTGGGTCCGTGATGGACCTCTAGTTTCTCTATATCCAAATTCTTGTGTCTCATACCTTATCATATTCATTTCTTTCATGTTAACAGCAGAAAACACGAGTTGGGCATTCAATATTGAACTGTTTCCAGCTGGCAAAGGTGCAAGTTAAAACCCTAGAAGACGCAATTTCTCACCCAACCCCAACCGAATTATAAATGCTCCCAGGCAATGCATTTATACCACCCCGTAAAGAACCCCTAAAGGAAGCAGACGCAGGAAGCAAAAGTGACAGACCAGCTCTTCCTGAATTATTTATTCCAACAGTAATTACAGTGGTTAATCAGTGTTGGCGTCCCTGCATGCACATCCGCGCGGTGCATTTACTGGCCCTCTTGACCGACAAAGTTTGCAGTTTTAGGGTATATTCTTTGCCAAATAATTCTGATTTTACCAAATCTAAGTAATCATCAAAACATTCAGACCTCTGTCGCTAATGCAACTTCTGTGGGAAAATGTTCGAGAATGCCCCCAAGTCAGCTTGTATTCTTTGGGAATGCGAACGTTTCTATTCAAAGTTTTTTTTCTTTCTTGGTAAACAAGACCAAATCATATGTGACAAAAGATGTTTCGTTCACTAAACATCGGTCGGTGTGGACAGGTTAACTCGACACGTTTTGAATGTTTGGTCTCTTACTTGGTCCGGAAAAGATGGTGATGGTGCTTGATGTTTTTGATTTGGGGTGAGTATGGACTCATCGAATTCCGAATTTTACTGGATTATGCCACAGAAATGGACCCTTTGGGGGAAAAAGTATTTAAGATGGTTGAAGTACCTTCTCAGAGAGAGCATCTTGAACAAGAATAATGTCGCTCGTGATTGCAGAAATGACCTCCCCAGTTGAAGCTTCCGTGTCGAAAATACTAATGTCTTGACTCAGCATCGACCTCAGATACGCCATTCTCATCTTCGCCGCTTGCCGCTCTCCAGTATGCATCCAGCATGCAACCTCTGCATAAATCACATCAAATTAACACACATAATATGTACGCATAACCCCATGTTTCTTCTCTTTTTCATGAAGTATATGTAGTAAGCCGTCGAAGAGATATTGAATCACTTGGCCAATACCTATCCATGATGAAAATAGGATAGCCACACTGAGATATACAAAATCCAACGAGTACTGCGAAAAAACAGAAAGAAGATTCATAGAATAAAGTAATTGGTCAGTGAAGGATATGAGCAGAAGCTTCTATACAATATATGCAGACTATAAAGAGAAGTAAAGACCAACCCTGTTCTTGATAAAGATTGAGAATTGCACCTGTTCCTCAATTAAAGCATTGAAAATCTAAAAAATTCCACTTAAGCACTTGTTAAAAAAAAAAAGGATCTTTGCGTTACTATGAAAAAACTTACGGAGAAGCTGTCACTTCAGTGCGAGAAAGCTCCCCACAATTGGTCAATTCATGATCTCAAACTGAACATTCGTGGGTCATGCATACCAGACTCTGGTTTTTTCATACCTTGGCAACTTTATGGGAAGCCTCTTTAGGGAAGAGATAGGCCATCCCGATGACGTTTATCAGCTTGCCGAAGAAGATGAAGAACACGGGGACGGAGACGCCATGCACGCACGCGCCGACCGACCCGACCGCCATGAGGACGCAGTCGTAGGAGTCGGCGAACGAGAAGAGCTTCAGCAGGGACACTCGCTGCGGCTTCTTGCGCTCGGCCTTGTCTTCGCCCGTCCTCTTCTTCTCCACGTCGTCGTCGTCGGGGACGTCGCCGCGGCCCGAAGACGAGCCGTTCTGCCTCATCTCTTAGGTCACTCAAGTGGGCCGAACGAAAGAAGAAGAAGAAGAAGAAGAAGAAGAAGAAGAAGGTGGTGGAGAAGACAGGAGTGAAGTTAGGGAGAATTATAAGGAGAGCGAGATGGTTAGGGAAAGGAGAGTTAGATGGGATCATTTAATGCAAGCTTTTAAGTAAAAGCTTGGAGCGGTGCTTGGTCTGAACGCCCTATCTATTTTCCACATCACATGCACGAAGCGATAAGGCACGTATAATTAAATATTTTGTCCTCGTTAAATATGCATAATAAGTGAAGTAAACGCTGGAGCCCTTCTGCCACTCGAGACCGGTCGGGGGTTGGTCGTCGGCGAGGAGGGTTTCATACCCCGACATCGCGGTCGGTCCGTAGCCATGTGCTCTAATCCTATGAGCTACATATTCGGTCCCGTCTTTACTAGATCTTGCGAGAAAAACTTGTTTACAAAGAGTTTAATGTTTGATTTGAATTCCTGATGCTATATGTGTATTTTAAGTTAAGAAAAATTGGATTATTTGTATCTTGTGATTATGCATATGTCTTGTGACCGACAGCTGGAAATGGTCATTGATTGAGTAGGAGCTGCGTCTCTCATGCGAATTGTTGCATAACGACGGAGGGTCGTACCACTTTTGCCACTTTCATCCCTCTGCCATTTGCGACTACATTCCTACCCTCCCATTTTTTTTTTCATTTTTCTTGTTGTTCTTGTTATATCTTTTGTCAACTTTCTAAAAAGAAACGAAAGAAATGAAAGAAAGCAAAAGAAATTTTTGTTACTAGTGAATCGCTGTTCAATTCACACTGAAGTCGAATCTAACGTCGGAGCTCTAAAGACTAAAATTGTATTTAACCCGAAATTAAAATCCATTAATTTCACTCGATTGTACTGTTCTGGGTCTTCGAAAAGGAAGGAAAGGAAAACCCTAATTTATTTGTGCTATAAATGCGATGCGATTGTAAAGATTTTGACAGTTGGCCTCTCAAGAGTCAAGATGTGGGCAGCTACCCATCCACAACTTTTGTCATCTCAACCTCCATAAGAATTTCGATTCACTTGAATACTATGGTGCTATTATAATCATTTAGTCATCGTATGAAATTTATTGATTCTACTTATAGAAGTATTCCCTCGACATAAATAGTCGGAATAAAGCTATTGGAACACGTCTCGTGATTAAAGAACTTTGAGAGGGGCAGGAAAATATAATTACTTAGGAATATTCATCCCAAAAGCTCTAAATCTATCGATCTTAAACATTTTAATTATGTCGATTTAATTATAAATATTTTAACGATTTACTAATCTAGTCTTAAACTTATAATTTGGCCAGAAGGACTACATTAGCAAGTCGTTTAAAGGTTTAATACTAAATTGACAGGAATGAAAAGTTTAAAATTAAATTAACAAATTGTCTAAATATTTAGCACTAAATTGGCATATAATGAATGGATTATGCGGTTGAAACCTGCTTTTATTGCAATGCGGTACCACTTTTGCCACTTTCATGCCTTTGCCATTCATTTGTAACTGCATTCCTGCCCCCCACCATTATTTTTTCATTTTTCTTATTGTTCTTTTTTTATTTGTCAACTTGTTATGGGAAAAGAAAAAAGAAAAGAAAAGAATTTTTGTGACTAGTGAATAATCACCATTCGATTCACATTGGAGTCGAGTCTAGTGTCGGAGAAAATTGTACTTACACTGAAACTAAAATCCACTAAGTTCACTCGTTCGTACTGTTGTAGGTCATAAAAAAAAAAGGGAAAAAAAAATCCTAATTTATTTGTGCTATAAATGCGATGCAATTTCGGATTAGATCACGAGAGTTGGCCCCTCAAAAGTCAAGATGTGGGCTGCTATCCATCCACAACTTTTATCATCTCAACCTCCAGAAGAATTTCGATACACTTGAATATTATGGTGCTATTAAAATCATTTAGTCATCGTCTAAAATAGATTGATTATACTTATAGATGTATTCCCTCGATCGAAATGGTTGGCATAAAGCTATCAGAACACGTCTCCTAATTAAAGAACTTTGAGAGGGGCAAGAAAATATAATTAATTAGGGACAATTGTCGAAAAACTCCTAAACCTATTGTCTAGCAATCGATCTAATCCTAAATTTTTCAGTTGTGTCAATTTAGTTCTAAACCTTTCAATTTGTCAATTTAGTCATATACTTTTTGAAGATTTGGTCATTTCTTCATAAATCTATTATTTGGTAATTCGACCGGAATGACTACATTAATAAAATGTTTTTGAAAATTTAAGATTGAATTGACACAATCGAAAAGTTTAAGACTAAATTGATAAATCGTCGAAGGGTGTAGGATTAATTTGGCATAACCGAAAGGTTTATAACTGAATTAAAGTATATATAATAAGTTTAGAACTTTTTAGACAATTTTCCTTAATTAATTACCTTCCTTACAAGGTTGTCGTATTGCAATGACAACGTATGTAACCCGTTCCGAGTTTAATGCAGTAAAATGTGGGTTGAAGGAAAAGGACAAGCATCAACTCGTTTGTGTGACATTTCATACGGTGCAAAACCTCACGCCTTCTCTTCTAAAGGAGCAACTGAATGTCTCCCGCCATGCATGAGCTTCAAGCCTTTTCAGGACAGTGAAATCAAAGGGAACTCTCTCTTTCTTTTCAATGGTTGACTTGCCGTGCTTTCTTTCCATCTATTGGATTGGAGACGTCTCTTGCCATTGTCGCTCTTTTGTTTGTATTCGGAAGACGGGACCCGCAAAATTATTAGGATGTTGCAACAAGATGCTGCTTCCGACAGCCTAAGAAAAAATGCCTCAAAAGTCTCGCCTAGCAATGTCCTTAGCACATCTAATCAGATCTAGCAATGTCCTTAGCACATCTAATCAGATCAATTACACAAGGCGAAGCTTATATTTCTATCAAGCAATGTCCTTAGCACATCTAATCAAATCGATTACACAAGGCTAAGCTTATGTTTCTCTCAACATCACAGATGAATTCAACCACAATGATTCCGCACATAAGAATGTATGAAATGCATGGTAGAGATGTATGTAATTTTATATGTTTCCCGAGCACGGTGAATGAAAACCACCGTGTATAACTATAATGGGTTTTTGGTTAAGGAGAGCGTAAGGACACCTGTTAAACCCCCGTTCAAGAAAGATTGTAATTTGTGCCATGGTCATGTGAAATTATTAAACGTACTTAACAAGACCATAATATACTAAGAGGGGTCATCAATAAAACCTTTTTAGGGGGGGAAAAAGGAGAAAATTGAAGGATTTAATGAGGGCAGTTGAGAGGAGATGGAGTGTGAATGAGGTCATTGGAGTTTGTTGGGTGATTTTAAAGCCTTTGAAAGGGACTAAAGAGACCGACCAAATAAAAAAAAAAAAAAAAAAAAAAAAAAGGGACTCAAGAGGGAGTTTTGTGGTGGGTTTTTGGAATGCTTGGGTGGCTAGGCTGAATTTCCCCACCATTGCCCTCCTTTTGCACTTACAAAGATAAGGGCCGCCCAAAACAGATGAGAGTGAAACAAATTGTTCTTTAAATCGAAGTACAAATTCTTGGTCCATCATGTTGGTAGAGAATGTCGCCTTCAAGTATAGAAAATTAGGTGATTAAAATAAATAGATACTATGAATCAGTACAAATGCCGTTGATTTAGGAAGTTCTATGGCTTTTAAAACGCCGAATTTTCTGTATCATGTGAAATCAATGCTTTGAAGAATCAACGGTGGAAAAGGCCAAAGGAAAAAAGGGAGAAAGTTTGTGAAAAAATATAAAATTAGGAGAAAAATTAGACATTGAAGGATCATGTGAATCCTTGGTTATGCATCATATAGACATGGGATTTATGTTTTGCATGCACATATGTGATGTCTCCATAATCGTTCTTAACCAAGAAATGAGTAGTGAAGTGAAGGTCAAACCCTCACTGAAGACTCCTCTTGACTCTGTTCCCCGATTCAACTGCCATTGCTAGCAAATTCAATGCGTTCTCAGCTTTCAACCACTCTTCCTGTTGAGAGATACGGACAGACCAATTTGAGAGCACTTTCGATATTGCTCTTGGTTGGTGTTGGTGTTGGTGTTGGTGTTGTTTCTTTGAACTCAAATGTCCAGAACTCAATCCCACTTCCAATACTCAAACCTTCAATCATCATCTACAACCTAGGAGCTACCACAATGTTTTGAGATACAACACCACATCATTATGGTACAACAGCCAGCAAATACCATGCAATAGGGCGCCGAACATATAGACTGCAAAAAGACTCCGGGAAGGAAGGGGGTAGAGCTCCCTCCCTCCCCGTCCCAAATTGAAAATTACGACAGTGAATACACGATGCCATCCGACCGATACACATGGGTTCTTGCATATCACATCGATTTTGGATTTTGAGAGGAGGGTTATTTACTCTTTAGTCGCCGACGTGTTGGCCAAGGAGGTTGGCAAAGAATTTCGGGCAGCTTGCTCGGAGGCGTTGGCCAGCCCTTGAAGCATCCTCAAGATCTCGTTTGTGTCTTCTAGGTAGTACTTGGCCTTGCTTGGTTTCTGGCCCACGGTGCATGGGAACACTTCCGCGACCGGAGAAAGCGCTGGGCCATCTCTCGCACTCATTATTACCCCGAACATGTCTTCGTCAGAGCGGTCATCTCCAATGCAGAGAACAAAGTCTGGAAGCATTCCCCTTTGCCGCATTGTCTCCAATAGACGTTCGGCCACAAGACCCTTGTTGACACCCTGCAAAAGAGTTGACACGTAAGTTGATGTTGAAGTGGATTGGAATTTTTTCCCGATTACTATGGAGCATGTTGATTTGACAGACATGGCCAGAAAATAACATAACTTTGTTGCTTTGGATAAGGTGGAAAATGTTCAGCAATGTAAGAAAAGGCTTTAGTCATATCCCAGAGGTTGCAAACTTCAGCTAAGATCAAAAGCAAATCAACACAGGAACCTCCAAATTTACTGACAGATGAACTATAAACCTGAATATCTTTGAGCAAAGTGAGGATGTTTACTAATGACTAATTCAATCGGGAAATCAAATTTCTGACCCAAAAAAGGAGACCTCAAAACCAAAATATGCTAATAAATGTGTCCAACAATATGCCAGTTCATGTGATCCAATCAATCAATCTGACCTGCAACTGAAAAGATAGACCATAATCTAATAAAAATTCCACAGGTTCCATGACCCTTCTATACAAATGTTACTGAAAGCTATAAACTTGGCATGATTCAAGCATGAAGATAGTATGGACTACATGCTCAGCACAATGTTTATGATGATCGACTGATCTTGTTCTTTTCATTTCCTTGTGAGAAGAAACTCTCTCAATATGCAAGCACATTTCCATTGACTAAGTGCAACACAAGTTTCAATAGTTTCTGACTGCACAATAGAGACTCAAATTACTTGATTGTGGGGACTGGACCAACTAGGGACATTAGAAATTAAAGTCAACAAAAATAGCTCCAGTGATATTTCAGTAGCTTTTATAGAACTTCATGATTTTGAAAGACAATGCTGCTTGGGAAAAAGGAAAAAACTGGGAAAAACCTGAGGTTTAACTTCCACAATGTGTTGGCCACTCTTGACAGAAACAGGTTCATTTGCAAGAACACTTTCCAGGTGATCTAAAAGTTCCTTTGCCTGGCAAAAACCAAAATCTGGATCTGCGCACTGGTAATTCCACACAATTGAACTCTCTTTGATTTCTATGGTAGAGCCATCAGTTGTTTCCATGTATAATCTCATAACCGGCTCAGCTGTCTGTTTCCAGTCAAAATCTGTCACCGAAACACAAGTTTCCCAATCTCCTTCTTGGTTTGGCCTGAAAGAGGATAATGATCAGTTCAGCTAGACAAAAAATTTTGGCCAAGGTTTTGCTATGACAGATTAAGGCCTAAAAATTTAGCTCTTAGAATTCAAAATCAGGGCGCACATGAAGTCAAACAACAAGAATAGTGGGAAGGAACAAAATGATGGCTGTGAGTATGCTTGAAATGATAAAAAAAAAATAAAAATAAGACTTGATTAAGCAATGCAGGTTGGGCCAAGGAAATGAGGACCATCTCTCCCAACAAAGAGAAAACATTAAGGATTCAAATAAACACCTTTCACTCGCTCAAATTACATTAATCAATTTCTACCAATTTAAGATTTAGAAAACCCGAAAAAGCTTTCTGCGATGTACTTAAGTGCACTGGTGGCCATTTAGTGCACCATTCATTGGAGAACAGAATAACCTAATGTTATTGTCAATGAATTAGCTAAACTCTTATTCTTCCACCTAACAGTTCGAGATTAATAATTAAAGAGCCAATAGCACCACCTTTGCTATGCCTTAAACCATACGAAGACTGAATTTGGACTGGACATTGAGTTGGTGATAGATCATATGACATCCTAAAGTACATCAATATGGCATAAACCCAGCATCTGTTTACCTCTACAATGGTTGTTCAGTGTTTTCAGTGATACGAATCTGAACTCATCCTACATTATGTCAGATTTTCTAATTGCAAAGAATGAAATGGACTCTTGGTTAAAGGAGAAGGCAACTCGCCTAAGAAAATAGCCATGCTCTGCTGCTAACCCAAGTCTATCACACGATGAGAACCATTCACTTAGGATATTTCGCTCCTTTCCACTGACAAGGAAGACAACATTCTTGGGATCTCGGCACAAACTATTAAGGAGTCCAACCGTCTCAGCAGTAGGTATCGCACTGATGGAATTGGATCCTGTTGACCCCATAGCTCCATCATAATCCAAAAGAATCGCTCGGCTTTTGGTTCTCTTATAAGCCGAAACAATATGGTCAACTGATAGCTTCTTAAAACTGGGATCCAGAGCAATCACGCGGAACCCTAAGCCGAAACCAATTCCCCAGCATCTCCTCCTTACATGATCCCTACAAGCTCTTTCAAGGTCCTGATAGAAGCTGCGAGCCCAATATGCAACATCATGGGTACTAACATATTTATAGTGTTTCTCATGCCTCAACTGTTTTTCAGCTTCCGAAACCATAAGAGCATAATCCATTGCCTCTGCCACAGCATCAATGTTCCATGGGTTAACTCTGATTGCACCACTTAAGGACGGGGAGCACCCAATGAACTCAGAGAGTACCAGCATGCTCTTCCTAGGTCCTAATTGGTCTAGACCTAACGTCTCATTCAGTTTTTCATTTCCTTGTCTGCATATGATATATTCATAGGGAATAAGGTTCATCCCATCCCTCACTGCCGTGACTAGACAACACTCTGCAATTACATAGAAAGCAATCCGCTCATAAAACTGCAGTGGACTGTCTATGAGAACTATAGGTTTGTATCCTAGCCTTCCAAATGATTCGTTAATTCTCTTCACTGCAGCGAAAGTTTCACACTGAACCTCCTGCACATCCTTCCCTCGTCCTCTTGCTGGGTTCGCAATTTGGACCAAGACAACTTTGCCCCTCATTTCGGGATGCTGCAAAAGCAATTGCTCCATAGCCAGGAGTTTCAAGCTGATCCCTTTAAATATGTCCATATCATCTACTCCAAGCATCACTGTCTGACCCCTAAACTGATCTCGTAACTCTGCAATCCTTGATACAGTGTCAGGAAGATCTAACACAGATTGAAGCTGACCTATGTGAATTCCCACAGGAAGGATCTTAATACTTACTGTCCGACCATAATACTCTAAACCTATGTAACCTCGTTTCGATTGATAAGAAAGGCCAAGCATTCTGCTGCAACAAGATAGGAAGTGCCTGGCATAATCAAAAGTATGGAAACCGATAAGATCGGAATTTAAAAGCGCTCTCAGTAGGTCATCCCTCACAGGAAGAGTTCGATATATCTCTGATGATGGAAATGGGCTGTGAAGGAAAAACCCAAGCTTCACACTATTGAATCGTTTCCTCAAGAATGTTGGCAAAACCATCAAATGATAGTCATGAACCCACACAAAATCATCGTCAGGGCTAATCACTTCCATGACTTTATCTGCAAAAATCTTGTTTACAGAGAGATACGCCTGCCAAAGAGACCGATCAAACCGACCACCGAGATCTGGTGACAATGGAAGCATGTAATGAAACAGAGGCCAGAGTTGCTGTTTACAAAACCCGTGATAGAATTTACTGAACAGGTCAGGAGGAATGAAAGCTGGAACACATTTGAATGTGTCAAGCAAGGTTTGGGCTATATCATCTTGCTCACTCATGTCTATTTCTTCCTTCAGACTACCAACATAGATCACTTCAACGTCTTGCGCAATGCCATCTTTAAGTTGATAAAGAAGTGAGTCCTCATCCCAGGAAAAATACCATTCTCCATTGTCTCTTTTATGGGATCGTATTGGGAGCTGGTTTCCAACAATAATCATCCGTTCCTGAGACAAAGACGAGGGACCATCTGAGCCAACACTGTTGCTGTTATCATCATCGAGCTCAGACAGTGGTCCACTGACGGTGGCCACGCGTGAGAACCTCCTCCTCTCACGACCAAAACCCAGGGCCTCGCCCGAAGTAAGGTCTAAGAGGTTAGAATAAGACCTTGAGACCATCGCGTGGACGTGAGAAATGATTCTCGCTCAATAAGAAGATTGGCAACAGCACCTCCTCTCTTATTTCACCGACAATTTGCATAAAACACTGGAGACACCCTGTCGCCATAGAAATGTACAAAATTTCAGCACATGACATATTCCAAAGGAAAGGCAGACATAGTTCCTTCAATGAAGCATACAGTCATCAACCAGAAAAATTAAACACGAGAAAAAGGGACAGAAAGAACTAGCAAACAAGAGTCTAAGCTTCTGCATTAGCTCAAAGGACAAGCAAAGCACTGAAACTGAAGTGAAAACAGGGAAGAAGGAAGATCACCAGCATGGCATTCAAAAGCAAGAAAAAGACCAAAGCTGAACATGTACACAGACACAGGCGGTAATTTCGTTAATTGGAGGTCGAATCACATGACATGTGCATAGAAATATATCCGGCGGCCACATACAACCCAACAGAGAAGCCCAACAACCCACGACCACTAAACAACCGTACTGCAAAAGGGAGCCCTCAGCAATCAATACAGATCAGATTTCTTTTAGAATTCAGCACACGGATAACTCATCCATCCAGCCAGCAATTGGAAGCAACAAACATGCTCAAAGGCAAAGAAAGAAAAACAGAAACAGGGCACACGTGCTAAAGCAGCATGCAACACGAGAGAGGAGAAACATCAAAGCGCAGAGAAAGGAAAAAAGAAGAAGAAAGGCGAGCTTTTGAAATGGGGAGGGGTGAAAAGAGAAGACAAGCTTACCGACCTTCCACAAGGTAGAGAGAGAGAGAGAGAGAGAGGAAGTGGGCTGAGGTCTGAAACAAACCCAAAAGATTCTTCCTCCCCTTTTCTTCTCACGATCACCCCCCCTCACCGAATTCAGCTGAAAGATGCGGTCTTTAGACTAATGGCAGAGGGAGAGACAGACAGACAGACAGACAGGGAGAGATTCAACTTGTCCGAAAAATTTATTTTCACGGCGATGGTCTCTCCATCTTTTTTACATCCGACAACCATTGGGATGTCTCTGTGCAAAGCATTCGATTCCCTCTCTCCCTCTCTCTCTCTCTCTCTACGAATGAGTGATAGCGAGTGGGGAGTGATGACACGAAGAGCACGGAACAGTTCACCCCCCCAGCAACTAAACCATGGTCAGTTAGTGCTTAACATGCGATTAGCCTCTGAAACTCCTCTCTGCAATTCGTCTCTCATCGGTTTGCTCAGGCTGACGCTCCCATGTGGCGCGTGGGAGATCTGCTCGACTGTCATGAGCCTGCTTCCATCCGCCCCGGCCCCAAGTACCGTCGTCTTGGACGACAAAGGAGAAGAATTTCTTGGTACTTGCTACCCGTTAGTCAATTTGGACAAAGGGAGACGCATGTTTTGCAAATCAACAATTATAGGCATCTATCGTGGAGCAGGTACTCGAGCATCGTGAAAGAATGAATCGGGACAAGTCGAGACAATTGAAAAATCACCCGACGGAATATATGAAATCACAAATTAATTACATTAGTCTCGGGGACTTAGTCATATATTACGAAAAGTTGTGAATAAAGCCAATCTCTAAGTTGTATATGTTATTGGGGGAACCACATCGAGAGAGAAAAAAAAGAGAGGTATGATTGCACCGGTATGTGTATCCAACACCGCGCTAGTATCAAATCGTTTTCAACACGGGAGAAGTGGAGATCGATTGACCGGGATGAATTAGCCTCTACCTACTTTAAGACTTACGGGTCCAAATAAGCCTCAAGAGGAAAGTAACACGGATACCCACTCATAAACAGGGCAAGCACTTATCTAGCTCCGATTTAAATAGAGACCCACGATATCGCGATATTTATACATTTAAAAAAGTGCATAATTATATAAAGGGTTATCATTCGTTGTCGCCTTTTTTCACCATTTATAAGGAAGTGCTACCGTCGTAAATGAATTTAACTTGGATATGTGATAATAACCCGCTAAAAAAAATCGAATTGTCTCTAATTTTCAGGCTTAGATTCATCTTCTTTGAAAGATGATGTGGAATTTGCACCTAAAATCTATTAAAAAATAAAGTAGAGTGGAGGAGAGCTCCCGGTTTTAGCAGCAACCAGGGAAATTTCTTCTCCCCAATACTCACTATTTGCTTCACCGCTAAGCAATTTTCAAAGCCCGTCTTTGGAAAATTATACAACTTTCTATAAACCCTCCGGAAAAGCCGAGAAAAAGTGCTCCCCAAAAAAAAGAAGAAGAAGAATATGCCAAAAAAATAAAAATAAAAATAAAAATAAAAATAGAAGAAGAAAAAAGTCCTCTCAGCGGGGAGTAGCTCGCACGCGCTGTCCGGGCGGGTGAGGTGAGACAAACGTAATTAGCGTCGGAAATCATAGTTCAAGATATTTAATTACGATAAAAGAAAAAATGCATCTCGACATGTCCGCTATTTTAAACCTACGACAGAGAGAGAAACGGCCGGCACGCTCTGCCCGCCGTGGACTGTCCACCGTACGCCAACCCTCGTAATTTTTCAATTTTTTAAATTTTTTTATGTGACTATTTAACAGGATTTCCCCTAATTTAATCCACTGTTTACATGGATAATGCCAACGGGCGTCCTGGAAAATTTGTCTCGTGTCTAGTGATTATTGCTTGATCTGCGTTTTATCGAGAAATTATTTAAATTTCGAAACACATGGATCGCGCAAAGAAAGAGAAAATAAAAGAATTAAGAATTTCTACTTCGAGTGTTGGAAAAGTTTTTTCTTATTCGATCGATCCCATCTGGAGCCACTTTTCGTGTGCCGGCCGCTGTCGAGGCTGTAGCGTCGTTGTTGTATCCGGAAGTGATGTGATAATTAGTGTAATCATAGGTATTGAGCCGAATGAGTAATCGCATGAAAAGTCAGCTACTTGTCATTTTCGCAAATCCTATAACCCGAAGGATCGAACTCGTGTCAGGATGTGATTATGGAGTCCATGTTTTCGGCATATGTATATTAATGTAGCTTCTTTACCTTATAATTTACTCAGACTTGGATCCCCTTTTGTATTTTATTAGATCATTATATGGTATGGGTTTTTATTGAACCTCCTAGCTTTAACGCGAGTGGCTTGCTTTTTCCCAATTCGAAATGCATACTTAATTTATTATGCTGCAAAGTAATTCAAGATTAATATATAAACATGTCTCTATTCACTCAGTTTGGGTTAAATTCAAAAATAAATTTATAAAGGGGGATAATTGTTTAAAAAGTCCTGAAATTTGTCATGAAATTGTAATTAAATCTTAATTTTTTAAAAAACTACAATTACGTTCTTAAATCTATCGAATTAGCCTAGTCAAGTCATTTTGTTAACTCTATTCAATTTATTTATTTTTAATTATTTTCTCACTTATGTCCCCATCCGCAACTAACCCACCACAAAAAGGAGGAGCCAAGTTGTTAGTTTTCACCTAATTTTCTGTCTTTTTCAGTTAACTAGGATTAAAAACTTGAGAAAAGATAGTTTGTTAAATGGCCGTATCTTTGGCCTTCTTTGGACATATTTGATTGCCCTAATTACTGTTTCGACACATGGTATGTCGGTTGACTCCCTCTCCTGACATCTCACTTTTGGCAAACTTCACGTGGGTTCATATTTTGACAAAACTTGCCTAATACCTCATTATTGTCGAAACAATTAACATAAGGACCGTCCGATTCAAAATAAGTTTGGCCTGACATTAGAGATGTCAACTTATTGAGATATTGACCGTTTTGATCATTTTTATATTGAATCTCACTGTTTTGTGACCTCCCGATAGTATTCTCAATGCATATTTGTGAGTTAATTATAATCATTTCGTAATTGCTCATCTCCTATAACGTACATAGTTTGACTCGTTCATGTTTCATTCACTATTCTAAAAATCCATCAAGAGTTGATTCTTGTCCACGCCTTCTGTCCTTCGATGATCACTTTCCGCTCCTCATCGGACCGGATCGTTTCACAAGATTCTTTAGATTGTCGGGTATGGTAGTTTTCATCTCTAATGTGCTTACTGACGACATTCTCGATCGTCTTGCCATTGAGTTTGGGACGGACACGGCACTTCGAGCTGCTGATTTGATGCTGGATGGCTCAATTCGAAAGCAAACAAGAGGACCCAAAATGTCCAAACTGAACAGGACAAATGCATTGTTTGCATGTCATTTCATCCTTTTCGTAAAGAGAAAGGACACCCCTTCATATGATTAGACACGGCGCTTGTCATTCGATTTTCACCTTTTGAAGTTTTCTCCCGTAAAAATTAGATTGATTTTTTTCTTTTTTTGGCCATTAATCATAGAGATGGGCTAGGTAAAATTGAGCAATCGAGGGAGAGAGAGAGAGTGAGAGAAAGAGGGTTGACTGTGAGATGATGACTCGACCATTCAGCCGTTCTGGGACCAGAAACTGTGACATTTTTCCTGTCGAATGATCGATAAATATTATTTTCGGGGCGGTCTGTCTGTAATAAGGACAAAGAAGCTTCCGCTATAATTGCTTCGCTCTCTTCAAGATCCATCCCCACGTCATTCGCTCAGGACTTTTTGTGCATCTTTGGTCGCCATTGATGGTTCTCGTTTCTGCTGCGATGTGAGGTTTTATCCTGCCCACCAAGAAGATGAAGCTGTATGCTATTTGGTTGCGTGCCTAATTGTTCTTTTTGGAACTTTTCTCTTATTTCGAAACGAAGCCAAAATACATCGCAAATTCAATTTGGACCGATGAAGAAACTCGCATTAAATAAAAAAAGAGAAGAATCTACGAAAATGGATGCACCATTTTGTTTACTAAAAGTATACAAATTGTTTTTTGTAAAAAGTTGGGTGAGTTGCCTTTGCAATGGTCGATGTATCACGCGATGGTACTTCGAATGTTTTTACGATTTGGAGATAATGCTATGGGATAAAAAAAGTTAGCTAGCAAATCTAAGGAATGGGTATGCGCCGATTTGAAGAGTTGGATGTTGATTGATTCTGATCCACTCAGGTTCTGCTCAGTCCTAAGCTCGGCAAGTTTCGGGATCTTCATCATGGCCAGAGCATCCTCACAACAAAGCGCAATGGAAAGACGAAAATGGCAACGAGACTCTTCAACTGTAGTTTCGTTTCCGGAGTGCTAATGATGGTACCACTTCCAATGATGGGAAAATGGTGGGTCACCCCTTGGTTAACATCCCCCTTCATTGCCTACCGGTCATTCAATCTGCTGCGGTCGCGTATGCAATGATTGTCGTGAGCAATGATGGCCGGTTGTCTTCGATTCAATGTCACTGTTACACATGATATGGCGCAATGATGGCCCATCGCGTTTCGACACTCAGATATGAAGCAGTGAATGGAAGGAGGTCATCATCTGGAGCTACCTCCCTCATGGTTTGTCGCATATAGAACTCCATGTGCTCAACGCTGGCCGAGAACAGGACGGGCAGGAGAATTATTTGCCAAGGAGAAGGGGGGAAAATCAAGACGAGAGAAAAAGCGTGATTATGGAGTATAATTAGGCGTGACGCAGCCTACTTGAGCGAGCCACTAAAAGGGGCCATTTTCAAGAGGGTTTTCCACGCGGTTGACTGTTACCCGCGCTGTGCATGGGACGATGAAATCTTTCGGGGGCTGCTCGCGAGAGAAATTCGTGAATTCCACAGTACAATAATGCGTCGGGACGGTTCGTGTGACAGAGAGAGAGATAGGGAGAGAGAGCCCCATGAAATGACACGAAGAAGGGTCGCTGTTTGTGTAGGTTTGGGAAAGGATGTGGTTTTGGAATTATTGGTTGCGTTGGGGAGACGGAAAGCGACACGACGCGGGGAACGGATGGCTTCGATTTTGTATGGATTTTGAGCGTGAAATTTGGATCCGATAGAAGAGAAATAGAATATGCTCTCCTTGGGTTCGTGGAGCCTGCCTTCAACCGTGAGGCCGTGCTCGTAAACGTGCATGATAATCTTCGACAGAGAACGAGCCACTCGAGAAAACATTGGTCCCATGAGCCACTGCCGATGTTGTGGCCATGGTGTTCCTATTCAACCCTGTAATCAAATCGAGAAATGACTGTTGCCTCCGCGTGCATACGCGTGTCGCGATGGTGCGGACGGTGTTACGCATCTCGCTTTTTGATGCTTTGACATTGAACTGGGTCGAGCTTTTCCCCCACTATCAATCACGGGCGGCTGAAAAACAATAGCAGCAGCTGAATCATATGGAATTTGGGAGCAATCCTGCATTATATTCTTGCAATGAACACATGCAACGAAGTTGAGAGTTTACTTTCTGGTCTCGAGTCGGGTTGTGTTTTGACTTGGTGACAGACTCTTCAATGATGTATTGGTATGAATCTTCTCTTTCGTACCTCAAAAAAGCAGTGCGAGGTGTCATTCTACTTGGCTCCATTCCTGTGCTGGGGGCAACTCCTCTAGTGGCATGGCCAGATCCCGATACATCGTACGTCATTATTCATGCGCCATCCCTCAATTGGAGCACGAGCATACCCATCATTGCTTCGGCTGAAATTGTCGCATTTCCGACAGCTGCCTTATTCTTCTTTAACGAGTAGGTGCCGGATAAATGCGATTCATGGATCGTTCACGACTCCAAAGGACGTTCAGTTCATTAGACAGAATCATATAAGCAAGCGATGATGATGATTCAGTCACCCATCTCGCGTACTCTGAATTGATGAGCCTCATTTTCTTTGGTTTCTGAAAAGCCACTCCCTGTCTCATGCGTGTCATCAAAGATGGACAAGTTTTGGTGGCAAAGTTTTAAAGCGCTTGACAGAATACTAAATTGCATCGCAAAGAGCAGTGCAACAACTGACTCGAAGCGGTTGATAAACAGAAAAAAGCCTCGAGTGAGATCAAATCTCCAAATGAACATATCATTGAAATCGTTATTTCTGTGTTCCAATCAGCAACCCCATTGACTCTGTCGCTAAAAAAAAAATGCAACTACTCACTCCACAGTGGAGAATAACGCTGGAAGCAACCTTTATACTTTGCTCCTTATAATTATTCTTTATGATTTTGATTCTGTTCAAGAATCAAAAGCAAGAACTCGCTGCCCAGGAAAAATCTCATCGATCTCATCGATCCAAACCAAGGAATGCAGTTCAATGAACAATCATTCCGTACATGCAGCATTTTCATCCTTGAAGATACCCTTATACGCAGGGTCCATGTATGTACCTATCCTGCAGTATGCTGCTTGCATCCTTTGGGCCCGTAGTGCTCAGAAGCACGCCTCACGATCTTCTTACATAGGTAACAGTAGTGTGTCTGACATGCCCAGCAGAACATGTGGTTGTTGTTGCCAATCTGTGAGCAAGGAAAATAGTAATAAGAATAATGGGTTTCTTGGAATAATTGAGAAATGAGTGGAGAGAAGCGACTCCTTTTGAGTCCCCTCCTATAATCCTACATTCATGCATTCTGCTGTAAATCTTCCAAAAGTCTGACAATGACTATTACTATATTTTTTGCATGGTAAACTATTACTATTTTGTGTAAGCACAACCTAATTGGCTAATTTTAGTTGATTATCACTTCAGAATAACTGCAGAGACAGACATGGACTACTAAATTAAAATCATATCACACTCTCCAAAGTGGAAATCCTAAAAAGGGGCAACAAGCAATATTTTAATTAAAACACCAGGTTCTCATTTTCATATCCTCCAATACAACACGAACTAAAACGCATTCATGTTCTCAACCTTTTCTTTTGCTGCCGATCCTGAGAAAAAAGCATATTATGAAGAATACTTTAAAATTACTGGAGATAAACAGCACATTTGATAATGACCTAAACAGAGAGAAACCATCCTTCTTGACTTTTAGGAATTTGATAATCAACGATAGGAAGGGGTGCAAGTAGACATCTGGTATCGGCACACATAATTAGTCCAAAATTCAGATTCCAGAGACTCTGCCGACTATATTACTGTGCCTGAAGAAATTGTTCGATTGACATGTTGCTGCTCTAAGCAATGCCAAGTTGCAGGGTTCAAGTAAACAAATCTGCAGTTGGATGTTGATTGCCAACCTTTGCATTAAACTGACGACAATTGGGGCATGTTTGGCCATGATTAGGAAAAAGTTCAGCCTGAACCTGACCCACCAACTGGCGAGCATTCATTTGCTCTTCCCATTGCTGAATCTCTTGTGCTGGAAAAAGTTCACATGTTCCATCCCTTCAAATAGTGCAAGCTAATTAGTCCATCAAAGTAAGAACTGAACCACCGCTTTATCATAATGAGAAGGGTGTAAAAAACTCATCAGATGTCGTTGCTGACCTGAAATGCTCATATCCATCAATTGCCTTATTGCAGGAATAACAAAAGTACTGCCCACAATTTTCGCATACCATCTTGTTACAACCTTCAGTTCGAGAGATTGCCATTTTACAAGAGGGGCATTGTTTGGCTATCTTATTGATTTCCTTCACACTTAAAAGTTCATTGATTAATTCACGCTCCCTTAGTTTTTGTTCATCCTTAAGTTGGGATGAACTTTGGCGCTCCTGGATGCAAAGGACATAGACATGTTATATTCAGAAAAATCATAAACCAGGGAGCAGTCCCTGATTCTTGGCAATAAGCAAGTGAAACAACGAAGGGGTGAGTTAGATGCAGCAAGCATTAAGTACAAAATATAAGTCAGGCAACCAAAGTAACAACGTTTTTTAGCAGCCAATCCCATCGTAAAACCACAGGTTGATGGCTCATAGATCTAAACAACCAAAAGTTATGATTGGCGAACAAGTCAGGAAATTGGTTCTTCCATGTGCTAGGGTTCTCATCCCAAAAAAGGCCACCCTATATATGTTAGTAGATAAACATACTAAAAAAAGGCTACCCTATATATGTCAGTAGATAAACATACTGACGGAACACTAAAATTAGCACCCTAAATGAGCCTTGAGGGAACAATTCAGCCGCTTAGAAAAATTATTTACACCAATGGAACTTCAGTTTATGTGTCACCCTATGCCAACATTTTATGTAGAGTTAAAATGCATGAAATTAATCTTCTCATATTCGATGGAACGCATGACAACAATCAATAGCTAGAGCAGAACTGCTGCCTCTATAAGACTAATACATAGAACTTCTACAACCTGTCTTCAAATGGATAAGGATGTGTAGGTCTCACATAGGCAACGACAAAGTGCATTCAAAACCACACTTAATCACCTGCATGAATATGTTGTTGTGGGGGAGATCATAATTGATCTTTAAGATCAAGTCATCAAAACCACAGAGCTTGCAACCAAAAGCAAAACCATCGCATATAGGACTTTAAGAAACCATAACTGGCACAAACTGAAGTCATCACGAAATTACTCCAGAATCTAGGCTTGTGCCGCATTAATTTCCTTCCGATATAATATGCATACCGTTAGGTTTCCACAAGAGGGCGCCGCATGAACAAGAAAGGCAAAAAGAAGCAAGTTCGATTAATCTAACAATGGAACGTTGAGATAGATCTTCTCAGAAGAATATAATAATTTCACATATAAGCAAAGCTATCAATATTTCACATCTAAGCAAAGCTTGGTCAGCCCTTTTTCCCCACTTCCTCGTAAGTGTTCTCATCCTTTCCAGCATTACACAAACCCAAAACAGTTGTCAGGAAGAATTATGTAGTATGGTAACTTGTGGCCGTCATGCAACTATTACCTGCAAGATGCGCAGTTTCATTTCTGGTGTCACACATTCAACGCTTACATGTCGCTTCTCCCTGCAAAGAGTACAAAAGCTAAAGAAGCATTTTGAGCATTGGGCATGTTGATCTTCATCCTCTATACATGGTGTTTCACATCTGGGGCAGTATGCTACATCAGACATTGACTCAAGGGATTTTTGCAACATTAGAGACTCCCAACGCTCATACTCTTCATCACCAAGTAGCCGTTTCAACAAACTGGGTGGGACCATGCCCCCACATTTCGAAGCAAGACACTGAAGCTTGTATACTGTTCCTTCCTTGACATGCAAATCAGAACAAGTCTTCATGCATTTCCCGCAGAAGAAATGCTGACATGGCAATTTGATGAACTCCGTCCCTGGGAAGGTGAGGAGAAATCAATCAAACAAGAGGATTCAATAGTTTCATGAGAAATGACAAGTGTGCTAAGCCACTGCATAAGAAGAACATTGATATTCACCACTCCAAGTGAAGAACGCAAGTAGACTTTTGAAAAAACCATAGTGCATCAATGAAGACAACTTGCAGAATTTGGACGACCCTGAAGTCTTTGTAAATGTCAATAATGACCATTCTTATGAAGAATCTTCAAATAACCAGCATAAAGCTCCAACAGAAATAACTTTAGATCATTAACATTTTATCGATGCTTGTTTCGCCTGCTTAGCTCAGGCCAGTATAACATCTATGAGGCTATCATAACAGATAAAGAAATAACAAACACAAGAATCCACACATTACTTTACATTGAAAAAGGACATGAGCTTTAACTCGAGAAGTTTCACCAGGGATGATAGAGCATAGACACATTACTTCACAGCGAAAAAGGATACAAGATTTAACTTGAGAAGTTTCACCAGGGATGATAGAGCATAGTGTCAAGACAAGGCTTTGTAATTACCTGCATACTCACTGAAACATATGCAGCATTCATGCAAGTTCTTCAAGAAGTTCTCGTGGCACTTGTCATCATTATAACTCCTAATTACGGGAATATCGACATCGGGAGAGACACTTCCTGAAATTGCACGCTTATCTCCGTTTCCTCTTACTCCATAAGGACCAAGCTCTATTTTTTCACCAAATCCGAGATAAGAAAGCGAGGAGCTCTGCAGCCATTCCACCCAATGATATACAACTTCCTGCCCTGGTTGTTCTTGCCATATAGAGTCAAGCATGGAGCATAAACTAGAGATTTTAATGGGAGCCAACCACTTGACAGAGATGGTAAAGCAAGGAGGAACATGACTGGGGTACGACTTAGGTAATAGACATGTCAGCACAATTGGAGGAAGGTGCTGGACTTTGAAAGAGTAAGAAAAGCCATCTGAATTGCCACTTGTGATGGTGAGATCATTGGATGGATTCAGCCTAGCAATTACTGTAATTTCACTAGCAGCCTTGACGTCAATATTAATCTGCAAAAATGTCACACAAGAGTCAATTTTTTTTTTTTTGTGTGTGCGCAAAATTTCATGATTCAGTGCTTTCAGCTTCTTGACGAACCTTGAAAAACCGAGAACCCCACCTTCTGTCAAGGATAAAGACATTATCTCCATATATTGACTCCATCACAAGCAACTGCAATAAAGTTGAGGATAAGAAAGAAGACATGCAAGAGCTACTTCATTCTGTAATGGTCAACGAGCTTAAGTAAAGCTGTCAGAGTCCTTCCACCCTTTTCTACCCATTAGGTAATTTCAGAACGAGAAAGTACCCTATGGTCTAAAAATCTACTTCAAATCGCTGCTGCAATGAGACACGTGAAATAATGCCGTAACATACATAATGATGACTAGAAATGCACGTACATCATGTGGAATATACAAAAGTCTCCAAAAATTCAACTTGTACTTTGGGCGAGTAACTAAACTTTTATTGGTCCACCAAAAAGAAACATGGGTGGACGACTCCCATCACAAGCCACCAACAGAAAAACACAAGCCTAAAAAACCAGGCCTTCCGAAGTTCTCAACTTGCTATTGCCACTTAGCTCCCTCATAAATAACTTTTTAGTTAGCTCTGCTATTCTTGGCCAAACGGCTCATAGCTCTCTACCAATTAGAATAACTGGATAACATTAACGACAATGAAACTATAATAGCACCGCAAGTCACCAATTCTGGCACCCCTTGCTGGATTTTGGCTATCTAACCACATATGCACTACGTCACTCAATGAGGGTTGATTTCACAAGATCTAAGCAAAAGGAGCATATTCACAATGCATGATTGTGCAGTCTCCTCATTTACTGGACAAGTTGAGGTATCACAAGCAACTCAGATTGGAGACACCCAAAAAGGAACCTTATGATATTGCAAACCTGCTCACTTTAGACACCTACACCTTTGTAACTTAATTCAAGGCTCAAAGAAAACTCTTTGGCCACACCATCATCCAATGCTTGTTCATTCTCAATATCCACGTTACGGCCATTAACGAATAACGACGTTTTTCTGCACCAACAAATTCCTATGATCTTTCTTTACACGTTCATTATCAACCCTTCTTCAGCAGATAATTGAAGGACAGCAAGAAACCAGCAATCCTCCATCGAAGTCACATACCTCGTCCTCCTGCAATTGATCGTTGGAATTCAGCTGCTCTTCCTCCAACTCCGGCTCCTCCATCCCCACCCTCAACTCCTCCAGCTCCGCCACAACACCGTCCACGTCCCCACTCGCCTCCCTCGCGTCCCTCCCATTTGGCGCCACGTCTCCGCCCACTTTCTCACCGGAGCCCGGCCTAACCGCGTCGGCGCCGCTCGCCTTCCTCTCCTCGCGGTCCGACGAGCTCGGCAGCTCTGGTTCCGCCCGGTCCACGTCGGAGCTCCCGGCGGACCGAGCTCCCGACCGATCCCGCGGCTCCCACCGGCGGCTCCGCGGATTCCTGGACCCTCGGAGCCTCGGGCGAGGCTCTCGCAGAGAAGTGGAGGGGAGAGACTGGTGATCGATCTCCGGTTCGGGAGACTCCACCCGCGATCGACGGTCGTCGTCGTCGACGTCGCCGCCGCCGCCGCCGCCGGGAGACTTGAATCTCCAGTTTCCGTCGGGGCGGGAGCTGCGGTGCGGGCGAGAACCGCGTCCAGCTCGTCTGGCGGTGGAGCTGTGCATCGTCGTCGTTGAAGGAGTGGCGGAGAGGTTGGAGGAGAAGACGCGGAGGACGCCGGTGCAAAAATACTGGTCCTGCCATTGCCGCCTCAGAATAAAGCTACGGATCGGGGCCGGTTCGGGTTTCGAATTTTTTTTTTTTTTCCCCGTCCAAACACAATTTCTTGATCCTAGTTTCTCGAAAAAATATATAAAAAATGTAGCGTTGAAATAAAGGAATCAATAAAGGAAGGAAATAAAAGAATGATTTTTCGATTTTTATAAAAAATAAATGAGAGAGTTTAAAGTATTTGTTGGAGTCAACCCCTAATATAAAAACAAGAAGCCGCAAGCATGAAGAAAGCAAATAAAGAATTCTCCATTGCACACGTGAGAATTATAAGTGCACTACATGTTATAAAACTTATCACGAAAGTGCAATTAAGATTTAAAATTTTCAAAAAGTATAATTAAGTTTTAAAACTTATTATGAAAGTGCAATTGAGTCATTACATTTTATTATAAAAGTGTAATGGAATTCTAAAATTTTCAAAAATTGTTATCAATAGAAGGACTTGATTTAACTAATTTGACACGTCTTAATACTTGATTGTACTTTTTAAAAGTTTTAGAATTTCATTGTACTTTTAAAATAAGTTTTGGGACCTAATTACACTTTTTGAAAATTATATGATTAAATTGTACTTTCTTAATAAATTTTAGGATTTCATTACACTTTTATAATTAGTTCGAGTACAAGTATTATGTATGTTGAGACAAAAGTATATTATAGTTGTGTGAAAGTGATTATTTTGAGTGTTATATTACTAGTGTGTTTTTTAGTTGTCTATATAATTCTCTCGTGTTATCACAACAAGGCTTTTGCATATCCTACAATTGATATTGGAGCAAAGGGACGCATACACTATAATATTGTTGATTGAGAAATATTTAATTTTGTATCGGAACATCTCTTCTCTCTCTCTGCATAACAAACCAAACACAACTTTTTTTTAAGAATGTAACCTCAAACTTTTGCCCAAAAATGTCATGAAAAAGCTCATAATGAATGATAATGGTGTAATATCGAACTAGAGGCTAAAAATTGTAGTTCACACGTAAAGTGAATCTTTTAAATTTCTAAATTATGATGCCTTAAATATTAAGCACTTTCCAAAGTTCAATGGAAAATTTTGTCGCGTCTTATTTTTACCGAAAACCTTTCTTCTTCTTCTTCTATTTTTCACTTTGGCATATGGGTGGCGCCCATGTTCTTTTAGGACGCGTGTCTCGCTAAAAATTTCATGAAAAAGGAAATTATTTTTTATAAAAAAATATATTTTCAATAAAAAAGGTTAGTTTTTATTTATTCGAGGGTTTAAGGAAACCGTTAACTCACAAAGAAAAAAAGCACCAGTGCAGAAGTTTTTTTTTTTTTTTTTTTAGTCCTCTACGCTAATCCTACTCTAACACTCACTCTCGGACTTTTGTCCTGTCTTTTCTTTGCGGGCGTGGAAGTCAAACCCACTCCCGAAATGAAATCGTCCCCACCCTAATTCCCGAGAAAGTGGGGATTTGAACCCCAACCTCCCCTTCCAAGATGGAAGGGTGGCGTGGGCGAACCCCAGTGGTTCACCAGTGCAGAAGTAACTTGCCCATGAAAGCAAAAACCTTACTTTTTCTTTAAAAACTCCGGCCCTGCTAAACGCTTTTGACTTGGACAACGGCAACCCCAGCAGCCACCTACTCGTAATTTCAAAATAATACCTTCCAACTCACGAAGAGAACATTCAAAATCTCATTGGTTCGTCTGACTCGATCGAATTTGACCAGAAGACTTGAGCCGCACGTTGCTGTCCAATTCAAGCCCCCCCAAAAAGAAAAAAACAAACAGAAAATTCGCAGAAGGTAAAGAAACAGAGAAATAGAAGAAGAGTTGGACAAGATTTCAAAGGTAGAGAATTCAATAGGGACGGCGTCCATCCAGTCTGCTACTTCAATCTCGTCACAACAACTAAAAAGCGGTTGAAAAAAGAGAGTCGAACAATATCAACGGACTCACCACCGGCCATGGTGGCTCTGCTAGTCAAGGCAGGCGGCTTCTATGATCTCCCGTAAAATGGGTGAGAGGTTCGATCCCCAGCATGAGCAGCTAGGTGTATTAAGCGTGACGCCGTGGTGCTAGCGTCACCGGGGCCTTTATGGCGCGGCTGTCGGCTGCAAGCCAGTTCCTCCCGCAAAAAAAAAATTAATATGGACGGACTCTCGTCCGTCCGACCGAATTCCATCTCCAGCACATCAGCGATCAACCCTCTCCTTCGAAAAAGAAAAATCGCATTGAAACTAAGATGCGCACAACAGCGGCATATACTGTCGATGCGTGGATGCATATGAACGAGAAAAGTCGGACAATCATATGCGAAAAGACAATCGAACTTTTTCTTGAAAATTTCATGAAAAAGCTCATGACGAGCGATATGCAACATCGGACTAGAGGCTAAAAAATGTAATTCGAAAGTAAATTGACTCTTTAAAATTTCTAAATTACGATGCCTTAGATATTTAGCACTTTCCAAAGTTCAATTGAAAATTTTCTCAATATCTCTTCTTTTTTTTTTTATACCAAAAACCTTTCTTATTTTTGGTCACTTAGGTCTTCGTTATTCCGCAACAACTAATATTCATCTCGCAAACTAAACCAAATATTTAGTAAGCTGTTTTTCTAAATACTAAGAACAAATTCAGTAGCCATTTCAACCTTAAATTTTCACTTTGACATATTGTGGGTGCCCATGTTGTTTAAGGGTGTGCGTGTGTTTCACTAAAAATTTCATAGAAAAATAAATTATTTTCTATGAAAATCATATTCAACAAACACTAGAAAGTAGGGAAATAAATTATTGGAAATAAAATCTTTTCCAAAAAGTTATTTTCCAAAAAAATAACAATATTTTTCAATATTTAGCTAAAACCTAAAAATGAACCAGAAAATATTTCTTTTTGTTTGGTTAGGAAGATCAAATTATCCTTAATCGAGCACTGATGACTTACCTATGGACAACCGGTAAATCAAGTATAAATACCAAGGCCTTGGGTTTGGCCTCAATGAACCACAACTTGAGCATGGGCACCTAAGTCCTGGGTACAAGCATAGGCATTGATCCTAGGTCCAGTCTCAATGGAACCAGGTGTTGAAGATCGGTGTATGGCTTTAAGGTCCCAACCTAACCTTAATGGACCTGAGTATGAGTCTAGAGGACTTGAGCATGAGCATTGGGGTTCCATGCCTAACCTTGATGGACTCAAGCCAAGTCTTGATGGATAAGGGCACAAGTGCTAGGGTTTCAAGCTTGGCCTCAATGGACCTAGGCGAGTGTGCTAGCTCGAACCCCACCTTGATGGACATGGACCCGATCTCGATGGAACCAAGCACTAGCGCTAGAGTCCAAGGCTTAGCCTCGATGCACTTTATCGAGGCATAGGGACACGGGCATGAGTGCTAGGGTTTCGAGCCCAATCTTGATGTACTAGGGCCTGGTCACCAAGGACCCAGGCATTTGCACCGAGGTCATGAGTTAGGACTTGATGGATCCAATCCCAAGCATAGGGTCTCGAGCATGAACGCTATGGACTTGAGCTCTACCTTAATGGACTCATGCCTAGGTGCTAAAGACGCGAGCACGAGCAATGGGATCTTTAGCTCGGCCTTTGTAGACCCAAGCTAGGGTGCTGAGGTTCCAAGCCTGAACTCTTTAGACTCGAGCTTGGCCTTGATAGGACTCAATGAACTCAGCCTCAGCCGCTAAATCCAGGCTCGTTATCATGGGCCCAAGAATAAGAAAATGGATTCTTGTGCCCAAATGCAGAGCATCTAATCCAAGCCTTACTATTTAATCATATTTTAGAAAATAATTTTCAATTTTTTAAAAAGGAAATCATTTTCCATAATTCAAGTACAAATTTTTCATTTAATCATTTTCCTAATCAATTCAAATAATGAAAAATGAGGAAAATATTTTTCCAAAAAAAGTTTTTCATAAAATAAACAGACTATTAATAAGATAAAGTCATCATTAAAAGGGCAACCTCATAATTGAAATGTTCAATTTTACTGTTTACAAATCAGACAGCCCTTCGCGCCAGTAGAGGAACAATTGTGAGTCCCTGCGGGTTGTGCATGTCGGCCGGCTGCCGCCTTCACGCTCTCAGGCAATGTATATGCATCAGTCCTTTCTGAGAACGACCAAACCAGAATTGAAGCACATCTAGAAATGCAAATTCGACATCACATTATCCAACAAGACTCGGATGCTAAACCTCGCAAAGCTACGGCACCCCCCAATCGATTCTCAAAACCAGTCCGCCCTGACTTCCCACCTTCTTCAACATTTCCATATTAGAGAACCGAATCCCCCAACTCTAGGATATGAATTGAGACTGCCGCCGCGACATCACAGCTTTGGAAGGGCAGAACTTGGGATCCCTTGCTGGAGGGATACCATTGATAAACCGAGGGCCATCAGTGAAGACCCTATTGAGGTCTATTATGGCAAACCGGATAACAGAAAAGGAATGCCCCAAATCAATGCACTGAATTTCTAACTCCAGAACCCAGATGTTTTGCCCACAAACCTTTCAATTATTCAGAAGTCCTAAACGTTTCAATTGGTCTTGTTGTCCACTCAAAGGTCCAGATCTCTGGTTTCATTACCCCCGAGAAATAAAGCGATGAAACCACAATACTTGAAACAGTACCAAAAATTTAGACCAGTACAAATAACAGGGAGTCAAAACTATTGACAAAATTTTTCTACTTCAAAAAATGCATTCCTTCATAAGTGCAATACAATCAAATGAAAAGCAATAAGCATCAACATTGTTCAATGAGCACATTCTTGCGTTGTAAATGACTAATGAACTGTACTATTCACCATCATCACCCTCTAGAGGGGTAAAAAAAAACATAACCCAGTCTTCTCTAAAACTCTGTTCTTCACAGTGCAAATTCAAAAAAAGAGAAAGGAAATATAGATGTTACAGGCACAACAAATGTGAGGGAGGACATACCAATTAAGCTTCTCATAGGGTACGGTTACCACAAGATACTAGCCAGAAACCAGCTTTATGATTATACAAATGCTGTTTAAGATAATAAGGGGAACCCTTAAGTACTGGGTCGCGTAAATGAGACCTGTAACCTGTCCTTTTAATGATTTCGCCTTCCCACCTGGAAATTCTTGGAAGCCCCAGCCCCGGGGAGCTAGGAAACGGTCCTCGTTCAATATTGCAAGAGCATTGGCAAGAAGCAAAAGGCCTTCAAGTAATGTCCACAAACCCATTCCCTGGAAGAAGAAGTTTCCACAGTCATTCATGAGCTCTAACAGGTGACCCTTCACTTCCTCTTATGGGCATCAATAAGAGCATGAAAATGTTAGACTGTCAACACTTCTTTGGCGGCCTACTAACCAGATGGCTTGGGTTGCTTTTGGAGATGACGTGTGAAAGAAATGGCCAAAAGTACCAAACATACTAAGCAATCCACACTCGAAAAATGTGGTGGTGAAAGCAGAAGACGGTCCAGAAGCAAGGATTGCCCGTAAGGAAATAATTCTGAAAGGCCCCTCATAGGCATGATGACAAGCAAGCTCTAGGAGTTCAGTTAGAAAGAAAAGTCCCGAATGGCACTGATGTACAGTCACCACAAAAAGTGGCAGTGGCTACACGATCATGGGTAATTAGTGATTGCTAACAGAAATAGGCAGTCAAGGCTTTGTACACTCATCAAAGAAAACAATTAGAAGGAAAATACAAGCGTTGCTTCATTCTATGAGTTTCTATCCACTAGTTTCAGCAAATCAGCTTAATCCGCATTTCATCTCTCACAGCTCATTTGCAAGTATACACTACTCTGTAAAGGGATCATAACATATGAGCACGCTGGTTATTCCACCTTTCATCTAAATAGTCAGCTTGAACCATCACTGGCTAAGAAAACCCTCCTGAACATATAGTATGACACGGTTCATGAGATGTGAATATTCGGAAATGTGGAAACATGCTTGCACACAAATCCACAATTGACATCCAACAGCTTCTTTGTTCTAAGTCCGACAACTAACACTCGACATTCCTCTTTCTCACAGAAAGAAAGAAAAATCGGCTGACAAGGTGATCTTCAACCTTGTAACTCTAGCCACGAGGACTGAGAAAACTTAATCAATGGTCACCAGCTCCTCGCCTCAAGGACTGAACATTCTACCCATCCAGTCTAGATGAACAAGGCAGGTAACATTTGAATCCCATCCCAAATAATTTCAGTGAAAACCCATCCTTACCCACGATCATCCATCATTAAAAACCAAGTCTTTTTCGACCACACTTTGCGTAAAACGACAATTAAAAAAGCCCGCCAGCAAGAAACTCATAAACCCCATAAAGATTCGAAACAAGCAGACACGAAATCAACCAGTATCCACATTCACACAGATCACACGAAAGACCACACCTTACCCAGCTTCGAATCAAGCTCGCAACGAACTGAACTAAAATCCGATTAATAGAATACCGATTTCTAGAACATCAATCTAATAGCGATAACAAGCGCAAATAACACGAAAAATCGCTTAATAATTTCAAGCCCAAAAGTCTGTGAAACAGAGACTTGCCGGGACTGCTTTTTCTCTCGCTGTGACTGGCCTTAACGCCCACCCTTTTACCGGAAGAGGACGACCGCCAAACCACCGCCCGACGCCGTCAATCACCCACCGGAGAACCGCCGGCCGCCGCCGCTCTACCAAATCTCGGCCGCCGCGAGGGAAGAGATTTTTCGCTGTTCCGCCTTTCGGTTCCTTAAGGCTTCGGGCGATGAAGTGCTGCGGTCAGATCTCATCAGGCATCAGCGAGAAGATTTTCAAAATTTCAATGAGGGGCCTGAATGAAAACTTATCTTAATTGAGCCCCGTATTATTGATTTTCGCCAAAGGCGCCCCTTGAACTATTTTTTTTCTCGATAAACGCCTTATACTTTAAATCCATCTCGACAAAGCCTCTTCGATACATTTGGTTGGGGTAAGCAAACGGGCCAATACAATTTGGGAATCGAATCGAACCGGCTTTATCCAATAGGTCATAAGCTAGTTTGTACAAGGACTAGTTTGGTTCTTAGATAAAATATTCAAGGAACTAATCTTGATCGGATTGATTCGTGATTCTCTAATAAAATCGGATATGAATGAATTCAAAATCAAACTGTACAAGTCTCAATGTTAACTTTTGGAAAAAACTAATGAGGGTTAAGCATTCCAATATAAGTAAACCATATGGGATTCTAATTGATAACTTTTACAAAACTAATGTAGATGATAGGGTAACTAAAATAAAAATATTAAACAGAAAAAAAGTTGGTTTACAAGGCTGATCAGTTTGATTTTTGATTCTGAAAATTGGGAACTGATTTTAATATGACAAGTTTCAGGTCTTACTCTTTTTGCAGCCAATAATATTTGAAATGTAAAAACCTGTACAATTCGAAACAAAAGTTTTGGGGGGACGATGAAAAATATTACACAAAAAAAAGTAGGCTAATTGTGACATTCCGAATTTTCGGTTTTGTTTCCTTCTGATTGAATCGGGCGTTTCATTGACGTGTTTATAGGGCTATTCTCAGAACTGATCATTCTTGGGATAATTAGACTATCTGGGGAAATTATTAAGAATTTTAAGGCAATAGACTTGAAAATTTAACCAGGAATCGGCTTCTCGACCGTGTCCATCTTTAGAGGCCATCTCGGCACAGTTAAAAATCGATTTGAAATAAAAGATAGACTGGATTGACTGAGATATGTGGCTAATCGTGGGTGACACCACTAAATTAGAAAGTTCTCGTCGATCGGCTCTAAACTGACCAGGAATCGGCTTCTCGACCGTGTCCATTTTTAGAGGCCATCTCGGCACAGTTAAAAATCGATTTGAAATAAAAGATAGACTGGATTGACTGAGATGTGTGGCTAATCGTGGGTGACACCACTAAATTAGAAAATTCTCGTCGACCGGCTCTAAAATGATTTTCTTATTGTTTTGGTACCATGTGTCCGTATTTGGATCCTCGAGATTTTCACGACAACCGAGAGTCGCCAATGAGTCGAGTGGGTTCATAATGGCTCGAAGAAAATCGACCACGAGTCAATTGCACTTAAAAATATCCGAAAGCTACCCGATAGGCTAGGTTACGCTACAAACGCGTCGAATTGAAATTAACCGCCAATTCGAGTCCGATTTCAGAAATTGAAGTTTCGGCCATGTCACAATAAATTCTAGGAGTGTTGACTCTGTCTCAGAAGATTTTTCGGAGATCCCGAGACTTTTACGGAAAATCGTTACGGACGTTGCGGAGAATCAACGGAAATTCAGATTGGCCGAATTGAATAGATTTTCGATTTGCAAATCGAGTTACTTGGCGAATGGGAATTGTAGGAATTGTATGGACTTTTTCTACATCAAAATCGGACGTCGAAATTGGGAATTTATTGAAGAAATTGAAGATCAAAAGAAAATGGGAAATTCGGAATTTACAAGGGCAGCTATATTTTGGCATCATTTTGGATGATATTGTGGATTTTATTACAAGAAAGTATTTTAAGGGAACATTGGATATTTGTGTGACCCTTTGGGGGGACAAGCAATCAATTGGGTGGATAGAGATGTAGACTTTAAGCTTTGTTTTAATCTATTTGAGCAAGAAATCCAGCTGCTTCGCCGATCCCATCTCCACTGGCCTCCGCTTTACTTTTCAATTTCACTCGGAAGTTCAACCACCGAAGAAAGCTGTCTCTCTCTCTCTCCATCTATTTTTTTTTATCTTTCACTCAAGCTAAACTCCCACGCACCCTTCCATCTTGGAAGGGGGAGGTTGGGGTTTCAAATCCCCACATTCTCAGGGGGATTGGGGTGAGGAAGATTTCATTTCAGGAGTGGCAGGGCAAAAGTCTGAGAGTGAGTGTTAGAATAGGATCGTAACTGACAAAAAAAAAAAAAAAAAAAACTCCCACTCCCACGATCACTTCCTCACTTCTCCGTCGAGTTCTTCAGCCGCTACCACGTGCCAACTTCTTGATTCCCTTCAGTCAACAAAAGGGAGAAGCCCACCGAGTGAAGCCCTCTGTTGACCGAGAAGCCCTACCCCGCGGCCACTTGGCAGCGTTTGCTATGTGTTCGGTCAATAAGCTGTTTTGAAGACCACCGAAGGAAGCCGCACGAATCCTCCGAAGCAGCTCAGTCCCTGGTCGTCTGCCCTTCGTCCGCAGAAGTTCGTGTTGACTCCATCGACGGGATTGCTTCAAGCCCGCAGCTCGTGCGTCTCCACGCGTCCAACGCCCTTCCAACGAAGACTCCTCCGAAGCCCCCACTCAGTCAGCATCGCCCCCAAGACGTCCCCGAACGTTGACTGTGCAGCTCCTTCCTTGCATTGGCGCCAGCGAACCAGCTCCCCTCGGCCCCTTCGTCCGCGCCCCTTCGCACGAAGCAATCCATTTCCGCGCATCAAAGCCCAGCAGTCTTTAATCCTCGGGCCCAGCTCACAATTGAAGATCTTCTAGAATTCCAGCAGCCCCATCCAGTTCAACCCGTATTCAATTGAATTGAAGCCCAGTGAATTCAGCTCCAAAGCCCAGCAAAATTTGAAGCCCAAGTTAGTTCAATCTAGAATTTCAGCAAGAACAAATCTCAGTTGGGCTGAGATTTGTTGGGCCCGAGTCTAAGGCCCGGCCCAAGCCCGCCGGTGTCGCCGAAAATCCGATTTCGGCCACCGTCGCGTCACCGCCGTTGCGGTGATTCGGTCTCCGTTTTTTTGCCAAGTGAGTTTTACTCACTAATGCTTTCTTAGTTTGTTAATTATACTTAGGGTTGGTTAGATTTAATTAAATGCAATTAGGTGGTTAGATTAATTTAGATAAATTAAATTAGAGACTTAATGATGCATGTTAGGTGGTTAGAAATAGACATTAGCAAGTAGACACGCCATGTTATTTATTGAACGAGTCTCGGTAATTTTTCGGGCTCGTCTCGGCTTCCAATAAGGCATTACGGGCCTAAATTGGATTTTTAGTATTTATTTATTTAATTTTCGAAATTAATTATTTAATTATTTATTTTTCCGGAAATTCAACCGGGATGGTCGGTGACCGGAATTTCGTGCTGATCGCCGTGGTGCAGTCCGTTTATTTAATTGAGCTTTAATTTATATGGAATTGATTTAAATTGTGAATTTAGGACATGTTCCTAATTGGTTGATTTCAATTATGTGATGAGAAATGTTTGGGTACCGATGGTCAGTATTGACGGTGGAGTGGTGAATCAGTGTGGTATCTAAAAGGGCACGTGGGCTCGGTGACTTGATGCATCACTTTGGTAAACGAGTGCGAGAGAGAATGCACGTGGCCCCTGGCATCGTAAAAGGGCACGTGGGCTCGGTGAATTGATGCATCACTTTGGTGAACTAGTGCCTTAGAGAATGCACGTGGGCCTAGGGAATTAAGTGAGGCATCTTGGAAGAGACACGTGGGCTCGGTGATTTGATGCATCACTTTGGTGAACTAGCGCCTTAGAGAATGCACGTGTGCTCTATGACATGTAATCGACTAGTTCGATTTGTTATGAGTAGTTGGGTGCCTATTATGATTTGTACTGATTTGCAGGTGGAATCTGAGGCCAAAGTAAGCCCTCTGACCTGTGCGTGTTTAGGCGGCCCATAGTGTATTAGCTTACTAATCGAGTCTTAGGAGGTAGAACTCGCTGAGACGTGGTCTCATTGGTTATTGAATAACCATTTCAGGGCCCTAAGGAGGAGCTGAAGAGGAGGACCCTGAGGAGATAAAAGATCTTGGATGAAGAAGATGATCCAGAGAGGGATCTTGAGTACAATCCGGATGTGGATCGAGATCCCATCTTTTTGTGAACCCTATCTTAGTGTAGATAGGTGTGAGACTTGTTTGCTGTAAATAGTATTGTAAATATTCTATGAGTTGTACTGTTAATAAAAGTGTGGTTATGAATTTCAATATGAAAAATATGCCTGCTTTTCTATCCCATTGTTTTATTGTCTGGGGATTTATAACTACTTCCGCATGCGCATAATAAATAGAAAGGGTCGGCGATACGTTGTCCTGGGATATCGCACTTTAAAAATCGACCAAGGTAAGGGATGGGCGCGTGCCGAGGATCGGGATGTGACACTAATCACAAGGTTATGGGTTAGATTTTCGATTTTAAAAATTGAGAACTAATTCTAATATGATAGATTTCGGTCTTACTCTCTTTCCACGAAGACTTGTGTCCTATCAACTTGACCTCGGATCCTTTTAGCAATTAGACTCCATTTACCGGCGGTCGAATCTCGGTCTAAAATGGTCAAGCTCATAAAATTGTCGATCGAAAGTGGATTTCTAACAATTCAATCACGAGGCATTGATTATTTCTCTCTTTAAAGGCTATTAAGGTTTCTTATCTTTGCATCCCAAACGAAGGACGTATAATTTCGTAAATCATGCTCTTAAAAAAAAAAAACAATGAAAAGAGTTTCAAAAAAAAGAAAACAATTAAATTGGAATGAAAAATACTTTCTATTTATCCTAAATGTTCGGAAATGAACCATGAGATTTGTCTAGTGACCACTTTTCTTACAAGAAAATGGAAAAGTAGTGGTTTGAATCTCTACCTTCGGTCGAGATAATTTAGTTTGAGATACGAATTTTGATTCATATATTTTGCTAGAAGTAGGATAAAAGTCTAAAAATAAGAGTTGTACTTCTAGTAGAGTAGAATGGACCAGAACAAAAGGTGTACGGAAATGATTAAAAAAAATAAAAAATAAAAAAATAAAAACAAAACACTACCAAGCAATCCGGGCAAAGGAACCAGGGAAGTTCATGTCCCAAACAGCAGCCGCTGCGCGAAGCCTCCCCCTTCAGCACCGAAAACCTTTCGGTGCACCTCTCTGCACTCTCTCTCTCTCTCCTGCGCGCGCGCGCGCAGATACTCGGATTGGACAACTGGGCACTTCTCAGTTCTCAACTTCAATCGTGGCATGTCCCGTTTCGTTCTCCAGCTCGACGTTCTCTTTCCGAACCCATGAGGCATGATTCAGCGGTGGGAAAGCTCCGTCTTTGCCGAAGACTTCGGAAGAAAGCGGCTTCCTTTTGATCGTCGCCCGGCGACTTTTAGCTATTCATGGGTGTATGTTTCCGTCGGAATGCATGCTTAGCCGGTTTCCATTTGCTTCGTCATTCCGCGGTCCTGCGAAAGCAACCGCCTTTCCGGTTGCATTACGCGGTCTCTTCGGCCGCGCTGGTTGAGGACCAAGTGTTCGATGAAATTCCAGAGGTCGAGACTTGGACATCCGCCCTGACGTATAGGCACGAAGGGAGGAGCCGTGCGTTCGAGGGAATTCCGGAGGTCGAGGCTTGGAAACCTGCTGTGACGTGTGGGCGCGAAGATGGACGCCGTGTGTTTGACGAAAATCCAGAGGTCGAGAATTGGGAACGCGAAGAGAGGAGTAAGTGCAGGTTGTTCTCTTTAGTCGGTAGAGTGCTGAAGTCTTTGAATTGGGAGGTCGCCTGGAGAATTAGATTCCAGAGAGTTGTGAATGAACACGGGTTTGAAGACTCCGTTGTGGCCCTTAGGATGATTGTTCATGTTTTCGCGGTCACAGGCATGCGACTTGAAGTTTATGCCTTGCTAAGAGATGTGGTTTGCTATTTCAAGGAGTTGGATGCAGACATGTTGGAAGAATTGACCGACTTTCTGCTTGATAGGCTGGCTGATGTGGCGGGATTGGCTGTTGTTTATAATGTACTGATAAAGGTCTTTGCAGCCAATTCAATGCTTAAGAATGCCAAAGATCTGTTTTCAGAGGGTACGAAAATTGGGCTTGAGCCTGATGTCTACTCGAGCAACTTCTTGCTCAAATGCTTTGTTGAAGCAGAAAGAGAGGACGTTGCTAAAGAGTTATTTGACATCATGAAAAATCGTGGGCCAGCACCTAATGTGAGGACCTATACAATTATGCTGAACTCTCTTTCTAAACTAAATCTTAGTGCAGATGAATTTCTCAGTCGTGCTTCAGCAATCCTGGAAGATATGGAGAATGGCGGGATAAGCTGCACCGTTGTAACATACAGTACATTCATACGTGGACTTTGTAAAGTTGGTGCCATTGAGGTTGCTTTGGATTTGATACGGACAATGCAGAAGGAGGGCCTGCTTTTAAATGATTATTGTTATAATGCTGTTATTTATGGTTTTTGCCAGAAAGGCCAGTTGTCAGAGGCACTGGAAGTACTGGAGGAGATGCGGAACTGCGGTGTATTTCCAGATGTCTATAGCTATAGCATTTTGATTGATGGGTTCTGCAAGAAGGGGGATGTTGAGAAAAGTCTAAGTCTGTTTCATGAGATGGAAGTTTCCAACATTAAACCTACAATAGTTAGCTATAGCTCACTTTGTTATGGTCTATGCAAGGCAGGTTTGATGGAATTGTCACATGGTTTTTTCCGAGATATTGGGTATCGTGGCTATGAGTACGACGATATTGCTTATGACATCTTAATTGATGGTTTCGTAAATCAAGGTCATGTTGGTTCTGCCAGCAGACTTTTCCAAGAGATGATCAATCATGACGTTCATCCCTGTGCTTCCAGCTTTAGAAATATTATTCGCGGATTTTGCCAATATTGCAGAGAAGGAAATTCTCAGGAAGCTTTGAAACTAGACCAGGACATATTTCGCACCTCTTATATGTATACTGCAGTTATAAACAGACTCTGCAAGGAGGGAAAACCAGAGAAAGCATGGGAGCTCCTCGCTCCAATGCTTAAGAAAAATATTTTCCCAGATGTTGTCATGTGTAGTATTCTTATGGACGGTTTTGCAAAAAACTCAAAGTTGAAAGAAGCTCGAAAGTTGTATGGGAAAATGCTAAAAGCTGGTATGATGCCTGACGTGGTCACGAATACTATTCTTATAAACATTTTCTGTCATGAGGGACATATGTACAAAGCTTATACTTTGTTCATGGAGATGATTGAAGAGGGTTTGCCTCTTGACGATATATGCTACACATCTATCATAGCTGGCTTTTGTAGACTTGGAGAAATTAGGAAGGCTTGGGCGTTATTCAATCAAATGTCAAGGAAAAGAGTTCTTCCTAGCGTTTTTACTTTTACCTGTCTGATTGATGGATTCTCCAAGCAAGGACGCATGGACATGGCTGAGTTGTTGTTTCATGATATGAAAAGACAAGGAGTTGCTCCTGATGTGGCAACATACAATGTCCTTGCAGCCGCCTATCACAGAACTGGCAATATGGAGAAAAAGGGAGAGATGCTTCTTGAAATGCAGAAGAATGGGTTAGAAACTGTGGAGTGGATGAGAGATTGATTTGATAAGCACCAGAAGGTGAGTCATTCATACTAATATTCATTTAAGATTTTTCTAGCATCTTCAATTTCTGTATAATTCGTGACTTTTTTGAAAGTAGTGGAACCTGGAAGGGGTGTCTTGACAAGAATCAATCAACTTGGCGTTGGATGTATTTGGGATATGCATCGAAAGCCTTTGTCTCTATGCTCTTAAATCTTTGTTAATTTCATGCTGTAAATGTTAACATCATAAGACGGCCAATGTTGCTGTTATTGAATTCTCATTAGTTTATTGAGGCTGCTTCAAGACATTTGCAAGTACATTTTTGTGTACGCATGTTGTGGAGGGGCCATCAAGTTCACTTATATGGGGTTCTACAAGAGTGCGCATGCGTGTATGCAAGGGCTGTATGGGGTCCACTGAGATGCACCATTTGCATGTAAGTGCATATTTACGTGTACACATCCTTAAGTGTGCTTGCTGGTGTGGAGTGGATCAGCTCGCTTTTCTTCACACGAACATTATTGTGCAACATCTGCATATAAATGCTTGTTCCATGTTTGCTGCTGACATGGTTGTGCTGCATTTGTTGTAAGCTCTAGTTTAGTATGCTGTGATCAGTAATGATGTAAGCAAACACTAGTTACTTGTTTGACTGGGGCAGGGGAATTTAGATGGAGAGGTCGGTAGTATGATGGAAGGAGGACAGTTAATTGCTGTTATAATAGAAATTTTTTTTATAATACTTTTAGAGTACTGATTTACATAATCTGATATGTTAGGAGAGAAATTCAACTCGAGATAACAAATCTGCACAAGTATTCTATACTGTTTACATATTTGGCAAAGCAAGGTGAGACTGCTGTGCAATGTACATGTCAAACGCATATTAGCCAGCTACTGAAAAAGTCCATGTTTGCCAGTTATCAGGGGACTGAAAGAATCAGAATAGTCTGCTGACCAGAAACCTAGCAGGCGAGGCTCCGAGCTGGTGGTTCTTTTTAATCTCCAGTTTTTAACATGGTGAGTGTTATTTTTCCATATGTACAGGCATACTCTTTCCTGCAGTAGGCTAGCTTTGCAAAGTATTATGCTCTTTGGAAGGAAACAAATTATCTCAGTCGATTGTTTGTACGTTTTCTCCTTTCTCTCCCTCTCTTTTGCTCGCCCCCAATACACACATACCCACACACGCACACACCTATGCATGTGCACACACAGGAAGGAAAAAAGAGAGTCAGTTGAGTATTCAGAAAGCTCTGTCTACCGTAGTAATGCATTGATACATGCATTTCTGCTGTCAATTGAATCTGTGACATAATGGACTGGATTTCTTTGATTAAATAGTACATCGCATTTGGTTCTTTTTCTCGTTTGGCAGGCCACTAGATCGAAACACCTGAACATGTCCAGCTGTCCCAATCGTTCCTTGGGTTACTCTGGGCTTCCTCATTCTTTTTGACATTTTTTGGCATCTAATCTTGTTCTCTTAGGCCAGCGCTAATGCCGATTATTTGCTTTTTGAATGCATGCAGACCTTAGTTTCCATGGAGACAGCTGTCATTGCCAAAAAGAATCGATCCATTGGACAACCTGGTTTAGAAGTTCATTGTGTTCAATGCTGATACCTCTGATACTGCAGGTATAGCTGAGGAAGAGGAACTATCTAGCATCCTTTTAGAGGTATGAATATCTCTTCTTCTAAAGAGGCCTTGTATTTGTTCCTCTAAGAGATTGTGAAAAGGTTCTCTCATGTTTTAAAGTTTTAAAGTATAAATGTGTGGAATTTCCTAAAAGGAAAGCAATAGAATTCTTCCGAATATTCTGTTTTCCAAATTTCTGAAAACTTGCTTGTCACTGGAATTGTCTTATTCAATTTAGCTACTTTGCAGTTTACTGAGGCACAGCAGCACAAGCGACAACTTTAGTCACAGGATAGGGTTGAAAGTCAAAAACATAGAAGTGTTTGATTAATTACATATTCAATATTTTTAGCTTGCCAAACAATTGTTGCCATGATGGCTACATTTCCTTGCAAACCATGATAGGCATACATCGTTCAGAATTTGGATGCTCCTATGACTGGATCACTGATTTGGTGATCCAAGTGACTCCTTCACATCCTTAAATTAGAGTATGCCAAATTAATATCTTGCTCGCAATTTGTTTGAGAGCATGACATTGTTCCTTCTTTGACCTAATGTAGACTTTTAGATGCATCAAAAGAAAGACTAGCAGTTTACCTTAATTAATTAGGGTTTTTTTAACAAGTGCTTTCAAGGAACTTGTTATACATACTTAATATGGAAATGTTTGCATTTCCAATGCACTGACTACACATAACACGAGAAATAAGATGCATTGAAAATGATAACCTTTCTTTATTGATAGTATCAAGTGTCTTGGGCTTTTGTTAACAAAATCTAATTATTTATGTTTAGCATTGCACCTCACGAGTAATTCCAAGCAAATATAACTACAGCAAATGAGCAATTTGCTATGATACGCATAATATGCTCCCATGAGTTCTTCAAAACATACCGGCTAACCTAACCTGTTACATATTGTTTTCATGACGAGTGACAAACCCTGTCCTTGTTGAATCCTGTATTATGTCCCATTCGATACCACAATCTCTGTGTCATTGTACTAGACATACCTCTTTTCTAAAATAGTTGGGGAGTTTATGTTCTTTCAATTACTAAAAAAGGCAAGAAAGAACTTTGAAACATTTTCTGATGGAATTTGAAATGGTCACTGAGGTGGGATGATGTCTGCATAATTTTGTTTGGCAAGTTATGGTTTACTGTGCTGTGCTAGTTAAATTGCAAGGTGATAGCGGCTCTGTTGATAAAACTTATTATGTTTAGTTTGAGAAAAAGACAAATAATATATGCAGATGTGGTATTGTCATCTTCATCATGTTATCTGCTTTCTCTTCCTCTCACTGAAGACCATATTCATGCATGCATGCTCAAGGGTGCATAATTGTGACGTTTTTGGTCTAAATGTAAGGAATTTTAGGTTGTGTCTATACCCTCTTCATTTGTCATTTTCTCTATGTTCTGACTCCCATGTCCAGTTGCCATTTGACACCTTAAATAAGCTGCTTTTGGACTTCATACCAGTTCTACTAAACATTCCTGGATGTTTAGGAAGATATTTTTTACTATTTGACAGTGTCCTTATTCGAGGTATCCGTGTCTCTTTTGGAGCTGTTGGTTGTCAGTGATACATTAGGAAGCAGGATCCTGATATGCATGCGATCTGCTGAGTTCAAAATTGGCCTTTTGTTTTTTGTTGGTCTGCCTACCCCGGCTATGCCCAAGACATGCCATGCTTGAAGTGGAATACATTTTAGTATACAAGAAAATGAGTTATGTACGATGTGTGAAGATCAAAAGCTTGGATGGCTGACTTTTTGTCATGTGTTTTTTTCCACCTTTTGTTATAGTTAAACGTGTGGAAAGGCTCATGATAAGCCAGCCGTTTGTTAGTTCTACTTGTTGGTTTGTTAATTTGCTTTCCAATTGCTTGCAGCTGCTTGATGTAGCTAGCGGGAGATGCTGATCCCATATGGAAGGCTCATGACAGACAGACACCTCGAGCTCTTCTTTAAACAGTGGGATTGCTTGACAGTTAAAAGAAGCATCACGTGGCGGTGTTCTTTTCTATTTTCAGACAGTCTAAGATAATCAAAATCGGATGCTTCTGCTCCTTCACCGGTCCAGTCGTCATGCATATCCCGTGTTACTGAACCTGCTGTGGACAGCTGGCTATGGTTTTTCCGCCACAAGACCCAAGCACCGGTGCTGCAAGGGAATCCTGGCTACACCCTCTGGACGGTAATTGTTTGTATGAACAGAGTGAGCCCCTTGTAGGTTGGCGTGTTCTTCAGGCGTATGGTCTTTCATTAGGACCTCGCCGTTGTTAGTTCCTTAGCGGCTTCTCAAGAGTCACGGACCTGTCCGACCTTGTAATTATTGATGTGGTTGGGAGAGGGGGACTGCAATGCCCGATAGGCATTAGTCGGTTGCCAACTGCCGACCCAACAATGGTACACGATATACCCTTTGTCAAATGCATAGACGACATTCAAGATGAATGTATGTACATCTGCAGACACACCCGTGACGTGCAAGTATCAATCCACGTGAAAGAGTTGCGGCAGCCTATTGTGTGTTAGTGTGATTGTACCAGTATTTCGTGTGAACATGTATGCCCTTCGGTATTTGTACAGTAGAAAACATTCTCGACAGATTTAGGAGAGTGAGTGACTGTGTTGTTTGTATTCATGGGGCCATTCAAGGGCATCGACAAAGTTTTTATTGACGAGGTTGGAGACAACCTAAAGCCACGAAAAACCGACAGTCTCATCGAAATCCATTTCGACACGGGCGTGGAGAGATTTACAGCGTCAAGAGGACAGAACGAGAACAAGAGCAAGCGCCACTTACTAGATAGGATGTGCCTTCGCGACAGTGTACTCTCGTCGGCTCTTTCTAGCTTCCCGACACTAATTCCGGCGTAGGCCGTAAGGTCGGTTGTCCTTCTGAGTTGGGATGGGAGACGCTGGGGCCTGGGAGGAGTTCCTAGTTCCATGAAAGGCAGAAAAGCAATTGCGGTTTATCCACAAAATTCGCCGTGCAGCAGCTGCAGTCCATTTGGAAGGTAAGATAGCATTTCTCTATCAAACGGACCGTGCGTTGGTTTTGGGCTTGGGCTTGCTGACGCAGCTCGATCGATGGCCCGAGAACCCCTAAAGCCCGGCCCGTATCGGCCCGTTAAAGCCCGTTGAAAATAACGAAAAAAAATAAAATAAAAGGACGAATTCCTAAAATGGGAAAAAGAGGAGGAAAAAAAGAAAAAGAAAATCTATTTCCTTCCCCCTTCTGTTTTGGTGCGTGAAGAAAATGCAGAAAACCTTGTGAAGCCAATAATATATATATATAACATTCGACCAAAAATAAAAAACTTTAAAAAAGAATTTTGACCAATGTAAAAAAAAAGAAAAAAATATATATTAAAAAAGAAAAAAGAAGAAGAAAAAAACGATTGTCAACGCATCTTCTTCGTGATAAAAGTCGCAACCGGGTCGTGCCTGCTGGCTCTGTTCTTCCGCCTCTCCCTTCCATCGTTAGCAAAATTACTCTTCTCTCCCTCAAACCCTCCCTCCCCTGCTTCACGTCCATGGCGTGCCTCCCGATTCCCGCAGAACCCTAGAAAATCCGCCCTCCTTCCCTCCCAATCCCTCCCCCGAACCTTATCGCCTCAGCTCCCGATGGACGGTGCCGGCGACGACGGCGCAGGCGGCGCCGCCAAGCAGAGCAACGCCCCTCCGGCGGCGGCGGCGGCGGCCCCGGCTCCCGCGCCCGCGCCGATGTCGAGCGCGAACGCGCCGCCGCCGTTCCTGAGCAAGACGTACGACATGGTGGACGACCCGGCGACGGACTCGATCGTGTCGTGGAGCGCCACGAACAACAGCTTCGTGGTGTGGAAGCCGGCGGAGTTCGCGAGGGATTTGTTGCCCAAGTATTTCAAGCACAACAACTTCTCCAGCTTCGTTCGCCAGCTCAACACTTACGTACGCGGCTTCCATCTCTTGTCCCTTTTTTCCCCTTTCCTCTCTTCTTTCTTTCCCGCCTTTCGTTTACCCGTGTTGTTTGGAGGTTTGGCTTTGGTGTTTTCGTCCACGTTGACCTGAGAGTCTTGAGGCTGGCTTGTGGTGGATGATCTATACTGGTCTAGTTGCAACGGCTAGTTTTGGAGCAGAATTAACGCAAAGATAGGTAATTGTAAAGGGATTGGGGCTGGCTTGGGTACGGGATTTGTTTTAGATTGAACGGTGAAAATTGTACTCCTTTAATTAGGTTTAGATTTGATTTAATTCGAAAGTACGGGTCTTTGTGGTGGCAAGTCACCGTTGTGCATCTCCTCATAATCTATCCGGCTCTTTGGTTGAGAGGGGCGTTTAAGCCCGGAAACTAGTGATTACAAAATCTGGGCAAAGATAGGCCTACTTTTGGTTTGGCTTGAAGAATTGAATATCTATACTTGTCTAAGTTCTCGCCGAGCGACAATAAATCATAGGAAATTGAACCGGGTCTATCACATTTGTCCATTTTATGGGTCTCACATGGATGACCGGGATAGACTTGATTTGCTGAACCCGGAGCCATTTCATCACTTAGCATCACACAATCGGTGCCATCGAGGACAGCATTAGCAACATCAGTGGCTTCAGCTTTCATCAGCCGGGTGAATCTGTCTGGGTGAGTTAATTCTGCCAAGTGCCACCGGGTAAATCACATCCGGTAAAAGACTTGGAGAACGGAAGGGTAGGCTTGTGGCCCTAGAAACAGTGGCACATAAGTGAATGACGGGGTATGGGCATCGCATAGGGTGTAGGCACTTGTTCGTGGACATAAGGCTTTGTGTCTGTATGTTGGGAAGAAGAGGGTTGTGGTGCTGAAAAATCGTCGTGGGATGCTAATTCTCCCATGCGTAACGGAACCATGGGACCTAAGATCTATAGTTTTCATAGATCAATAATGGGGATGACATTGCAATATCGTGTAGAATTCTGGGGTCTGAAGTTTCACATTGTTATCTTTTCCCTTTACCAGAATTATCAAAAGTTGGTGTAGCATATATGAAGACATTATAAAGGCATTTGATTACTATTGATTAAAAACGGACATCTCAACTATCCTTTCTCTTCCTGGGCATGACTGGATAATCGGAAGGAACACGCAAAAAAAAAAACAGTCAATCAATAAACTCATGGTAAAATCCCTCTATGAGATAGTGCATTTTTATTACAATTTCATTTTGAGTGTTATGCAATAGATCGAGGAAGCAGTTTGGTGAATGACCTGCTATGTGTATGGTGGAGGTGGGCCAACTGATGGCTAATTGCTTCATGCATCTAAGGCTTGGTTTGTGATATACAGTTGTTCAGCGGAGTCTCTTTTATTCCTAGTATGTTTCATAAGGAAGATTGAGGTTTGTTGTGAATAAGTTTGCTAGTGGAATCCTTGCTGCATAACCTACTTTAATGAGGATTGCGATGAGCTTTCTGGTTTCTTCATGTGGAATTTTTCTTGGATTATTAGCCTCCTGGTCTTCCAGACTACGGATTTGTTTATGGTGCCAATTTATTTTCCTTTTTCATGAAGTTGGCTGAGCCTAGGGGCTGTGTGAAACCTGTGTACTGTCTCCTATGAATGGAGCTGTGACTCTAGACAAGTCATTTTCCAATAAGATTGTTTTTGTTCTTTGTATGATGTGTTGCCCTTGCACTTTTCTGTGAAACAATACCTTTTTCTTTTTAGTAGATTTTGATGGTGATTATGCTTTGCAAGCCAATTTCCAGCATTTTGGCAGATGGTCATGCACTTATTCTGTGGTGGATTTTTTAAACTCGTGGCTGGTTATTCTTCATATTTGATCTTGTAACACAAAGGGAGAAGAAAATAAGAAGGATCATAAACCTAGCATCTGGGCAAGAACTTTTGCATTGGCAGTTATGTGACCAAGAGCATGTTTTGCGGGTAAAACTTTTAAGAAAATGAGGATCATTCTTGAATACAGTTTTACTAGGGATCGGCTTTTGTTGAAATTTAGATTTGTGCGGGTTATCTTCTGTCAGCTACTGTTCTTTCTATATTAAAATCGCAGAGCACTGTCAGCATGAGCAAAATTTGACCATCCTTCCAATATGTGTGATGTTGAGCATTTTAATCATATGCTGTTGGCCCTACAGGGTTTCCGGAAAGTTGATCCAGATCGCTGGGAATTTGCAAATGAGGGTTTCCTGAGGGGTCAGAAACACCTTTTAAAAAGTATAAGTAGACGAAAACCTGCCCATGGACAGGGCAGTCAACAGCCGCAGCAACCACCTGGACAGAGTTCTTCAGTTGGGGCATGTGTAGAGGTTGGCAAGTTTGGGCTTGAGGAAGAAGTCGAGAGGCTCAAAAGGGACAAAAATGTGCTCATGACAGAGCTTGTGAGGTTGAGGCAGCAGCAGCAGGCCACTGATGGCCAACTGCAAACGATGGTCCAACGACTCCATGGGATGGAACAACGACAGCAGCAGATGATGTCATTCCTAGCAAAAGCTGTGCAGAGCCCGGGTTTCTTTGCTCAGTTTGTACAGCAACAAAATGAGAGCAACAGGCGCATCACTGAAGTGAATAAGAAACGCAGACTAAGGCGAGATGGCTTATCTGAGAATGAGCGTACTGCTGCTTCTGATGGACAGATTGTTAAATACCAGCCTCCAATAAATGAGACTGCCAAAGCATTGTTCAGGCAGATGATGAAAGTAGAAGCTCCTCAGCGGGAGTCTTTTGACGATAGTCCAGAGAGTTTTCTGCTCGGTGATGGTTCATCTCTGTCCAGTGGCATGGACAGTAGGACTTCGAGTCGCATCTCTGGGGTGACTCTTCAGGAGGTCCCGCCAACTTCTAGCCAGGTTCCTGAGATTCCACCAGCTTTGGGGGCCTCAGCAAATGATCCCTCATCTGCCGTATCTGAACTAAAGGCTCCGTCACAGGGTACTGCTAATGTCACTACTAACCAGTTTCCAGATATGGGTATGCTCGCAGGAGCACAGGAGTCTGAAGCAGTCTCTGTTAATCAGGCAGATACCGTTATGACTGGGATCTCTCAAACACAAGACATGGTGCTGGAGGATATTGCTAATATATCCAGAGATGACTACATGGGAGCAGATCTGCATAATGGTGATTACATGGATCCTGCATCATTTGTTAACGGGTCGATGCCTATAGAGATCGATAGCATTTCCCCTGACCCCGACATTGATGCTTTGTTAGAGAGTTCCACCTTCTGGGATGATCTTCTTCTGCAGAGCCCTTTACCTGAGGAGGGTGAATCAACTTCAGCAGAAGCTAATGCTGGGGCTAACGATGCGCTGCCGATGGAGAATGGATGGGCTGACAAAGCCGAGCACATGGATCAGCTTACTGAACAGATGGGCCTCCTCGCATCTGATAACAAGGGGATTTGACCTTATACAAATCTTCAGTCTGTTCCCACCATAGCTCGGGTTGAAAGATAGACCGTTGGTGAGAGGGGCTCATTTTGGCCTTCCCCAAGAGCATATTGGGCATCCGAGTATTCTTCATACATATACAAGCCTTTTCTGAATGTCACGGGCCCCAAACTCTGCACATCATTTTGATACTTGAGCTCTGGTGGAAGAAGGGGCCATAAGTCGGATAGCTTAGTTAAGGGGTGCTACAGCTTCAGTTTAGTCGGCTCTTAGATGGAAAGAATATAAAGGATGGACGTTTGCCGAGCTAAAGCGTTGCTGAAGAAGTATTGTATAATTTGTTAATTTATTAAGCTGATGAAAACCCCTTCTCTACTCGTATGTCTCATATGAGATTTATGTCCATGGGTTTTTCACCTTTTTAGTGCAGCGGGTGGGAGTTTTCACACTGAACCGCCTTGAGGAATTTTGAGATTTCTTTACCGTCCCTCGTCAACCTTGCCCATGAGTCATGCTAGACTGGCGTTCTTCCTTTAACAGGGGGTTTCAATTTGAATGATTAATGGCCACGATTCGTCACTTTTCAGCTTGATTATGCATTAGACATTAGGTTAAGAAACACATATGTCGATGTTGATTATGCAAAGTAGGAGTGAGCCATTCGCTTAAGCTCTTCCTCACGATGAAACAAGATAGAAGCTTTTGTGCATTATAATCGTCCACGTTTCACCCACGGGAAATTTAAGAAGGGAGTGAAGGAGAGTAGCTGCACATGTTTAACGACATCCATAAAAATTGGCAACTTTGTTATCAGGAAACAAGCTACGAATCCAAGCAGCCAGAATCCACGTTGCGCTCCATGAACGCTCCCCAAAACTAATTGCACTCATAGCCAGACGAAAAGGCACTGACATCACCACAAAAAGCTCACCTGCCCTCGAATTCAGGGATAGTCACAGCCACTTGTCAGGTCTTCGTTGTTGGAAAACAACCACGTACATGTCTCAACCCATGTTTATAAACCCATGAACTTCATTCTTCACATAATAGACAGAAAAAAACACTAGTCTTCCTGGAGTGTAAATGACATTGGTAAGAGAAAGAAGGCGCCAACAAGCATTGAAGCTCTCCCTGCCTCCACAAATACCCGCAGCTGATCTTTGGCAACCTGCCAAGTTACCAGCACTGTCCTTCGCCATCCAGCCAGAGTACCCTGATGTTGAAAGCTTCTCTAAGTTAGAGAAACTGGCTGTTCTAGGCCACGGTAATGGAGCTACTATCTATAAAGTCCGGCATTGTCAAACAGCTTCAATTTATGCTCTGAAGGTCCTCCGTGTTGATCAGCACACAACAGATGTATGGCAACAGGCAGGACAAGAAGCAGAAATTCTTAAACGGGTAGACTCGCCACTGATCGTTAAATGTCATGCAGTTCTGAACAGCGGGTGCATCGACTCGGATAATGCAGGGGAACTATACTTCCTAATGGAGTACATGGAAGGAGGGTCTCTGCAAGATATATTATGTATCCATAGAAAATTGCCGGAAGAGGCGATTTCTAGAGTGGCGAGACGAGTTTTGGAGGGGCTATGCTATTTGCACAGTATGAAAATAGTGCATAGGGATATTAAGCCATCAAACTTGCTTATAAACAGTAAAGGCGAGTTGAAGATTGCAGACTTCGGTGTGAGTCAGGTTGTAGCTAGTACTTGTGACCCTCATGTTTCTTATTTAGGGACATGTGCTTATATGAGTCCTGAGAGGTTTGATCCAGAAAGGTGGGACGGTGATAAAGAAGGAGGGTTTGCAGGGGATGTTTGGTCTCTAGGAATTGTCTTACTAGAATGCCACGTGGGTCATTTTCCCTTGATCAGTCCAGGAGAGACACCAGATTGGGCAACTCTAATGTGTGCTATTTGCTTTTCAGATAGGTTGGAGATTCCTGAAACGGCATCACCAGAGTTCAAGAGTTTCGTTAGTAGGTGTCTGGAGAAGGATTGGAGGGCTAGAGGGACAGTCGACGAGCTCCTCCGTCACCCTTTTGTGAACAAAAGCAGTGGTACAGAAGGGTCGTTTGGTTAGCTCAGCACCGCGAGTTTACACCTGCTCTCGCCTTCTTCCTCGGAAATTTATTCATTTTATATGTATGATCTTATTAAGCAACGGATGTTTCTTCAATTTCTTCAGGTTAGGTTTGGACTGGCATAGTAAAATCCTTCTAAGATATGAAGACTCCTCAAGATTAATTGGAAGTTCTATTTGATGAAGGTTTTAAATCATTTCATAGGGTGGTTATCTGAACCTTGAGATTTCAGAGGAACTAGTCGAAAATCGTGTCTTACACATGAATGTGGATATCTTCTCAATCAATCAAAATGAAAAAAAGAGACACACTCAACAAAGCTGTACACCTCGTGCAGATTCCAGTTCTGACGCTAAAGGAAAGAGGATAAATTGGTAGATGATGGGGGAAAAAGGGAGAGGCCTCTGAATCGGCAAGACAATAGCATTTGTACTTCGATGAAATGCAAATAACATGTGATTGATCCAGCAAAATCATCAAAAGTTTCTGGACAGTTGTAACAGAACAAAGAAGAAGGAACAGAAAACTTGCTAAAAGTATGTTTATGCAGTCTAGACATGATAAAGGATATGATACTACCACAAAAATAATAACTTCCTCAAATATTTTTACAACTTGACATGTAAAATGCTTTTGTAAAATCTGTGGAAGAAGCTACTATTGTTGTGGGAATATCATTAGCCTGCATTTAATTACAAAGGGTCGGAATACATCGGCGATCATCACATCCATCAGGAGTTTAAGACCACAATATGTGATAACTTACTAAGTATGTAATATCTATGGTCTATGACTCAGAGAAAAGAGGCTTGACTTTCAAGAACGCAAAAGCCAGAAGCAGGAAGTTTGGCTTATGTAAGATCTCTTCAACAAGGCAGTCTCAATACAAAAGTTTCCCTTATTTGGCAATAATCTTAAGGAAAAGGAGACTTGACTTGTGGCACTATCATAAAGTATTCGTGACTAATTACTCTTTCTTAAAATGTTGAGCACCGATATCAAGTTCTTCACCAGACATGTAGGCACTGGAATTTTAATGCCGCAATCCAAATCTAGGAGCAGAAGACGACTCGCAGAATCTGGGCAGAACTCTTTCAAAATTTAAATGATGCTCCAAAGTCCAAGATTTTACTAGAGATTAACGACAGAGTAAAAGATAATATGTCAATACTTCATTGCTTGCGACTTCAATGTTTGAATTACCAAAAGCAATGAGTTCATAAGATGGTGTAAGTTGAAGTAACACCAATAAGTCCAAGAGGGCTTTGTGGAATCAAGTTTTGACATCTACAACCAATAAACCAACTGCATGAGCAGAAACTGATGAACTGAAAATTCTAAAGAAACAGGAAGAGTGAATGTCCTTGTGAAGTACATCTCTTCTGACCTTCGCATCTTCATAGTCTCTCTATGGCTCTGGGAGCATGATTCCAAGAAAACTGTAAGATACACCAGCAGATCACTCTGACTTCTTAATTGCCAATTCAAGCTCGTGCAAAATTATTGCATCTCAGGACAAACTGATACACAGCTAACTTGCAAATGGGACTCAAGTATCAGAACCATATACCTACTTACCCAGTGAAACCGCCTAGAATGAAGTTCGCCCATCGAAGTGCTTGAGCTACTTCAGTGGTAATACAAGAAACTACTCTCTGATTGATCACAGACACTACGTGTCACCGGCCAAAAGATGTCTTGTTTACTTTGCAGAAGTGGAGTCCTTATGCCTAGTTATTGCCATTTGTCTGGGAAGAAATCCACCTGCGTTTAAATTTATGTGGAGATTATGGCAAACACGTCTCAATGCTCAAAATTCAAAACTTTACGACTGCAATTACGCGAGGAATGAAGAATACAAATGCTGCAAAAAGTAAAGGAGATGTTCACTCGGACAATCGACATATGCATGCATTCTGAACTTAGTAATTGGTTGAACATGTTTAGGCAGACCAGCAGAGTTATATATCATCGAAGACTTGCACTCCCCAGATGATAACGGAGCACGTCGAATTCGAATTTGTGCTAGCAGCAGGAAGACACGGGATCCGACATAAGAAGACCGGCGCCGGAGCTCGGTTCGAAAGAGAAGGAACCTGGTTTAGACAAGAGGTTGATCCGAGACCGAGGGCCTTCGAACTTCCAGCTCTCCTCATCCATGGATTTGACCTCCTTGTCCAGCGCAGCCTTCAGATCAGCCTTCAGAACTGCAACCCAAATTCAAGCAACAACATTACGCACGCCGAATCTATCGCTGAAGAAACAGAAAGCGAAACGACAAGCGGCGGCGGGAGATTCGATTTGATTTGATCACTCGCTGACCTAGCATCGCCTCGGCCTTGCGGTCGTGGAGGCACATGTGGTCGGGCGGGAAGGGGAAGTCCTCCACGGACAGAGCAGCGTTGCCGGCGCTCCCCCCGAAGACCGCCGCCACCGTCGACATCGACGAGCGCGACGGCGACGACGAGCTACTGTTCATCGCCGCCGCTTCCCCCCCCTCTCTCTCTATTTATCGCGGAGTGCAGCTTCCTGGGCTTCACCGGTGGCTCAAGCAGCAACGATTCCAAGGTGAATTCCGCTGGATGGAGAGCAGGAGACGAGAACGAAACTCAGAACGAAAGCGACGAGAAGAGAGAGAGAGAGAGAGAGAGAGAGTGGGCTTCCTTTTCAATGGCAAAGCCCTTTGGGCCTGAGCTTAAAAATCGCGCCTTTTGCTCCTGCAGAGTGACCTGAGCTGCGACGCATCGCGGTTCCAGGACGGAACTACTCCGATTGAAGATTCGCCGGAGACGGGTAGCTGCCGCCGGATCAACCTCGGTGGGTCCGTACTCGCCGATCATCTCTCATTTCGTCTTCGTTTTCGCTCCTCGGCGCAAGCGATCCGACGGTTTCGCCGCTCTCGGCATCGGAATTCGCTCTTCTTACGTCCCGTCTCGGCTCGCCGGGATTCGCGAGACCGGGGAGGAACCGCAAGCTGGAGCGAAAGGGGCTTCTCCTCCTCCGCCGCGGCGGCTCCATGGAAGATCGCCGGCGAGGACGCCCCGGGATTTGTCTGGCACTGGGAATCCTGATGATCGCGTTTGCATCGTCGGCGACGAGCGAGGTCAGTCTGATTGTCTGAATTCGTTCTCCTTCTTCATCATCGACTTGTTGTATCGTTGTCTCATCCCGTGGCTTTCAATTAGCATCGCGGCGACACTTTCACGAGCTCAATTCATCCTGTAAAAGAAGTTACTTGATAGTAAGATCGAATCGCCATCACAGGGCAATGATCTCCTGGATCATGCTTGTTGAGTCGGTCTCTTTGGTATGCAGGAGGAAACGCCTAGCTTAGATGGCTATTCCACGGCTTCCGATGCACGTACCGTCCCTTGCCACGATAAATGGGTTGCAAAAGCTTACTTTGACAAGTATGGAAGTTTAGAAGATGCCGCTTTCGAACATTATAGGGATGCCGAGCTTACTCATTACTCCTGCGAAATGCAGCCTTGTGATCTACGTGACGCGTTCAAACTGTCTGATTTGGATCGCCATCTGATTGGCGATGGCTCTCATCGGAGTCTCTCCACGTCTATTAGGATTAGTGTCGATGAAGAGCTTGCAGCCAAGTTGCTTTTGCGCTTCTGTGAGGTCGCACTCGTCGAAAGACTGCCCTCCGGAGTGTTTGCTGACCCGTTTGAGCTGCAACACATTCGGGACCGTGGAGGTAAGTTCCTGGTGTATCCTTCTAATTAGCTGTAACGGATGCTGCAAATTTGATGCCTGGATGCTCTAGCATTTCTGCTGTTTCCATTTTTAGTTTGCTATGCTAAGTTCAATCTGCTGTTGCAGTATATGGTGAAGTTGCGGTCTTCGGAGATGCGAATTTGGAGTTGCCGTCATTTCTTTCAAATCGTACGCTTGTTGAGGTTCACATGTTTTTTAGCCCCAGCAACCTGTTGGAACAGATGAATGTACTCGAAATCAAAGTAGAAGTTCCAGTACATGCGCGCTATGAGGTCAGTTTGAAGGAATTGCCCTTTTCTCCTTTCACAAGTAGAAATTATGATAAGATTGGATTTTTTTGATGAAGAACAGATCAGGTGCTATTATAAACTGTTGCCCCCATGTACTTGCTTTCTTTTTGTTCTTAAACGATAGATGGACTGCTCGGGTTATTCATGTAATCAGCTTGTCTTTCCGATTACCTGAGATATCAAAAGGCAAATGAACTAAAATTCCCTGACATCATTGTTTCCATTTCACCCGCTCATGAATATGTTTTCTGTACCATCTTGTTCAAAGCTTTTAGCAAGCGGCAGGTGTATCCACCTAGTTTCTTAGTAGATACTTTATTTCACTACAGGCAATCCATCGTAATCTTGTGTTATCTATAAGTAGTTGAATGGGAATGGTAATTTGCATTTTCTTCCTCCACTTTTAGATGTGGTCATCAAAGTTCCATTTAGTTTAGAACAATTTGTTCATATACTGAGTAATTGTAATTAAGTCACCAAGGAAAAATATGGTTTGTGTAGATTGAGTAAGGTCAAGACAATAATGGCTTCTTAATTTACTGTATCAAACTTCCACAGATATTCAAATTTCGCTTATGATACCCCTACTAGTTTTCTAATCACATACTAAAGAAAGGGAATAGAATCAAGAAATTATCCTTGATCATAGATGCAAATTGGCATTGGCTATATCTCGATCAAAATATCTGAATCTTGCTGTACAACATGCTTTGAAGCTTAGAATATGGTACTTTGGATAAATTTTGCATTGTTTTTGGTACTGGTCCACTAGTAAAAGGCAAATGAATGGACACCTAGCATCTGAAAATCGGAAAACTTTGCAGGCCCTAGATGGAAGCGGCTATTCAGCAGTTCAATTTGGAGAACCGGATGTTTTTGCACGTTGCAGCATGGAGAAAAGGTCAAGCAATCAATCCCATTTCTTTGTTTTGACCAGTAATGGTGCTGCTATACCTTATAAGAATCCTATAGTTTGGAAAATACCCTCAGGCATAGAAACACATGCTGGATTTGTATCTGTTGTTACCTTTCTTTCAGCCTCATTATCTGCCCTTGTGATAATTGTGGCATCTGTCTTTCATTCCGGCATTAAACTGCACAAAAATGTGAAATCATCATAGTTCATCGGGAGCAACTCACTGTACGAGCATTTATAGAGAGGCTATTAGTTTCTATGAGGATGTGAGTTTAGAGTTTATCCTCGCATTTCGCAATTTTTCTGCAGTTGTATGTTTTCAAGTTTGGTAATTGAGAATTAAATGCTCATATGTCGGGCACAAGATGAAATGAAAATTGTGCTCCCACTGATGGTGCAACAATCCAATGGCCCTTTTGATGCTTAGTAAGATTACAGAACATTTCTGCTTGCCAAACTGTAAGGTTATGGAAGAATGAAAGTGCAAATTGCTCTCTTCTTGGATAATAAGGTACATGATTTTGCATGATGTCTATTTGCTTTGCAGTATTCAATTGAACTTAATTTCTGGCTACAGATTCTAGCTGCCTTTTTTGCCCCAACCTGAAGTAAATACACATCCTGGAAGATTAACTTACATTAAATTTCATTTCACTGGGAAAGAAGAAATCTTCAAGGTTCATCTCCACTCCAGTAGCTCTTCACCTTTGGCCCAGTAGGCCCTTCCTCACCCAGGATCTCTCTAGGCAGACCTCTCACAAATTTTTCAAAAGCCGATTTAAGCTTTCTGGGCAAAAGCTTTTCCACTTTCTTGATCTCTCTTTCGAGATTATAACTAAGTCTTGGACCCCACTTTCTGAAATAGTTTAGCCACGGCGGTTCAGTCACCGGAGCATTTGGATAGTCCACTGCAACTACTGAGTAGTTGACTCCGGTGTCCATGAAATTCTTACTCTTCTTCGTGTCATTCCTTATTCCAATACCTCCATTGCCCTGCAATACTAATCCTGGTTTTGAGTATGTAGCGTGGCCGTGCTGCGATGAATAGACCACGATCTTATTCCCACTATGAAACTCTAGTTCTGGAGCATTCACCCAGACACCCTTACTGTGCTGCGAGAAATACACCCTCCATAGCTCTCCGGTGAAGTTGCTTACTCTTAAGGTCACATGCTCCCAGTCACCGACATGCTGGCCGATTCTTCCCAACGAGACATTTAAGAACTCAACTTTAGCCCTAGCAGGGCCATTGAAAGGGTAGAAGAGCCATATGGCTATGTCACTGAAGGTAGCACCATTCATGGGTTTGACATGCAAATATGCATGGCAGCTCTGCAAGTCTCCTCTTTTTACTGTGTCCTTTTCTCTTCCGTCCCTGGGAAGATCCAACCAGTACTCGTCGTCATTGGAACCGCCTTGGGGAAGGTTTGAGCCCGTAGGCTCAATTTTAACAGGGTTCGACTCTTCGCCTTTGTGATATAGCAGAGCCCCATTGCTGAAAAACCACTCCACCGACGATGGGAAATAGGATTCTTCTGGATGAGAGTATATGACTGGCGCATAAGCTTGAAATAATGCCTCAATTTGGCTCAGGTTGGGCAAAAAGTGCGCGTAATCCGAGTTGTTATTCTTCAAGCACGTGAGAGAATGAGGAGAATCTTTACCGCCATTTTTGGCTACGAATGTTCCGAGACATGCGCCTCTGGCTTGTGTTCCTCTGCTCTTGGGTCTTGTGGTGAACATGTTGATCCCATTCGGGTCAATCACCTTGCTGGGGCCCCAAATCCACGTGTCGCTCTCGCATTGGTCGGTGAAGTCCGACCGAACACATCGGATTTTGTCAGTGGACGGCTTCTCCGGCGAGGTGGTCACGACATGTCCGACGGCAGCATAGCCTTCAGGGGGAATTGGGCACCAAATATAACCGTTGCCATCTTTCTTAATTTGCAAGGACTCACTGTTCCATATCGGAGTATAATCGATTGGCTCCTTGAGAGCTCCATTTGAGGGGTCATCCGTCTCGTCCTTCCCAACAAGAACCCACCCATGAAGAGCCTGGTTATTGGGTTGGCAATAGAATCCCAAAACGGAGAATCCTTCTGGTACTTGTGAAGGTTCAAAGAACGTTGCTCCAAGATTGTTTGGTCCACCCTCATGAGTAGCCCAAATCTTGTTGAAAGAAGAAACTTGACACACTTGTAGCCCTCCAAAGTCGATAGTGCCGGTCGCAAAACCCGAACCTGTATAGTACGATGAACAATGGTTTCTTAAAAACTTTATCATGTAATTTGTGACGAGAACGACTCGAGAAAACCAGACTTTGCACGAGAGAGAGTACCTGATGGCCAAGCCGGCAATGGGGATGGAAGCTTGAAGGTGGTTTCGATGGGGTCGGCGATATTCCCATCGGCACAAGTATGTGCGAGGCGATTCCCCATGTTGATGAGCTTCTTCTAATGAGAAAATGTGGGAATGAAACGTCTTATACACATGCTATGCTTTGGGGAGAGTAAAGCTACATGACAAGCAAAGGCATATTCCGTTCGCTTTGGACGCTAGAATATGTTAAACGTTGAGCTTAAAAAAACCCGCCCGAAGATTTTGTCGTGCAAGGGAAATGTTTAGGCTTGAGCAAGTCTTGCAAGCAATGTAGTTCTGTTCGGCGGATCTGCCACTATCGTTCCAAGAAGTTATCAGACAAATCGAGTTTCGAAACGCAACTAATGGATAGAATCGATCACGTTGCATATCTATAAATAATAAGAATGTCGGATAGAATGGAGTTTTGTGATTGAGTTATGTCATTGTAAATCTCATACCTCAAAACCATTATAAATGGGAGATGATACGGCCGTCCTTCCATCTGAAGAACGTAACTTCAAAGCTCCCAAAAGTACCCCCGTTACTTTCGCTCTTATATTACTCATTGTTATCTAAATAACCTAAAAAGATTGGGAAAAATAGAAGGGTGAGCAATCATAACTTATAGTGGGTGCTCAATCTACTAAAGAGAGATGCACTACTCACTCACTAAGGGCCCGTTTGGTTCAGCTTTGGGGAAATGCCCTTGGGAGAATGCAAATACCTTTGAGGTAAAGATGTTTTCCGAAATGCTAGACTGTTTAAACTATAACTGAAAAGTACTTTAGGGAAATGCAAGACTTTGGTAAACATATATTTGAAAAGTCCTTTAGTGTGACCAAATTAAGTATTTTAGTTTTAATATTTTTAAAATTGCAAAAAAAAACAATGACTATATAACATTTTACATTTTCATGTTGAGAGTAATGTAAAAGATATATATTAGTAAATATATTTAAAAATTATATTAAAAGAATTTGATTATAGATTAGATGCAAAGCTCAAAAAATTAAGTATTTTAGTTTTAGTATTTTTAAAATTGCAAAAATAAACAATGACTATATAACATTTTACATTTTCATGTTGAGAGTAATGTAAAAGATATATATTAGTAAATATATTTAAAAATTATATTAAAAGAATTTGATTATAGATTAGATGCAAAGCTCAAAAAATTAAGTATTTTAGTTTTAGTATTTTTAAAATTACAAAAATAAACAATGACTATATAACATTTTACATTTTCATGTTGAGAGTAATGTAAAAGATATATATTAATAAATTTATTTAAAACTTATATTAAAAGAATTTGATTGTAAATTAGATGCAAAGCTCAAAAATTAAGTTTTTTAGTTTTAGTATTTTTAAAAGTACAAAAATAAAAATGACTATATAACCTTTTACATTTTCATGTTGAGAGTAATGTAAAAGATATATATTAGTAAATTTATTTAAAAATTATATTAAAAGAATTTAATTATAAATTAGATGCAAAGCTTAACTTTTGGCCTATGGTTCTTTTAGGTTTGTTTTCAACTTTGAATATTTTTTTTTAATTATTGTAGTATTAATCATATTCGTTAATTAATTATTATTCTAGTGTATTGAAAAAGTTGGGCTATTGATTGTCAAAAGATAAAAATGACAAAAAAAGAAGAAGGTGAATCCAACATTTGCAAAGGGTTTTTATTTTTTATTTTTAAATAAAAATAAAATCTGATGAAACTCCGTCGTCGATCAACAGCGGTTAGGGTGTGGGGAAGATGATCGATTAAAAAAAGAAGAAGAAGAAGAAGAACAAGTCAACGGATGAACAAGTAGATGTTGACTTGCATTTCAAAAATCTTGAAAGCAGCCCCACTGCTTTGGGCATTTCTCTTTCAAATGCCAGATTTGGCCAGGACACCTCCAAATGCTGAACCAAACACCTAAATTTTTTCCCAAGGGGCTTTCAGGGCTGAAAGCCCCTTGGGAATGCTGAACCAAACGGGGCCTATGTATATTTACAAACTAAATCACAACTCCTTTAACCTAAATCTAGCATATAACAAACATATAATAAGAGACTTAGTTACATATGTTTCAACATAGAAATATTCATTTCACAATAATATCAAAACAAACATCAATAGTTCAATCCATTGATCAATCTTATTAATTTGTATATCAATGATTCATTTTATTGATTAATCTCATGTCACACATCAATAATTTATTCTATTAATCCATCTCATATAAAACACCATATTGATGATCCATTCCAACGACTAATCTCAAATCACATGTCTCCATCAACTAAACTTAAATTACATGTCAATGGTCCACTCTATTGACCAAACTCATATCACATGTTAGTGGTCTATTCCATTGATCAATTTCATAGTCACGATATAATGCTTGGTAATAAGGTGATTCCTCCCTTACAAGGTCTTCACCTATTGTTAGTCGATGGCTTGATCCATAAGGATATCCTAGATTAGTATATGCATACCCACAAGCCCTTCACTAAGCTCATAGTAATATTGAGTATCAACACCAATTCACAGCAATCTCCACAATTTACAAATCCAAACCAAAATATAGGTTTTACAAATCAAAACATATAATTTTCTATAACCTGACTCATTCACCAAAAATACTTTTCATAAAGCAATCTTCAAATCATTTCAAAACTCGTTTATTAAATCAGAATAAATTTCACATATCTTTTCACAACACATTTTATAAACCAAGTTTACAAATCAGCATATATAGACATATAACCTTTTGCAACAACTTTCCAAAAACATTTGGCAAATCATTCATAAATATTAAAATGTGGTAAATGTCTAATCCAAAATTTATGTAACAAAATGTGCTTATTTATATCTCATAACATATTAAATCTTTATCATTTTGAAGGCATGAGTTTATAAATTCTTAGAAGAAATAGCACCACTTACCTTGGAATGCCTACGTTCAAATGATACAGATTTCTTGAACCATTGAATTTGCAATCCTATTAAATAAGCAAGAAACAACGTTGAAATCGAGTAATACACTGCCTCAATTACAAAATAGCTATACTACACTTAAATGCTAATAAAATGACTCTTACACGCTAACAAATCGCATGCCCAAAGTGATTATTTAAGCCATTTGCAACGTGGAGCTTGAGCACGGAATTTAGTTATACCATAACTCTTTCCATTGAACCTCATTTCAACCGTACATACAATCTATAAAAAGCCATTTCAATGTACTACAAAAATCCCAACTTAACCTTCCGAAAATCAAATCTATTGCACCCCAAATCCTAATAGGAACAAGTATGACATGACTATCTTTCCACCTAAAGAACGCAACCTCAAACCACACCCAAAAGGCCCCATCATTAGCACTCTTGCACTATCATCGTTAATTGAAAAACTTGAAAATATTAAGAAAGAGAAGAGTGAGCAACCGCAGCTTAGTGAGTACTATAAATCTTCTAAGCATATTAAACGCTACCTTACACATTAAAAGCTCAAAGGCATGACTCTTTTATACTAAACCAAAATATAATAACTTACAAAAATAAATGAGTTATATAATTTTTTCAACCTTGCTACATCAATAGTATAATTTCTCGTTCATACATAATATCAAAACAAGTATTGCTAGTTCAATTCAATAATCATCGTCATATTTCATATCAATATTTCATTCTATTTTCCAAACACGTACCACATCACCTTAAGGCTCTAGAGATTGCTCTCATGAGGAGATCACATCATCGTGTCACACATAGCCCTTGATCCATATATATATATATATATATATACCAATACTACAAGGCTTTAGAGGTGATTCTCACGGAATTACGTTATCGTATAGCACTTAGTCCCCAACCACAAGGTCCTAGAGGTGACTTCCACGAAATTATATTATTGTATAACACTTAACCTTTAACCGACACATATCAATAATATAATGCTCTAAAGGTGGCTCCCATGAAGTTATGTTATCGTGTAGTATTTAGTCTTTGACCAACGTATATCAATAGTACAAGACTCTAGAAGTGGCTTTCACGAGACTTGCATCGCAATGTAGCACTTAGCCTTTGACTACAAGGCTCTAGAGGTGGCTTCCATAATGATACGTCATTATGTAACACTTAGTCCTTTGCCAATTCATCTGACGATTGACTTCACAAACCAAAACATAACTTTTCAAAAATCAATTCTCTCCCCAAAACCAATTCAGAATTCATATCATAAATCAATAACATTTCAAAACATCTTTCTTATTAAACATTTCTCAAATCATCAAAGAACCTATTTCATATCTTAAATGTACAAGATAGTATGCATAACCCCTCAAGAAAGGTTTATCGAACCATCCTACAATAATTCAAAAGTACCAAAACACTCGTCTAGCTTTATACAACAAATGCGTTCTCACTTCCCTTCACATATATATGTCGAGTTATGCTTACCTCCACACATGGGCATCTCAAAACCAAATAAGATATTAGTACCACTCACCTAGGGATACCCTAGAACCAAATAACAAACGTTATTCAAACCATTTATCTTGCAATCCTGTCAAATAAGTGAGAAACGATGTTAAAATTGAGTAACACATTACCTCAACTATGAAATGGCTATACTACTTCTAAACGCTAGCAAAACAACTCCTATGCGCTAATAAATATCATACTTTTTGCAACGCGGAGCGTGAGCATAAGACTATCACGCCATAACTTTTTTTACCAAACCCTGTTTCAAATGTACTTATAGTCAATAGAAAGTCCTTGAAACATACTATAAGAATTCCAACTTGACCGTCTTGAAATCAACCCAAAAAAAGACAAAATACAGGCCCAAATATGCTGGACATGCAATGTTCGTCACGCGTGGAAATTTCGAAATTTTGTTTCGGGCAAACTATAAACTCAAATCAAAATTCGTAAAATTCTACTGTTCCACAATATCTTAAATGATCATTTCTATAAAAAACACTGCTCAACAACTCAAAAATCATATTTTGCTGTTCGATTCTCCCAAAATTCAGAATTTGAACCCTAAACTGAAAAAATACTTCCATTGGTTGAACGAGGGGCTTGAGCCTTTATCGGACATTGCGTTACGGAGTGGAGTCACCTTGACGAGGCATCTGCGGTGTGTATGTGTCAAATCCCTTTCCTCTTCTTCTTCCTTTTCTTTCTTTTCCTCTCTCTCGATCAAGGGAGCTCTTGGCTTCTTATTTACGTGAGCCCTCCTCATTTTTTTTTGGTGACTTTTCCAGCCTCTTTTCCTCTTTATTTTTTTTTTGTTTTAAAATAAAAGTAGGTCCCACCACTTAGTTTTTTTTTTTTGGTCAGTCCTACTCTATTTCTATGCTACACTCACTCTCAGACTTTTGTCCTGCCTCTTGTAGAGCGTGGGAGTCGAAACCCACTCTTGAAACTTATGCGTCCCTACCCCATCCCCCCTGAGAAGGTGGGGATTTGAACTCCTCACCTCCCCCTTCCATGTTGGAAGGGTGGCCACTAGCACCACTTAGTTGAAAAGTCAAATATTACAAAGTCGAAAACTAATGGAATATGTCATTGAAGTCTAGGACATGCACTGTTCATCACATGTGAGATACTTCAAGTCACGCCTCGAACCCCAAGGGCGCGAACAACCCATGATGGATGATTAAATTGCGACGCCCCAGAACGCGTTGCTGACCCAATTCTTTTTATCTTTTGATTAAACGCATGCGAAAGCAATTCAAATAAGCACCTAGTTAATCAACAACAATAGGGATAGTAGAAAAACATAACCAATATTCCCAAAACAACCCTTTCATTTATAAACTGTTAACTTTAAGAAGTTTAATAATTATAAGCTCATTCCAAAAGGCGACTTTTTACTGACTAACTCAAAAACCTATTGGGATTAGGGTTAACTTAATGTCTCTAGCGTGAGGCCAACCAAAAGCGACACTAGGCATGCTTGCGTTGTGGCCCAAACTGCACATGATGATGTCCCATGTTACGGGCTTGAAAATAATCAACAACAATGGGATGAGATAAAATCTCAGCGAGTCAACTTCCCAAACCTCAATTAGGAAGCTAATTTGCCTCGGAGGCAGCCTAAACACACAATGGCATATAATCTTACATTGCCTTCACATGCCCTTGCATATTAGTACATTACATATGCCAACACTAATGCAACAAACATAATCAATAATTAGAACACATAACTTTCATGCACAAAGCATCCACATGAGTCTCGATTATAAGATAAAACTAGTTTTGGCACGTCCGATACCGTGCTTCATAGTTTTACCCTATAATTAGGCACAATGCATCACAATTATTCACACGTATTCCGATTATTACGACTTCTCAAACCACGATCAACATATGAGTTGGCGGTTTTCTGACATAACCGGGCATCGTCCCGTCCTATTGGGCACGACATCATCTAGAACTCATGCCTAGACAGCATTTCATAAAAAGGGCATCGGTTTAGCCTCAATCGTGACTCGACATCCGGACTCCCAACGGGCATCCGATAAAAATCGGGCATTGTCCCCAAACTCTCGTTGGGTGACGGGTTAAATTAAATGATCACACAAGCACACCAATAATTAAATCAATTCTTATTGTCATTAATTAGTCTAGAACAAAAGAGTTCATTTTCAAATAATCAATTTTGGCAATTTCTCACACTTAAAAATTCCAGTAAAATACTCGTACGTGGTCACGTATTCCATCAAACTTTGCACACTTCCACTTTAAAACCCCACTATTTTATTTAGTACATAACATTTGGTTTCCAAACCCGACACCTCACAATTCTTTATTTTCTTACCTATAAACCCTTTTTTGGAAATAATAAATAAAATCTATAATTGGGCAATCAATAACATAACATCACAAGCTCAAACGATCGGAATTAGGCAAATATCATCTAGAAAAATGAGCATAAAATCTATTTAACAGCTAATCCGTCATTAATTACACTAATTGTAATTAATTAGGCTAATTACGATTAATTAGGCTAAGCGTGATCAATAAAGCTAAGTGCAATTAATTAGGCTCAACTCGATTAATTAACCTAAATATAATTAATTAAAAACTAATCACAGTTAATTAAAATAATCATGATTAATTAAACTAAACTAGATTAATTATTCTAATCATGATTAACTAATCTAATCGTACTTAATTAAACTAATCACAATTAAATTTAATCTAAACCGTCCTTAATCGAAATTAAGGTTAAACTAAAATTAACTAACACTAACCGTCATTAACCATAAACTAATCTACCTCATAAACGTAATTAACGTTCTAATCCACGATTATGAAGTTAACTCACAGGTTTCCGGTGACGGCGAGCTCGCGGCGATGGTGGCGCGATGGCGTCGAGAATGTGAGGCTCGCAGCTCTAACGGAAACTTGGCGGCAGTGGCTCCTCAAGCCCACGGCTTCCAAGGGTGGTTTGGCTTTTGTGCAATTGCTTGCGGCTTGTGGTGGAGGTGACAAAAGGCGAGGGGTGGCATTGAGCGGCGCTTTTTAGTTTATTAATCATCGCGCGACGAATTGACGGACAGGCGGCTCAACGGTAGCAAGGTGGTGGTTCGGCGACCAAAAGGTGGTGATGAGATGGCGGTGAACGGCGAACGAGGGTGGCGTGAGATGGTGATGGTGATGATGGTGTAGTTGTGGTGGATGATGAAATGGCGTGGATAATGATGATGGTGATAGGGGTTGGCTTGCGGCAACAGAAGGGTGGAAGGAAATGAAGAAATTGAAGAAGGAGGAAGGGTAAAAAGATGAGGGGGAAGTGGGCAGGAAAACGTGAGGGAGGGAGGGAGGGAGAGAGAAGATAGATTTTTCTCCAAAATTTCTTCCAAAAACCCATCGATCTTCTCACACCCACTTTCCTCAAAACCTTCCTAGCCTAGTATAATGTCCCCACAATTTATTTTTCTTTTCATTTGATCTTTAAAGCCAAAATTATGGCCAACAAATTGCAACTTTGCCACTGGGTCCATTTTTCCTTTCCAACTTTCAATTTTTTGTCCAATAATTTATTTTTTGAAAATTTCAAACATGCAGATAATTCAACGAACGATAAGACGACATCCAATAATTTAATTTTGAAACGCTCGAAAGTTTGATACCCGGAATCGAATTAAATTTCATGGTTAAAAATTGATTGAATGCGACTTTGGTATGACCTAAACTATCGGTGGCTTTTAGAAGTTCTCGCACAGTTGACCCGTGATCAATAATTTTTTATCCACGTTTGTGTGTCTTCGAATTACAAATGACCCTCGGTTGTCATGTAATCGTGAGGGTTAAATTACATATCTTGAATATAAGATCAATAGAAAAATTGGTTTATCGTCATTTGATGCGAATATCGTAATTGTGCGGAATCACCCGCGAACCGACTACGTACTTCCGTCGAATCGATTTATATCCATTCGCTAATTGACTTATAACAGTGTAGTATTGACCTTTATCGATCCTTATGGTCGAGCGGTCAATCCTTGATGTCTTTCGCGTTTTAACCCTATATGGCCTCACCCGATAGATTAGTTAAGTCGTGAATGATCAATTCAAAGTAAAATAACCATAAGTGCGTTGATGAAATAATCACTTTATATATTTCGAAATATGGCTAAATTTCGGGATATCACACTTCAAAATTTCATTTCGGGTAAATCGTAAGCTCAAATCAAGATCTGTAAAATTCTATAGCTTTACAACCCTAAACTATTATTTCAATGTAACTACGTAGCTTAACGATTCAAAATTCGGATTTCACCGCACAAATCTCCAATAATTCCAAATTTCGAGTCCTATATCAAAAGCTACTCTGATTGAATAAATGAGAGGCAAGAGTGCTTACCGAGCGTTTCAAATTTGCTTGGCGAGGCTCCCAGGGCGAGAACGTGTGTAGCCCTCATTCTTCATTCTTTCCTTTCTTCCCCTTCACCCCCTTTCTTCTTTCTCCTTTCCCTTCTCTCTTTTCTTTCCCTTGCACGATCTCTCTGTCTTGCCTCTCTCTCCTTCTTTTCCCTCTTTCTTTCCTTCCTTCCTTTTTTCCTTCTCTCTCTTTCTTCTTTTTCTTCCTCACTCGGTTTGTCCTCCTCCTCCTTCTTTCTCTTCTTTTGGCTATTCAACCTTTCTCTTTCTTCTTTTTCTTCCTCTCTTGATTTGTCCCTCTCTCGATCTGTCCTCCTCCTTCTTCTTTCTCTTCTTTTGACTGTTCAACCTGATAATGCTAGTACGGACATCTAGAGGGGAGTGAATATGTATTTAAAAGAAAATTTTGATAAATAAAATAAACTTCAAACAAATTCAGAGTATCAAACAAAGTTTGATAAACAAGTCATCAGACTTCTGATGAATGTTCATAATCATATAAGAGATGGAATTGATTTTTGCGATACTTAAAAGAATGCAACAGACTTAAATAAAGAGAGTTAAGGGAAGTTAAGATTGCACATAAAATTTATAGTAATTCGGCTTAGATTAAGTTTACGTTCACTCTCCCACGCTGATAGCTTTTTAGCTGGAATTCACTATAGCATCAATAGAGAAGTACAATTTTTGAGTGCAAACACTTAGTGGAAGATCCATTCTCTCTCACTAAGTCACTCTTCTTGTGATTTTCTCTTTTGAATACAATTTATAAGTACCGTCGATGAAGAACAAGTAGTTGTAAAGATTTCAGATTTTGGAATTTCAGTTTTTACGTTTCTTTCTCAAATAGACTGAATGACCTCCTTAAATACTTCTCCACGCCTCACAAGCCGTTGGCATTTTCCAGAGAAATTTATTCCAATTAATCCGTTGGACGGAATCGACTAAGGGATCTTATAACTGTTTGAAAATTAAGATGAAAATCCGTTAATTCTAGTCGTCCATAAAACTAGAATCTAGGTTTTCATAAGTAGATATTTCCCAAAAAGGAACTTGTCTTCAAGATTGCTTTCATCAATTTGTGATTGATTCCATCAATGTATTTATATAAGGAAAATGAGATTCTTTGCCAGAGAGCTAGATATTGTAGAATAAATCCCTAATGCGTTTATTCTGAATCTTTGTTGCAAGATCAATAAATTTAAGTCCGATTTCTTTCTCGTTTTGGACACAGTTTTAGTCTAGATTGCGTCAAAATGAAAAATACTTTTGGAATGAATAGACTTTGGTACAAGTCGATATAATTTCAGAAACATTAAGAATTAGAAAGTTTTGTCAATTTCAAAATTTGATAAGAGTTTTCTCAAGACAACCTTTCTATTTTTTTCTTTTTCTTCCTCTCTCTCGATTTGTCCTCCTCCTCCTTCTCTCTTCTTTTGACGGTTCAACCTTTCTCTTCCTTCTTTTTCTTCCACTCTCGGTCTGTCCTCCTCCTCCTCATTCTTTCTCTTTTTTCGTTTTCTTCCTCTCTCGACCTGTCCCTCTCTCGGTCTGCCCTCCTCCTCCTCCTTCCTCTTCTTTTGATTGTTCAACCTTTCTCTTTCTTTTTTTTTCTTCCTCTCTTGGTCTGTTCTCCTCGTTCTTTCTCTTCTTTTGACTGTTCAACTTTTTTTTTCCTTTGACTCGGTGAAAAACCGTATTTTAAGTAAAAATTTCATACGCTCCCACTTCCCTTCAAATGACTTGAAAACCATTGCTTTTACATTAGCCAGAGTGCTGTTTTCTCTCTTTTCGGAAAGGAAGTTTTTTATGCTTCTAGTTTTTTTTAATGTTCAATATTTTATGGAGCTAAATGGGTTTTCAGGAACAAAGTTGATGAAAAAGGCAAAGTAACGAGAAACAAAGCAAGACTCGTGGCTAAATGATACACGCAAGAAGAAGGGATAGACTATGATGAGACCTATGCTCCAAAGAGCAAGGTTAGAAACAATCGATTACTACTTGCTTTTGCCTGTTATAAGAATTTCAGGTTATTTCAAATGGATGTCAAAAGCGCATTCCTGAATGGATTTATTCAAGAAGAAGTCTACGTGGAACAATCTCCTGGATTTGAAGACTCAAAGAAACCAGACTCGGTGTTCAGACTGAAGAAATCTTTATATGGATTGAAACAAGCTCCTCGAGCTTGGTATGAAAGGCTAAGTAATTTCTTAATTCATAATGGCTTTTCTAAAGGAAAGGTAGACACTACTTTGTTTATTAAAAAGGAAGGTAAAAGTTTTCTACTCGTTCAGATTTATGTTGATGACATTATATTCGGATCATCTAATGAGACTTTGTGCAAGAAATTTTCTAAGTCTATGTAGGATGAATTTGAGATGAGCATGATGGGTGAACTATCCTTTTTTCTTGGTCTACAAGTGAAACAACTAAAGGAAGGAATATTCATTCATCAAGAGAAATATGCAAAAGAACTTGTTAAAAAGTTCGGTTTGGAAAATTGCAAAAAGACTGACATACCAATGTCAAGTTCCTTGAAGATAGACAAAGATGAAACAGGGAAGAAAATCGACCAAAAGTTATACGGGAGTATCATTAGTTCACTTCTTTATCTTACTGCATCCAGACCTAACATATTATTTAGTGTTTGCATATGCGCTAGGTTTCAATCTGATCCTAAGGAATCTCATCTAAGTGCTGCTAAACGTATCATTAAATATGTTGCTACTACTGCTAAGATTGGTCTATGGTATCCCAAAGAAGGAGACTTTCCTCTTCTTGGTTATTCATATGCAGATCTTGCAGGTTGTAGAGTTGAAAGAAAAAACACTTCAGGTACTTGTCAATTGCTTGGAAATAGGTCGGTATCTTGGTTTTCAAGAAAACAAAGTACTGTGGCTCTTTCAACAGCTGAAGCAAAATACGTAGTCCTTGGAAGTTGCTGTTCTCAAATACTGTGGATAAAACAACAACTACAAGACTTTGGCATTGAAGATTCTTGCACAGAGATCAAATGTGACAATACCAGCGCAATCAATCTTACAAAAAATCCTATCCTACATTCAAGAGCAAAACATATTGAGATTCGACATCATTTTATAAGAGATCATGTTCAGAACAAAGAAGTCTTGATACAATTCATAGACTCAAAGAATCAACTGGCAGACATTTTCACAAAGCCACTTGAGAAAAGCTTGTTTGAGTCTATTCGCTCAAGACTCAATATTTTATCTCTTGAAGAATGTTGAAGCTTAGACTAAGAATCTAAAGTCTGACAGAGTATTAGACTCAAAAGGCTGTAGACTGAAAATACCAATCGACACGACTGTAAGTTCATTTACTTAAACTGCTATTTCGAAAAGGTAAGATTGTCTGTTTATCTCTAATTGAGATTATTAAGGCAGTTATATTTAAAAAAGGGTGGTTATCGATTTATTAAGGCAGTTATTTTTTAAAAGGAAATTCTTAATATTTCCAAATTACGACGCTTGAGTTACCCCGTATCAGTTATCTTTTATATACTCATTCTCCTTCGTTTTCACTTTACCCAGAAACCCTAGTTCAAATCCTTTTCACTCCTCTGTATTTTTCTCTCCCAAATTTCTACATCTCAAAGTTTTTAACTTTCTTGCGACACAAGTGTGAAAGTTTCTCCAAGAAAGCGACAATGTCTTACCAAAGAAAATCCTCAAGGATAGCAAACAGGGGACCACGGGGCTCGGTGAGGGGCCTACGCACTTCGATCTCACGAAGAAAGTGACTTTCCAATAGAACGAGACTCCTCAACGATCTCAACAGCGTACTTTCTCAACTAGACCTCATGATCGTCGCCCTCAAGATGCGAAGAAGTTCTTGAAGATATTGAACTGTAAGATCACTCAAGCCTACTTTTGTTTATAGGCTTTACTCTGCATTGAAGGAATGAGGTTCTGCAATGACCTTCATTGATGAATTTCTGAAAGAAAAAGGTTACACAAATGAGACACATTTTCTCACTGTAATGGAGAGATCAGGCATTGTTCCTGGGCTGAACGGCAAAAAAAGCCTTTGCAAACTTTCCCAAAGACCCTAGGTTTAGTAGTGTAAATCAACCAGAGGGAAAGGATGATGATGAGAAAATGTTTATACATTTTAAACCTTGGATAAGTGTGGCTGCAAACCTTCGAGGAAAGAAGGATGAACTGTTTCGATCAGACGGACACAGGAAGATGTATGAGAAACTGCTGAAGCGTGGGGTGATGAATCCACGGACAGTGGACTTTGATTTTCTGGATTTATTAAGCATCAATCTAAGAGAGAAGTTTGAGAAACTTCAACTTCATAAGTTGAATGTGATGTGGCTTATTCTGAATTAACAGCATATTTTTATTCCAATCTCAGTTTCCTTGATGCGAATAGCTTTTCATTCAGTGTGAGAGATAGAGAACATGTTGTTAATGCAGACACTCTGGCAGATGTAATTGGTGTGGAAAGAGGTGCTTTCCAATCAATTTCTGTGTCTGTAAGTCATGCAACTCTAGAACTTGCGAAAGACCGAATTGCTGAAGGTCATCTCTCCCACTCCCGGGATGAATGCAACAAACACTCGCTTCACAAGATAGTGATCAACTGTCTTAGACCGAAATCAACATCAAAGACAGATGTATCCATCTCGGAGGCTAAGTTGATGTATGCAATCAAGATTGGTCTTAATTTCTCTCTGCCACATACTATCATGTTTCACATGTACAGTCCATGGCAAAGGACAAGGGAAAACTCCCTTATGCTGCTCTCATCACTCGTCTTTTCAGACACTTGAACATTCAACCTCCTCACATTCTCTTTGTGAAGACTATTGATAAAATGGTCATCGGACTGAGGATGATAACAAAGATGCGTCTAAAAGAACTCAGCAAGAAGCTGGAGTAGTTCAAGGAGAAGACTCCTATTAAGTTCAGACCAGACTCTTCTACGGCCAAGAGAAAAGGAAAGGAACCGGTGACTAGTCCTATCAAGAAGAGAAGGGCAATCATCTTGGAAGATGAAGATGAGGAGGATGCTTTACCCATCTCTGCTCTTGTCTCTCAATTTTCTGCACCTGTTTCAGCTGTTCCAGAACAACATTTTGCAGAAGAGAAAGAAGAGAAAGAAAAAAAGAAAGAAGAAGAGAAAGAAGAAGAGAAAGAGGAAGAGAAAGAGGAAGAGGAAAAAGAAGAACAAGGGGAAGAACCGACAAAGACAGATTCTCCAGGCGAAAAAAAGAGGATCAACGACAACCCGTCACCAAGAAACTCCTCGAAAGAAGAGTACTTTTCTCCTCCGGAAGACATTGAAACAGGGGGATATACCCAAAGAGAATGTACTCCTCTTCTACTGACTTTTACAGAGGGAGATACCCAAACAGGTGTTAGTCGATCACCTCCTGATGCAGAAGATGTTTATGCTGCTCAATTTCCTAAGGGAGAGGCATCATCTCCAAATACTGATCTCCCTGCTGATATTCATACTGGCTTGACTCCACCATCAGACCGAGTTGACGCAAGCACACAGACTGACAATTCAGGAGATTTTGGAAGGTTGCTTGACATCATCTTGGAGCTCAAATGCCAAATCTATGCTATGGGGTATGAATTTCAGACTCTGCAAAATGAAAATCATGCAATGTTAATCACCATGCATGATCAGCTTAAAGAGGTTCAGCGTCAGATTCAGGACACTGCAAAAGGCACTGCTCTTACCCAACTACAGGAAGATTTGAGGAAGCTATAAGGAACTGTTAAGTCTATGGAGGACTTTCAACTTATTCGCATTCCTCGTGCTCCTTGATTTTTTTTTTTTTTTTTTATGTTGACAAAAAGGGGGAGAAGACTTTGCAGATTTCAAGCACATTTTAAATTTCAAGACTCTATCCTCAAACCAAACCAAATCTTCATTTTTAAACATTTTTGATTTGTTATGATTGTGATTGATATTTTGACTTTATCTTGAGTTTTTTGAATGTGTGCTCATTATTGCATTACTTTAAGCTATTAAATTAGATAAAGATAGTAATGTCTGTACATGACTAATGAGGTTTTACGTGGATGCGGATTCGTGTACAGGGTAAGTCTGTGTACAGGACATCTGTGTACATGATGACTTCTACTATTTTTATTCTAATCTTTTATGAGATATCAATGCTTGCTTAAAAGTTGTATTGCAGGGCAATAATATTCAAATCTGCAGGAAAGTTTTGTCACCATCAAAAAGGGGGAGATTGTTGGATAAATTCTCTTCGGTATTTTTGAAGTTGACAAAACATTTTCCTCAATCTAGTCTCGAAGACTTACGACTCTCTTGCATCAAAAGTCTGAAGATCAAAGTCTGAAGCTAGCAAGACTCATGTTTCAAAGTCTACTCTCATGGACAGTCTCTAGACCAACTTCTATTCTGATCTTATATGGTTTTTACTCTAACGGCTAGATAATATTTTTCTACTGGATTCAGCACTAGAAGATCTTACTTTCGTATTCGAATATGTATAGATTCTCTAAAGATTTCGCAACTTATAATTGGAAGGATCTACTTATGGAAACCAAGATCCTGATTGTATGGGCGAGCATGATTGATGGGCTATCAACACTTACCTTAAAGAGCTCGAGATCTCTCTAATTGATTTTGTCCAACGGGTTGATTGGAAGAACTTCTTTGGAAGGTGCCAACGGTATTGAAGGCATGAAGAAGTATATAAGAGAGATGCTCCGGTTGTTAAAGGGTGCCGGATATAAGAATTCCAAAGTCTGAATCTCTTTTTTTATTTTGTGATCTTATTCTTCGAGCGTTATATGTAATCAAAAGAGAGATCATATTGTGGTGAGACCTTGAGGAAGTGTAGTAGAGCTTCCACACTATGGACTCAAGAGCGTGAGACTGTAATCACTCTTTTTGATTCTTAGTGAAGGGTTGTCCGTGCGGGAGAGTGGACGTAGGCTTGATCTAAGCCAAACCACTATAAATCTGGAGTCTTGATTCTCTATCCTTAATCATTTTATCTTTCATTACTTTCATTTGCAGCGATTGTTGTTTTTAATTCTTCATTCGGATTAAATTGTTAAAATTACTTTAATCACCTATTCACCCCCCTCTAGGTGCTAATTCTAGTCCTAACAACTTTAACTGCAATCCTTGTATGGAAGAATTAATAGGTGTCGTGCATGGGAAAGTGTAATGCTCTCACACTATCACACTTCTTCAACAGTCGTAAATTGAAATCTCACGGACCTGATTCTGACCCTCAAATCATCCGTGATGAGGTTAAAGTGACTAAGGGAAACATTCAACTCTTCAAGATCCATTGTTGTTTTTGACTTAGAGTCCCACTACAAAGCATTCAAATGCTCAAGATTTGAAGTTGCAATTGACAACTCACTATTTGGACCGTGTCATGCAATTACAAGCTAATTATTTTCACATAAGAATGTCCAGATTCCTTGCCCATTCATGGTTGAGATTAAGAGATAGTACCAGGTTTTTCTCTTTTATAATTCAGAGACATGATATTTTTCCCAATTTTCATTGAATAATGTTAATAAACTGACAACTAATAGTAGCAAAGAAGAAACAGTCAGAATGCTCACAGGACGCTCCAGGGAATAACAGAAATGAACAAAATATTTCACTGATTTATTTTTACATGTCCGTACATAAACACAACAAATAATCAAGCCATGATGTCTGTCTTTCAAAACGCATAATGAGATTTCATTGGCATTGTAACTGGTTTATTCCCACTGCAAATGAGAGAAAAAATGAGAGGACTATGGTTCCAACAAGAAGCATGGGCCGAAGATTTGACGGAAGCAATCCTGAAAGAAGAACACGGGAACATAATTTCATGAACTCACTGCACTTCTATACTTTCCTTCAAATGCTATTAAGGAAAACAACAAGACCCTATGGACATTACTATAAACGGAAGCTTCAAGTACAAGAAAAAAATGATGATATTTGATTACCAGAAATGATAAGTTGGATCTTCGAACTATAGTGTTCTTGCGCTTCAATGTTTGATGAACTTTTGAAACCTGCTGGGAACTCTCAATGTTGTCGGTACCATGAGCTTGCTTTGTAAGTGATTCATAGTCATTGATGAAAGCCTTTAGTGAGTTAATTTCTCCTCGGACTCAATGAACTTCATCCTCGTCTTCCTCTCTGTCTCTGAGTATCTCTTTGAGGGAGTTCTCACTTTCCAACAGCAAAGCCTTCATTCTGCATCTCAATTGAGAGCAGTCAAAACATCATGAGCTGAATTTTGTGGCGTTAAGGAAATCCCTTATGATGTTTTGAAGATGACAAAATAAATCAAAGGCTACTAACGTGTTTAATGGTTAAGTAATAGACCATGCAGATGATTGAACATGCAGAGGATATTGTCAAAGTTTGAAGACGGCCATAATACTGAACGTAATACATGTCTAAAGTATATTTTGAAGATTTCCAAACTTCTGTGTCAAAGTCTGAAGACTGCTAGACTTTAGTGTCGAAGTCTGTTCTACATCAGAAGTCTGCACACTTTGACAACTTCCAGATTAAACGTGAATGAAGAATTAGAAGACAAACTCTATGCTGAAAGTCTATACTTGGAAGAATCAGAAGACAGCTGAACTGGATACATACCTTAAAGCTAAATCTGTTCAGAAGCAGAATATGTTCAAACCCAGATTGCAAAGTCTATTGCACTCAGACTCAGATTGTAGAGTCTATTGCTCTAAAACTTTACATCCAGATTCGACAGAACGTAACTCAAGCCCGAAGATATAACGGCTAGTGATCTGGTTTGGATTCCACATCAAGATTGATTTGATTGACTCGATCTAATTGATTGACAATTAGATCTTGAAGACAAGAACTTTCTATACGAAGAAGCTTTACTTATGGAAACCAAGATTCCGTTTGTATGGGCGATCGGAATCAATTTGGGATTCTACTTTTGTCACTCAACGGCTACCAAATCTTCTAGATACAGAGCTGTCCAATGGGTATATTGGAAGACGATTCTCAAGATGCTGTCCAACGGCTAGTTTGGAAGTGGAGGAGTATTTAAGAAGATGAAGGGTCGATTAGCAAGTAAGAGACGGAGCGTAAAATTTATAATTCCAAAGTCTGAGCGACCTTCGATCATACACTTGTCTTTGGTTAGCTTAAACGTTTGTGATCTTGAGAGAAATACCAAAAGAGTGACTTAGTGAGATAGTGTGATCTACTACTAAGTGTTTGCACTCAAAGTTGTAATCTCTTGTTGATTGCAAAGTGGAATCCAGCTAGAAGGCTGTTAGCGTGGGAGAGTGGACGTAGGCTTGATCTAAGCCGAACCACTATAAACCTTGTGTTTTTATTCTCTTCCCTGAATCTCTTTATTTTGTTTGTAGTTCTATTTAACTGCTAAAGTCTGATCTCGCTCAAAGTTTGCTACTCTTCAGACTCAGTTTCAAAAGTCTGTTGTTATTCAGACTCAGGTTAAAAGTAAAGATTTTCACTGTATTTTGCAGAATCTGTTTTTACACCTATTCACCCCCTCTAGGTGTTGGTATTAGCACTTTCACGTGGATCAGATGCACAATGCATTGTCAGGATCTCAGAAAAAGACTAGGTAGGAAATTGTGATACCGCTATATTAAATGGGCAAAATCCTTTCAGACCCTTCTTTATTATCCTAATCATGAACTTTTTTTTTTTAATTGCCTTAATGCAATATGATGCGTCATCTTTTAGCATGAAGAACAAATGTTATCCGAATTCGGGAGCACATGCTACACGTAGCTAGTCTTACAATGTTCGGGAGCTTACCCTTTTAATTTCTCCAGAAGATCGTGCAGATCGGAGTTCTGGTCTGCATTTATGCCTGCTTCATTGGTCTTTGATCTACAAATTAGACTTGTCATACAAGAAATTTCCAACACCAATATAAGAAAAAATATGAAGATGACTATGATTGTGCCAAGGGCTACATAATCACCTTGATGTAAAAAGACTTGAACAAGAACAACGGAACATAAAATGCTTCCTGTTTTGCTTCAAGCCTCTTGGCATCTTGAAATCTCCTAAAAATTGCAGCCAATTCTTTGGCAAGCTTGGCATATTCGGCAGCCTTTTCGGCCTGGCATGGCAACGAAAAATGAAGAGAAATAGAAAGTTCACATAAAAAATACTGGAAACAAAATAAAAAACTCAAGGAAGAAAACAACAGAGCATAAAAGAATGTAGACTTGCAACTTTTTAAAAATAAACGTTCAAAATTGGATAAATCTCAACTCTAGTTGAAAGACATAAAAGGCAGAGTAGAGGCAGGAAATGATAAGGCAGTTCAGATTAATGCATACTAACATCACCACGATTTCTTCCGTTTTGTTCAAGCTGAGCTGATAGTGCTTGTAGCATGTTCCCCATAAGCTGCCTTTCCTGGTGCCTGGTCATTGCAATTCCCCATACGAAAATTACACGGGAAAAATGCAAACATGATGCAGACAGTCGAGTATTGTCTGCATGATTCATCTTGCTTTTTATTTCACACAAAACACACGGCAGAGACACGGTTCATTTTTGTGCCATCAGACCTCCATGACTTTCTGAAGCCGGTGATTGGCTATATGATCTTATACGCAGCACATGTAATAGTCAGAAACAAGGAGAACCTCTTAGACAGACTCACAGTTTTTCGCAGAACACAGGAGTGTCTATGGAGGTCCCGATGAAATCAACGAAACCATGATGACTAACCGTCACGGTGTTGGCTGTGTCTGATATATTGTGGTCTGTAAGCGTAACAATTTACTAGTGCTCATAAATTTTTTCACCCAAACCAAAAGCCTTGGACACAGTGTGTTGTTGTAGCTATTAGTGGATTTCCGTAACTTCCCAAGCCATGATCGCCTATATGATTAAACTTGAATATGATGTTAGACTAAATATAAACTTAAAACCTGGCGATCCCGATTTATCAATAATAGATAAATTCATATATAATTCAGGATCGAATTGCGGAAACGTAAATATCAACATACCTCCAGCCATTGATGAAATTTGCAAAAGTAGAAGACCAAAAACCTTCAAGGATCAACGTAGTGCGATTTATCTGCAATATGGGGAACACCAGATCTGTATGTCCTGTCTACTAGTCAATACCCCTTAAACCTGATAGTGTGGTTTTCTGTAGTGATTAGGATTTGAACTAGACGATCTGACGTTTTTATTCCGTTTATTACATTACCGATATCTTCCATCAAGACCATTATGGTAATGTATTAACGGGCAAATATCACGTAATACACGTGGGTAATAAATTGGGCAATAAATTGGAATACAATTGGGAATACAATATTGGGATCATATTCAGAATAATAAAATATATTACATATTATAACATTCTCCCACTTGATCCCAATATTCTATCAAATGGGTTATTAACCCAAACCCACATAAACTTCATATTGAAATAAAACACATGAATCACGGCGATGAGTCCTCTTAGAGCAAGTATTATCTTCCGTGTATCACAATGTATTTCATTAGTCCATATGTGATCAAATAATTTAATGAATAAACCTTATGTTTACTCCATGTCAAACATAATTGTTTTTCTCATAATAACTGAATGTATACAACTGTATTGAGAAAAACATTATAAATGAATAAAAGTCTCACAAATTCTTCTATATAAAGAAAAATTTACATGATTGGACAAATGCTCATTCTAGATACATGATCCTTATAACTCATTGGTGGCATGCCTTTAGTTAAAGAATCAGCTATTATCAATCCAGTGCATATGTCTTCTATGACCACTTTCTTCTCTTTAACACGTTCTCTGATGGCTAAATACTTGATGTCGATGTGCTTGCTTCGACTACCACTTTTGTGGTTCTTAGCCATAAAAACTGCAGCTGAATTGTCGCAAAATATGCTTATGGTCTAGGAATGGAATCCATAACTCTAAGCCCCGATATGAAACTTTTCAACCACACACCATGTGAGGTAGCCTCAAAACAGGAAACGAACTTTGCTTCCATAGTGAAAGTGGCAACTAAGGTCTGTTTTGCACTCCTCCAGGATACAGCTCCGCTAGCAAACATAAAAACATATCCGATGTTGATTTACGGGGATCAATGCAGCCAGCAAAGTCTGAGTCCGAGTAACCAACTACTTCCAAGTTGTCCGTCCGTCTATACATAAGCATGTGTCCCTTTGTTCCTTGAAGGTACCTCATCACCTTCTTTGCAGCTCTCCAGTGGTCCATATCTGGATTACTTTGGTATCTTCCCAACATTCCCATAGCAAAAGCTATGTCAGGTCAAGTGCAAACCTGAGCATACATCAGGCTTCCGACAGCAGAAGCATATGGTATGTTCTTCATTTGTTCCCTTTCAAAATCGTTTTTCGGGCATTGGTTTAAATTAAACCTATCACCCTTCACAATGGGTGCTATACTTGGTGAACAATCTTTCATCCGAAACCTCTCTAAGACCTTATTGATATAGGTTTCTTGAGATAGTCCTAATATACCTCAAGGTCTATCTCTATGGATCTTAATGCTAATGACATAAGACATTTCACCCATATCATTCATATCAAAACTCTTAGAGAGAAATTGTTTCACTTCATATAACAACCCATTGTCATTGGTTGCAAGTAAAATGTCATCTACATATAGGACAAGGAAACAAATTTTGCTCCCACTAACCTTCTAGTATATACATTGATCCATGACATTCTCTATAAAACCGAATGAAGAGATGACCTCATCGAATCTTAAGTACCATTGGCGAGATGTCTGTTTCAAGCTATATAGAGACCTTTTAAGCTTGCGTACCAAATGCTTACCAGCACTAGAGAAGAATCCTTCTGGTTGTTTCATGTAAATCACTTCTTCCAATTTTCCATTGAGGAATGCCGTTTTCACATCCATTTGATGTAACTCCATATCAAAATGAGCAACCAATGCCAAAATAGTATGAAGAAAATCTTTCTTGGATACAGGAGAAAACGTCTCAGTGTAATTGATTCCCTCCTTTTGAGTGAATCCCTTGGCAACGAGTCTGGCTTTGTATCTCTCAATATTGCCTAATGAATCCTTCTTAGTTTTGAAGATCTATTTACAACCAATGGCCTTCGCACCATTAGGCAACTCAACTAAATCCCAGATTTCGTTTGATGCCATAGAATTCATCTCTTCCTTCATAGCATTGTACCATAAATTGGATTTATCACAACTCATGACTTGTGAAAACGTCTCAGGATCACTTTTAGCTCCAACATTATAGTTAGATTCTTGTAGATACACAATATAGTCATTAGGAATTGCTGATTTCTTCATTCTAGTAGACCTTCTTAATGTTGCATCAACATCCTCCTGAGGATTTTGTTGTTCTACTGGAAGTTCAACAAAAGATGTCAAATTGCTGAATAGTTGGGTCTACCGGATCAATATTAGCAGGTTGTGGATCTTCAATGATTGGTTGCTCAACAACTGGTTGAACTGAAGGGGCGTTGTAAGCAACAACCAATCCAGTATCTGAGGTGAAAGATTGAGTATCTGAATGATCTTCTTCAGGAACAAAGTCCTTGAATTGATCGCTCCCACTAATCAGATCATTCTCAAGAAATTTAGCATTTCTTGATTCCACAAACCTAGTGGTGTGAGATGGACAATAAAATCTATATTCTTTGGACTTTTCGGCATATCCAATGAAATACCCACTTATAGTCCTTGGATCTAACTTCTTTTCCTATGGATTGTAGACTTTTATTTCAGATGGGCATCCCCAAACACGTACATGTCGCAAACTCGGTTTCCAACCTTTGAATAACTCAAAAGGTGTCCTTGGAACAGCCTTGGTTGGAACTCGATTTAATATGTACACAGCCGTTTTAAGAGCCTCAGTCCACAAAAACTTAGGAAGTTTGGAGTTGGTGAGCATACTCCGCACCATGTTCAATAATGTTCGGTTTCTTCTTTCTGCGAAACCATTTTGGTTCGGTGAACTAGGCATGGTGTATTGGGCAATAATCTCATGCTCTTCAAGAAACTTCGCAAATGGACCAGGTGCTTGTCCATCTTCAGTGTATCTACCATAGTATTCTTCGCCTCTATCTGACCTCGCGATCTTAATTTGCTTATCACATTGTTTCTCTACTTCGATTTTAAATACCTTAAAGGCATCTAGTGCTTCGTGCTTATTACGAAGCAAGTAGAGATACATGAATCGCAAATAATCATCTATGAAAGAAATGAAGTATCTCTGACCATTTGAGTTCATATTTGGACTACAAATATCTATATGTATGATTTCTAATATTTCTGTACTCCTCTTAGCACCTTTCTTTGACTTGCTGGTCTATTTTCCCTTTATATAGTCCACACAAGTGTCATAATTAGTAAAATCTAGAGTATTAAGTACTCCATCATTTACTAGTCTCTTAATTCTATCCATGGAGATATGTTCCAACCTCTGATGCCACAACATAGAGGAATCCTCATTCACAACACATCGTTTTATACCAGCATTGTCATGAACATGCATCGCATTATTAATGACATTGTCTTATAAATTAATTTGAAAGAGACCGTCAGACAAAATACTACTCCCAACAATTTCAGATTTATACGATAAATTAAAAGTTGAATCTGAAAATTCAAAGGAGTATCCCAAAGGTACAAGTCTTGAAACTGAAATTAAATTCCTTGAAAAACTAGGAATATAAAAGGTAATTTCTAAAATTAAAACAAAACCACTATTGAGAACTAATTTGCATGTCCCAATAGCTTCCACACGCGAGCGCATCTTGTTTCCCAAAAAGATGCCTTGTTCATTTCCCACTGGTTTCCGCTGGTTCTGAAAACCCTGCAAGGAATTCGAAATGTGGATTGTAGAACCAGAATCAATCCACCAAATGTTGTGACTCACATCAACCATATTAGTTTTATAACAAACACATGCAAGTTGGTTACCTTTCTTTTTGAGCTAGGCCTTAAATTTGGCGCAATCCTTCTTCATGTGCCCCTTCTTTTTACAGAAGAAGCACTTGGATTCCTTCTTAATGCCAGCTTGGGGAGGTAGAGGCATCTTACCTTTTCCCTTTTGCTTGCCTTGACCTTTATACTTATCCCGTGTTGCTATATGAGCACTTTCTCCTTTATCCATAAACAGCCTCTCTTCCTCTTGAACACACATGGTCATGAGTTCATTGATTGACAATTTAGTATTATGTGTGTTGTAAGAGATCTTGAAATGGGCATATATACAAGAAAGGATTCTGATATCCCAACCTCAAGATTCTTCAGCTGAGCTGCAATGTCCCTCATCTTCATGATGTGCTCACACACATCTCTTACACTGGTAAGCTTCAATGATGAGAACTTCATAATTAGGGTCATGGCATGCGCCTTCTCTGAAGACTCAAATTGTGCATCAATAGCCTCCAGCAATTCTTTGACATTGTTATGCTGAATGACTGAACCACGAATGCTAGCAGAGAGTTTTGTCTTTATGTACATCACACTGAGACGGTTGGACCGCTCCCATTAAGCATAACGAGTATGTTCAACATGAGTACTATTCTCAGTAGGTTCAGATGGTTCATCTGACCTTAGAGCATAATCAAGATCCATGCACCCCAATTGAAGAAGAACTAATTCTCTCCATTCTTTAAATGAACAATTATACCAGAACTAATCGTAGGTGGTAAGACTGCATCATAATCAAAGAAAACTTATGTATTAATATATTTGAGGTTAATAAGCTTAAATCATATTTTACCAATGTAAAACATGTTATAAAATATAAATCACATAACATCAAAAACTGCCTATGGCCAAAGTTTCTAATTTAAATTGATTCATAATTACTTCATGATGAAACTATCATTATATTCCCTTCCTTAATCCCCTGTGGGTAAATTAAGAAAGATAAAATAATATTTCATCCTAATTAATCACATTAATATATTGAAAATTCCTGTGGGATAAAATTCATAATATTAATGTGAATAATTACAATTATTGTCTTTGACTATATGTGATCCAAAGGCTCTTAATGTATATAATTTAATATAATCAAAGATGCTGTGATTAATTCTTAATTAATTAAATATATACAAATCACTAGACATTTAATTTTATGAAAAAATATTCATAAAATTGCACCTTAGGGTAGAACAGTAAAATCACATGCAAAAGGGGGGTAAAATTGGAATTTTACTTATAAGGGGCAAAACAGGAATTTTACACCCAAAAGGGCAAAATCGTAAATTTCCACCCCCAGGGGGCAAAATTGGAATTTTATTCAGGCAAGGGCAGAAACGCAATTTTCCGAAAAACGGAGGATAAAAAATGAGAAACCACAGGCGCACGCACCCGCTGCAGGCCTTCGGGCACGTGCGACACACGCACCCGAGGTCTTCTTGCGGGCTCTCTTCCGCCGCGACCTCCTTTGTTCCGCCGCCTAAGGCTCCTCCCACAACCCATGTCCAACCAAATTGATTTATGGGTTTTGAAGAGAAACTTGGGATGAACGAATAATTTCAAAGTCCGCAAAAACGACCAACATATTGACCAGAATTAAGCCTAAAACAATCTGCCCTAAAAACCCTAACAACCAAAATTTCACTGCTCGATTAACCTCCGACGATCAATAATATTCCGAAAAATTTAAGGGTTTTTCTTCCTAATGGCGGTGTGATCATGCAGATTCATTATCACGTGGTGGGTCGCCTGAATTTGACAGGAATTTAAAAATTCCGTACCAAACAATAAAAATCCGAATTTACTCCAATACATAATTCAATGAAAAAATAAATAAATTCCAAAAGATTTTACCAAGGCAGAGATAAACATGCTCTGATACCAACTGTTAGACTAAATATAAACTTAAAACCTGGCGATTCCGATTTATCAATAACAGATAAATTCATATAGAATTCGGGATCGAATTGCGGAAATGTAAAGATCAACATACCTCCGACCATTGATGAAATTTGCAAAAGTAGAAGACCCAAAACCTTCAAGGATCCATGTAGCGCGATTGATCTGCAATATGGGGAACACCAGATCTGTACGTCCTATTCTACTAGTCAATACCTCATAAACCTGATGGTGTGGTTTTCTGCAATGATTAGAGTTTGAACTAGACAACCTGACGTTTTTATTCCAATTATTACATTACCGATATCTTCCATTAAGACCATTATGGTAATGTATTAACGGGCAAATATCACGTAATACACGTGGGTAATAAATTGGGCAATAAATCGGAATACAATTGGGAATACAATATTGGGATCATATTCAGAATAATAAAATATATTACATATTATAACATATGACTCACAGTTTTTCAGGGAACATGGGGGTGTCTTCCGAGGTTCCTATGTAATGTACATAGTGTTGATACTTAGAAACGGCATCAGCGGACTGATGTACGACCGTCTGCAAAGATCCTTGAGTGGTCACGTGATCGGCCATTCTTCCTGGTGGATTCAACCTTGACAAAGTGCCAATCGTCTAGAGTTCTAAGCTGGCGTCACCCCCTTTTTCTTTGTCAAAACTGAAATGCTTCTTTCCCTGAACTAGAAGGTGGGAAGCTTCTCTATGTGTTGATAGCTATATCATCTTCACCTATGCTATATAAACAAAACTGAAATGCTTCTTTCCCTGAACTAGAAGGTGGGAAGCTTCTCTATGTGTTGATAGCTATATCATCTTCACCTATGCTATATAAACAAGTATCTGCTGGAGTAACATAATTATGTGCCTACAGAAATGGTCAACAAATAATCTGGTACTAATAATTGAATCAGGACGAGGGATTACTATAGAACATTTGTTGTGCTTTCGCTCCAACTACCGCTTTTGAGTTTTAATTATTAACGAAGGGAGACAATTGCTCGTTGAGAACATGCTAATTTTCCGTTATTTAATGCGAATTGTCAATGCTTTGTTTTTCTTAGTATGTTACTACTTTCTCAGTGTGAACATGCTGAGTTTCCTTCATTTTAACGCGAATTGTGAACTGCCGGTGCCTAGTTTTTCATGGGAACTGCTGTTCAAGATGTGCCGTGACTGCAACCTTGGAATTTTCTGATGCTACAACTGGAGGAGCATCTTGGTCAACCCCATCTGTGATTTTATACGTATTCGTTGGATGTCTTGTCCTTCAAACCGGTGAACTATGACATAAGTAGTTTAAGGAGCAGTTCAGTTTCCGATTTCAGCTTCAAATTACCCATCTTCTTCTTAAAGCATTCTCCTTTAGTTTATGAACCTCAGTAGATCAGTTTCATTGTCATAAACATGTTTGGTAAAGTGACTTTTGTTGAGAAAACATTTTCTAAGTGGTTTCGATGACTGACAAAACTTAGACACTTTGTTTCTAAAAAGCTTTTTCAGGTGGAAAGTCTGATGGGATAAGATCAGACGATTTCAATCAAAGTTAGAGTCGTAGTTTATCCTTCCTTCCTTATACATTATATTAAATGGCTAGGAAGGAGACAAACATCCTCGTGCAATGGCTAGTGGCAATTGGTTGGATTTCCTGTCATACTTATAAAAAGTTTCAAAAGGAAAGTCTTGCTAATATATTTTGGAGATTCAAATTTCTAGGAATTTCTTTCTAGAGGTGAAACATTCTTTCTATTCATAAGCACTTGAATTTTTGGAAATTAGAATTGCTGTATGGGCGGCAGAAATTATGGGAAGCATTAACCTTAGCGATCCTAAAGCCATTAGATATTCTCAACTAGATTCAGGCCAATTGGTAGATTGGGTAGATAAATTCTCTTGGAGATATGTCCAATGGTTGGCTTGGACTAGGAGGAGTATAAGAGAAGGTTTCGCATTCACAAGATTTGAAGCTTTGAATTTCGAGAGTCTGAATAATGTTTTTGTGATCTCATATATTCGTCTTTGTTGACCGATGTTGTGTAACCCTTTAGAGGTTGAGAGTGTGAGGAGTTGTTCACACAAACTTGAGTACTTATAGCTTAGGACTTGTAACTTATGATCGGTTCTTACTAGTGAATTCCAGCTAGTAGGTTGTAACGCGAGAAAGTGGACGTAGACTTGCAAAAGTCGAATGACTATAATTTTGAGCATGCAATTCTCTATCCCTTGCTCTATTTACTTATTGTAGTAGAATTGTACATTTGTAAGATCCGACCACTTCATTAGAAGTTGTCTCGTTACAATATTTGTTTAAATTATTTCATTTCCACTCAATCACCTATTTACCCCTCTAGGTGATAGTTATAGCCATAACAACTTTCTTCCGTGATCTTCTGTCTCCCGAAAAGGTATTCTTAACTGGAGACCGAGCAACAATTCAAAAGAAGCCTAAACAAAAAGGCCTTTCTTTTGCAAGCCAAGCAATCTGCCTTCCTTCAACTTGTAGATGAAAGTCCCGAACGTCTACTTGTTTATAGATTTTTGACTTCGCTCGTCTTGTGACCTTTCATTACAGAATAATCTCATCCGTAATCTTTGTTTTTTTTTTTTTTTGGTGAAAGGTAATAAATATATTGAGGAAAGATCAATTGAATAAAAAGATCACGGCATCAAAACACACACTCAAAACAATAGATCATAATGATTGGAAAGATGCCGGGATATAAAAGCCACAGTCGCGGCAACTCACTAACAACTAGAAAGGAAAAGCACGGCATGAACATGCTGGGATACAAAATGCCCTCCGGTAGGGAGAGAACCATCCTCAAGATGAAAGGAAGGGAATTAACGCTCCCTAGAAAAGATGACCGGGTCAATGCCCCAGCTCTGCTGCAGCCTTCTATTCTTGATGTTATCCTCAACATTCCTAACAGTGATCGCCTTATCTCTAACCACTTTAAAGAGTTGGTTCTTCATAGTCGGGATAGAAAGAGGCTGTTCTCTGAAAAGAATGTTGTTCCTGTTATTCCAAATAATATGACACAACGCTCTGAATAAGAAGCGAGCTATGCACTTATAAAACTCATTTCCCATAAGCATGGTGGTGGCCCAACAGAGATTATCCTCCCACGACTTATTACGCCAAGGCGGATTGTATTTGGCCGCCCAAAAAAGGCAACCTCTGTAACATGCCACCAAAAAAACAGATGGTCAATAGAATCCGATACATCGTTGCAGAAGGCACAAGCATCACTATCTATTCTACCATGCGACAATAAACGTGTCTGGGTGGGCAGCCTGCGCTTAGCTATAAGCCAAAGGTTTACTTGATATTATGGTGTAATTTCGTTGTTCTAGACAAATGTATGCCGAATGACCTTAGTCCTCTTTCGCCTAAAGGTCTCCCAAGCCGTCGCAACAGTGAAGCGTCCTGACGAATTCTCTCTCTAGCAAAAGCAATCCAAATTCTGAGAGAGGCTCAGGAGGGGATGATCCCATGACTCAAGCACCAACTTGAGAGGTTGCCCAGCATCAGAGAAGAGATCAGCCATTGTTGCCTACCTAGAAAGTCTTGAACTGTAGATGAACGAGTCCGAAAAAATTAAGTTAAGGGGGCTCCTAGGGTGCCGGTTGTCAAACATAAGGAGGTAGAGAGGCCATTTCCAATTTTCCAATAGAATGCATTACGAACCTCGCTTCTGAAGGATATGATTTTTTCCAAGCCCAAGAACAGCATGTGGGTTTCTTAGCAACCCAAAAATTCCTTGATTTTAAAAATGTGGAATGGATCCACTTGCACCACAAGGCTTCCTTGTCTGAAAATAGGAGTAAGATATGTTTCAGCATATTAGCCTTATTGCAATCCTTGAGCCTCCGGATGCCAATGCCTCCTTCCTCCTTTGGTAGACACACTTCACCCCAAGCAACCTTAGCACCCCCTCTCCCTAATTCTGAGCATTTCCATAGGAATTGCTTAAATACTTTTTCAATATGTTCCAACACGGCTATAGGTAAAATAAAAACTCTTGCCCAATAGGCTTGGATAGCATGAAGGACTGACCTAATAAGCTGAAGTCGGCTAGCAAAAGAGAGAAAGTGATGAGTCCAAGATTGTACCCTCGCAGTAATACGGTTAATAAGGACACAACAGTCCAACTTGCTAAGCCTAGCGGTAATGATAGGAACCCCTAGGTATCGTACCAGTAAATTGCCTTCCTGGAAGTTGAGGTGGAGAAGGATCTGAATCCTTAAAGCAGGCGATCCACCAGCCAAAAAGATTTCGCTCTTGGAAGGGTTTGGGCACAAGCCACTCCAAGCCTAGAAAAGCTGGAGGCCCTCTTTGAGGAGACTTACCGAGGTCAGGTTCACCTCACTAAAGAGGAAAACATCGTTTGCAAAGAAAAGATGCGAGAGATTTGTTGCCTTGCATCGCCAGAAGAATTTAAATTCTGGCTTGGAAGAGGACCTCCTCAGGATTCCAGATAGGACATTCATAACCAAAGTAAAAAGGTATAATAGGATCACCTTGGCATAGGCCGTGCCCACTTGCAAAGAAGCCATGAAGTTCCCCATTCAGAGCAATGGAAAACATGGGCGTATGCACACATGTCATAATAGGCTTAGTCATGAAGTCGGGAAAGCCAAAAGCAAGCAGAATTCTCTCAAGAAAACCCCGATCGATTGTGTCATAAGCTTTTCTAAATTCATCTGTAATCTTTGTACTTTCATATGAAATTCAATAATGTTCCTCTACCTTCTTTTTTTCGGTTAAAAGCATACTTATGCTGTGTAAGACTTTTCCCGTTAGTCATTCGGTTAATTTTTCATCCTTTGCCGGTCAATTACATGGATCATCGAATTGTTGATATGGACATCGGAGTATGTGTGCGATGTTATGATTCTCTCGAGCCCGAGCCCATTTTATTTCCCTTCTTCTTCATCAGATAATGCACATTGAACCAGCGGAAAAGCAAGGAAACAATTTTGTGCGTAGTGGAACTGGACACCTTGACAAGCCGAATCAACTCCAAATTGCAATGCCAAGTAAGTATTCAAGTAAACTATTCATCTAATCGGAGTAATTTTGGAAGTTAGCACACAAATTTTGAGTTACGTAGATTTCAAATTGTAAAGTTTGATTGAGGAGTTAACGAGCTGTTGATATACATAGAAACAATAGCTTTTGGCATTGTACAACTGTGGAGATTGATGAGAATCGATTTCAAAGTATGTTTGTTTGGAATGAAATTCGAAAGTTTCATGTGCGAATTACACGTAACGGATAATATGCATAAGGAAAAAGAAGAACGTTTGCTTTAAACAAGTTTCTTCTTTAGCAGGTAACAATCGTTTTATCGACGATTAACCGTAGTTAGTCAATTTGTTTGTTTAAATAGTGTGTTACTCGGATTTTGATATTGCTTTTCGATTAATTATTAAGAATACAAATACACTAGCTCAAGTAACCACCACAGATTAGTTTTCAACTTTTCTAGGCAAGTAGTGGTATCTCTTCTATGAATTTGTAAACTCAAGTCTTGAAAGTAATAATGGTGTGATATATTATGAGTTATGAATAAACATATTTGTTGCATAAAATCTGGATTGCGCGTTTATTGCAATTTGATATTTGTGAATGTTGTTTTAAGAAATCCGTTGCGAGAGATGATATACTAATTTGTGAACTTGGTTATGAAATAGATTCTGAAATGGTGTGAGAAATGCCTTGTGAAACATATTATGGTTGAAAATGTTGTTCAAAAAAATCATGCATATTGTTTTGTGAAATCAATTGGTGATATTGATTTTGAATTTGATTTCTAGAATAAGAGGATGTGAGTTTGGTACTTAATATCACTATAAACTCAACTGAGGGTTTGTGAGTATGCGCATACTAGTTTAGGATATCCTTATGGGCGTAACTATCGACAACATAGTTGGAGACCTAGCCAAGAGGAAAACCTTGGTCGCCTTGTCATAGTCACGTTATGCATAATTATGGTGAGATTTTTTAGCACGAATTTAGTCAATGGAGTAGGTCATTAACATGTGATTTGAGATTAACCTATGAAATGAACTATCGATATGTGGTTTAATGATATTAATTAATGGAATAAATCATTAATATGTGAGTTGTTAAGATTGATCAATGGATTGGACCATTGATGTCTGTTATTATATTATTGATTTAACGTATGTTTTCCAATATGTACATGATTATGGTAAAGTGATATAGCTCATTCTTATCTTATACATGTATTATATACTAGATTTGTGAAAAGTGAGTTTTAATATTATTTTATAAAGGTGCATAGTAAATGTTCGATCCGCTTAAAAAATATGCAATACTTACTAATTTGTTGTTTCTTACCCCATTCCTTTCAATCTTTTTCAAGTTCTTCATCTAGCGATAGGTAGTACGAAAGAGATATCGACGAGGAACTTTTGGTAGTTGAATTATGAGTATGAATATAGATTATTGGATATGTCCGAATTGCTATATGTTGAGGTTTAGCTTCTTCATTTGGATATATATACATATACATATGTATATGTATATATGGCCGTGTCCATACTCTATTCTTGCAAGATTCGGGTGTAACATTTGTTGGTATTAGAGTGAACGATTATAAAAATTGCTTAGTTGACGTTTGACCGTCCTATGGTTTTCTATATCGAAAATGCACTTTTATATAAGACGATCACATTGTCCTTCACCGTAATTATGTCATTGCTGTTCAAACCAACCCATGACGTAAAATCTGCAACTTGGATTTCTTTGCTTGATGCCTTTGAAGAGAGTATCGAGCAACGGATAAGCTACTTCAGATTTCGTTTCTCCTTCGCGATATCACTTTGTTTCCATCAATTGCTGCATCATTCACCTTCTGTAATTTTTTTTATGCTCTTTCTTTGGTTATGTACTCGTTGCTTTCGAGTCTCCCCGTTGTAGGAAATCATGGCACCATGTAGATTACTTCCCGAATGCCAAATTTTTAGGTGTTCCGGAATGAAAAGGCTGCCAAGCATGTTCTCACTTGTATCATGGAAACGTGAACGAAGAAAGTAAAGAAGCACGGTTTCGCTTATTTTTCAGTACATGAACAAAACAAGAAGCAAGCAAGGAGGTATAGAAACGAAAGTAAGGTATAGAAACTTTGACTGATCTTGCACTATAAACAGCAATCCAAGGAAAAATGGAAAACGGAAGTAAGATACAGAAACTATCATTCCCACAGAAAGCACAATCCAAAGATTTGAAGAAAGCAATCCTGAAAGGAAAAACACAGGAGCGAAGTTCCATCAGTCCCTGATACCCCAGCACTTTCCTTCAAATAATAAGAGAAAAAACAAGGAATGTTCAGACAACCACGGAAGCTTCAAAGCCTACGATCGTCAGTTAGAACTTACCAGAAATGTTGAGTTTGATTTTTTGTCGCAAGCTTTCTGAATGTTGGTGGCATCGGCTTGTTTTTCTTTGAGTGATTTAAGATCATTGATCAAAGCTTTTAATGAATCAATTTCTCCTTGGACTCGACGGACTTCCTCCTCGTCTTCTTCTCCATCTCTGAGGATCTCTTTGAGGGCATTCTCGTTTTCCAGGAGCAACGCCTCCATTCTGCATCTCAAGAGAGACAAGTGATAACTTCACGAGGCGACCAATTGCTATAGAAAATTTAAAACCATCAAGGGCAAATGTTGAAATATTTTGTAGGGAAAGAAATAAAAGTAGGGGTTGCCGAATTCAGCATGCAACAACATCGAATTAGCCTTAGAATGTTCGGGAAGCTGACCTTTTCAGTTCGTCAAGAGGTTCACACAAATCGGTGTCCTGGTCTGCACGTCTGCCTGCCTCATCGTTCTGATCTCTGTCAAACCAACTCAGAACACAAGATCACCACGTTGAAAAATTAGAACAATCTTCATTTTTTTCATTTGAGTTGCATGCAACGAGAGAGATGTGTTAGTGAAGGGAAATGATAAACAGAGGACAAGACGGGCAAATTTCTGCCAAGAGCTATATGGTCACCTTGAAGTCGAAAGATTTGCTTGTTGGGGAGCAACAAGAACATGCGATGCATCCTCTTCAGCTTCAAGCTTTTCAGTCTCTTGATATTCCTTTACAACTGCACCAAACTCTTCGACGATTTTGGCATCTACAACATTATTCTTAGCCTGGCAGGACGATGATGAAAATGTTGAGCTAATATAAAGGATAACCGACTGGAATCAAGGTAGAAAAATAAGATAGCATAAGGTCATCTCACTGAACAAGAAACTTATGTTCCATGTGAGAGGAAAATGCAGTCTCTAATTGATACGAAGACAGAAAAGGAGGAGGACAGCAAGGAAAACATTAAAGTGATGCGGATTAAGTCATACTAACTTTGATATGATCGTGGATTTCATGTTCTATTATAGCTGATATATCTTTCAGCAGATCCCTGACATGTTGCCTAGCGTCGTGCCTGACAATCAAATAAAGTATACTCAGGAGAGAGCGATCATGAATTTCGCAAGAGAGTAACAGGGTCAACTCCTTTATCTAATAAAGCTTTTTTTTGCCTCTGAATGTACTGAAGAACCGCACACTGTACATCCAATCTGCCTTATTTCACACAAATGAATGCCTTGGAACAGTGTATTCTCATTGCTTTTAGTGGATTTCCATGATTTTTCAAGACATGATTTCTGTATGATGAAACTTGAATATATCAAAGAAAAGTGATTAGGCAGACTCACAGTTTTTCACGGAACATGGGCGTGTCCTCTGAGGTTCCGACATAATGCACATAATGCTGATAATTAGAAACAATGTTGGCTGACAGATGTACGGCCATCTGCAAAGACCCATGCATAGTCATGTGATCCGCCATTCGTCCTGGTGGATTCGACCTCGACAAAGTGCAGATCGTCTACAGTCATAAGCTAGCGTCGCCCCCTTTTTCTTTGTCAAATCTGAAACGCTTCTTTCCCCGAGCTCGGAGGTGGAAAGCTTCTCTATGTGTTGGTAGCTAAATCATCTCCACCTTATTGCTATATATCAAAATATCTGCAGAAGTAACATAAGTATGTGCCTACAGAAAAAGGTCAACAAATAATCTGATACTAACAATTTAATTAGGATAAGGGATTAGTTTAAAATTTGCATTGTACTTTCGCTCTAACTACCACCTATGGATTTTAAATATTAGAGAAGGGAGATGATCGCTCATTGAGAACATGTTCCATTATTAAATGCTAACTGCCGGTGCTTTGTTTTTCTGTGTGTTATTAGTTTCTCAGTGGGAACGTGCTGAGTTCCCTTTATCCTAACGCGAATTGTGAACTGCCCGTGCCTTGTTTTTCATAGGTTGTCTGTTGGAACTGCTGTTCAAGACATGACGTAACTGCAACTTTGGAATTTTATTATCTGGACTTTGACTCAGTCAAAAGGTGTGGGAAAAAAAATAGGAACCAAAGTCTATTCAATGGCATTTTGCGACAGTCATGGATCCATGAAATGGAATAGTTGTGTTATTCATCTTCGTTTACTATAAAATCGAGGTCGCCAACTTATGACTAAGCATCGACACTTCACATTATAAAGAAGGAATCACATGATTAAAGCCTTCAAGTAATTTCACAGCATGATTGGATTTGCATTCCAACACAGCTTACACATGCTCTAGTCGAAGGTTACTCCATGGTTTTAGCAGATAGAGGTGGCAAAATGGGTCTTAGACCCATATATGACCCATTTAAATCATAAATGGGTCATATATGAGTCACTTATTTTTTGAAGAGACTAATTAAATGGGTTTAATAATTAAAAACTCAAGATAGGTGGGTCTTAAATGGGTCTTAAGTGGGTTTTAAACAGGTTGGATTTAGAACCCATTTTCAACCAAAATCATAAAATCTCCCTCTTCTCTATTTGACTTTACAAAAATATATATATATATATATTTTTTTATAAAAATCGAATTTATAATTATTTTTTAATTATAATTTTCTTTTTTTTTTTTTTTCCTTTTTTCTCTTTCTTCTTCCTTCTTTCGATGGCTGGCAACCAGCGCCAGATCAGCGAGGCTCACCTCACCGTCGTCAGGCGAGCTTGAGCTCGTAGGATCTGGCAAGGTGAAGGCCTCGCCGATCTAGCGAGCCCGGCCTCGCCGATCTAGCGAGCCTTGAGCTCGCTAGCATCGGCGAGCCGGCGAACTCGAGGCTCGCCCGTGGTCGGTCACCAGCCAAGCGTCGTCGTGGTCGGTGGTCGGCCAAAGAAGAATAAGAAGAAAAAGAAAAGAGAAAAAGAAAAGAGAAAATTAAATATTATATTATATTCTTAAAAATAAAATTAAAAAATAATTAAAATTCGATTTTTTAAAAATAATTATTATAAATTTATAAAAGTTGTCCATTAAATTTGTGTTGTATCAAACCATTTTAGCAATATCATTTAAAATATATATATACGAGTTAAATGGGTCGGGTATGGGTCGAGTACGGGTTGGGTCGGGTATGAGTAAAAAATTTTGCATTGCAATAAATGGATTATAAACGGGTTAAATGGGTCGATTTGGGTCGGACCATTTATGATCAGACCCAAATCCGACCCGACCCACCCATTTAGCGGGTTTAGTGGCAGGTAATAGAAATCTGGTGTTCAATCTATGACCAGTAGATGGATTTTATTACGCATCTTTCCTTAACAAAATAACAATAAAATCACTGGTTCCATCCAAACTAAGGCCTCTTTTATTGCCTTCCAATCCCAGACAGAACCAAAAGGTGCATTCAACAGTTAACAAATCAAGTTGTGGAATTAAAAATCAGCCAATCACAATTTAAACCCACAGATGGTCTCCAGTGAACCCACAGAATGCGCAAGTTAACTTTTGCTTAATACAGGTAGCTGCCTCATGTAATTCAACATCAATGAGGTAACTACATTATGATAGACCAGATCCAGCGTGCTTATTTTAGAAATCCTTTCACATGTCAAATATTATTAGGAAGGTAACACAGGTGAAACTTCAGCAGAGGCTAAGCACTTACAAATGGGGTGTAAATTGAAAACAATGACCTTAACTGCAATCCTTGTATGGAAGAATTAATAGGTGCTGTGCATTGGAAAGTGTAACTGCTCTTACACTTCTTCGACAGTTGTACGTTGAAATCTCACAGACCTGATTCTGACCATCACATTATCTGTGATGTGGTTAAACTGACTAAGGGAACCATTCGACCTCTTCAAGATACATTGCAGCATTCAAGTGCTCAAGTTTTGAACTCGCAAACGACAATTCGCAATTTGGATTACATCATGCATTTGTAGACTAGACGCTTTCACATAATTATATCCAATATCCAAATTCATTGCCTTCTCGCGGTTGAGATTATAGTACACCTTCAGATTCTTCTCTTCTTTTATATGTCAAAGGCGTGATTTTTCCCCCCAATTTTCCCTGACTTCTATTACAGGACTGACATATAATAGTAGGAAAGAGAAAACAGTCAGAGTTCTCATATGACATTCCAGGGAATAACAGAAATGAGATAAAAATTTCACTTATTTGATTTTTATGCGTTCTTAAATAAACATAACGACAAGCCATGATGCTTGTCTTTCAAGTCACATTATAAGATTTCATTGGCATTGTAACTAGTCCATTCCCACTACAAATGAGATTAAAAAGAATGAGAGGACTATGATTCCAACTAGAAGCATGGGCTGCAGATTTGACGGAAGCAATCCTGAAAGAAGAACATGGGAACAGATTTTATTTACTCACTGAACTTCTATACTTTCCTTCAAATGCTATAAGGAAAACAAGAAGACCTTTTGGATATTACTATAAGTGGAAGCTTCATGTACAAGAAAATACTGTTGATATTTGATTACCGGAAATGGTATGTTGGATCTTCGAACTGTAGCTTTCTTGCGGTCCTATGTTCTATGAATGGCAGAAAACTGCAGGGCTTTCTCAATGTTGTCTGCACCACAAAGTTGTTCTTTTATAAGTAATTTATGACATCGATGAAAGCCCTGTGTGAGTTAATTTCTTCTTGGATTCGACGAACTTCCTCCTCATTTTCCTCTCCGTCTCTAAGTATCTCTCTGAGGGAGTTCTCGCTTTCCAAGGGCAAAGCCTCCATTCTGCACCTCAATCGATAGCAGTCAAAACATCATGAGCTGAATTGCTTGGATAAAAGAGTCAGATACACAGCACATGGTCAGGATCACAGAGAATGACTGGGCAAGAAACTGCGATTCCTCAAAATTAGATGGGCAAAAACGTTTTAACTTCATTGTTCTAATCATATACTTCTTCTTTGATTGCCTTCATGCAATATGATGCATCATCTTTTATAAGTACGGAGAATAACGTTCTCTGAATTCTGGCACACACTGCAACACTGAACTAGTCTTAAAATGTTCGAGGAGCTTACCCTTTTAATTTCTGAATAAGATGTGTGGATTGGAGTTCTGGTCTGCATTTATGCCTACTTCAATGGTCTTTGATCTACCAAATAGACTTGTCATACAAGAAGATTTCCGATACCAATATAAGGAAAAATATGAAGATGACTGATTGTGCCGAGGGCTACATAATCACCTCGAAGTTAAAAGACTTGCTTGTTTGGGAGCAACAGGAACATAAAATGCTTCCTGTTCACCTTCAAGCCTCTTAGCATCTTGAAATTCCCTAAAAATTGCAGCCAAATCTTTGGCTAGTTTGGCATACTCGACAGTCTTCCCAGCCTGGCATGGCAATGAGGGAAAAAAAGATAAAATAAATCAGAAGTTCCCAACAAAGATATTGGAAACAAAATAAAGAATTCAAGAAAATGAACGTTCAAAATTGGAGAAATCTAAGCTCTAGTTGAAAGAGATAAAAGACGAGGTAGAAGAAGGAAAAAATAAGGCAGTATAGATTAAATGCATACTAACATCATCACGATCTCTGCCGTCTTGTTCAAGCAGAGCTGATAGCGCTTGTAGTATATTCCTTATACGTTGCCCTGCCATGTCCCTGGTTGTCGCAATTCCCCATAGATAAATTACACAGTAAAAATGCAAGCATGAAGCAACAGTCAAGTATCGTCGACATGATTTGCTTTGCTTTTATTTTGCACGAAACACATGCCACAGATATGGTTCATTTTTGTGCCATTGGACCTCCATGACTTTCTAAAGCCGGTGATTGGCTATATGATCTCACATGCAGCACACGTAATAGTCAGAAACTAAGAAAACCTCTATTAGACAAACCCACAGAATTTCGCGGAGCAAAGGGTTGTCCTTGGAGGTCCTGATGAGATCAACAAAACCTCGATAAGTGGTCACGATGTTGGCTGTTTGAGATATTGCAGTCCGCGAGCACAACAATATACTAGTGCTCGTGTCATCTGCCCTTCATCCAGGTTGAGTACATGTCACGGTCTTTGCGACTTCTTCATGGGGCAGACCTTAACCATAAGGGGTCTTCCATGGACTGGTGGAAAGCTTGTCTAGATAAATTAAATGGGGTGGAAATGCAACGCATCGGCACATCAGGTTCATCTTAATACTGTTGATAAATATTCTGCAGGAGTTCATTATATCAGCTGACTATAGCTAAAGGTCAAGAAGTTAATAGATTACCAGAACTCCCACTGCGTTTTTCGACCCAGATGCTACTTCCTAATTTTTTCTCAAGGAAAACGGTCTCTCATTGAAAACACGCTCAGTTTCCTTCACTATTAATGTGAATTGTCCTTATTTTCTCCTTCGCAGTAGTTCTGTCATTGCTGTTAAAACAACCCCATGATGTAAAATCTGCAACTTGGATTATCTGACTCTGCTCGAGGACCATTTCTCTAAACCAGACGTGTTCTCATTTGTAACATCGAACCATGTACGATTATGAGCTTGACCGTCTTTGTAGGAGGATTCAGCTTTCTACCGCAAGAGAACTCGTTGCGAGATTGATGCAGAAACCGACAGGAATTTACAATTAAATCAACATGAAATCATTGAAGAAATAAAAGATGAACTTAACACCAATGAATTTAGGTGGATCGGTCGGATTGTTAGTACATGCTACATATATGCTCGAGGGTTTCCTACATCTAAATTACACCCAAGCTCAGAGTATTCACAAATAAACAATTCGATTATTTTTTGGTACATGGACAAAACAAGAAGCAAGCAAGAAGGCTTGCCATTCAACCACACACATAAGCTTTGACTGATCTTGCACTATTAACAGCAATCCAGGGAAAAAAAAAAACACAGAAGTAAGATACATAGAAACCATCATTTCCACAGAAAGCACAATCCGAAAGGTTGAAGAAAGCAATCCTGAAAAGAAAAGCACAGGAGTGAAGTTCCATTAGTCCCTTACACCCCAACACTTCCCTTCAAATAATAAGAGGAAAAAAAAAACAGGAATATTCGGACAACCATGGAAGCTTCAAAGCCTATAGTTGTCAGTTAGAAATTACCAGAAATGTCAACTTTGGTTTTATGTCACAAGCTTCAGGTTGAGTGGTCGGCATCTGCGGGGCTCTCGGATTGTTGGCAGCATTGACTTGTTCTTCTTCGAGTGATTTAAGGTCGTTGATTAGAGCTTTCACAAAATTGATTTCTTCTTGGACTCGACGGACTTCCTCCTCACTTTCCTCTCCATCTCTGAGGATCTCTTTGAGGGCATTCTCATTTCCCAGGAGCAACGCCTCCATGCTGCATCTCAAGAGAGACAAGTGATAACTTCAGGAGGTGATCCATTGCAGTAGAAAATTTTGAAAAACCATGAAGGGTAAATGCTGAAACATAGGAAAGAAGTAAAGTAGGGGTTGCCAAATTTCGCAGCTTACAACAACATCAAATTCGTCTTAGAATGTTCGGGAAGCTAACCTTTTCAGTTCATCAAGAGATTTACGCAAATCAGCGTCCTGGTCTGCTTTTCTGCCCACCTCATCGTCCTTATCTCTGTCAAACCAACTCAAAGCACAAGATCACCAATTTGAGAAATTGGTGCAAAAATGCACTAATCTTCAGAAATGTATAAATGTTATGACATGATCAGGTTATATGAATCGCAGTGCTTTGGCTTTCGGAGACTTTCTAGGAAGTAAATGCAAACTATAGCTTTACCCTTTGAAAAGAGATAGATGTTAGTGAAGGCAAACGAGAAACAGAGGACAAGACAAGGGCAAATATCTGCCAAGAGCTATATGCACCTTGAAGTCAGAATATTTGCTTGCTGGGAAGCAACAGGAACATGCGATGCTTCCGCTTCAACTTCAAGCCTTTCAGTCTCTTGATATTCCTTTACAACTGCACCAGACTCTTCGATGACATTGGCATCTACAACATTACTCTTAGTCTGGCAGGACGAAGGTGAAAAGGTTGAGCTAATATAAAGGAGACGAATCAAGGTAGGAAAATAAAGATGGCATAAGGGCATCTCACTGAATGAGAAACTCATGTTCGATATGAGAGGAAAATGTGAATTCTAATTGAAAGGAAGAGAGAAAAGGAGGAGAGTAAGGACAACATTAAAGTGATACGGATTAAGTAATACTAACTATGATATGATCGTGGATTTCATGTTTTATTTCAGCTGATATATCTTTAAGCAGATCCCCAAAATGTTGCTTTGCCTTGTGCCTGACAATCAAATGAAATATACTCAGGAGAGAGTGATCAAGAAGTTCACGAAAGAGTAACAGAGTCAGCTCCTTCAGCTAATAAAGCTTCTTTTCCCTTCTGCATGTACTGAAAAACTAAAAATTGCAAATCCACCTGCCTTATTTTACATAAACCAAATGCCTCGGACATGGTATGTTGTTGAAGCTATCAGTGGATTTCCATGATTTCCTAGCCATGATTGACTATATGATTAAACTTGAATATGTCGAAGAAAAGTTACTAGGCAGACTCACAGTTTTTCACGGAACTTGGGGGCTATGTGATGCACATAGTGTTGATACTTGGAAACGAAATCGGCTGAATGATGTACAGCCGTGTGCAAAGATCCATGAGTTGTCACGTGATCGGCCATTCGTCCTGGGGGATTCAACCTCGACAAACTGCAGATCGGTTAGAATTCTAGGCTTGCATCGCCCCCATTTTCTTTGTCAAAATCTGAAATGCTTCTTCCCCTGAACTAGGACGTGGGACGCTTCTCTGCGTTGACAGCTTCTCTATTTGTTCATGCTATTTATCGAAAATCTGCAGAAGTAACATAAGTATGTGCCTACAGAAAAGTTCAAAAGATAATCTTGTACTAATAATTGAATTGGGAAGAGGAATTTGTTTAGAACATGCGTTTGTGCTTTCGCTCCCAACTACCACCTTTGGATTTAATCATTGCAGAAGGGAGATAATTGCTCGTGGAGAACATGCTAATTTCCATTACTTAATGCGAACTACCGGCGCTTTGTTTCCTAGTTTGTGATTATTTTCTCAGTCGATGAGAACATGTTGAGTTTGCTTTATTTGAACGAGAAATCGGGAAGGGCCGGCGCCTTGTTTTTTAATAGATTGTTGTTGAGCTGCTGCTCAAGACACACCGTGACTGCAATTTTGGAATTTCATTTTATGAGGTTGTCTTTCAAACATTACATGAATACTTCCGGGAGTAATTCAATTACCCTTTTCACTTTGGGATATGTGCATTAAACGTTCTAAAACTTATCAAGAAAGTATAATTAAGTCTTAAAAATTTCAAAAAGTGTAATTAAGTCTTAAAACTTTCAAAAAGTGTAACCCACCTTAAAAATTGTCAAATTATTTGAAAATTTTAGGACTCGATTATATTTTTACAATAAGTTTTAGGATTTAATTACACTTTTTGAAAGTTTTAGAATTCAATTGTATTTTCCTGACAAGTTTTAAAACTTGATTGCACTTCTTAAAAATTTAGAACTCAATTACATTTTCATAATCATTTCAACTTCAAATAGTCTACATTTTATTTTTATTTTTATTTTTATATTCAGCGGTCTATGTCTGCATGCTCTTTTTGTTGATGAAAAAAATCAGTAATTCAATTCATTCTCATGAACTTTTGGTGGAGTAACTTTTATTTTTTATATTGTGATCTTGAAAAAAAAATCAGGAAAACCCATTACTGAAGAGGAACCATTGGAGACGTTATTCCTTTAATTAAACACTCTCCATTGGTGTTTGCTTAACCTTCGATGGGACGTTTAGCCATTCAATAACTAAGCTACATATGGTAACATTTTTATTTCTAGAAATAATTTATATTTAGAAATACTTTTTTTATTTATATCACCTGGACAAATTTCTGAGCAAAAAAACATATTTGGTAATCGCATAAAATTTATATTAATAGAATAGAAACGCATTTGGTAGCAAACTCTCATAGTTCGGAGCCCAGCTCCAACTACTTCTTCGTAAGTGAGGGGAGGTTCTTCTTTTGATTTGAATAGGGGGTAGCCCTTTTTTTGGTTGAAGTAGCCACGACTTTGGTCGTAGTCAGTTCAAACACATAAACCCAGTCCACTTGCAGCCATGTTGATCAAAATGACTAAGTTTCATGACTTGACCAGTCACTCGGCTTCGTATTAAAAGATCATCTCACCCTGTGGTCGACATTCCATTCCCCTTAGTCGGAGATGCTCGTTCTATTTTTATTTGAATGGGCCATGTCTCCCGAACGATCATAGTACGGCCGCTCATCTAATATCAAATCAATCGGTAGATCTAACATCCAAATATTTCCGTGACTTAAATTATTTTTAATTTTTTAATAATTTTATTATATTTTCTCCTCTCCTTTTTTTTTCTCCTTTTCTTCTTCTTCCTCTAGTCGGCTAGCAATGGACCAAACGAGCTGATTAGGGGAAGAGGAGGAAGAGAAATAGAAAGAAAAGACATAGATAAAAAGAAAAGAAAAATTAGGTTTGATTCTTGAGTTGTTCTTAGGAGCAAAAAAGTATTTTTTATTTTTATTTTTGTTCCAAGAATTGAACAAAAATCTACATAAACGGATTTATGTTTTATTTCTATTCCGGGGAAAAAACAAAGAGAGAGAAACAGGAGTATTATCAAACGCAACCTGAAGTACCTTCTAGTAGCTTTTCAGCCAACAATTCAAGGTGTCGCCAAATGCATCTTGGAATCATGACAAAACGCAAGGGATATAGCAACGTCGATATAGCAATATCATGCAAGATCAACAGCAATTCCAGACTCGTTCTTTGGTAAGACAATTCAAAGAATTGCAGAGGCTATTATTGATAACAATGAGAGCACCTTTACAGGACAGCATTGACACAAACCTTGATAGGCCAAATCATAATCCCAGATGGTACGTCTACAGGAACTTCAGCCAACGCGGAAAGCAACCCCTCCCACGTCCTCTCTCCTTTCCTCCCCACTGTTTTTCTTCCTCAGTAGAGGAAAAATTATAGTTTGTTCACTCCCAGTTTTACATATAGCAGATTCCTGTCGACCATGTTTTATAGTGAAAGAACAAAGAAGGGTGGTTAATCAGGATAACCACGTTGTATCGTTCACTCCAATGAGCAGTCTCCACTAATGCTTGCTTATTCTTCTGCTTAAGCTGCAACTACTATGACCACAATAAGAAGGGCTACCCCAACCATCACCATAAGCAAACAACTCTGCAGAAAACAAGAAAAATGATCTCAATATTAATGCACATAGCATTGTAATGCTGCTGAACTTGTGTTGGTGTCATTTTTTCTGTTTTTTCTTTTACTTCAAGTCCAATGCAAATATGGGATGCACTAAATAACCAGCCGAAAAAGGAGAACAGAGAGGTATAACTGCATTGATTCCTCATCAAGAGTAATGGTAGCCTTTGCCATGATACTTAAGAACAAGCCCAGCGATGGAAACAAGTGAAAAACGAGGCTACAACATTCAGACTACTATGCTGTGCATGAAAGTTCAAAAAAATTGCACAAACAAAACTGACGTTGCTTATGGCACAAGAGATATGCGATTTTCTGAACAGGAAATAGTGCAAATAACTTGTGAAGAAGTATTTTTTCCAGAATATACCATAGATGAATTTGATCTTTGAGTCTTTGCAGCTTTCACCAAATGGGACTTTCCTTGAGCAGTGGATGCATGTGCACTTTCAATATGAGAACCAATATCATCTGCACAGCATATTAGTGTAAATTACAGAACAAGCCTCAAAAACTAGTAAAACGAAACTGACTAGATCTGGATACAATAACTTACCAATCATTGTCCCTTGATCATGAACAAGCACTGCAAGATCTTTGAACATTTCATTCACCTCACCAATTTGCTGCTGGATTTCCTGGATTCCTTGCTCCCTTTCCTCAATGATAGCTTCATTGAAGGCAATCTCATTTTCAGCCAGCAATACTTGTTCTCTGCAATAAAATTTGGCTTAACATTGAGGATATTGAAGTTACACAACCAGCTGACCCATGAATGATGTGCATATCTAAGACCGTATAGGGATGTTCCAGAATAATAGATAAACACATGTCATTTTGGATGTTGAATTGAATTTTGCCAGATATTTCCAAGTGGTCTTCACCCACCTTGAACAACCCTCATCAACAGCCATTTCACAATACCAACAACTTAAATATTTGAAGCATAGTATAAACTATGGAAGCAACACAAACTTGGCTACCCCACAGGAGAAGTATAGCTTGTTGGAAAACTGATCACTTATTATACATGCATAGTGATGTTAAGAAAACTCATTTTAGGTATGAAGTTTTCTGGACAATGGCATACTGTGAATTAGATAGAAAATTGTATATCATGACATGATCCAAGGACTTCCAGAAGTTCTCCTATGAACCTTTTCTGTCTGGGAAAAATGATACTCAGAAGAGGTTTTAAATTCTAAACTAAAACAACATCTAGAGAAGATTTTGCATACTAGGAAAGGCCATAGTTGCGGGAAAACACAGATTTATTGAAGAGAACAAATACTAATGAAAAAGTGATGCTTCCCTTACCTCCTTGATTCAACAAGGAGAGCACGCTGTTGTGAACTCTTATCAGCATTTATGTCTTGGTCACTGGCAGAATAGCTGGTTAAGAATGAACAAGCATATAACACAGATCAATGTAAAATCAACATCATAAAATTAGCTTTGCATTCTACAACCATTACCTAGAAGAAAGAACAGACTGGGGTACAGATGGAGCGTATGCGGTTTCCTTCTCAGCTGCAAGCCGTTGGGCCTTCTGAAACTCTTTCAGAACAGCCTGAAAATCTTTTGCAAGTTTTGCATCTGCAATCTTCTTGGCAGGCTGTACACATTATTAAAAAAGAAAAAAAGAAAAAAAAGTTCAAGACTCAAGAAATCAACATGAGAGAAAACTGGAAAATCTGAAGGAATTGTACATGGAACAGAATCAGGAAACTTCAACCATCTAAAAGTAAAGAAGCCAAAGGGTAGAAAGAAGGACATAGGTTGTTCCAAATCAGAATTAAGCCACCCTTTAGATGGGGATAGGCACTTTAAAGTACTCTATAAAATGGTATACGGATACATGAGTTGGTTTCTCCAACAAATGTATAGCTTGTGGTTCAAAAAAAAAAATTCCATTATCAAACTGAATTCAAAATGCAATATGGTCCTAATGATAAGTTACCAGGAGAATTAGTAATGTTAAAAAAAGAACCATCATCAGAAGCTATTTTGCTATTCATTCTGATACACCAATGCCATCCACCTCCTTGATATATTAAGATGAAAATTCATGATAAAACCCTTAATGAGTTAAAAAAATTTCAGAGAAAAAAAGTAGCTCTTACCATGACACAAGTATGCATCCTCATTTTGCCATTAAAGTACAAGACAGACTCTATCACAGTGCATTGTAAAGTTTTTAGTACATAATTCTATACCTCTTTATTGTCACATTGGCTACATCGAAGGGAAACAGACAATCACCCATCCTTTGACATGTTAACTGATTTATCAATCCAAAATGAGAAGTTTTTTTCTCCATATCAGCAGTGGGGTGTTTATTAAGAGAGTTAACTTACGCTAACACCAGCTTGATGATCTGTCTCACTGGCTTGTTTAAGTCTTTCTGAAGTATCCTTCACCAGGTTCCCAATATATAGCCTTGTCTTGTGCCTGTAACAAACAAGGGGTCATGGAGACAGACAATATTAAAGTATATTCAAGTAAAAGTCTAGACTCTTGAGGATGATTGGGACATTGCTGCTGATTTATCGGAGTGACCGGATTAGCATGATCTAAACATTATTTTTGAGGTAACAAAGACCTTCAACAGAAAGATGGACCCGTTTCTTTTATTTGATGATATATCTGACATCAAACGCATGCATATTCATAAGTACAAGGTTCTGAAAGGGTACAGTGTACGAGCCATAACGAGTGTGAGAGATGAGAACCATTTCGCGACAGCCACTAGACATACCATGACACCTTTGTCAGCCATATATTAGTCCAAAAGCCTAGTTAGTATTTTGAAGGATGCTAATTCCAGTTAAGAAGGCAATTGTTTGTAGAGCATACACTGTTAAGTGCACAAAATGAGCATACTCTCAACGAATTACCTCTTCTGGAGCTCACACCAAGACAAGGTCACATAAAGTCAAAAGGCAAACTCCACCAGAAGTCCATCAACAACCAATTTCCCGATACATAACTCCGGATTACTAGAAAGCAATCAAACCAAACCAAAGCAAACTACGATTCCACAGATTTCCAATTCCGATCCTAATTAAACGAGTCAAACCGAACCACAAGTCCCCGAAAGTGTCAACCCGTAATCATGCATCCGTTCAATCATACACACGAGAAATACGGCCGCCGTGCAGCTCGAAACCGCGAATTGAATTGAACCCCTACGACGACGAATCAAAGCACTCACAGCTTCTCCCGAAGCTCGGGCGTGTCCTTGGAAGTCCCGAGAGCATTGACCTGCCGCCGGAACGCGTTGACGGCGGTGTTGATCTGGAACACGCCGGACGCGACGGCCTGCGTGGGGTCCTGCTTGCCGCTGATGAGATCGCGCCTGCCGGCTTCCAAATCCTGAAAGCTCATCCCCCTCCGATTGACCTAGCTCCCGAGAGAAGACAGGACGACCGCGGCGGCGAGGACAGCGGCGAGGACGGCGGCGGACGAGGGCGATTCCTGCGGAATCGGGCGGCGATTACGGCCCGAATCGGACGGGATTTGGGGCAGAATCGGTTGGGAGGAATCGGAGGACGGAAAGAGAGAGAGAGATTGAAGATGGGGTGGTCTGGAATTTTGGGGGAGGAGAGAGAGAGAAAATGGGAATGATTTTGTTTTGACCGGTGTCTAGCGGTGGCTTTCCGATTGGTTGCCGCGTCGGTTGTGAATGGTTTATCTGCCTTTACCGGCACGTCAACGGTGCGTTTTACGGGCGCGGTCCAAGGTGACGGTCTTGTCTTGTCTTTTGATTTGGACTCTTCCTTCTACCGCACAAATCGGTTAGAGAACTGCAAATCAAATTTCTCCTTTTTGATAAAATAATTTTCATTTTTATCTTCGAATTTGACCGCGGTTTTTCACTCTTTTTATTTTATTTCATTTCATTTTTTTCCCCGCTGTGGAAACTTCATTTCTTATCTACCAAGTATGGCTGACCCTCTTCTTCCTCTTAATACATAGTAAGTTTGAAGCTGGTTGATGACTTAAATGTCAAAGACTAATTCCAAATAAATAACGTAACTTCCCAAACGAGCTAGTAAGGGTGCGCATTATAAAATTTCTAGCTTGATTTCTCAATTTTTATTTCAAAAATTGAGAAGTTAAAATTTTTAGTTTCTAATTTATTATTCAAATTTATTTTTGGAATAGAATCAAAAATAGAAAAATCAAATAGTTACCACTATTTTTAAACGAGGCCATGCGCGCCCTAACTTACCCCATGAATACATCTGTTAATCAATCAAACTAGCCACTATTGAGGCCAATGCAACTCAGGCGAATTCATATGGATCAAGACAAAATATAAAAGGAAAAAGAAAAAGGTAAGTTGTGTTAGAACCATGCAATGTCAATTTTATATGTCAAGGTTCCAATTTAATGATGGTAATAGCGCACTAAGGATCCGATGACTAGGCCAATGCTTTTATAGAGGCTAGTGCAATTATTGGAGGATTTATTAGTGGGCAGACCATTGCTTTTGCTCAAGCTAGTGCACATATAAGATGATTCAGTGACCGAACCAAAGTTTCTACTCAAGCCACAATTGATCAAGGGAGCTCTTATGATTGAGCCAATGCAATTGCTCATGAGAGACTGTAAAAAATTCTAGTGAGTAATACCCCGATCCCCATGCATTTGGGTGTTGTCATTTGATTCTCATGTCCAATGTTCTTTTGATGTAAGAGACCTGCACAATCAAGGCCAAGTAAGAACAAAATAGTCACGATGGATATTTACACAAACCTTAAAACAAATTTTCAAACTCTTAACGTCAGTAATTTTAACATTTCATAAATACACCATCCTGTCAAATTAATTAAAAAATGCATTCATTGTCGCGTAGCTTGGAACGGCTGATGCAAGACTATTGAGGGTGCTAGAAAAAGAAGTTGTTTCTAAAGCTCCAAAGGCAAATGCATCATCACAAGAACGACCACCATCAAATCCAAACTCTCTAGCGAGTGCACAACCTTAGTCGTCTAATGCTAAAACTTTCTCTCTAAAGTATGGTTCGGCTACTAGCGAATAACAGTCGTGGGAAAGGGACTAGCTACAGGGAAAAGCATGAGACTTATGAATCAAGTGAAGGCCAGACATACAGGACCGCCAGATATCGTGACTAAAAGACTTGGATTGATGTATATTCTGCATTCTTCATGTTGGGTTAGATGGTTTTCAGTGTTTATATATATAAATAATGCTAATGATGGGTGTGAGGCGGGCTGGGTTGGATGGTTCTGGGGGTTTTGCTTTGACTTGGAGAAGGTGGATGGGTGACGTTTGGCTTTGTCCGTCCATTTTGTTAAGGTGTTCCAATTTTTTATGAGTTTTTTTTTTGGCTGAACAAGGAGCAACTTAATATATGCAATGACTCTATTTTATATTAATGGATGAGGTGTTTTTTGTGCAAATTGGGGCACTCTTGGTCATTATCTATTGATGCAGCATCATTGGTTGATAGGTTGATTGATGGTCCTTCAAGTTTGCTGCATATTCAACACATTGATATTAAAATTAAAAATTGCATGATATATATATATATAAATATATATATATATATATAAAATCAACATTACATATTCAAAATGAAAACTCATATGGTTGATTGGTCTGATCTCAAACATCAGTGCTTGTAATTAGGAGCAAGCATTGGTTCAGGCCCAAACCGACCGGTCCTAAGACTGCCGGAATATTAAGATTGATCCAACCTCTACCAACCTTATAGTTATCTTCTTCTTCTTCTTCTTTCCAAAATCCTAGGTATATAATTGTACTAATAGGCCCAGCCCAGCCATATCTCTTAAAGCCCAAGCCCTCAGCCCACCTTCACTTTTCTTCACATATTATACATGTAGAAGTGTTGAAGCCAACGGAGTAAACAAGAAAAGAAGAAAACGTTCGTTCGTAAAGAAGGAAAGAAATTCGACCAAAAAAAAAAAGAAGGAAAGAAAGAGGAAAAGGAGAAAATTTTCGCTCTTAGCCGATCCGAACGTTCCGACAAGCCAATTCAACTCCGAATTGCAACACCCAGTAAGTATTTTAACCCATTATTCATCTAGTTAGAGAAATTTTTAAAGTTAGGTCATAAATCTAAAGTTATGTCTATTTTGAACTAGGATTTTCTTCATTAGCGCGTAGGAGTGTTTTATCTTTCTCAATTCCTTGGTGGGTTTTCAACTTTTCTAGGTGAGTGACATTATCTTTTTTTATGAATTTACAAACTCACATCTTGAAAGTTGTAGAGATTTAATATAGTATAAGTTATGCAATAGCCTATTTCTTGCGCAAATCGGATCAATCTTTTACTTTATTTTTAGTAGGTTGACAAGGCATTGGAAGGCATTATTTGAAATAGTTTGAAATGATCATTTGCGAACGTCTTAATTAAATGCTTTGTGAAATAAATTGCCAAAAGCTATATGTATTCATCTATAAAATATTTTATGAAATGCATTCTATTTTATAAATGGAATTGATAAAAATTATATAATTCGGTTTGTAAAATCAATTTGTGAGATGGTTTCTAGTTTTTGTTTAGTTATTAGAGATTGAGTTGATGATTTATGTTCATGTCGCTATGATTATAACCATTGAGGGGATAAATATGTATACTATATCATAACGTCCTTTTGGCCAAATCATCGGCTAACATAAGTGGGGCCTAGTGAAGGGTTTAAATTTGGTTGCCTTTATCACAGGTATTAAGCATGGCCATTGTTAAATATTGAACATTAGATTAGTCAATAGAATTGACCATTGATATTTGATTTGAGAGAGATCTATCAATGGAATGGCTATTGATGATCAAACCTTCATATTATATTTTTCCTTTCTTTGCCGTGAGAATTTGTAATTGAAGACCACAATAACAAGTTAGGTACAAGTCAACCTTATTAGGAGTTACGCCATTTGATCCAAACATTCACATCCTCATACTACCGGTTTACCAGTTGTCATTCTTTGATATGGGATTGAGGTTCCTCATGCCAAATTAGAGATTGCAATTAAATTTGAGGCTCTCTATGATAGAGCTTTATTTTTTTTGAAGGGTTAAAGGGGGAAGCGACAACTAGAGCCGTTAAATGGGTGGGTTGGGTTGGGTTTGGGTCGGGTCATTAATGATCCAACCCAAATTGACCCAATAACCAATTTACGACCCACTTATACATAATGTAAATTTTCTTACCCATACCCGACCCAACCCATACCCAACCCATATCCGACCCAACCCATATTAATAAAATATTTTCATATTTAACCAAATTTTGAAAAACTTATTCCTATGTTTTTGTTTTTTTTTTAGATTATATTACTAAAATACTTCCAAGCTTATTTCTCAATGGACAATTTTTAAAATTATATTACTAAAATAGTTTTACACAACACAAATTTAATGGACAATTTTTATAATTTTTAAAATAATTATTTTAAAAAATCGAATTTTAATTATTTTTTAAAATTTAAAATTTTAATTATTTTTATTTTATTTTTTATATATACTTTTCTTTTTCTTTTTTCTCTTTTCTTTTTTTTTTTTCTTCTCCTTCTCCTTCTTCTTTGGCCGGCCGCCGGCCACGATGACGGTCGGCAATCGGCCACGGGCGAGCCTTGAGGCTCGGCGGATCGAGTGAGCTTGAGGCTCGCCGGAATCGGCGAGGCTCAAGCCTCACCGAGCGTCGGGCGAGGGCTCCGCCTTGCCAAATCCGGCGAGCTCGAGGCTCACTTGGCCGGTCGTCGGCCATCGCCGTGCCGACGACCGGAAGGAGGAAGGAGAAAGAAAAAAAAAAAAAAAAAAAAAAAAAGAGAAAATTAAAATAAAAATTTATAATTTCGATTTTTACAAAAAAAATATTTTTGTAAAGTTAAAGAGGGAAGATAGAGATTATAAGGTTTTTGTTGAAAATGGGTTCTCCACCTAACCCATTTAAAACCCACTTAAGACCCACCTATCTTAAACTTTTAATTGTGAAACCCATTTAATTACTTTTTGTCAAGAACAAGTGACCCATTTATGACCCATTTATGATTTAAATGGGTCATATATGGGTTTATGACCCATTTTAACACCTCTAGCAACAACATCGTTTTAAATCCCATGGACCAATCAATTAAGGAATTACTACATAGAAGAGAGAAATTCATGAATAAAGCACCATGTCATAATTTGTCGTCCATCAATTTAAACGAAGCTAACAAAGAAACTTAATTGTACTAATATTACAAGTTTTAGAATTTGATTCTACTTTTACTGCGGGTATTATGACTTTTGGTGCATTTATGCCATTTGCATTAACTTTTGATTTATCTCTCATGAGTTTTGGCTTGTTTGGCTCTCTTTTTATTTTGTTTAATTTTTTTTTTTTGTATAATGTCATGTCAACGACACATATGCTAAAAAATATGAAAGGACACTACGTTGGATTCTAACGGACTACATTAGCAAAATTGGCTAAGTAATCATACAAAGGACTTGACTACACCGGATCTAAAATGTGCATGACTTAATTATATTTCTTCAAACGATTAAATTTGATTGCTTAATAGGCGCAATTTCCTTATAATCCAATAACCTTTTTTTCCCATAATCAATCCAATAACTTAAAAAGAAGAAATTCAAGATTTCAAGGCATTGACCGGACGATGAGAGCGCGTCAAGGAATTGGGGTCCGCCTCAAGTAAGTGGGGCCCAATCCCATGTCCGAGTGAAAAGTCCCCTAATTAAGCAAAGGGGCCCCACCACTCCGTCGCCACTCACCGTCGGATCCTCGCACGCGCGATTGCTGCCGGCCGTCCAGATCCGTCCTCCCACGCGCGATCTTCAAACTCCGCCTTCCGGGGGGGTCCATTTTTCTCCCGTGTCCACTGCATAAATCTCCTTCTCTCAAGCTCAGCTCTCATTTCCAAGAAGAAGAAGAAGACCAACGGCGGCAAAGACGGCGGCGACGGCGGCGGTGACGACGGCCTGAGGAAAGAATCGCATTGCCATGTCGGTGAGTCCTCGATCTCCGGCTCCGACCTTCCTCATACTTCGCTGTAGTACGATCGCGGAACTAGCGTGTGCGCGTTTTTTTTTCCTTCTCTCCCCTGCTCGAGCGAAGCTCGTTTTTTCGAAGCTGTCGCGCGTAGATCTGCTTCGGTTTCCATGGGGATTTCGGATTTTATGCGGCGAGAGTGCGATGAATTAGCTCCCTCGGTGGAACGGGATTGGTGTTTTTTCGAGCTGACGGGGTTCGTCTTTTGCCTGATCGGACGATGCTGCTGATGCTTTTTGAATTCGAACGCTGCCGTTTTGGTCTGGCCTCGTGGACTGTTCCTGAATGTGCGTTCGAGGGGGAGTTTTGCTGTGACAATGAGGGTCGTTTGTTCCTGTTAATGTGCGATCTCCATGGAAGTTTCCATGCCCAGGAACTCTTGAATGCTGCTTGATGGAGATTCACTGGCGAGCCTTGGTTAGCTTGAGTGACTCTCAATCTATGTATGCAGTTCGCAGTTCGATGTTCGATCGCAGCGACCGGTTATTTTGAAAATTTCCTTAACTGGGCCTAAACTTGGATTTAGACATGTCCTATCGAGGTTACCTTTTCCCCCCCGTTTTTTCAGCATATTGATGAAAGCCTCTCCCAGATGCCGGGAGCATTTGTGTAGTGCTGATGTCTTTCATTGGGATTCCAAGTGAATTAGTTCTTCAATAGTGACAGATTAGCCCAATAGCCCTTTGCTTTAATTTGAGAAGATCTCGGATCAGTTCGGTCAATGCGAATGTGGGAGTGTGAAAGATTGGAAGTATCTGAATGCCTGCATTTGGCATATTTTCTTTGCTTTCTTGTTTAAGATCTCGCGTAATTGCCTCCAAAAACTTACCACAAAAAAGAACATATCATTCAGCAAGTTATTGGACAAAAAAGAGGAGCAAGGCTTGCTAAGGTGAGCTCTTCGGCTCAGCCATTCATGGTGTAGCCTCTTGGAATGGCTTAAAACCCCATTTCAAGGCTGTTATCATTAGCTCACTTTCTGCCATCAGCTTTCTTTGTTGTAATATTTTATTCACATCAAATTGTGATTGGTCTATGGGTATAATTCTAACCATCATATAAGTGTCATTGCAGCTGACAACTGTTAAGGTTAGCAATGTCTCCCTAGGAGCAACAGAGAGGGACCTCAAGGAGTTCTTCTCATTTTCCGGTGATATTGCATATGTTGAGATGCACAGGTTGAGTCTACTCCTTTGCTCGCTCAATCATTTGGTTTCACAGCGACATTTCTTATGTTTTTCTTCATCTAATTACACAGTGACACTGAGCGGTCTCAAGTTGCATATGTCACGTTCAAGGATGCTCAAGGAGCAGAGACTGCCATTATGCTTTCGGTAGTACAGTTCATCATACTCGCGTCATTTCATTTTGTCCTTCCAATATCCCATACTTTCTACAGTGGCTAGCTATTCATTAAGTCTTTTTTACATGCGCAAAGTCACTACTTTGGGAGAAGGAAAATCCGTATACTATGGAAAGTATTCAATTAGCCTAATTATCATTAAGAATTTATGTCTAGGATTGTTGCAGCAACGAAGTGATGCTCTGAGGCTTTCCTGAGCTATTGTTTTGTTTCTTTTTGTTTGGTTTTGCTTGTCCTTGTAATGGTGCTTGTGATTGATCAGCTGATGCATTTGAGACAGGAATCACCTATAGACCTTGTAGTATAATCTAGCTTGCATGATGAACTAAAATCCTTGTGAGCTAAAAGAAGGGTGAGGATCTAAAGATTATCATCACTCTAGGGGCTTCCATTTTACTCTGGCGGAACATATATGTTGGTAATGTGGTTAGTTCTTGTCCTATAATGTCCTTCATCAATAGCTCTTGGTAACCATTTTTTTTTTCACATGGCATATTTATGAATGTGCACGAAGGGAAATCTCCCTCTATATATGGTCTTTCTTATATGTAACTTTTGGATTCTTTTGCCTAGTAGTCATATTTCACTAGATAACAAGATAGATATGATAGTTGGAAATTAAATCATCTACTAGTTATTTATGCATTGCAACAGCAAGGTTTACTTTGAACTCCTTTGAATGTCAGGGTGCAACTATCGTTGATATGTCTGTCAGCATTGCTCACGCTCCAGATTACAAGCTTCCTCCTGATGCTATAGCACCACCAGTAAAAGTCCTGAGTCTCCTGACTCCTGTCGATAATATTTTCTACTAAGCTACAAATTTAGGACCATAATGAACCTGATTATTGCTCTTCTTGCAGGTAACTGAAAACAAAAGTCCAGCTGGGGGTGACTCTGCTTTGCGAAAAGCAGAGGATGTAGTTACCAGCATGCTGGCTAAGGGCTTCATATTGGGCAAAGATGCAGTGAACAAAGCCAAGTCCGTTGATGAGAAGCATCAGTTGACATCGACCGCCTCATCAAAAGTCGCTTCCTTTGATAAGAAGATTGGGCTGACCGAGAAAATCAGTGTGGGTACCGCAGTTGTGGGCGGCAAGGTCAGGGAAGTGGATCAAAAATTTCAAGTTTCGGAGAAAACCAAGTCAGCATTTGTGGCAGCCGAGCAAAAAGTTAGCAGTGCTGGATCAGCCATTATGAAGAACCGTTATGTGTTCACGGGGGCATCGTGGGTAACAGGCGCTTTTAACAAAGTTGCAAAGGCAGCTGGGGAAGTTGGCCAGAAGACAAAGGAGAAAGTGGGAATGGCCGAAGAGGAACAGAAGAGAAAAGTAGTTGATGACTTTGCTCAGATTCATTTATCCGAGTCTCCAAAGGCTACTGCTTCCGCTGAGCCGAAGCCATCGAAGCACGAGCCTGTTCAAGGTCTGATTCTGTGATCTGGTTCTGTATTGAACATTGTGTATCATTTCAGATACTCTCAGTTACTTGTCTGCTGTTGACCACCAGAACAGTGGTGCTTCATTATAGTCAAGTTGTCATATATCGTTGCTTACAGACACTTATCTTCCTTTACCCCTCCCACCTCAAAAGGATTTTTCCTATGTATGCAAAATCTTTCTGCTGGAAACCTTCCTGATCCTTGATTTAAAATGGCCTCAATTGTGGTCGGACCTCCATTCCGAGAAACTCAGAACGACTTGGTGAAAGGAATGTTCATCACTTTACGATGAAGCGTAGGGTGAGTTCTGCCTGAGCTTCTATTCTGAGAATCAGATTCTTAATTCTGCCAATCTATTTAAAAAGGTTTTGAAGAAGTCAATGAGTTCCGGTTGCTTGCTCTGTTCCCATGTGATTCCTTGTACAAAGCTGTACGCCCCTTTCAGGGGAACACGTTTCATTAATCCGCACGACGTGCGGGCTTCATGTTAATGTAACTTGACTACAAGCTCTGTCGTCTTTTCCAAGTACCTTGACATGGCTGAATACTCCATATCCTAGAATTCACGAGTCCAATTAATTTTAAAACATATACACAGACGTGAGGCACATGTATGAAGTATCATACTCTTAATTTATTTCTCGAGTCGTGTGTTGCACGTCACTGAAGTACCAATTCATCGAAATCAGGAAATGCCTGAAGGGCCAAACAAGCAAAGGTGGGATTTTCTTTTCTTTGATAAATCGTAAGTGGAGTACCAATTCATCAAATCGAGATTGGGCAATGTATTTTTTTTACATACTGCGGTACTTATAGCCTTATTGAGTGAGAAAAAGGGTGAACCACTGAAGTGTAAGCCCCGTTCGGTTTGCCCATACGATGATGCAGGGGCCTAGTGAATGACTGTGACGGTCGGCCAATGCAACTTCGGGCCAGAGTCCACGGAGGCTCCGCACGCGTCTCAGCCTGGAACTCCGGCTCTCAAACGTCGCTTCTCGTCTCCGAGACTGCATCTCTGCAGATCACGGCCCGGGGACTTTCCTGAGCCCAAATCCCAGCGCAAAGCTAGGCCATGGCCCATTCACTACATTCAGTGGGCGTGCCCTGTGGCCTCCTTGGACTACAATACTTAGAGAGAATATTTGGTTCCTTCCGAGCCGATGTGGGACGAGAATTCAAAAACCCAAAATACCCAATCGGAGGCTGAATAGGATACAAAACTTGAGTACGGGGAATCATCTTTGATATAAAGAAAGGGAAAGAAGATAATAGTGTTGGTTGGGGCTGATAATGACAAGAACGATAACCGATGATGGAAATGGTAAAGACGGTATCAAATCTTCCTTGCACACGGTGGCCATTAGAAAAAGAGAAAAAATCAAGCTTTGATATCACCATGTGTCTTCACACCGTTAAATCAAAAAAGAAATCAACGCTCCTAAAAAGAGGAAATCGTGTACCCTCTTCACATGTAGGTTGTGTTTGACTTGGGGATAAAATTTAGGATATGATAAAATATTCTATCTACGTTTGTTGTTTGGTGTTTGCTCAAGACAAGATAAAGTCAAATATGAAGGGGATATAGATCAAATAAAATTATTTCAGAATGAGGTGAGATAAAGATAGATAGAATTTTTAACATCCATAATAGAAAAATTATTTTTATCGAATGACAATCTTCTCAAATTAACAAAATTAAAATTATATTTCCTTATAAATAATAGTTGAATTCTAATATAAGAAATTCAAAATAACAAAAAATGACAATTTAGTTATTTTAATTTAATCTTATTTTTATTATATTTCGAATTTAATTCTATTTCATCATATAAATTCAATATATTTATATTTATTACATATTTTATGTATCTTAGTATTTTAGGTATCTTAGTATAGAATACTATTTAATAAAATTTTATTAGAGAATGATAGAAGGGGAAGAAAGAAATAAAAAAGAAATTAATTTTAAAAAGAGGAAAATAAAATAAAAAAAAAATAAAAATAAAGTAGGTAAGCATGTTACGAAAGATTTTTACGATATCCATTTATAAAATTTTTGGTTCATTTATATAAATATGCATTTTATACTAAATAATATGCATGATATGGCGTGAATATATCCGACTTTATTACTATAATCACCAAACAATAGATATAATATAGCAAAATCCTTCGATTTCATATTCTATCTTATTCAGTCTTATCCTGGTTAAAAATCCGAATGACCAAATGTAGCCTGTATATATATGAAAAGTTCAAAGTCAAAGGGAGACTTGCGAGGTATGATGTAGATCATGCTTGTAAGAAGACAAGAATGGGGCCTTTAACTTGTCTAGCTCTTGATCCAGTTGAGACTATTGGTGGAGAATGTACGAATGTTGCTCTTTCTAGTTTAGAAATTTGGTGATTGAAGGCGTAGGTTATGAAATTGGAGATGGAGGAAAGTTGTTTTGAATCAATATCCACTATCTGAGATTAAAAGAAATGAACAAATCGAAAACCCGAGCTAGGCAACACGGTTTGGGTTCTATGTAAGTGATTCTTGAGTTGGGTCACCTTTTAGCGTATTATTATTCTTAACTCGGAGAATGCTCTAATCGGCCATGTTGCCGGTCCCAAGCCTTCTTTCAAGACAAAGGTCTCAATTGCTTGGTCGAAGCTTTGTGAAGGGGTGTGCTTGGTGCTCCACACTCGGGGGACCCAATCTCCCACAACATCAACTGTTCAACAATCTGATCATGGAAATCACGAACCACCTCTCAATTCCAATGATTGCTAGGACTCGCATTGGGCATACTCATGAGGCAGACGCATTAGGATGGTCGATTACCCCTCCATCAATGAGAACGACCTTGCCAACGAGGAGCTAAACAACCATGCGTTCAAAATTCCTTGTGTTTGCTATTGCCAAAACCTCAATGTTGTAATTAGGATTCAAGGGGAGAAGTCAAGGTCCGTGATACTACTAAGGCCATGAAAAATATGAGGTTAGTGTTGCATGATGCTAGCATTATGATATTTATAAGATTTCGTGGAATCGATATCAATTATTCTAAAAGAAAGAAAAAAAAGGGGGAAAATACAGATTATGTCTATTGAGTTTAAGAATTTGGGTGATTTGAATTTTTTGTGTTTATTTTGCACAATGGAGTCCTTTAGTTTTTTGAATAAGTTTTATTGTATGCAATTAAATCCTCTAATTTTCTCATTTATTTAATCAAGTGTTGATATACCCATTGTAATTAATGCTTTTAATTTTATTTTTTTTGCGTATTAATTAATTGACAATTTAGTTAGTAAATGATTTGATTGTACGAATCAAGAAAGTTAGAGGAATTATTTGTTAGACGACTTAAGATTGGACAAAATAAAGAATTTGACAATCAAACCGCATGGATTAGGGTCTGCATGGTAATGTTTCAATTTTTAAATGTTCTTTTTGTTTTTTTTTTTGTTCACCGGAATAAAAAAGGAACAAAAATCCGTTTGATAACGTTAATTAATTTTTTTATTTTGCAGAATGGAAATTTGGCTAAGGAATAGATTTAGAATAGAAATAAGAAGTTGAAAAAAAATAGTTTCTTATTTTTAGGAATAATTTTTAGAAATAAGTCATTTTCTTTTTTTTTTCTTTTCTTCTTATTCTTCCTCTTCTAATAAGTCCATGGAGACTTGCCGCCTGTCGCCATCGGTCACCACTGCCGCCTTCGGCTAGAAGAGGAGAAAGAAGAGAAAAAAAAATGAAGAAAAGAAAAAAAGAAAAATCTACAAAAATTATTAAAAAATTAAAAGAAATATTACGGCATAAAAAAATTTGTGCGCCATACCAAATATAATTTTATTCTTTTTTCTATTTTGAGAATAAAATTTTTGTGTAGTTACTAAATAAATCATTAAATGCTAAAAACTTGAAAAGGATCAAGAAGTCTACACAATCCAAGGAAGAAATAAAAAGAAAGAAACCCAATCCGAACCAGAATATGATGATAAGAACCAAAAATCCACGGAAAGAAATAAAAAGAAAGAGAACTTGAGTGTGTGGAATTCATGGTGAAAAAGAAATCGAAAGAAGACAGTGTGTCGGTAACAATAATCGATGACGACGACGGTGGGACTTCAATCATTAGAGCTTTAAATTAAATAATGAAAATTCTGAGTACTTACAAGCAAAAGGGTCAAATTCTTGGCGTGTACGTGGGTGGAAATGAGAGTTGATTTCTTATCAAATATTTGAACTTTGAAATTATCTAATCAAATTATTGAATTTGCATGATTAGTTGGAGTTGATGTATTCATTAGAGCGGTAGGATTTTCGACGTGCAATGTGGAATCCTCTTGATTTTCAAGTTATTTTAATTTTTTGTCTTGATATCTTATGTACATATAGTGCATTTCCAGAGTGATAACTATTTAATTATGTTTTTGTGGATAGTAGAATACGAGTCGATTTTAGTGGATGACTCCATAATTTATTGATGGCTTTATTCATGTGCTTATTTTTCTCAATGTTTTGTTTACATTTATCAAATCCATATAGGACTTGCTCAAGCATTTTTGGAACTTAACTAAAATTTCTGTGATTTTTTTCAGTTTTGTTATTACATAACCTACTAACCGGCAATGGGGTCAAAACACCCAAAACGGGCGTTGACAAATCTCCCGATTGTTTTGTGTTATAAACTACACTAAGGGAAGAAGAGCCTTTTCGTGTGGAGAAATATGCACACTTTGGATATGTTTGTATGGCCCTATTCTTGATTTCTTCAAGACATAAATATCAGTTAAAGATTAGTGGATCATTCTCTTTGTACATTATCGCCCAAATTGGTCTATGAAGATCATTTTTGTCCACAAACATACTGGGATTATAAGGACCCACATATTGCACCATTTGCAAATTGTTATTCTACAATTGAAACACTAACATATTCATGTCTATAAATTCCTATGTATTAATCAATTGACTGCACTAAAACTTTATTCAAACTACGCCATTGTCAAAATGGATCGGGTCTGGTGAGATTGTTACATAAAAGGGTATAATGGGATTTTTTAAAGTTAAAAGGGAAAACTTTTCAAAAAGAGGGTTTCTTTTTGAAAAGTTAAAAGAGGGTTATTTTTCTTGCCTTTTTACCTTATACTACAACTTTGCCGTGATAAATGGAGTGGGATGGCTCATGAACTTGGCGTGCACAGACAACTTTGCCATGACATATGGAGTGGTATGATGAACTTGGCATGCACAGACAACTTTGCCGTGATATATGGGGTGGGATGGCTCTGAACTTGGCGTGCACGGCTGAGATTTGACTTACAAAGACCTCCTCAACAAATATAGTCTCCATCGGAGCATGTATGTTCAAAATTACCACAAGCTGCTAGATAGGGAGGGTTTTCGTGGTAGATTGGATTTTCTTTGAAAAGAGATTTGGGAAGTGAAAATCCCAAAAAGACTTTCCTTTTTTTGCTTGGGAAGACAACCTACGACAAAGAGGCAAAGTATTGGTTAATTGGTGTTTCATCTGCAAAAAGAAGGTAGAGACCATTCGGTATATCCTCCTTCGTTGTTCTTGGATGAGACGGGTTTCGACAGCTTCCTTTGCTTGCATCGGATTATCTTGGGTTATTGGAGGTTCTATTGAGCAAAAAATTTGGGCTTGGCAGGGCATTCACTTATAGCACAATAAGAAAAGACAGATTACCTCAACTCCTCTTTCTACTTTTTGGTTGATTGGGGAGGAGCGGAACGAGAGAGCTTTTGATGGAAAGGAATCTCTCATCTCCGTTTTAATTTTTGAAAATTGGCTTAACATTTCACACTTTTGGCATAGTGGAAACTTGCTTAGGATGTAAATGTCTTGATCAATACAGTTGATGATTCATCTTGCCATGGAACTCTTGTCCAGTTCCTTCGGTGATGGATCTATAAGAATTCACCTATCCCATTAACCAAAAAACCTGACTTAAATTTGAAAGCCGCTTTATATATGTCTCTAGTGATTTGAACTTTCTCTATACGCGTCGCACCCAGTTGTTACCCTATAGTCTATCCTTTTACCTATGAAAAAAAAAATGATAAAGTGCGAGGTCTTGGTTTCTCGTAAGAGCATGTACGCAATCCTAATATTAGAAGTAACTTAAAAACTGACTACTGAGGATTGTATTCCCAAAATCCAGTCCTTATGGTCAAAAGCTTGAGGATTCATGATTCCTTTTATATGCGTGATTTCTTTTCTTATGTCTAAATTAAAGAGAGAGTAGGGCACCTTATGTTTAATTAGATTCTCATGGAAACTCTTCTTTATTTTGTTCAGAAATAGGTTTTTATCAGATCAAGTTTTTTATTTTGCTCGAACTTATAATATCCTCATTTCAATGCATAATATATTAAGGTCTCTGCTGGAAGGAAATTTGAGGAAGGAAAGCAAAATGCTGCAAAGGAAGAACAATCTGGAAAGATCTCAAAAAGAGGCAGATGACTCCATCACTATTGAGACCTGTTAGTTTAGTGCTCAGACATATTTCTTCTAAATTTCTTTTATTCAATTTCAAAGTGAATGATCCACATATTATAGGTAACATGCATATGTAATGACCTTTATGCTCCTGCCTTGAGACAATTACGTCAGATTGCAAAACAAGTCTTTTTTTGCTTTTTATTAAATTGTTATCCACTTATCTTAGAGGACATCGTAATGGATTGCATCCTCTAGGAACCACATTAGTCCAGTGCGTTTACTTATAAAAGAACAGAAAATAAATCATCATTGGTTTCCATTTCTCAAAGTTTGAGTTGCGTATCTTGCATTAGTGGCCAAATATTCCTTTGAGCATCAATGAACATGTGGATGCAATCCTGGTGTGTCTGTCCCCCCCTGAGTGGATGAGAAAGAAAGGTTCTATCAAGGGCTGTGATTGAGCCGATTCATCGTGAATTAGATTGATAAAAAAGTATTTGCTAAAAAAGTGGCCGTGAGTTCCCCATGCGGACTCGAGGTCGGTTGACTTGACAGTCAACGAGTTTTCCTTCTAGTTGAAAACAACTGCTTGTTGGATCCAGAAGAGTGAGTCGCTTTATAAACGGGGAAAGCAGAAGGGTCAAATTCTTGGCGTGTACGTGGGTGGAAATGAGAGTTGATTTCTTATCAAATATTCGAACTTTTAAATTATCTAATCAAATTATTGAATTTGCATGATTAGTTGGAGTTGACGTATCCATTAGAGTGGTAGGATTTTCGACGTGCAATGTGGAATCCTCTTGATTTTCAAGGTAATTTAATTTTTTGTCTTGATATCTTATGTACATATAGTGCATTTCCAGAGTGATAACTATTTAATTATGTTTTTGTGGATAGTAGAATACAAGTCTATTTTAGTGGATGACTTCATAATTTATTGATGGCTTTATTCATTTGCTTATTTCTCTTTATGTTTTGTTTACATTTATCAAATCCCTATAGGACTTGCTCAAGCATTTTTGGTACTTAACTAAAAAATCTGTGATTTTTTCAGTTTTGTTATTACATAACCTACTAACCATCAATGGGCTCAAAACACCCAAAACGGGTGTTGACAAATCTCCCGATTGTTTTGTGTTATAAACTACACTAAGGGGAAGAAGAGCCTTGATCTATGACAAGAATCCCACCTTCGGAGAATAGGGAATGTCTATATGTTTAGTGTGGAGAAATATGCACACTTTGGATATGTTTATGGCCCTATTCTTGATTTCTTCAAGACATAAATATCAGTTAAAGATTAGTGGATCATTCTCTTTGTACATTATCGCCCAAATTGGTCTATGAAGATCATTTTTGTCCACAAACATACTGGGATTATTAGGACCCACATATTGCATCATTTGCAAATTGTTATTCTACATTGAAACACTAACATATTCATGTCTATAAATTCCTATGTATTAATCAATTGACTGCACTAAAACTTTTTCCAAACTACGCCATTGTCAAAATGGATCGGGTCGGGTGAGATTGTTACATCAAAGGGTATAATGAGATTTTTTAAAGTTAAAAAAGGAAACCTTTTCAAAAAGAGGGTTCTTTTTCTTGAGTTTTCACCTTATACTAAAACTTTGCCGTGACATATGGAGTGGGATGGCTCATGAACTTGGCGTGTACGGCTGAGATTTGACTTACAAAGACCTCCTTAACAAATATATTCTCCATCGGAGCATGTACGTTCAAATTACAACAAAACCTATTTATGCTTCCAAAATTCCCTTCTCTTCAATTTTCTTACATTCTTCAAGTATCATTTAAGATTTCACCTCTACTACTATGAAGCCTCCCAACTTGTCTTTTCTTGACTTCTCATCATCATGTCGTCTATTTTTCACTTGCGTGGTGCTTTTGCCATGCATTAGCCAAGTCCTTTCAGCTAACAATATGACAGATAAGCTCGCGTTGCTTGCATTCAAGGCCGCAATAACCATGGACCCTTTTGGGGCATTGAATTCATGGAACCATACGACTGACCACTGTCGATGGCACGGTGTCATGTGCAGTCGCCTACACCGTAGAGTCACAAGACTAGACCTACAAGCCTTGAAGCTTTCGGGATCCATCTCTCCTCATTAGGGGTGAGCGTGGTTCCGGGTAGAACCGGGAACCGGAACCGAACCGGAGGAGGGTCCGGTTTGGTTCCCGGTTCTAAAGGGACCGGTTCCGGTTCCCGGTTCCCCTTTTCTAGGAACCGCCGGTTCCGGTTCCGGTTCCGGTTCCTGGGAATCGGAATCGGAACCGGAACCGGAATCGGTCCTGATTAGGGCAAAAAAATCCCCAAATCAAAACATCACTCTCAATCTCTCGCCTCGCCTCTCACTTCTTCCACGTAATCCACACGACACTTTTTCTCTCACGCACTCACAATCCACGGTTGATAGTTCTCTCGACGCCACCGCCGGTCGCCCTCGACGCCACCGCCGGTCGCCCTCGATGCCACTGCCGCTGATCTCTGCTCAAGGGTCGAGGCCACCTCCGCTCACACTCAAAGACACCACGCCCGACCTTCCGGGCCCCGGCTCGCCGTTTGCCCTCGACGGCACCGTCACTCGCCCTCAACACCACCACTCGGCCATCCCCGCCGAGGCCGCCACCTCTCGCCCTCGACATCACCGCCGCCGACCCGTGGCTCGCCGCCGCCCTCGACGCCACCGTTGCTCGCCCTCAACGCCATCGCTGCTCACCCTCGAGTCCTCAACGCCACCACTCGCCAACCCCCGCCGAGGCCACCTCCGCTCTCCCTTGACGGCACCGCCGCCGACCTCGACGGCACCACTCGCTTCCGTTCCTTCTTCCGTACTCGTAAGCTACTGGGTTTCGTTCAGCTTGCCTTAGGATTCGAATCACAATCGCCTAACAAGCGCCATGCAGCCATGCCTTACCGAAATCCCCTACCAATTTCATAGTCTGTAGTTGCAGTCGGTTGATTCATCGTGCTCGTGTGTGATCCGATGGGAAATTGCATGAATTTCGTCGCGATTCGTGGGTGGTGGTGGTCGGGGTTTCATTGGGTTACCTAGCTGATAGTGAATTGGGATTGCTGATCTTGATGCCTCTGTCTCTGTTTCGCTTGTGATTTTGGGGGAATTGCCTCTGTTTGATTGGGCTCGGCGTAGGTGGGTGTTCTGATTATGGGTCGATTTCAAGTAGAGCAGGAATTGAATTTTGATGAGGTTTTGTGTTGATAGTAGCGGTGGTGGTGTTGTGTCTTTCTAGCGAAATTTTGTATTTGGCGTGGATGTTGGCATTTGACAGGGATCGAGTGCTTTACTTTGGGGCGCGCGGCTTGTGGGCTCTAGGGTTCTATTCCCTGCAGTTGATTCTTTTCTTCTTTCATTGGAGATCTCTCCTGATAAGCATGTGATGTAGCCCCTTGTATTGTACTAGAGTAAAGAATACACATGCTTAACATCGGTGTTGCAAGCCTGAGGTCGATGATCCAATTGCCAATGAATTAAACTTGTGATTTTTATCACGGATCGGTAAATTTATATACCATTGCAATTGGGTTACTTATGTTAGTGTCGCAGTACCAACCCAAGATAAAGTAATATCTTTTGGCATTGCTTCCATGAGGAAACTTTTAAGACAAGCAAATATCTTATTTATCCAAACATAGAGTTCACCAAGGAAGTTTGAATCGTTTGTCATTGAGTATTAGAACTCTCTCTCTTGACACGGTGGGAATGTTTTCAGGTCATTTGGGTGCCATCCACTAATCTAAAACCCAAGTCATCTCCTGAATTAAGTATTTGTCTTCCAGAGTTGTTGCCCTGTTCTTGTCTCTCCAGTTTAATAATCATCTGCACCTTTATTTGTTCAGTAAATACTGGCTATACATATATACTGGCTTGGAGTTTCACGTGGTTTCTGCCCCTCTGTTATGTTTCTTTGGTAGCCTCATGCATTAAGTAATGGAACTGCATTTCCTTTATTGAGTGTTCATGATCGCTGGCAAGTTAAATCTTAAATTCCCGTGGAGGCCCTTTTTCTCTTTGGCTTTTCAGGTTGAGGAAGTGTGGAGGATTATTTTGCTTTAATTTCATTTGTAAAAGATTTTAATCGTGATATCTCTGCAGTGTTGTGGCCTCTTCACATTTATCAGCAGAAGCACCCATTGAACTTTGTCTTCCTCGGTCTCTTTACCTTGTCACCGAGCCTCACTTTGTTGGTGTCACCGCGCAAATACCGATGGTTGGTGTCTATTCCCTACTCCTTTGTTCGTCCTGGATTCTTCTTGTAGTTTAAATTGAATTCATTTAGCAGGGACAAAAGTCTATGCTTAGATGAAGTAATTTGCCTTTTCCCTCGTTTGGAAATAGGTTTTTTGCCCGTCAATTTCTCTTAGTTACAATCTTAGCTGCTGTCCCGTCATAATGAATCTCAATACCACTAAGTTTTACATTCTTTCTTGCTTTTTCCTTTCGTCTTCCAGCATAGGACATGGTCCATGTGATACCGTGATGACAAAATTTCTGGACGCATGTACAAATTCTTTGATATGTGTAGATGGGACAATGAAAAGTTACAATGTCTCTTTGCTTTAATTTCAAAACATTTTTGATGGCATATTGCTTAGTTATCCTCTTTCCAAGTCTGCAATTTCTTGGCTCATCTTGCTGAAGACAATTATTTGTACCGCATGAATCCTACAGGCAGATTTTGACTTCCATGGAGAGGATTGGGAATGGGGGACCTGTTGGAACCTGTTGGAACCGGAACCGACCCTGGAACCTGTGACAGGGTAGGTTCCATGTTCTCGGTTCTGACGGGTAGGTTCCAGTTCCAAAAAATGAGGAACTGCCGTACTGGGGTAGGTTCCAGGTTCCAAGCGGAACCTGTAAGGAACCGGGAACCGCTCACCCCTACTCCTCATATTGGAAATTTGAGTTTCTTGAGAGTCTTGGAGCTCTTCAACAATAGTTTTCATCATGAAATCCCACAACAAGTCAGCCATTTGCACAATCTATGTGTCTTGGGATTATCCACCAACACATTGGAAGGCGAAATCCCGAGAAACTTGTCGAGTTGCACTCACCTTACATGGCTCCACCTTTCTTACAACCGGCTGGTTGGAGAAATTCCCATCGAGTTCGGTTCTTTAGTGAAGCTTCGGCTTCTTGCCTTAGGTGCGAACCATCTAACGGGAAGTATTCCTTTGTTCATCAAAAACATGTCATTGTTAGAGTGTCTTAGTCTCGCTTCGAATGAGTTGGGTGGGAAGATACCCCAAGCTCTAGGAAAATTAACCAAACTCAAATTGCTTCAATTAGCAGTAAATAGGTTGTCAGGCACAATTCCTCCACCTATCTTCAATCTTTCTTCTATAGTGGATTTCGAAATCAGTCATAATGAAATAGGAGGGAATCTTCCTGCCAATATAGGCTTTGCTTTTCCAAACATCGAGATTTTCACCATTGGGGATAACCGATTCATTGGAGTGATTCCTCGGTCAATGTCTAATGCAACCACTTTAAGGTGGCTACAAGTCAATGACAACAAATTCTCGGGGAAAATGCCTCCTTTGAACCGCTTAAACATGCTCGAAATAGTGCTTGTCGGTAATAATTATCTTGGAAGTGAAGGGTACAGTGTATCAAGCTTCTTTTGCTCATTGACTAACACCACCTCTCTAATGGTGTTGAATATGCAAAACAACAGCTTTGGCGGGACGTTGCCCGAGTGTATTGGTAATTTCTCTAATCTCTTGGAATTGTGGCTGGGCGATAATCTACTATTTGGCTCGATTCCCAAAATAGTCGGAAATCTCATCAACTTGCAAAGGCTTGTTTTGGACCACAACAGGTTTTCAGGTACGCTCCCCTCTGTTCTGGGAGATCTTAATAACTTAGTGGAAATGAAACTATCGTATAACAAGTTTTTCGGAGCAATTCCTTCTTCATTAGGAAACCTAGTAAACCTAACACGACTCTATCTTGATCACAATAACTTTCACGGCTACATTCCTTCATGTCTATCGGAGTGCCGAAATTTGGTGGAACTTGATCTATCTAGTAACAACTTAAATGGAACCATACCGCCAGAGTCCATAGGCCTCTCATCACTATCTATACTTCTGAACTTGTCTCGAAACCATCTCACCGGTATCCTACCTGAGGAAGTCGGGAAATTGAATCTTTTGGCTCGACTGGATGTCTCCAAAAACATGTTGGATGGCCACATTCCGGCTAGTCTTGGCAGTTGTGTTGGATTGTAGGTGCTCAAAATGCAAGAGAATTCTTTCCGAGGCACCATTCCTTCATCTATGAGTATGTTGAGGAATCTCAATGAGATAGATCTTTCACACAACAATTTATCTGGTTAGATTCCAGAGTTTTTCGAGGCATTTCACTTCTTGGAGAACCTAAATTTGTCATACAATAACTTTGAAGGCACATTGCTGACTAAAGGAATCTTTAATAATGTTAGCGCTACTTTTGTCTCCGGAAATGACAAGCTTTGCGCAAGATTGCCCGAATTTCGTCTCCCGAAATGCAACTCTAGAAACTTAGGCCGAAAACTATTCCTTAAGTGCAAGCTCACCATCTTGATTTTCTCCGGTATTCTTGGAATAGCTCTTGCTCTTGCTCTAATGTACTTTGGTTGGTTGAAGAAGAAGAAAAGAACAGAGCCAGCTTCAAATTCCAAAGATGATTCATCATTGAGTCTATCTTATCGAACTCTCATTAAAGCAACCGACGGGTTTTCTACAAGTAACTTGATCGGGGTTGGCGGTTTTGGATCTGTTTACAAGGGAGTCCTTGATGAGAATGGAACCGTCATCGCTGTGAAGATACTTAATTTGATGCTTCATGGTGCTGCGAAGGGCTTCATAACAGAGTGCGAAGCTTTAAGGAACATTCGACACCGTAATCTTTTGAAAGTCCTAACAGTATGCTCAGGCACTGATTATAGTGGCAATGAGTTTAAGGCCTTGGTTTATGAGTTCATGGTCAATGGTAGCCTAGAAGATTGGCTACATCCAAGCCCATCACCAGCTAATGTAGATGGGAATGTGCAAAAATTGAGTCTCATCAAGAGGATAAATATTTCCATCGATGTTGCTTCAGCATTAGATTATCTCCATAACAACCTACAAAGCCCTGTTATCCATTGTGATTTGAAGCCAAGCAACATCCTACTAGATGCTGAAATGGTTGGACATGTTGGAGACTTTGGTTTGGCGAAGATCATGATTGAATCTCCCAATGACACTAAAGCGAGTATGAGCTCTGCTGGTGTAAGAGGAACTATCGGCTATGCTGCTCCAGGTAAGTCTTGCGCGCTATTTCCATCTACCTCAACTGGTTCTGCTATTATTATTTATCTTTTATTTGCAATTTGAATGAAGCGCAGAATATGGAATGGAAAGCGCGGCTTCAAGAGAAGGCGATGTTTATAGTTATGGCATTCTCTTGCTTGAGATGTTCACGGGCATGAGTCCAACAAATGAAATGTTCAGAGAAAATTTTAACCTTCATAAGTTCGTCAAGGAAGCCTTGCCTGAACAACTCCTAGAGATTACTGATCCTCTTCTACTTCAAGAAATGGAGAGCCACAAGGGCATCGGTAGAGGTGATGCAGCTCGCGATTGTCTGGAGATGGTTTATAGAATCGGGGTCGCCTGCTCGGTCCAAGCACGCAGAGAGCGGATGAACATCACAAAAGTTGAAGCTCAGCTACGTTTTATCAGGGATAAACTTCATGCAGCTGGTTTCCAAGGATAGGTAATATATAAGATCAATGGCTTTTCTGCATTTTATTTTGCATTCGACGACTAGATCATTGCCATATATGCAACGATAAGCATGCATTCATGTGCCTGCTTGTGTGGATAAACTCAAAAATGCACCCACAATTCCTCAATTTTCCAGTTTTGTGTGAATCAAAAAAGAAGACTGCCAACTGAATTACATGCATCTCATTACAGAAATAGAGGATTAATCCTGTAGAATCATTGTTAGAATGAGAGACTAATCATAGACCCCATCCCTTAAATATATTCGGCATATGCATTTGCAATCTCACCAGATTGCGATGGCTTTAGGACATTTATGCAGCTTTATTAGCAGTATGCTTTTAATAGACAATATATCAACTTTGCTGAACAAATGAATGAATCTACATGTCTCTTCCAGGTTATATGAACTCGGGAGTGCTTGGCGTCGGTTTCTGCAATTTCAGTAGTTTTTTTTTTCCCTTCTTCCATGCTTAGCCCTAGAAAAGGGCGGTGCATGCTATGTTAGTATAGTAGATCCAGGGAACGGCAACGGTTCTCCGATCCTGGCCACGGCTCAAAATGAGGACTCAATCTTGTCTGTCATTCAATAAAACTCAATTTTCAGCCCAATCGTTGCAAGTAGCTTTTTAAATTGACGACAGGTCCATGCCTATCCTTCTTTTGTGAACGTTTTCATGTACAATGCATCCAAAGGCAGATCAGGAATTTGAGAAGCAAATCACATAATCCTATCCGACTCCCGAAATTGTATTTGTAACTGCGATCACTATGAACAATTTATCCATCCAGACCAACTACTTTGTTACATGTAATATAAGTTCCAATTATTCTTGTGGACACGAAAGCAGAGTGAGCTCTTTTGTGAGCTGTGAAGTGCCTCAATTGAGAGTGTTACAAATATCTAGGCCGATGGTGTGGCAATAATTTGGAGCAATTTAGTTGGCCTCCTTACCGACTAAAACTTGTTGACATATGTTTTCAATCACATATGAATTCACGGCATCTTGAGGATACAATTGGATTTGCCTATGCAAGGAGGAGGGATAGGAATATCGGTCCATTACAAGAGCCCATTTTAGAATATCGGTCCATTACAAGAGCCCACCAAAACTTGGCAGAAGTATACCCCAAGTGCCAAAACTTGGCACGGAGGGATACTTAAGTGTCAAAAGTTTGGAAAGTGACACTTAGGGCCTGTTTGGTAACCATCCCAACAGTCTGATTCTGATTTTTTGTTCCCGAATCGGTTTGGGACGAGAATCGTGTTTGGTAAAATTTTTTTCCCGGGAACAAATTTGTTTCCGTAATCGCCTTTGGGACGAGAATCAAAAATAAAATAAAAAAGTTGATTCTTGTTTCGGGAACAAAATTGAGAATCAAAACTCTTTTTCTTCTCTTTTCTTCTTCTTCATTGACCGCCATCCCGCTACCGCGCCCGCCGCCACCCGCCGCCGTTCACCGCCGTCGGCCGCCGCCGGTCGCCGCGATTGCCGCTGCCGCGGTCGCCACCCACCGCCTACCGCCGCCGCCGCCGTCGCCGTCGACACCGCCGGTTGCCGGCGACCGGTCCGACGAGCTCGCCGGAGGCAAGCCTAGCCACCGGCGAGGCTTGCCCAACCTCGTTGATGGCCGGCGGGCCTCGCCCGGCTGCGCCGACGAGGCCGAGCCGACGAGGGCTGGCCTCGGCGAGGGCCGGCAACCGGCTTGAAGAAGAATTAGAAGAGGAGGAAAAAAAAAAAGGAAAAAATGAAAAAAATGAAAAAATGAAAAAAAAAAAAAAAAAAAAGAGAAAAATTATAAAAATTATTTACAAATTAAAATAAATTGATTTGGAACAGAATTAATTAACACGGTACCAAACGCAATTCTATTTCGTAATCGAAATTTTATATAGTTACTAAATGCGTTCTTTTACTCGGAATCGGTTCTGGGAACGAAATAAAAATAATCATTTCGATCGAATTTGTTCCCGGAACAAAATTGTTACTAAACGCACCCTTAAGTGTCAAAATTGGAGCAAAATTGATCACTTAAGTCCCACTCCACCAAAATGTCGACGTGGCGATTTTCCGGCGAAGAAAGTGCAAAACGACGCCGTTTTGCACATTAACGTGGCTAGACAATACAAAAACGACGTCGTTTTGGTGTTGACGTGGTAAAAAGTTAATATAAAAATTAATTTTATTAAATTTAAAACTAAATTTAATTAAAAATTTTAAAAATAAAATAAAAATTATAAAAAAATTATAATAAAAGGGGCATGTGGCTAAGGGCTAAAGCCCTCGCCGCCGCCGCCTCCCCACCACCAGCGGAAGGCGCACCCCTCCCCCTCCCCATTTTTCAATTTTTTTTTTAATTTTTAGTTTTTTTAATATTTTTATTTTATTTTAAATGTTTGAAATAAGTTTAGTTTTTAAATGTTTTAAATTTTTAGCTTTTTAATATTTTTTAATTTTATTTTTTAAAATTTCTTAAATAAGTTTAGTTTTTTTTTAAAAATTAGTTTTTTAATATTTGTATTTTATTTTTAAATGTATTTTATTATTTTTTAGTTTTTAAATATTTTTATTTTATTTTTAAATGTTTTAAATAATTTTAGTTTCAATTTTAATTTAATTAATTTATATATATATATATATATATATATATATATATATATATATATATATATATTTTGTTACGATGTCAGCACCAAAACGACGTTGTTTTTGTATTGTTTAGCCATGTCATCGTGCAAAACGGCGTCGTTTTGCACTTGCTTCGCCGGAAAATCGCCACGTCAACATTTTGACTAGATTTTGGCCGGAGTGACACTTAAGTGATCAATTTTGCTCCGATTTTAGCACTTAAGTATTCATTTCCAAACTTTTGACATTTAAGTATCCCTCCGTATCAAGTTTTGGCACTCCAGGTGTCCGTATCTCACCAAAACCTTGAATACATTGAAGTTCCAACTTCCAATCTAATAAAGGCATACATGAAGATTGAACAGCAAAAGTGGCCTAGGACTTTTTATGATGCAGGAGCAGCTTTCTGTTTCTTTGGCATGCTATAGCCACCGACAATACAAGCATGGTCTCACTCAAAGGGTCGAGAGTAACTTGCTCAAAACCTGAACTGCTCTGCCTGCACCTTCTTCACTTCCTGGGAAAATACTATCTCGGCTGGAACAGTAGAATCGATACAGTTTGCCTGCAAAAACAAGCACAACCAGAAGGTATTGATTTCCCGTCTCCTCATTGAACTAACATTTCCAGTGTTTCCTTTTTCCCAAGTGGATTGGTCTTTACCCTTCCTCAAATATGATGAGATCATTTCCGATGTCAGAGCTTATCTCCTACGCTTGTAAAAACTTGCGCCAGCTACTCGTCTTAATTTATGAGGACTTATATAGTGGAAAAGAAAAATAAGTGTGACCAGCAGTCCTCTAATGAAACAAGCTACATCTCAAAAAAAAAAAAAAAAAAAAAAACCAAGTACGCGTCTGTCCACAGAGAGAGAAGGTCGTGTGAAAAGATTTAGGATTAGACCGGTTAAATTGAAAATTTTGGAATGGAATTAGTAGCTGCACAATAGGTTTATGATTAATTAAATAGTTTCTCTCTTATATATCCACTGCACACAATAAAATGGGCAGAGAGTTGCGGGGCCGAAAGAGGGGAATCGCAATTAGAACGTCGATGAACAACAGATTAATATTCAATTAAAAATAGCAGAAAAGACGAAGAAGAATGTAATGAATGTCGGGCAAGCATGAAATCAAGTCTCCCCCCACACGTGGTCGTGGTGATGGTGGTCCTAAGAAGACGGAAAGAAATCAAAACCCGACACCATCCTGCGTCTCTACGCCATCTCTCACCGACGTTACCCGAGCCTAGCACCATGTCCGATGATCAAAAACCGATTCGATTCCCCCCTTGCATCAGAAGCAAGTCACCTATTTTGTGATTCCTCTTTCTCTAAGGTCCATTCTGACAATTTCACAGTTCAGATTACATTTTATAAGTGATTCAATGCCTGTCGGCCTTTCGAGGTACGATTCACGGAGGCTCCGCACGCGTCTCAGCCTAAACGCACCGCCGGGGCGCAATGGAACTCCGGCTCTCAAAGTCTCTCCTCGTCTTCGAGGCTGCATCTCTGCAGATCATGGCCCGGGGATTTTCCTGAGCCCCGATATCCGCGCAGAGCTGGGCTATGACCCGTTCACTACATCCAGTGCGATGACGACGGTCGACTTCAATCATTGGAGCTTTAAATTAAATAATGAAAATTCTGAGTACTTACGAGCAAAGTATTCTACGGTCGGCAAAAAGGCTGCGTATATACGTACATACATATATTATATAAAGGAAGTCCAATTAGTTTTAAATTTATTATAGGGATATTGATTCAATCCTACAATTTTTTTTTTTTAATTTCTCCAATTTAGTTATAAATATTTGTGCAAAGTTCCTACGTAGTCTTTTTTATTAATAATACCACTTAAGATAACTGATTTTGATTAGTTGGCTTGTCTCAGGACTATGCTTTTTCTTCTTAACCTGCATTTGTCATTTTACTTTAAGAATTCTATTATTTCTCTTTAATTTAACTTATATTTGTTAGGACTAGAATAGGTGATTAAAGCAATTTCAACTATTTAATCCGAATGAGAGATTAAAGAATTAAAACCAACAATCGCAGCAAATGAAAGTAATGAAAGATAAAAGGATTAAGAATAGAGAATCAAGACTCCAGATTTATAGTGGTTCGGCTTAGACCAAGCCTACGTCCACTCTCCCGCACGGACAGCCCTTTTGGCTGGATTTCACTAAGAATCAAAAAGAGTGATTACAGTCTCACGCTCTTGAGTCCACAAAGTAGAAGCTCTACTACACTTCCTCAAGGTCTCACCACAATATGATCTCTCTTTTGATTACATATAACGCTCGAAGAATAAGATCACAAAATATAAAAGGAGATTCAGACTTTGGAATTCTTCTATCCGGCACCCTTCAACAACTGGAGCATCTCTCTTATATACTTCTTCATGCCTTCATTACCGTTGGCACCTTCCAAAGAAGTTTTTCCAATCAACCCGTTGGATAGAATCAATTAGAGAGATCTCGAGCTCTTTAAGGTAAGTGTTGATAGCCCATCAATCCTGCTCGCCCATACAATCAGGATCTTGGTTTCCATTCCAAATATAAGTTGCGAATCTTTAGAGAATCTATATATATATTCAAATACGAAAATAAGATCTTCTAGTGTTGAATCCAGTAGAAAGATATTCCCTAGCCGTTGGAGTAAAAACCATATTAGATCAGAATAGAAGTTTTTATCGGTCTGGAAACTGTCCATGAGGGTAGACTTTGAAACTTGAGTCTTGCTAGCTTCGACTTTGATCTTCGACTTTGCCGCAGAGTCCGTAAGTCTTCGACTAGACTCGAGGGAAATGTTTTGTCAACTTCAAAATACCTGAAGAGAATTTATCCAACAATCTCCCCCTTTTTTTATGGTGACAAAACTTTCCTGCAGATTTGAATATTATTGCCCTGCAATACAACTTTTAAGCAAGCATTGATATCTCATAAAAGATTAGAATAAAAATAGTAGAAGTTATCCTGTACACAGACTTACCCTGTACACAGATCTGCATCCACAAAAACCTCATTAGTCATGTGCAGACATTACTATCTTTATCTAATTTAATAGCTTAAAGTAATGCAATAATGAGCACACATTCAAAAACTCAAGATAAAGTCAAAATATCAATCACAATCAATCACAATCCTAACAAACCAAAAAAAATGTTTAAAAGTGAAGATTTGGTTTGGAGTGAAGAAAGAGGATAGAGTGGATAGAGTGAAAGTCTTGAAATCTGCAAAGTCTTCTCCCCCTTTTTGTCAGCATTAAAAAGAAATCAAGAGGCACGAGGAATGCGAACAAGTTGAAAGTCCTCCATAGACTTGACAGTTCCTTCCAACTTCCTCAAATCTTCCTGTAGTTGAGCAAGAGCAGTGCCTTTTGCAGTGGCCTGAACCTAACACTGAACCTCTTTAAGCTGATCATGCATGGTGATGAACATTGCATGATTCTCATTCTGTAGAGTCTGAAATTCACACCACATAGCATAGATTTGGCCTTTGAGTTCCAAGATGATGTCAAGCAATCTTCCAAAATCTCCTGAATTGTCAGTCTGTGTGCTTGCGTCAACTCGGTCTGATGGTGGAGTCAAGCCGGTGTGAATATCAAAGCGGGAGATCAATATTTGGAGATGATGCCTCTCCCTCAGGAAACTGAGCAGCATGAACATCTTTTGCATCAGGAGGCGATCGACTAACACCTGCACTATCAAAGTCAGCAGAAGAGGAGTACATTCTCTTTGGGCATCTCCCCCTGTTTCAATGTCTTCTGGAGGGGAGAAGTACTCTTCTTTCTGAGGAGTTTCCTCAGTGACAGGATGTCTTTGATCCTCTTTTTCTGCTGGAGAATCTGTTTTTGCTGGTTCTTCCTCTTGTTCTTCTTTTTCTTCTTCCTCTTCTTCTTTTTCCTCTTTCTCTTCCTCTTTCTCTTCTTCTTTATCTTCTTTCTCTTCTTCTTTTTCTTCTTCCTTCTCTTCTTTCTCTTCTAAGGATCCCTTTCCCTGGAGTCCTTTCTCAGTGTCTTCTACAAAATGTTGTTCTGGAACAGCTGAAACAGGTGCAGAAAACTGAGAGACAAGAGCAGAGATAGGCAAAGCATCCTCATCATCTTCATCCTCCAAGATGATTACCCTCCTTTTCTTGACAGGACCAGTCACAGGTTCCTTTCCTTTCCTCTTGGCCGCAGAAGAGTCTGGTCTTGACTTAACATGAGTCTTCTCCTTGAACTGCTCCAGCTTCTTGCTGAGTTCTTTCAGACGCATCTTTGTTATCATCCTCAGTCCGATGACCATTTGATCAATAGTCTTCACAGAGAGAATATGAGGAGGCTGAATGTTCAAGTGTATGAAAATATGAGTGATGAGAGCAGCATAAGGGAGTTTTCCCTTGTCCTTTGCCATGGACCTGTACATGTGAAACATGATAGTGTGTGGCAGAGAGAAGTTAAGACCAATATTAATTGCATACATCAACTTAGCTTCTGAGATGGATACATCTGTCTTTGATGTTGATTTCGGTCTAAGACAGTTGATCACAATTGTCGCGACCCAATTTTCGAGGTTTTGCCACCTAAAACTAGGTTGATGGACTACTAAGCCTTTAAGCTTAGCTCGGGCTCCCAAGCCCATACCAAATCGCGACTTAGGATTTTGACACGCAAAAGCTTATTATCTAGGAGTCGCCACTAATCGCCTTTAGGGTAGTCGATTAGACACCTAAGTAAAATAACGGGAGGATTATCTTACTTCTACGAACCAGAGATTTTGGGTACGGGGACTTGGTTACACTAGACTATCCTAGTGCCCTTCGGTACCATTTCTTTTTAATTTTAAAAATATTTTGCAGGGCGAGCTTGATTTGATTTTAATTGAGCTTCCTAACATGTGGGGTGATCATACATGTGCGCATACCACCAATTTAACACATCAAGAAAGCAATTAAATAATGCAAAAACATACCTTAAAGCAACGAAAGCATCTCGCAATGTTAAATCGAATTCACATAAATAATCCTAGATATGATTCCTAATTAACAAGCAATCAATTTTTTGGTTTTACTTTACTTAATGAAAATCATGACTTATGCAAATAATCTAAAATGACATGACAACATGACCTAAACTATATGACATGAAGAAATGCAATAATTAAATGCAATCTAAATGATCTAATTATAATGACATGCAATGCGATGCAATGACATGCCAAATTATTTAAACTAAAATGACATGCCTCATGCAATTTAATATGCAAGCTATACGTCATGTGACATTTATTAAATGACTTAATCTAATGACATGAAAGTTCTAATTAAATGAACTTAAATAAACTAAATGACATGCATTTGATGTTCCTATTTTTGAAAATGCAAGCTATCCTAAAAATTGAAATTAACTTATGCAAAGGCAAATTTTGTATTTTCTTTCATGAAATTCGAATGCAAAAATGACCTAGCTAGATTGAAATTCTATCTAATTTAAACTAAGGATTAGGTCATATTAAATCCTAATTCAAATTGAGACATTATCTTAATCTAAAATGCAACTTATCTAAAAAGATGATTTAAATTAAAGATGAAACATGCAATTCTAACCTAATATGCACAACGATTTTTTTTGCTTTTCTTTATGAAATTCGAAATTAAAACTAACACATAATTAAACGTGCAATTCGAATAATAAAAAAAAAACTAACAACCTAAATGAAATCTAATTCAAACATCTTTTTTATTTTTCTTAGTGATAATCAAAAACAAATATTAAATCTAACAAGCAAGATATTCAAACATATAGAGGATTAAAATAAACGAAAAAATAACCCGTTGTCTCACGGGTCAAATTAACGATTATTTTTAACCCTAAACATCAGACAAGAAATCAAAATAATTAAAAATCTAATCCGAAATCTTACGGATCAAATTAATAACTATAATGATTTAGCAATTTAAATATCATCAAAATGCCCAAAAATTAATATAATAAAAAAAAAATGATCCGACGTCTTACGGACCAAATTAATAATTACATAATTTTGGACAACACCTTAACGATAATGCCTAAAATATTTTACGAATATTGCATCCATTATCACAATTTAAATTCTTAGACTAAAAAGAAAAAAAAAACTATCAAATAACATAACCAAAAACATAACCTAACAAATAGAAAAAATAAAATAAACAAAACTATAAAGAAAGTAAGTAAAAGTAAAAGTAAAAAGATAATAAAAAAAACTACCTAATTCCCCTCTTCCTCTTTTTTTGTTTTTTTTTTTTTTGTTTTTGCTTTTTACCACCCACACACGGCTTGTGCTCGTGGGTCTCCAAGGCAGGGCATCGATCAGTCCGGCGAAGGTGGCTGACGGCGGCGGGTCGGCGCGGCGGCGGTGGGCGGAGTGAACAGGGTGTCTCGGGTCCACCTGGCTTCGATTTGGGTCACTGATTGGAGGCGGAGCAGAAGTGAAGCAAAGGTGGAGCAGGGGCTCGGGCTACTGGTGCTTCGGGCAGAAGGCACGGACGGTGATTCGGCTTGGGTCCAGCTGCTGGGCGACGGGCGGATCGGTGCGAGGCGTCACGGCTGTTGCGAGCGCAGGACATTGGACCGGGTCGCAGGAACGGCAGCAGCTCGAACCAGGAGGTGCGGCTCGTCGCGGTGCGGAGCAAAACGATTGGAGAGGGGGCGTCGCGGAGGTGGTGTTGGCGCGGCGGGGCTCGGCTGGAGTGGCAGTGAGAAACGCCGGCGTCGGCTTCACGGACGGCGACCGGCAGGCGCTCGGGCAGAGTAATCGCAGCGTTGCAGAGGCGCGGAGGGGCTCGGCCGGAGTGGGTCTCCGCTCGTCGGTGAAGTGGGCTGGGGGAGACCGGCGTCGGTTGCTGGTGGAGGCGCTCGGACGGTGGATCTCGGGGCGTTAATGGCAGCGGCGTCCGGTGCGGGGGCTCGCGGATCTGAGGATCATACACAGGCGGAAGGGCTCGCGACGGCGACGACGGGTGAAAGCGACAGAGCGAGGTTCAGGCACGGCGGTCTTCAACGTCGATCGGGAGGCGGGTTGCTGAAGAAGAAGAACAGTAAAAGCTTTTTTTCTTTTACTTTTTACTTTTCCATTTCCTTCCCCCTCTGCAACTTTTTACCTTTCAGAGTACTCCTTTTTTGCTTTTTTCTTCTCCACGCACGGCCTTCCTTGCTTTTCTTTGACTTGTACTTTTTGCAGACAATCCCTCTTTCTCTTCTGAATTTTTCTTTACCTTTTCAAGACCAAGAGAAATCCCCCCAAAGAACCGAATGAAAAAGCCCCCCTTTCAAAACTCATCATACGTGACCCCTTTTATAAGCCAAAAAATGCATCATTGTGATATATTTCATTGCCAATTTTGCTCGTGTAAAATTCTATTGAATATATCATTTCATCCTGCGCAATATTTTTTATTCAATGAAAAACAAATTCCCTTTTTGCGCAAAATATGCATCCCTCAAACAGTGTATATCACCTATATCTATAAAAAATCTTAACAAAATATAACAATAAAACTTTCCTAAACTATATGCCATGTGATTTTTGTTTTGTTTTAATTTTTTATTTAGCAAAAATCAACCCCAAAAATTTAGGTGTCAACAACAATCTTGTGAAGTAGAGTGTTTGTTGCATTCATCCTGGAGTAGGAGAGACGACCTTCAGCAATTCGGTCTCTTGCAAGTTCTAGAGTTGCATGACTTATAGACACAGAAATTGATTGGAAAGCACATCTTTCCACACCAATTACATCAGCCAGAGTGTCCGTATCAACAACATATTCTCTATCTCTCACACTGAATGAAAAGCTGTTCGCATCAAGGAAACTGAGATTGGAATAAAAATATGCGGTTAATTTAGAATAAGCCACATCACATTCGGTACAGAACGTATGAAGTTGAAGCTTCTCAAACTTCTCTCTCAGATTGATGCTTAATAAATCCAGAAAATCAAAGTCCACCGTCCGTGGATTCATCACCCCATGCTTCAACAGTTTCTCATACATCTTCCTGTGTCCTTCTGATCGAAACATATCATCCTTCTTTCCTCGAAGGTTTGCAGCCACACCCATCCAAGGTTTAAAATGTAAAAACATTTTCTCATCATCATCCTTTCCCTCAGGTTGATGTACAGCACTAAATCGAGGGTCACTGGGAAAGTTTGCAAAGACTTTTACTGCCATTCCAACAGGAACAACGCCTGATCTCTCCATCACAGTGAGAAAGTGAGTCTCATTTTTATAACCTTTCTCTTTCAGAAATTCATCAATGAAGGTCATTGCAGAACCTCCTTCCTTCAATGTAGAGTAAAGCCTATAAACAAAAGCAGGCTTGAGTGATCTTACAGGTTCAACATTTTCAAGAACTTCTTCTGCATGTTGAGGATGACGATCATGAGATCTAGTTGAGGAGGTGCGCTGTTGAGATCGTTGAGGAGTCTGTTCTGTTGGAAAGTCACTTTCTTCTGTGAGATTGAAGTGCGTAGGCCCCTCACCAGAGCCTTGTGGTCCCCTGTTTGCTATTCTTGAGGATTTCCTTTGGTAAGACATTGTCGCTTTCTTGGAGAAACTTTCACACTTGTGTCGCAAGAAAGTCAAAAGCTTGAAAGGTAGAAATTTTGGAGAGAAAAATTCAGAGGAGTGAAAAGCTTTTGAACTAGGGTTTCTGGGTAAAGTGAAAACGAAGGAGAAAGAGTATATAAAAGATAACTAAGCGTCGCAATTTGGAAATATTAAGAATTTCCTTTAAAAAAAAATTGCCTTAATAAATCGATAACCACCCCTTTTTGAATTTAACTGCCTTAATAAGCTCAATTAGAGATAAACAGACAATCTTACCTTTTCGAAATAACAGTTTAAGTAAATAAATGAACTTACAGTCGTGTCGGTTGATATTTTCAGTCTACAACCTTTTGAGTCTGATACTCTGTTAGACTTTAAGATTGGTATTCTCAGTCTACACCCTTTTGAGTCTGATACTCTGTCAGACTTTAAATTCTGAGTCTGAGCTTCAACATTCTTCAAGAGATAAAATATTGAGTCTTGAGCGAATAGACTCAAATAAACTTTTCTCAAGTGGCTTTGTGAAGATGTCTGCCAGTTGATTCTTTGAGTCTATGAATTGTATCAAGACTTTTTTGTTCTGAACATGATCTCTTATAAAATGATGTCGAATCTCAATATGTTTTGCTCTTGAATGTAGGATAGGATTATTTGTAAGATTGATTGCGCTGGTATTGTCACATTTGATCTCCGTGCAAAAATCTTCTATGCCAAAGTCTTGTAGTTGTTGTTTTATCCACGGTATTTGAGAACAAAGAACTCCCAAGGGCTACGTATTCTCGTACCGTTGAAAGAGCCACAAGATTTCTTTGTTTTCTTGAAAACCAAGATACCGCCCTCGTTTCCAAGCAATTGACAAGTACACCGAAGTGCTTTTTCTTTCAACTCTACAACTTGCAAGATCTGCGCGTCTGAATAACCAAGAAGAGTAAAGTCTCATTCTTTGGGATACCATAGACCAATCTTAGTAGTAGTAGCAACATATTTAATGATACGTTTAGCATCACTTAAATGAGATTCCTTAGGATCAGATTGAAACCTAGCGCATATGCAAACACTAAATAATATGTCAGGTCTGGATGCAGTAAGATAAAGAAGTGAACCAATGATACTCCCGTATAACTTTTGGTCGATTTTCTTTCCGCTTCGTCTTTGTCTATCTTCAAGGAACTTGACATTGGTATGTCGGTCTTTTTGCAATTTTCCGTTCCGAACTTTTTACAAGTTCTTTTGCATATTTCTCTTGATGAATAAATATTCCTTCCTTTAGTTGTTTCACTTGTAGACCAAGGAAAATGATAGTTCACCCATCATGCTCATCTCGAATTCATCCCGCATAGACTTAGAAAATTTCTTGCACAAAGTCTCATTAGATGATCCGAATATAATATCATCAACATAAATCTGAACAAGTAGAAAACTTTTACCTTCCTTTTTAATAAACAAAGTAGTGTCTACCTTTCCTTTAGAAAAACCATTTTGAATTAAGAAATTACTTGGCCTTTCATACCAAGCTCGAGGAGCTTGTTTCAATCCATATAAAGCTTTCTTCATCCAACACCGAGTCCGGTTTCTTTGAGTCTTCAAAACCAGGAGGTTGTTCCCCGTAGACTTCTTCTTGAATAAATCCATTCAGGAATGCGCTTTTGACATCCATTTGAAATAACCTGAAATTCTTATAACAAGCAAAAGCAAGTAGTAATATGATTGCTTCTAACCTTGCTACTTTGGAGCATAGGTCTCATCATAGTCTATCCCTTCTTCTTGCGTGTATCCTTTAGCCACGAGTCTTGCTTTGTTTCTCGTTACTTTGCCTTTTCATCAACTTTGTTCCTGAATACCCATTTAGCTCCAATAACTGATTTACCTTTTGGTTTAGGAGTCAATTTCCATACGTCGTTAATACCGAATTGTCTCGAGCTCTTCTTGCATTGCTTCAATCCAGCTTTCATCAACTAAAGCTTCTTCAATATTTTTGGGTTCTATCTCAGAAATAAGAGCAACATCACTAGACTCTTCTCACCTTTTGGATCTTGTTCGAATTCCCTCATTAATGTTTCCAATAACGAGTTCTTCAGGATGACAAGACTTATGCTTCCAGTTACTGGACAGTCTGATAGATTGTTGATCTTTTTCTTCACTAGATTTTTCATCAGTAACTTGTTGTACTGCTTCTGAATTTTTAACTGCTTCAATGGAGGTAGATCTAGTAGATTCTGGAACAAATTCTGAATCTTCAGTCTGAGTTGGCTGAATTTGTGGAGAGTCTTGAAATTTGACATTCATTGATTCTTCCACGATCCGAGTCTTCTTGTTGAATACTCTATAGGCTTTGCTTGCGTTGAGTAACCAAGAAAGAATCCTTCATCTGATTTCTCTTCAAACTTACCAACACGATCATTTGCATTCTTTAGAATAAAACATTTACAACCAAATACTTGAAAATAAGAAACTATTGGTTTCTTTCCTTTAAAAAATTTCATAAGGGGTTTTCTCAAGAATTGGCCTTAAAAACACTCGGTTTATAATATAGCAAGCAGTTGAAACAGATTCAGCCCAAAACCTTGAAGAAATATTATTTCCAATTAAAAGAGTTCTTGCAATTTCTTGTAAAGACCTATTCTTCCTTTCCACAACCCCATGCTGTTCTGGTGTATATGAAGAGGAGAATTTGTGCTGAAAACCAAACTCATCACAAAATTTAGTAAAGTCTTGATTTTCAAACTCACCTCCATGGTCTGTTCGAATGCTTGAGATAGTGTTGTTAGAACTAGTATTAGCACCTAGAGGGGGGTGAATAGGTGTTTAACGCAATTTTAACAATTCAAATCAAATAAGATATGAATAATTTAAAATCAACGATTGCAGCAAATGAAAGCAATTAACAATATAAAGGATTAGGGATAGAGAATCAAGACTCCAGATTTATAGTGGTTCGGCTTAGATCAAGCCTACGTCCACTCTCCCGCACGGACAGCCCTTCCGGGCTGGATTTCACTAAGAATCAATAAGAGTGATTACAATCTCACGCTCTTGAGTCCACAAAGTAGATTACTCTACTACACTTCCTCAAGGTCTACAAAATGATCTCTTTTTGATTACATGTAACGCTCAAAGAATGATATCGCAAAGTAGTAAAGGAGATTTCAGACTTTGGAATTCTTCTATCCGCACCCTTCAACAACTAGAGCATCTCTCTTATATACTTCTTTATGCCTTCAATACCGTTGGCACCTTCCAAAGAAGTTCTTCCAATCAACCCGTTGGACAGAATCAATTAGAGAGATCTCGAGCTCTTTAAGGTAAGTGTTGATAGCCCATCAATCCTGCCGCCCATACAATCGGGATCTCGGTTTCCATAAGTAGATCCTTCCAAATATAAGTTGCGAAGTCGTCAAAGAATCTAACATATTCCATATAAAACTTAGATCGTTTAGTGCTGAATCCAGTAGAAATATATCCATTAGTCGTTAGAATAAAGATCGTATAAGATCAGAATAAACGTCGTCCTGGAAACTGTCCATGTGAGTAGACTTTGAAATATAAGTCTTGAGTCTTGCTAGCTTCGTAGACTTTAATCTTCGACTTTGATCTTCAGACTTTGATCTTCGTACTTTGTTCTTCGGACTTTGTCAAGAGAGTCTCGTAAGTCTTCGACTAGACGATAAACCCGTTTTGTCAACTTCAAAATACCTTAAGGGATTTCATCCAACAATCTCCCCTTTTTGATGGTGACAAAACTTTCCTGCAGATTTGAATATAATTGCCCCGCAATACAACTTTTAAGCAAGCATATAAAAGATAAGATAGTAGAAGTTATCCTGCATACGTACTTTCCCCGTACATTTCCGCATACGTAAAACCTCATTAGTCATAAAAATGATAAAGACTATCTAATTTATAAAGCTTGAAGTATTGCCATAGAGAGCACACATTCCAAAAACTACATACGTTTAAAAACTCAAGTCAAGTCAAAGTCAAGCAATCAAAAGATAAAAAGATATAGGATTTGGTTTGGTAAAACGAACAAAAATCTGCAAAGTCTTCTCCCCCTTTTTGTCAGCATAAAAAAAATCAAGGAGCTCGAGGAATGCGAACAAGTTGAAAGTCTCCCATAGACTTTACAGTGTCTTCCAACTTCCTCAAATCTTCCTGTACTTGGGTGAGAGTAGCGCCCTTTGCGATCCCGAATCCGACGCCGAACATCTTTGATCCGATCATGCAAAGTGATGAACATTGCATGATTTTCATTCTCGCAAGGTCTGAAATTCATATCCCATGGCATAAATTTGACCTTTAAGTTCCAAGATGATCTTAGGCAGCTTTTGAAAATTTCCGAGTTGTCGGGCCCGAGTGCTTGTTTCAGCTCGGTCCGATGGTGGAGTCAAGCGCATGAATTTCAGCAAAGGCGGTTCGGTGTGGAGATGATGCCTCTCCTTCAGAAACCGTGCAGCATGAATATCCTCGCATCGGGAGGTGATCGACTAACACTGTTTGAGCATCCTCTTCTCTAAAAGTCAGCCGAAGAGGTGTGTGTTCGCTTTCTTTATCTCCCCCTGTCTCCATGTCTTCTGGTGGAGAAAAGAATTCTTCTTTCTGAGGTGTTTCCTCAGTGACAGGATGTTGTAAATCCTCCTTTTCGCCGGAGAATCTGTTCTTGCAGTTCATCTCGCTTGTTCTTCTTTTCTTTCTTCCTCTTCCTCTCTTTCTTCCTTGCTTTCTTCCTCTGTCTTCTCTTTCTCTTCCTCTTTCTCTGCAACTTGATGTTCTGGAACAGTTGGAGTAGATGCAGCAATTTGAGTAATAAGAACAGAGATAGGAATTGCATCCTCATCATCTTCATCTTCCAGGATGACAGCTCTTCGCTTCTTGGTAGAACCAGCCACAGTTCTTTCCCTTTCCTTTTTGCCGCCGATGAGTCTCGGTCCGAGTTTTATAGGAGTCTTTTCCTTGAATTGCTCCAGCTTCTTGCTAAGCTCTTTTAGACGCATCTTGGTAATCATCCTCAGCCCGATGACCATTTTATCAATAGTCTTCACTGTTAGAATATGAGGAGGTTGAATGTTGAGATGTTTGAAGAGACGAGTAATGAGAGCAGCATAAGGAAGCTTTCCTTTGTCCTTAACCATGCATCTATACATGTGAAAGATAATGGTATGTGGCAAAGAGAAGTTCACACCTATCTTGATGGCAAACATCAACTTCGCTTCGAAATTGAAACATCTCGTCTTAGATGTCGATTTGGGTCTTAGACAGCTTGATTACAATTTTATGCAGCAAAGTATTTGTTGCATTCATTCTCGAATAAGATAGTCTTCCTTCGCAATTCTGTCCTTTGCTAGTTCAAGCGTAGCATGACTCACGTACACACCGATTGGTTGGAAAGCCCCTCTTTCCACACCAAGCACATCACCAAAATGTCACAATCAATGACATACTCCTTATCTCTCACACTCAAGGTAAAGCCGTTTGCATCAATGAAACCGATATTGGAGTAGAAATAGGCAGTCAATTCGGAATGTGCCGTGTCACGCCCGTGCAGAATCGATAAAGTTAGAGCTTTTCGAATTTCTCTCGCAGATTTATACTCAACAAGTCCAAAATCGAAATCCACGCTTCGTGGGTTCATCACCCCACGCTTCAGCAATTTTTCATATCTCTTCCTGTGTCCGTCTGAGCGGAACAATTCATCCTTCTTCCCTCTTAGGCTCGCAGCCACACCCATCCATGGTTTAAAGTGCATGAACATCTTTTCATCATCATCCTTTCCCTCAGCCGATTCATACTACTAAACCTAGGGTCACTGAAATTTGCAAATGCTCTTACAGCCCGTTCCCTCGTGCACAATTCCGACCTTTCCATAACAAGAAGAAAGTGCGTCTCGCTTCTATAACCCTTCTCTTTCGAAACTCATCCACAAAAGTCATAGCGTAACCTTCCTTTAACGCAGAGTAAAGCTTATAAACGAAGGCGGGTTTTAGAGTTCTTACCGGTTCGATATCTTCATAAATCGTTTCATCTTGAGGTCTAGTTGGGGATGACCGCCGTTGAGATTGCTCGCAGGGAATGTCGCTTTCCTCGGTGAGATCAAAATGCGTAGGCCCCTCACCAGCCTTGTGGTCCCCCTCGCTGCTATTCCGGAAGACTTCCTCCGATACGACATTGTGCTTTTCTTTGGAGAGACTTTCTCACTTGTGTCGCAAGAAAGTTGAGAACTTTGAAACAAAGAAGTTTTGGAGAGAAAAAAATCCAGAGCAAAGAAAAGCTTTTGATCTAGGGTTTCGAGTATAGTGAAAACGAAGGAGAAGAGATGTATAAAAGATAACAGTACGGGAATAACCAAGCGTCGTATATTTTGGAAATCTTGAATTTTCCTTTTTGAAAAATAACTGCCTTAATAAAACGATAACCACTTCTTTTGAAAATAATAACCGACTTAAAATAGACAGATAATCTTACCTTATCAATAAGACATTAAGTAAGGAAACTTACAAATCGTGTCGATTCGTATTCTCGCCTTTTAACCTTTGAGTCGATGCTCGTCGACTTTAGTTACTGAGTCTGAACTTCAACATTCTTCAAGAGATAATATATTGAGTCTTGAGCGAATAGACTCAAACAAGCTTTTCTCAAGAGGCTTTGTGAAGATGTATGCCAGTTGATTCTTTGAGTCTATGAATCGTATCAAGACTTCTTTGTTCTCGAACATGATCTCTTATAAAGTGATGTCGAATCTCAATATGTTTTGCTCTTGAATGTAGAATGGGATTCTTTGTAAGATTGATTGCACCGGTGTTGTCACATCTAATTTCTGTGCAAGAGTCTTCAATGCCAAAGTCTTGCAAAGCTTGTTGTTTTATCCACAATATTTGAGAACAAAGAACTTCCAAGAGCAACGTATTTCTCGCCTCACCCGTTGAAAGAGCCACAAGCATTTTGTTTCCTCGAAAACCAGGATACCACCCCGTTTCCAAGCAATTGACAAGTACCTGAAGTGCTTTTTCTTTCAACTCTACAACCTCGCAAGATCTCGCGTCTCGAATAGCCAAGAAGTGTAAAGTCTCCTTCTTTGGGATACCAAAGACCGATCTTAGCAAAGAGTAGCAACATATTTAATAATACGTTTAACAGCGCTTAAGTGAGATTCTCTAGGGTCGATTGAAACCTAGCACATATGCAAACACTAAATAATATGTCGTCCGGATGCAAAAGAAGATAAAGAAGTGAGCCAATGATACTCCCGTATAATTTTTGGTCAATTTTCTTCCCTCGCTTCATCTTTGTCTATCTTCAAGGAACTTGACATTGGTATGTCGCTTTTTGCAATTTTCCAGACCGAACTTTTTAACAAGTTCTTTTGCATATTTCTCTTGATGAATGAATATTCCCTCCTTTAGTTGTTTGACTTGAAGACCAAGGAAAAAGGATAGTTCACCCATCATGCTCATCTCGAATTCATCCCGCATAGACTTAGAAAATTTCTTGCACAAAGTCTCGTTAGATGATCCAAATATGATGTCATCAACATAAATCTGAACAAGTAGAAAGCTTTTACCTTCATTTTTAACGAATAAAGTAGTGTCAACCTTTCCTTTAGAAAAGCCACTATGAATTAAGAAATTACTTAGCCTTTCATACCAAGCTCGAGGAGCTTGTTTCAGTCCATATAAAGCTTTCTTCGTCCAATACGTAGTCCGGTTTCTTTGAATCTTCAAAACCAGGAGGTTGTTCTACGTAGACTTCTTCTTGAATAAATCCATTCAGAATGCACTTTTGATATCCATTTGAAACAACCTGAAATTCTTATAGCAAGCAAAAGCAAGTAATAATCTGATTGCTTCTAACCTTGCTACTGGAGCGTAAGTCTCATCGTAGTCTATCCCTTCTTCTTGCGTGTATCCTTTAGCTACGAGTCTTGCTTTGTTTCTCATTACTTTGCATTTTTCATCAACTTTGTTCCTGAAAACCCATTTAGCTCCAATAACTGATTTACCTTTTGGTTTGGGAGTTAATTCCCATACGTCATTAATACCGAATTGTCTCGAGCTCTTCTTGCATTGCTTCAATCCAGCTTTCATCAGCTAAAGCTTCTTCGATATTTTTGGGTTCTATTTCAAAATAAGAGCAACAAAGACTAGACTCCTCTCGCCTTTTGATCTTGTTCGAATTCCCTCATTAATGTTTCCAATAATGAGTTCTTCAGATGACCGGACTTGTGCTTCCAGCACTGTTCAGTCCGATAGATTGTTGATCTTCTTCTTGAGTAGATTCTTCATCGCAGCTTGTTGTACTGATTTTGAATTAGCAACCGCTTTCAAAGGAGTTAGCTTTAGCAAAGTGTCTAGAGCAGATTCCGAGTCTTCGCCCAGATCCGCTGAACTTGTGGAGAGTCTTGAAATTTGACATTCATTGATTCTTCCACAGCCCGAGTCTTTTTGTTGAACACTCTAAAGGCTTTGCTTGTTGTAGAGTATCCAAGAAAGAATCCTTCATCTGATTTTTCTTCAAACTTACCAACACGATCATTTGCATTCTTTAGAATAAAACATTTGCATCCAAATATTTGAAAATAAGAAACTATTGGTTTCTTCCCTTTAAAAATTTCATAAAGAGTTTTCTCAAGAATTGGTCTTAAAAACACTCGGTTTATAATATAGCAAGCAGCTGAAACAGCTTCTGCCCAAAACCTTGAAGAAACTTGATTTCCAATTAAAAGTGTTCTTGCCATTTCTTGTAAAGATCTATTCTTCCTTTCCACAACCCCATTCTGTTTCCGGTGTATATGGAGAAGAAAATTTATGTTGAAAACCAAATTCATCACATAAGTTAGCAAAGTCTTGATTTTCAAACTCACCTCCATGGTCTACGAATGCTTGTAATAGTGTGACCTTTCTCATTCTGCACATTTTTAGCAAATTTTGAAAAGAGAGAGAAAGTCTCGACTTACTTGTAAGAAAGTAGACCCAAGTAAATCGTGAATAATCATCCACTATTACTGACATAACCTTTTACCACCAATGCTTTTCGTTCGGTAGGTCCAAACAAATCCATGTGCAAAAGCTGCAATACATGATTAGTGGAAACTCTATTTATTGATCTGTAAGAATTTCTAACCCGTTTACCCAAGACGCATGGTGTACATAGATCGACTTTGAATAATTCAAAGTAGGCAATCCTCGAACAAGTTTCTTTATAGAGATCTTGTTGATCTGCTTCATGTTGATATGGCCTAGCTTTTTGTGCCATAGATTTGCTTCATCTTGTACTGATATTAAGCATTGTGATCTTTCTTGATTCACATCCGAAGATAGATATTTCCATGTCTTCGACCGCAAAAGATTGAGTAAGGTCTTTACCGATTCCAGAGCACGTTTCTTCCCGAAAGTTGATCTTGAAACTAATCACACAACCGACTTATGCTAAGCAAGTTGTAATTTAATCCTTCAACTAATGAAACATTATTGATAGACAAACTCCCAATCTTCACCGTTCCTCGACCGCAATCTTCCCTCTATTGTTACCACCAAAGGAAACTTTTCCTCCGTCTATCTCGGGATAAGTTTTATGAAGCAGCTTTGAGTCTCCTGTCATATGTCTTGAGCAGCCACTATCAAGATACCATTTTATCTTCTTTTTGATAGTAACCTGTAATTAACAAGAATTCAAGCTCTTTTTGGTACCCACACCATCTTGGGTCCAGAAGTGTTAGTACAATAGACAGTCTTAGCCCAACTCTTTTAACAGTCTCCAAACTAAAGGACATTCTTTCTCGAAGTGTTCTAAGCTTTTACACTTGGAACATCTCGTGAGCATTTCTACCAACAGTGTTTTACAAAGACTTTCTGAAAATGATTTTTGTAAACAGTTCTAGCTGGTCTTTGTTTAATTCTTTCTTTTACCTTTGGAAAATCAATCGCTGGAATAGTTTCTTGGTCATACCAAGACCTAACTTGTCAAAATATGGTCTTTGTATCGAAAGAATCTTATCCAGCTTTTCAGAACCATTTGAAAATTTCTTTGATATGTTAGTGATATCATTTTTCAAAAGATTATTTTCATTTGAAATACTGTCTGAGTTTTCTTTCACAACAGCAAAATCTTTTTCCAGTTTTTCAACCTTTTCTTTCATAAGTTTATCCTGATGTTTCAATGTAGAATTTTCCCTTTTCAATTCGGAGATCCTCTTAAGAGAGGTTTTCAGACTAAGACAAAGTTCATCAATGTATTTAGAAACTTTAACAGGAATTTTCAAGTTACTTACCTCGAGTTCGCTGTCTGAGTCTGTGTCTGAATCAAGGTCTGAGTCTGAGTCTGATTGTGCCATTAAACAAATATTGGCATAATCATTGTCACTATCTTCACATTCAGTATCACTCCAAGTCTCTGCCTTGAGTGCCTTCCCCGTTTTTCTCGTACTTCCATTTTCTCTTCTTTAACAGAGGACAATTAGGTCTCGATGTGTCCCTTTTCTTGCATTCAAAGCAAGTCACTTCTTTATTCGTATCATCTTCCTCTCGTTGACCTGTTTTGAAACCTTTGAGAATTTTGTTTCTTCCAATTGAATTTCCTTCCTTTTCTGTTCAGCTTTTCAATCTCTTTATCATAAGTGCCGCTCTTCATCATCTAGATCTTCTTCGAATCAGTAACATCGAATAGTCATTAGACTTTAAGGCAATAGATTTCTTACCTTTTGAGTCTTCCTCTTCGTTGTTCTGTTCTACTTCATAGGATTGAAGAGTTCCAACCAATTCATCTACGTAAAGTGGAGCAATCCTCCGTGTCTCTCTTATTGAGGTTTTTATGTGATTCCGCCTTTTGAGAGTCCACGAAGGAGTTTGTTGACCTTCATATGTCCCGAGATTGGATGTCCCCGATATTCAAGACCATTCACAATTTCAGTAAAGCGACTAAACATGTCCGCAATTGATTCTCCCGATCTCATCTTAAAGACTTTATATTGTCCCAAGAGAATGTTGATCCTTGTTTCTTTCACACGATCGCCCTTCATAGGTAATGTGAAGCCTCGTCCCATACTTCTTTTGCTGTATCACAAGAAGATATTCTATTATATTCGTAGGGGATAAAGCACAATATAAAGAGTAAATAGCTTTGGCGTCGAGAGTCTGCTCTCTTGGTAATTTCATCTTGAGTCAAAAGAGTAGGAACAAAGAGGTTCTTTTCCTCTCTCTCGAGTCCGATTCAGCAACATGAATGATTCCTTTATCAACCACTTCCCATTCCAAAGGATCTTTCGATCCGAGGAATGCCTTCATCTTATTTTTCCATATGCCGTAATCCTTTCCATCAAAGTATGGAGGTCTGGTATTGCTTTGTCCTTCAACCAACCCCGTAGGCAAAAAGATACTAGCCATAGATCTTTTACTTAGAAGTAAAGACACTTCTTATAAACAAGTACACAAGCTCTGATACCAATTGTTAGAACTAGTATTAGCACCTAGAGGGGGTGAATAGGTGTTTAACGCAATTTTAACAATTCAAATCAAATAAGATATGAATAATTTAAAATCAACGATTGCAGCAAATGAAAGCAATTAACAATATAAAGGATTAGGGATAGAGAATCAAGAATCCAGATTTATAGTGATTCGGCTTAGATCAAGCCTACGTCCACTCTCCCGCACGGACAGCCCTTCTAGCTGGATTTCACTAAGAATCAATAAGAGTGATTACAATCTCACGCTCTTGAGTCCACAAAGTGTAGATTACTCTACTACACTTCCTCAAGGTCTACAAAATGATCTCTTTTTGATTACATGTAACGCTCAAAGAATGATATCGCAAAGTAGTAAAGGAGATTTCAGACTTTGGAATTCTTCTATCCGCACCCTTCAACAACTAGAGCATCTCTCTTATATACTTCTTTATGCCTTCAATACCGTTGGCACATTCCAAAGAAGTTCTTCCAATCAACCCGTTGGACAGAATCAATTAGAGAGATCTCGAGCTCTTTAAGGTAAGTGTTGATAGCCCATCAATCCCGCTTTCGCCCATACAATCGGGATCTCGGTTTCCATAAGTAGATCCTTCCAAATATAAGTTGCGAAGTCGTCAAAGAATCTAACATATTCCATATAAAACTTAGATCGTTTAGTGTTGAATCCAAAGAGAAAGATATCCATTAGTCGTTAGAATAAAGATCGTATAAGATCGAATAAACTTCGTCCCGGAAACTGTCCATGTGAGTAGACTTTGAAATATAAGTCTTGAGTCTTGCTAGCTTCGTACTTTAATCTTCGACTTTGATCTTCGACTTTGATCTTCGGACTTTGTTCTTCGACTTTGTCAAGAGAGTCTCGTAAGTCTTCGACTAGACCGATAAACCCGTTTTGTCAACTTCAAAATACCTTAAGGGATTTCATCCAACAAGTGTGACCTTTCTCATTCTGCACTTTCTTAGCAAACTTTGAAAAGAGAGAGAAAATCTCAGACTTACTTGAAAGAAAGTAGACCCAAGTAAATCGTGAATAATCATCCACTATTACTAGACAGAACCTTTTTCCACCAATGCTTTGTGTTTTGGTAGGTCCAAACAAATCCATATGCAGAAGCTGCAGTACATGATTAGTGGAAACTTTATTTATTGATTTGTAAGAGTTTCTAACATGTTTACCCAAAGACGCATGGTGTGCATAGATCGACTTTGAGTAATTGAGAATAGGCAATCATCGAACAAGTTTCTTGGAAGAGATCTTGTTGATTTGCTTCATATTGGTATGGCCTAGCTTTTTGTGCCATAGATTAGCTTCATCTTGTACTGATATTAAGCACTGTGATCTTTCATGATTCACATCCAGAAGATAGATATTTCTATGTCTCCGTCCAGTAAAAGATTGAGTAAAGTCTTTACTGATTCCAGAGCACGTTTCTTCTTGGAAATTGATCTTGAAACCAGTATCACACAACCGGCTTATGCTAAGCAAGTTGTAATTTAACCCTTCAACTAAGGAAACATTTTTGATTGATAAACTTCCAATCTTTACTGTTCCTCGACCAGTAATTCTTCATTTGTTGTTACCACAAAAAGAAACTTTTCCTCCGTCTATCTGGACAAGTTTTATGAAGCAACTTGAGTCTCCTGTCATATGTCTTGAGCAGCCACTATCAAGATACCATTTAATCTTCCTTTTGATAGTAACCTGCAAATAGCATGAATTCAAGCTTTCTTTGGTACCCATATCATCTTGGGTCCAGAAGTGTTAGAACAATAGACAGTCTTAGCCTAGCTCTTTTTAACAGGTCTCCAAACCAAATGACATTCTTTCTCAAAATGTTCTGAGCTTTTACACTTGGAACATTTCAAAGCATTTCTGCCAACAGGTTTTACAAAGACTTTCTGGAAATGATTCTTATAAACAACTCTGGCTGGTCTCTGTTTGATTCTTTCCTTTACCTTTGGAAAATCAATTAGTGGAATAGTTTCAGAAGTCATACCAAGACCTAACTTATCAAAGTATGGTCTTTGTATCGAGAGAATCTTATCCAACTTTTCAGAACCATTTGAAAATCTTTTTGATATGTTAGTAATATCATTTTTCAAAAGATTATTTTCATTTGAAATAGAGTCTCGAGTTTTCTTTCATAACAAAGAAAGTCTTTTTCCAACTTTTCAAACTTTTCTTTCAAAAGTTTTTCCTATTGCTTCAATGTAGAATTTTCCCTTTTCAATTCGGAGATCCTCTTAAGAGAGGTTTTTAGACTAAGACAAAGTTCATCAATATATTTAGAAACCTTGACAGGAATTTTTAGGTTACTAACATCGAGTTCACTGTCTGAGTCTATGTCTGAATCAAGATCTGAGTCTGAGTCTGATTTTGCCATTAAACAGATATTGGCATAATCGTCATCACTTTCTTCACATTCAGTATCACTCCAAGTCTTTGCTTTGAGTGCCTTCCCCAGTATTTCTCGCTTTCCTTTTCTCTTCTTTAACAGAGGACAAAGCTTGGGTCCGATGTGTCCCTTTTTCTTGCATTCAAAGCAAGTCACTTCTTTGTTAGAATCATCTTCCTCTCGTTGATTTGTTTTGAAACCTTTGTGAGCTTTGTTTCTTCCAATTGAATTTCCTTCCTTTTCTGTTCAACTTTCTAAATCTCTTTATCATAAGTGCCGCTTTTCATCATCTAGATCTTCTTCGTAGTCTCGTAGCATCGAATAGTCATTAGACTTTAAGGCAATAGATTTCTTACCTTTTGAATCTTCCTCTTCGTTGGTCTGTTCCACTTCATAAGATTGAAGAGTCCCAACCAGTTCGTTTACAGAGAGTGGAGCAATCATCTGTGTCTCTCTTATTGAAGTTTTTATGTAATTCCAGTCTTTAGAGAGTCCTCGTATGAGTTTGTTGACCTTCATATGTCCTGAGATTGGATGTCCCTGATATTCAAGACCATTCACAATTTCAATAAAGCGACTAAACATGTCAATTATTGATTCTCCTAATCTCATCTTAAAGACTTCATATTGTCCCAAAAGAATATTGATCCTCGTTTCTTTCACACGATCAGTCCCTTCATAGGTAATGTGAAGCCTATCCCAGACTTCTTTTGCTGTATCACAAGAAGATATTCTGTTATATTCAGTAGGGGATAAAGCACAATATAAGGAGTAAATGGCTTTGGCATCAAGAGTCTGTCTCTTGGTGATTTCTTCTTGAGTCAGTAGAGTGGGATCAAGCAACTTCTTTTCCTCTATCTCGATTCTCGATGCAAAGAAGCATGAATGATTCCTTTATCAACCACTTCCCATTCCAAAGGATCTTTTGATCTTAGGAATGCCTTCATCTTGTTTTTCCATATGCTGTAGTCTTTTCCATCAAAGTATGGAGGTCTGGTATTGCTTTGACCTTCAACCAACCCTGTAGGCAACATACTAGCCATAGATCTTTTACTCAGAAGTAAAGACACTTCTTATGAACGAGTACACAAGCTCTGATACCAATTGTTAGGACTAGAATTAGCACATAGAGGGGGGTGAATAGGTGATTAAAGCAATTTCAACTATTTAATCCGAATGAGAGATTAAAGAATTAAAACCAACAATCGCAGCAAATGAAAGTAATGAAAGATAAAATGATTAAGGATAGAGAATCAAGACTCCGGTTTATAGTGGTTCGGCTTAGACCAAGCCTACGTCCACTCTCCCGCACGGACAACCCTTCCGGGCTGGATTGCACTAAGAATCAAAAAGAGTGATTACAGTCTCACGCTCTTGAGTCCACAAAGTGTAGAAGCTCTACTACACTTCCTCAAGGTCTCACCACAATATGATCTCTTTTGATTACATATAACACTCGAAGAATAAGATCACAAAATATAAAAGGAAATTCAGACTTTGGAATTCTTCTATCCGGCACCCTTCAACAACCGGAGCATCTCTCTTATATACTTCTTCATGCCTTCATTACCGTTGGCACCTTCCAAAGAAGTTCTTCCAATCAACCCGTTGGACAGAATCAATTAGAGAGATCTCGAGCTCTTTAAGGTAAGTGTTGATAGCCCATCAATCCCGCTTCGCCCATACAATCGGGATCTTGGTTTCCATAAGTAGATCCTTCCAAATATAAGTTGCGAATCTTTAGAGAATATATATATATATATATATTCGAATACGAAAATAAGATCTTCTAGTGCTGAATCTAGTAGAAAGATATTCCCTAGCCGTTGGAGTAAAAACCATATTAGATCAGAATAGAAGTTTTTATCGGTCTGGAAACTGTCCATGAGGGTAGACTTTGAAACTTGAGTCTTGCTAGCTTCAGACTTTGATCTTCAGACTTTGATCTTCAGACTTTGCCAGTAGAGTCTGTAAGTCTTCAGACTAGACTGAGGGAAATGTTTTGTCAACTTCAAAATACCTAAAGAGAATTTATCCAACAATATTCTGAGTAAAAAGGTTTAAGATATCAACAAAAGAAGGCAAGGAAGAATTACAATAATACAGAATTTAAACAAACCAACGTGACCTAATCAATGTTCCAATCAACCCTCGAATTCCAGCGGATGGAATGACTATTTGTCTTAGAAAGTGCAGCACTGTTTATGTAATGCTATGGCACAGAAGTGCGGCTAATTGTCATGCAGATGTTTATCATAAGTTAACCACAACACAAAACAATCCAAAATCTTGTCTTACATTCATGGGCGAAATTGAAGCGGATAAACTCGAGAAGTTATTTGAATTTCTCCTGACAGATTTCCTCAATTAGGTGTCCCGCACCTTTAACTCCCTTGGTATGCCAACCTTGCTTCCCTTAACTGTATCTTATAAAAATATTTCTTTCCCACGAGCTGTGTGCAAATCTCAATTGCCATTTCCCCAAAAGGGCCTTGTTCAAACGATGTTAAATTTCTTACTTCCACACCTTAATCATAAAAACATCCGCATATATGACCCTAATGGAAAGCAAACTTTGTGAGTCTCCGTACTCCAATCCCTCCCCAATAAGAACTGATTTTAGAGTTTTCCATTAGAGAGAAATGACATGATTTTATGAAAGAGTTATGGAATTTTGCTAATCCGTAACGGATAGGTTTTGGGTCTCCCCTTTTGGTTCTTGTTCCAGGTACAAGCATATCTAGGAACCTGTTTTTGATAAGTGATTGTCTGGTTGGAAAGTTCTTCCCTCTCCAGAGCAGGGAGAATTGGTCTTTTTGAAAGTACTATTCCCAATCTTCCTATTTATTTCATTTCTTCTTTTCTAATCCCTTGCTCGGTGGCTAAAAGGTTGGATGCCATTCAGAATGAATTTTCATGTGGTGATATGGAGGAGGCGCACAAGTTCAATTTGGTGAATCGGAAAGAAGTCAAATGACCTTTTTGAAATGGCAGTTTAGCCATCAAGTCCTTGTTAATCAACAGGGTTCTTCTCGACAAATTGCATTGGCAATTCAGTGTTGCAAATGAACATATTCGGAGAAAAGTAGTAGTTGCAAAATTTGGCCTTGAAAAGATAGGTTGGATCACTAAGGATAGGGGAGCTTTACACAGACTAATGTACGAAGGAAGATTAGAGAATGTTGAAGCGAGTTTCTTCTTATGGAAATAGGACACAGTTAGTTACTGACGTTCGGTGTGGGGACACTACTTTGAAAGATCAGTTCTTAGATGTCTTCGACATCACCAGGAACATGGAGGCTTTGGCACCAGATTGTTATCGTTTAAAGGATGATAAGGTCATTATTAATTTTTGGAGGCAAGCCCAAGATTGGATGTTTGAAATTGGGCTTTTTTTTTTTAATGTATTGTGCGATTCGAAGATTTCTACTGCTTCTGAGGGTGCTTTGGTGGAGAACAGTTAAAAGAGGCAGAAACTTTTCCACAAAATTATACTACAACCTTCTAGATAGGGAGGAATTTCATTGTAGATTGGATTTTCTTTGAAAAGCGATTTGGAAAGTGAAAATCCCAAAAAGAGTTTCCCTTTTTTGCTCGGGAAGATAACCTACAACAAAGAGGCAAAGTATTGGTTAATTGGTCTTTCATCTACAAAAAAGGATGCAGAGACCATTCAGCATCTCCTCCTTCGTTGTTCTTGGATGAGACGGGTTTCGACAGCTTCCTCTGCTTGCATCGGGTTAACTTGGGTTATTGGAGGTTCTATCGAGCAAAAAATTTGGGCTTAGCAGGGCATTCACTTACAGCACAATAAGAAAAGACAGATTACCTCAACTCCTCTTTCTATTTTTTGGTTGATTGGGGAGGAGCGGAACAAGAGAGCTTTTGATGGAAAGGAATCTCCCATCTCTGTTTTATTTTTTGAAAATTGGATTAACATTTCACACTTTCAGCATAGTGGAAACTTGCTTATGATGTAAATGTCTTGATCAGTATAATAGATGATTCGTCTTGTTATGGAGCTCCTGTCCGGTTCCTTTGGAGGATAGATCTATAAGAATTCACATATCCCAATAACCAAAAAACCTGGCTCAAATCTGAGAACTGCTTTATACATGCCGTTAGTGATTTGAACTCTTCTCTATACGGTTGCACCCAGTTGTTACCCTATAGTCTATCCTTTTACCTATGAAAAAAAATGATAAAGTGTGAGGTCTTGGTTTCTTTGGTAAGAGCATGTACGCAATCCTAACATTAGAAGCAACTTAAAAACTGAGGACTGTATTCCCAAAATCAAGTCCTTATGATCAAAAGCTTGAGGATTCATGATTCCTTTTATATGCGTGATTTCCTTTCTTATGTCTAAATTAAAGAGAGAGTAGCGTGCCCTATGTTTAATTAGATTCTCATGGAAACTCTTCTTTATTTTGTTCAGAACTAGGTTTTTATCAGATCAAGTATTTTATTTTGCTCGAACTTATAATATCCTCATTTCAATGCATAATATATATTATATATATAAGGTCTCCGCTGGAAGGAAATTTGAGGAAGGAAAGCAAAATACTGCAAAGAAAGAACAATCTGGAAAGATCTCAAAAAAGAGGCAGAAGACTCCATCACTATTGAGACCTATCAGTTCAGTGCTTAGACATATTTCTTCTAAATTTCTTTTATTCAATTTCAAAGTGAATGATCCACATATTACAGGTAATATGCATATGAAATGACCTTTATGCTCCTGCCTTGAGACAATTATGTCAGATTGCAAAGTAAGTCTTTTTTGTTTTTTACTAAATTGTTATCCACTTATCTTAGAGGACATTGTAATGGTTTGCATCCTCTAGGAACCACATTAGTTGAGTGCATTTACTTATAAAAGAATAGAAAACAAATCATAATTGGTTTCCATTTCTTTGAGTTGTGCAGCTTGCATTAGTAGTCTGACATATCAACGACACTCTTGTTATCCAGATCCAAATATTCCTTTGAGCATCAATGAACATGTGGATGTAGTGCAAGTTCAATGATGTAGTATGCTATATACTTGATAAGGAACTTTTGTCATGATGTCAATCTATTTTATCTCTCATTTTGTGATCCTAAACTTTGTGAAGAAGGAACTTGTCATCGACAATCTTTTTGTGAATAGGTTTGAATAAGCTTCCACCTGAGTATCCTTGAAGTGGTTGACTGTGTGTTTATGTCCAGCTTATAGATCAAGACATTTAGCTTCTTAACTCCGTGTTACATTGAGCATATGCAACCTTACTGCTCACCAATACAACATACCGAACTTGGATACACTTTTTCCATTGCATCCATCACACTTCTATGTCAATTGTAACATCTCGATCAATACATTATCATTTGCCAAAATGAAGCGAGGTATCTAGTTTGCTTGTTGTTGTTGTTGTTGTTTCTTGATCCTTGTTTTGTGCTGAAGCTTTGTTCCTACCCTCTTCCTCCCAAATATGCAGGCCAGTTTCTTCTTCATGCTATATAGATGAAACTTTCATCTTCCAGTATGTCTCGTACTTTGAGCTTTGGAGTTAATCCCTCAATTCTATCAAAGCCATGTATGTCGTTTGCAGAAAACATAAACTTAGGGACACCAATTCAACAGTGTTGACTTAGCTCATTTGTTTTTCCTCTTGTAATTTTTGGTTTCTCCTTTTTTTATATTTTCCTTTAAAAGCATGACTCAGTTCTATAGGTGAACTGTCCCCCACTTGAAATTGAAAACAAAAGATGCCCATTTTGCACTATCCCGTAGACTTGATTGAGTTCAACAAAGACAGTAATACTTCAAATTGCTTGCAAAGCAGCGGCGGATATTCACATGTAGACTTAGCTGCAGTTCACTTAACAATTGACAATGGTATCTCATGCAAACTCCTAGTAGATGCCATAAATTATTAAGGAATATTATGTCTTTGGCGTTGGTGGCTATAGAGGCATATCTTGTAGATAATCACCTAGTGTATGTTATTAACAAAGGTGAGGTGCTCTGAGACATCCCTGAATGTTGAGTCTCATTTTTCTCTCGTTGTTTTATGTTTCACATGAACGAATTGTTCTTCCTGTCCATCTTGCATTTGGCTACCAATCTAGCTCCAAATATATGTTCTCCATGTACTGAAGACCTTTGTAGCTTATGTGATATGGTCAAATCGCGTCTTTTCATATCAAAGCTTAGCTTAAACCAGCTTACAAGAGGAAGTCTTTTTCCCTTGTCTTATTAGAATGTAATTACATCAATAGAAAAATGAAGCCATGATCATGAGAATTCTGATCTAAAAGACGGGTGAATTCTTCTTTGGGGTAATGTTGATTGACAAAGTAAGTGAGTTACTAACGGGTAGGCAACTGGTCATTTTGCTTTAGCATACAATAAATAGTTTGCATAGAATCAACAGCTAGTAGATTGATCTTGCTTTTAAGCAGGACCGTTGTGATAACTCAATCCCTTCCATCAATAAGATTCACATCAAGCTGAGGAAATTAGTTTGAAGATTTGTGAAACTAATAGAATGCCATTTATGTACCCTAATATGAGTAGAATCACGGGTAGATGAGTGGAACAATAAAATGAAGCTGAGATACTTCGTGCTTCTATTTTACCTCCCACCATTATTGTTCCCCTTGGTTTTGGAACTAAAATGAGAAGAAGTTCCAATCAGTTAACATTACTCCATCAAATTTGACCTCCATGACCTATTTTATTCAGTCAAGAATTAAGAAGTCTCATCAAAATAATTAATAGTGGAAAACCATCTAGTTGCATCAAAATTATTTTTCAGTTATTTTCGATTTCATCTTCTAAACGTGATTTACGTTTATAAACAAATTACAGTCATTTACTCTTTTGAAACTGATGAGTGAGAGCCAATCTTTTCACCACTTTTCATCCTTTATATTTTAAAAATATTACTTTGCACGTCATGACAAAATCCCACATCCCTTCCAGAAAACACCAACCACATAATTGTGCCAGTCCTCGATGAGCCCCCATCCCACAAAGTTTTAGTCCTCTCCACCAATCACCACTGGCCACCATTGGATGCCACTCGGCAACCTCTGGACAACACCAACGGTTATCGAGCTCTGTCATCACTCTCACCTAGGGGTGTCAAAAACCGAACCGAGAATCGAACTGAACCGAATCGAAAAATTCGATTTTTTTCGGTTTGGTTCTTATTTGGTTCGGTTCTCATTAAAAATCGAAAATTTTAATAGGTTCAGTTTTTATTGGTTCCGTTAACCGAACCAAACCGATAAAATCTAGAGTTTTTCCTTTTTTTTTTTTTTTTTAAATCATTTTTTAAAATTTTTTGATTGTTTTCATTTCTTTTTTTTTTTTCTTCCTCTTCTTATTCATTAGCCGGTCGCTGGTCGCCGGCTGTCTAGCCAATGAAGAAGAAGAAAAAGAAAGAAAAGGAAAAAGAAAATAATAATAATAATAAATAATTAAAAAATCGATTTAAAAAAATAAAAAACTTATAGAAAGGGGTGTATGTAGGGAGAAATATAAACACAAAAGTAAAAACCGAAAAATCGAGCCGAACCGAACATGGATTTCAGTTCGGTTCGGTTCGATTTCGGTTTGGATCGGATTTCGGTTCGGTTCAATAAATTCCTTATCGGTTCGGTTCGGTTCGGTATTTTAAGAAAACCGAACCGAACCATTTACACCCCTACTCTCACCGTTACCCTTGACCACGTCTCCCGCTCCAATATCCAATTTTTTGCTTTATGTGCTCTTTCTTTTTCTCCAATTCTCTCCCTTTCTTGCAGCCCAACGCGGACGTTGAGCTTGTTGGCTACTATGAGATGCCAATTGGCATCCCCGGTGAAAAATTAGGAGGCAAGGTGGTAATTTAGAAAAAAGGGTGTTCATCGGTAATAGCGGCGAAACTAACGGTGGTTCTTGATAATTTCCAACAAAAATGTGTAGTACCAGTTGCTAATTGGACGCAGAATAACTATTAGGTAAATCAAGTTTACCCCCTTTTTATTGCAAAATTATTTATTCCAATGTGGACGGATTCTGCATCACATATGGGAGGAACAAAGTATACATCATGCGTATGCGTATCATAGCACTACATTTAGTACGGTGAAATGAAGTGGAATAAAAGAAGGAATGAAATAAAATTTGCACTACAATTCGTGTGTTTGTTTATTGTGAAGGAATGAAGAGGGGAGACTTTGATGATATCTTGTCCAGTGTTTGGAAAATTCTCAATCAATTCCTTCTTGCTACACATGATCTAAGTCTTTTTCTCCATCCCAATGTAGAAAACATAAATGGACAGATTGGAAAGATAGCGTTTGTGGTCTTTGAAGGTACATTTTGAGACGGAACTTTTCACTTTCAAAGCCATGTTCTCATTTAAAGGCGATCTTGAAAATCTCAACAAAGTTTCTTGCCTAATACTTTATTTTCTAATGAAATTGAAAAATAGAAAACATAATAGTCACTTGTAGGCTTGTAGCCATGGTGTGTCTGTCCCCTCCTGAGTGGATGAGAAAGAAAGGTTTTATCAAGGCCTGTGATTGAGCCGATTCATCGTGAATTAGATTGATAAAAAGTAATTGCTAAAAAGAGTGGCCGTGAGTTCCCCGTGCGGAGTCGAGGTCGGTTGACTTGACAGTCAACCAGTTTTCCTTTTAGTTGAAAACAACTGCTTGTTGGATCCAGAAAAGTGAATCGCTTTATAAACGGGGAAAGCAGAAGGGTCAAATTCTTGGCGTGTACGTGGGTGGAAATGAGAGTTGATTTCTTATCAAATTTTTGAACTTTTAAATTATCTAATCAAATTATTGAATTTGCGTGATTAGTTGGAGTTGACGTATTCATTAGAGCGGTAGGATTTTCAACGTGCAATGTGGAATCCTCTTGATTTTCAAGGTAATTTAATTTTTTGTCTTGATATCTTATGTACATATAGTGCATTTCCAGGGTGATAACTATTTAATTATGTTTTTGTGGATAGTAGAATACGAGTCTATTTTAGTGGATGACTTCATAATTTATTGATGGCTTTATTCATGTGCTTATTTCTCTTTATGTTTTGTTTACATTTATCAAATCCCTATAGGGCTTGCTCAAGCATTTTTGGTACTTGACTAAAATTTCTGTGATTTCCCCAACCAAACAAGGAAAGGCTCGACGAAGGAGGGGGAACAGTTTTGTTATTACATAACCTACTAACCGGCAATGGGCTCAAAACACCCAAAACGGGTGTTGACAAATCTCCCGATTGTTTTTTGTTATAAACTACACTAAGGGGAAGAAGAGCCTTATCTATGACAAGAATCCCACCTTCGAAGAATAGGGAATGTCTATATGTTTTGTGTGGAGAAATATGCACACTTTGGATATGTTTGTATGGCCCTATTCTTGATTTCTCCAAGACATAAATATCGGTTAAAGATTAGTGGATCATTCTCTTTGTACATTATCGCCCAAATTGGTCTATGAAGATCATTTTTGTCCACAAACATACTGGGATTATAAGGACCCACATATTGCACCATTTGCAAATTGTTATTCTCCATTGAAACACTAACATATTCATGTCTATAAATTTCTATGTATTAATCAATTGACCGCACTAAACTTTATTCAAACTACGCCATTGTCAAAATGGATCGGGTCGGGTGAGATTGTTACATAAAAGGGTATAATGAGATTTTTTAAATTTTAAAAGGAAACCTTTTCAAAAAGAGGGTTTCTTTTTGAAAAGTTAAAAGAGGGTTATTTTTCTTGCCTTTTTACCTTATACTACAACTTTGCCGTGATATATGGAGAGGGATGGCTCATGAACTTGGCGTGCACGGACAACTTTGCCGTGATATATGGAGTGGTATGATGAACTTGGCATGCACAGACAACTTTACCGTGATATATGGAGTGGTATGATGAACTTGGCATGCACAGACAACTTTGCCGTGATATATGGAGTGGGATGGCTCTGAACTTGGCGTGCACGGCTGAGATTTGACTTACAAAGACCTTCTCAACGAATATAGTCTCCATCGGAGCATGTACGTTCAAATTACAACAAAATTTTACCACAAGCTGCTAGATAGGGAGGGTTTTCGTGGTAGATTGGATTTTCTTTGAAAAGCGATTTGGGAAGTGAAAATCCCAAAAAGACTTTCCTTTTTTTGCTTGGGAAGACAACCTACGACAAAGAGGCAAAGTATTGGTTAATTGGTGTTTCATCTGTAAAAAGAAGGTAGAGACCATTCGGTATATCCTCCTTCGTTGTTCTTGGATGAGACGGGTTTCGACAGCTTCCTTTGCTTGCATCGGATTATCTTGGGTTATTGGAGGTTCTATAGAGCAAAAAATTTGGGCTTGGCAGGGCATTCACTTATAGCATAATAAGAAAAGACGGATTACCTGAACTCCTCGTTCTACTTGGCGTGCACGGCTGAGATTTGACTTACAAAGACCTTCTCAACGAATATAGTCTCCATCGGAGCATGTACGTTCAAATTACAACAAAATTTTACCACAAGCTGCTAGATAGGGAGGGTTTTCGTGGTAGATTGGATTTTCTTTGAAAAGCGATTTGGGAAGTGAAAATCCCAAAAAGACTTTCCTTTTTTTGCTTGGGAAGACAACCTACGACAAAGAGGCAAAGTATTGGTTAATTGGTGTTTCATCTGTAAAAAGAAGGTAGAGACCATTCGGTATATCCTCCTTCGTTGTTCTTGGATGAGACGGGTTTCGACAGCTTCCTTTGCTTGCATCGGATTATCTTGGGTTATTGGAGGTTCTATTGAGCAAAAAATTTGGGCTTGGCAGGGCATTCACTTATAGCATAATAAGAAAAGACGGATTACCTGAACTCCTCGTTCTACTTTTTGGTTGATTGGGGAGGAGTGGAACGAGAGAGCTTTTGATGGAAAGGAATCTCTCATCTCCGATTTATTTTTTGAAAATTGGCTTAACATTTCACACTTTTGGCGTAGTGGAAACTTGCTTAGGATGTAAATGTCTTAGTAAATACAGTTAATGATTCATCTTGCCATGGAACTCTTGTCCAGGTCCTTCGGAGGATGGATCTATAAGAATTCACCTATCCCATTAACCAAAAAACCTGACTTAAATTTGAAAGCTGCTTTATATATGTCTCTAGTGATTTGAACTTTCTCTATACGCGTTCCACCCAGTTGTTACCCTATAGTCTATCCTTTTACCTATGAAAAAAAAAATTGAAAAAGTGTAAGGTCTTGGTTTCTCGTAAGAGCATGCACGCAATCCTAATATTAGAAGTGACTTAAAAACTGAGGATTGTATTCCCAAAATCCAGTCCTTATGATCAAAAGCTTGAGGATTCATGATTCCTTTTATATGCGTGATTTATTTTCTTATGTCTAAATTAAAGAGAGAGTAGGGCACCTTAACTGTTCTTTATTTTGTTCAGAACTAGGTTTTTATCAGATCGATTTTTTTTATTTTGCTCGAACTTATAATATCCTCATTTCAATGCATAATATATTAAGGTTTCTACTGGAAGGAAATTTGAGGAAGGAAAGCAAAATGCTGCAAAGGAAGAACAATCTGGAAAGATCTCAAAAAAGAGGCAGAAGACTCCATCACTATTGAGACCTATTAGTTTAGTGCTCAGACATATTTCTTCTAAATTTCTTTTATTCAATTTCAAAGTGCATGATCCACATATTATAGGTAACATGCATATGTAATGACCTTTATGCTCCTGCCTTGAGACAATTACGTCAGATTGCAAAATTAGTTTTTCAGCTTTTTATTAAATTGTTATCCACTTATCTAAGAGGATATTGTAATGGATTGCATCCTCTAGGAACCACATTAGTCCAGGGCGTTTACTTATAAAAGAACAGAAAATAAATCATCATTGGTTTCCATTTCTCAAAGTTTGAGTTGTGTAGCTTGCATTAGTGGCCTAAAATATCAACAACACTCTCGTTATCTGGACCCAAATATTCCTTTGAGCATCAATGAACATGTGGATGCAATGCAAGTTCAACGATGTAGTATGCTATATACTTGATAAGGAACTTTTTTCATGATGTCAACCTATTTTATCTCACATTTTGTGATGCTAAAATTTGTAAAGAAGGAAATTGTCATCGACATTCTTTTTGTGAATAGGTTTGAATAAGCTTCGACCTAGGTATCCTTAAAGTGGTTGACTGTGTGTTTATGTCCAGTTTATAGATCAAGACATTTAGCTTCTTAACACTGTTACACGGAGCATATGCAACCTTACTGCTGACCAATACAGCATACTGAACTTGGATACACTTTTTGCCTTGCATCCATAACGCTTCTATGTCAATTGTAACATCTCGATCAATACATTATCATTTTCCAAAATGAAGCAAAGGTATCTAATTTGCTTGTTGTTGTTGTTTCTTGATCCTTGGTTTGTGCTGAAGCTTTATTATTATCCTCTTCCTCCTAGATGTACAGTCTAGTCTCTTCTTCATGCCATATAGATGGAACTTTCATCTCTCCAATATGTCCCGTACTTTGAGCTTTGAAGTTAGTCCTTCAATTCTAGCAATGCCATGTAATTTGAAGAAAACATAAACTTAGGGACACCGATTCAACAATGTTGACTTAGCTCATTTGTTGTTCCTATTGTAATTTTTGGTTTCTGCTTTTGTTATCTTTTTCTTTAGGGATATATTCACTAGAAGTCCTAAAAATTATCGCAAAAGTGCAATTAAGTTCTAAAATTTACAAAAAGTATAATCAAGTCCTAAAACTTGTCAAATTTATGCAATCAAGTCATTCCGTTAACGCTGTCAATTTGGAAAATACTAATGTGGCATTTTTAAATTAATTTTTATTTCCTTCGTGGCATTTTGAATTATTTGTATTCAGTTATTATTTAAATTATATTAAAAACTAAAAAAGAAAGCCTAAAATCTGATATAAAAAAAAAACAAAACTAAAAAAATGGAGGGCTAGCTAGTGGAGCTTCAGCCCACCCACCACCCATCATTGGAATGGTTGGCAACCTCCGCCGGCACTCCTTCAACTAGGGCGAGGCGTCACCAAACCCTCATGAGGGTTGCATTGCCCAAATCTAGGCGGGATGCCGACCCTCACGGGGATGCCAGTGACCAATGCATGCCTTGGGCGAGGCATTAGCGAGGCTTACTAGCCCCAAGTGAGCACTGGTGAGACCTCCCCCAAGGCGAGTGTGGGTCACCAACGGTGGCCAAATTTGGGCAAGGCCTCGCCAGCCTTGAGCGATCGCTAATGAGACCTTGCCCAAGGCGAGCATTGGTCGCCGGCGTTGCCCAAATTTGGGCAGTCTAGATGCCTTCGCCCACACTTGGCGAGGGTTGTCTGCCCTGGCCTAGGGCATGGCGAGGGTTGGCCACCCTCGCTTACCATCCCTTCCCACGATAGGCAGAGGTAGCTGAAGCTCCACCGGCCAGCCCTCCATTCTTTTTTTTTTTAAAAAAGTTTTATTTTGTATCAGATTTTAGGTTTCCTTTTCTAGTTTTTAATATATTTAAATAAGAATTTAAAAAATAATTAAAAAATGTCACATATGAAATAAAATTTAATTTAAAAATGTCACGTCAGCATTTTCCATTAGTAAAATAAAAATGTGTTAAAGGAAAGACTTAATTGTACTTTTTGCAAGTTTTATGACTCAATTGCACTTTCGTAACAAATTTTAAGACTTCTAGGGAACATATCCCTTTCCTTCAAAAGCATGCCTCGATTCTATAGGTGAATTGTCCCCTACGTGAAATTGAAGACAAAAGACACCCATTTTACACTATCCCCTAGACTTGACTGAGTTCAACAAAGACAATAATACTTCAAACTGCTTTCAAAGCAACATGTAGACTTAACTGTAGTTCACTTGACAACTGACAATGGTATCTCATGCAAACTCCTACAAGATGCCATGAATTGTTGAGGAATATTATGTATGTGGTGTTAGTGACTACATAGGCATATCTTGTAGATAATCGCATAGTGTATATTATTAACAAAGATGGGGTGCTCTGAGACATCCCTAACCATTGAGTCTCATTTTTTTTTCTCGTGTTTTATGTTTCACACAAGCAAATTGTTCTTCCTGTCCATCTTGTATTTGGCTACCAATCTAGCTCCAAATATATGTTATCCATGTACTGAAGGCCTCTGTTGCTTATGTGATATGGTCAAATCGCGTCTTTTCATATCAAAATTATGCTTAAACCAGCTTATAAGAGGAAGACTTTTTCCCTTGTCTTATTAGAATGTAATTACATCAATAGAAAAACGAAGCTATGATAATGAGAATTCTGATCTAAAAGATGGGTGATTTCTTCTTTGGGGTAATGTTGATTGACTAAGTAAGGGAGTTACTGGCTGGTAGGCAATTGGGCATTCTGCTTTAGCATACAATAAATAGTTTGCTAAGCACATAATCAACAGCCAATAGATTGATCTTGCTTTTAAGCTAGACCGTTCTGATAACTTAGTCCCTTTCATCAATAAGACTCACATCAAGCAGAGGAAATTAGTTTGAAGATCCACGAAACTAGTAGAATGCCATCTCTGTACCCTAATATGAGTAGAAGCGCAGGTAGATAGGTGGAACAATAAAATGAAGCTGAGATACTTCATGCTTCTGTTTTACCTCCCACCATTATTGTTCCCCTTCGTTTTGGAACTAAAATGAGAAGAAGCTCCAATCAATTAATATTACTCCATCAAATTTAACCTCCATGACCTATTTTATTCAGTCAAGAATTAAGAAGTCTCATCAAAGTAGTGGAAAACCATTTAGTGGCATCACAATTATTTTTCAATTATTTTCGGTTTCATCTTCTAAAAGTGATTTACATTTCTAAACAAATTATAGTCAATTACTCTTTTGAAACTGGTGAGTGAGAGCCAGTCTTTTTGACCACTTTTCATCCTCTATATTTTAAAAATATTACTTTGCCGTCATGATAAAATCCTACATCCCTTCTAAAAAACACCAACCACATAAATGTAGTAGCCCCCAATGAGCCCCCAACCCACAAAGTTTTAGTCCTCTCCACCAATCACCACCCGCCACTATTGGACGCCGCCCGGCAAATGCCAATGGTTATCGAGCTCGGTCATCACTCTCACCGCTGCCCTTCACCACGCCTCCCACTCCAATCTCTGATTTTTCGCTTTATGGGCTTTTTCTTTTTCTCCAATTCTCTCCCTTTCTTGCAGCCCAACGCGGACGTTGAGCTTGTTGACTACTGTGACATGCCAATTGGCATCCCCAATGAAAAACTAGGAGGCAAGGTGGTAATTTAGGAAAAAGGGTGTTTATCGGTAATAGCGGCAAAACAAATGGTGATTTTTGATAATTTCCAATGAAAATGTGTAGTACCAGTTGCTAATTTGATGCAGAATAACAATTAGGTAAATCAAGTTTACTCTTTTTCTATCGAAAAATTATTGATTCCAATGTGGACCAAAGTATATATCATGTGTAGCATGAGAATACATTTAGTACGATGAAATGAAGTGGAATAAAAGAAGGAATGAAATAAAATAGGCACTACAATTCGTGTGTTTGTTTGTTGTGAAGGAACAAAGAGGGGAGACTTTGATGATATCTTGTCCAGTGTTTGGAAAATTCCCAATCAATTCCTTCTTGCTACGCATGATCTAAGTCTTTTTCTCCATCCCAACGTAGAAAATATAAACGGATAGATTGGAAAGATAGCGTTTGTGGTCTTTGAAGGTACCGTTTGAGACTGAACTTTTCACTTTTAAAGCCCACGTTCTCATTTAAAGACTATTTTGAAAATCTCAACATAAGTTTCTTGCCTAGTGCTTTTGTTTTCGAATGAAATTGGAAAATAGAAAACATAATAGTCACCTGTAGCCCTGGTGTGCCTGTCCCCTCCTGAGTGGATGAGAAAGAAAGGTTCTATCAAGGGCTGTGATTGAGCTGATTCATCGCGAACTAAATTGATAAAAAGTATTTGTTAAAAAAGTGGCCGTGAGTTCCCCATGCGGAGTCGAGGTCGGTTGACCCGACTGTCCATGAGTTTTTCCTTTTCGTTGAAAACAACTGCTTGTTGGGTCCAGAAAATTGAGTCACTTTATAAACGGGGAAAGCAAACGGGTCACATTCTTGGCGTGTACGTGGGTGGAAATGAGAGTTGATTTCTTATCAAATATTTGAACTTTTAAATTATCTAATCGAGTTATTGAATTTGCGTGATTAGTTGGAGTTGACGTATTCATTAGAATGGTAAAACTTTTGACGTGCAATGTGGAATCCTCTTGATTTTCAAGGTATTTTAATTTTTTATCATGATATTCTATGTACATATAATGCATTTCCAGAGTGATGACTATTTAATTCCGTTTTCGTGGATAGTAGAATACGAGTTGATTTTAGTGGATGACTTCATAATTTATCGATGGCTTTACTCATGTGCTTATTTTTCTTTATGTTTTGTTTACATTTATCAAATCCCTATAGAGGTTGCTCAAGCATTTTTGGTACTTAACTAAAATTTCTGTGATTTTTTCAGTTTTGTTATTACATAACCCACTAACCGGCAATGGGGTCAAAACACCCAAAACGGGTGTTGACTAATCTTCCGATTGTTTTGTGTTATAAACTACACTAAGGAGAAGAAAAGCCTTGATTTATGACAAGAATCCCACCTTCGGAGAATAGGCAATGTCTATATGTTTTGTGTGGAGAAATATGCACACTTTGGATATGTTTTTGAATGGCCCTATTCTTGATTTCTTCAAGACATAAATGTCAGTTAAAGATTAGTAGATCATCTTCTTCGTAAATTATTGCCCAAATTGGTCTATGAAGATCATTTTTGTCCACAAACATACTGGGATTATTAGGACCCACAAGCAAATTGTTATTCTACCTTGAAATACTAACATATTTGTGTCTATAAATTCCTATGTATTAATCAATTGACTGCACTAAAACTTTATCCAAACTAAGCCATTGTCAAAATGAAACAGATTAGGTGAGATCATTACATAAAAGGGTATAATGAGATTTTTTAAAGTTAAAAAGAAACCTTTTTCAAAAAGAGGGTTCTTTTTCTTGACTTTTCACCTTATACTACAACTTTGCCGTGACATATGGAGCGGGATGGCTCATGAACTTGGCGTGTACGGCTGAGATTTGACTTACAAAGACCTCCTTAACAAATATATTCTCCATCGGAGCATGTACGTTCAAATTACAACAAAACCTATTTATGCTTCCAAAAATTCCTTCTCTTCAATTTTCTTACATTCTTCAAGTATCAATTAAGATTTCACCTCTAGTACTATGAAGCCTCCCAACTTGTCTTTTCTTGAGTTCTCATCATCATGTCGTCTATTTTTCACTTGCGTAGTGCTTTTGCCATGCATTAGCCAAGTCCTTTCAGCTAACAATATGACGGATAAGCTGGCGTTGCTTGCGTTCAAGGCCGCAATAACTATGGACCCTTTTGGGGCGCTGAATTCATGGAACCATACAACTGACCACTGTCGATGGCACGGTGTCATGTGCGGTCGCCTACACCACAGAGTCACAGGACTAGACCTACAAGCCTTGAAGCTTTCAGGATCCATCTCCCCTCATATTGGAAATTTGAGTTTCTTGAGAGTCCTGGTGCTCTTCAACAATAGTTTTCATCATGAAATCCCACAACAAGTCAGCCATTTGCATAGTCTACGTGTCTTGCGATTATCCTGCAACACATTGGAAGGTGAAATCCCAAGAAACTTGTCGAGTTGCACTCACCTTACACGGCTCCTCCTTTCTTACAATCAGCTGGTTGGAGAAATTCCCATTGAGTTCGCTTCTTTAGTGAAGCTTCAGCTTCTTTCCTTAGGTATGAACCATCTAACGGGAAGTATTCCTTTATCCATCGGAAACATGTCATTGTTAGACTGTCTTAGTCTCGCTTGGAATGAGTTGGGTGGGAAGATACCCCAAGCTCTAGGAAAATTAACCAAACTCAAATCGCTTCAATTAGAAGGAAATAGGTTGTCAGGCACAATTCCTCCATCTATCTTCAATCTTTCTTCCATAAAGGAGTTCGAAATCGGTGATAATGAAATAGGAGGGAATCTTCCTGCCAATATAGGCTTTGCTCTTCCAAACATTGAGATTTTCACCATTGGCTCTAACCGATTCACTGGAGTGATTCCTCGGTCAATGTCTAATGCAACCACTTTAAGGTGGCTACAAGTTGGTGGGAACAAACTCTCGGGGAAAATGCCTCCTTTGGACCGCTTAAACATGCTCGAAGTAGTGCAAGTCGATTCTAATTATCTTGGAAGCGGAGGATACAGTGATTCAAGCTTCTTTTGCTCATTGACTAATGCCACCTCTCTAGTGGTGTTGTCTATGCAAACCAACAGCTTTGGCGGGATGTTGCCCGAGTGCATTGGTAATTTCTCTAATACTCTCTTAGAATTGTGGCTGGGCAAGAATCTATTGTTTGGCATGATTCCTAAAATAGTCGGAAGTCTCGTCAACTTGCAAAGGCTTTTTTTGGACCACAACAGGTTTTTAGGTACACTCCCCTCTGTTTTGGGAAATCTTCATAACCTAGTGGAAATGGCACTATCGTATAACAAGTTTTCCGGAGCAATTCCTTCTTCATTAGGAAACCTAGTAAACCTAGCACGACTCTATCTCAATCACAATAACTTTCACGGCAACATTCCTTCACGTTTATTGAAGTGCCGAAGTTTGGTGGAACTTGATCTATCTAGTAACAAACTAAATGGAACTATACCACCAGAGTCCATAGGCCTCTCATCACTATCTATACTTTTGAACTTGTCTCAAAACCATCTCACTGGTGTCCTACCTGAGGAAGTCGGGAAATTGAATCTTTTGGCTCAACTAGATGTCTCTAGAAACATGTTGGATGGTGACATTCCGGCTAGTCTTGGCAGTTGTGTTGGATTGGAGGTGCTCAAAATGCAGGAGAATTCTTTCCGAGGCACCATTCCTTCATCTATGAGTATGTTGAGGAATCTCAAGGAGATAGATCTTTCACACAACAATTTATCTGGTCAGATTCCGAGTTTTTCGAGGCATTTCACTTCTTGGAGATCCTAAATTTGTCATACAATAACTTTGAAGGCGCATTACCGACTAAAGGAATCTTTAATAATGTCAGCGCTACTTTTGTCTCCGGAAATGACAAGCTTTGTGCAAGATTGCCTGAATTTCGTCTCCTGAAATGCAGCTCTAGGAACTCAGGCCAGAAACTCATCCTCAAGTGGAAGCTTGCTATCTTGATTTTCTTTGGCGTTCTTGGAATAGCTCTTGTTCTTGCTTTTATGTACTTTGGTTGGTTGAAGAAGAAGAAAAGAACAGAGCCAGCTTCAAATTCCAAAGATGATTCATCATTGAGTCTCTCTTATGGAACTCTCCTTAAAGCGACCGACGGGTTTTCTTCAAGTAACTTGATCGGGGTCGGCGGTTTTGGATCTGTTTACAAGGGAGTCCTTGATGAGAATGGAACCGTCATTGCTGTGAAGGTACTTAATTTGATGCTTCATGGTGCTGTGAAGAGCTTCATAATTGAGTGCGAGGCTTCAAGGAACGTCCGACACCGTAATCTTTTGAAAGTCCTGACAATATGCTCGGGCACTGATTATAGTGGCAATGAGTTTAAGGCCTTGGTTTATGAGTTCATGGTCAATGGCAGCCTAGAAGATTGGCTACATCCAAGCCCATCACCAGCTGATGTAGGTGGGAATGTGCAGAATTTGAGTCTCATTCAGAGGATAAATATTTCCATCGATGTTGCTTCAGCATTAGATTATCTCCATAACAACCTGCAAAGCCCTGTTATCCATTGTGATTTGAAGCCAAGCAACGTCCTACTGGATGTTGAAATGGTTGGACATGTTGGAGACTTTGGTTTGGCAAAGGTCATGATTGAATCCAGCAATGACACTAAAGCGAGTATGAGCTCTGCTGGTGTAAGAGGAACTATCGGCTATGCTGCTCCAGGTAAGTCTTGCGCGCTATTTCCATATGCCTCAACTGGTTCTGCTGCTATTATTTATCTTTTACTTGCAATTTGAATGAAGCACAGAATATGGAATGGAAAGCGTGGCTTCAAGAGAAGGCGATGTTTATAGTTATGGCATTCTCTTGCTTGAGATGTTCACGGGCGTGAGTCCAACAAATGAAATGTTCAGAGAAAATTTTAACCTTCATAAGTTCGTCAAGGAAGCCTTGCCTGAACAACTCCTAGAGATTACTGATCCTCTTCTACTTCAAGAAATGGAGAGCCACAAGGGCATCGGCAGAGGTGATGCAGCTCGCGATTGTCTGGAGATGGTTTATAGAATTGGGGTCGCCTGCTCGGTCCAAGCACGCAGAGAGCGGATGAACATCACAAAAGTCGAAGCTCAGCTACGTTTTATCAGGGATAAACTTCATGCAGCTGGTTTCCAAGGATAGGTAATATATAAGATCAATGGCTTTTCTGCATTTTATTTTCCCTTCGACGACCAGATCATTGCCATATATGCAACGATAAGCATGCATTCATGTGCCTGCTTGTGTGGATAAACTCAAAAATGCACCCACAATTCCTCAATTTTCCAGTTTTGTGTGAATCAAAAAAGAAGAATGCCAACTGAATTACATGCATCTCATTACAGAAATAGAGAATTAATCCTGTAGAATCATTGTTAGAACTCTAAGGGCAGCATGAGGAAATTCTCGTGATCAAAGCGGATGAGAGGCTAATCATAGACCCCATCCCTTAAATATATTTGGCATATGCATTTGCAATCTCACCAGATTGCGATGGCTTTAGGACATTTATGCAGCTTTATTAGCAGTATGCTTTTAATAGACAATATATCAACTTTGCTGAACGAATGAATGAATCTACATGTCTCTCCCAGGTTATATGAACTCGGGAGTGCTTGGGGTCGGTTTCTGCAATTTCAGTATTTTTTTTTTCCTTCTTCCATGCTTAGCCCTAGAAAAGGGGGGTGCATGCTATGTTAGTACAGTAGCTCCAGGGAACGGCGACGGTTCTCCGATCCTGGCCACGGCTCAAAATGAGGACTCAATCTTGTCTGTCATTCAATAAAACTCAATTTTCAGCCCAATCGTTGCAAGAACTGCAAGTGGCTTTTTAAATTGACGACAGCTCGATGCATTCCTTCTTCTGTGAACCTTTTCATGTACAATGCATCCAGGGGCAGAGCAAGAATTTGAGAAGCAAATTACATAATCCTATCCGACTCCCGAAATTGTATTTGTAACAGTGGTCACTATGAACAATTTATCCATGCAGAAAGCAGAGTGAGCTCTTATGTGAGCTGTGAAGTCCTCAATTGAGAGTGTTCCAACTCTCTAGGCCGATGGTGTGGCAATCATTTGGAGCAATTTAGTTGGCCTCCTTACCAACTAAAAATTGTTGACGTATGTTTTCAATCACATATGTATTCACGGCATCTTGAGGATACAATTGGATTTGCCTATACAAGGAGGGATAGGAAGGAGCTATCTCCTGGGTACCAAGCGCTCATTACAATTTTTGGTAATTATTCTGTTATATTATGAAATATCTAGTTGAATTTCCAACTCATCCAGTTCAATTTGTGTATCTTTTAATCATGAACATGCATAAAAATGACTATTTCACTAAAAGAATTTTCATGGTGCTTGGCATTGTCTTTTCATTAGAAATTTTGCAAAAAGAATTCCTTTTTGCCGTCTATAAGCAATTTATTTGGATGCAAAAGATAAAAATCTGAGAAAATTTATTGGGTTGTGTATTGTGTTCCGTTCTGTACAAGCTCAAATTAATTATCGTTGAGCCTATTATGATATATTAATCACACTATTTGGACAAAATTAGTCCAGAAATGTTTATTCTTTAGCCTCATCTACCCACCTTGTGAAACACAAGTATTATAACCATACCTGGTCATCCTCTGCAATCTCGATATGATTTACACCGATCAATAAGTTCTCATTTATACATAGAAAATCATGAGTATCATTAGCCCTTTTTGGAAAATTTTGATAAGCATCCATTAATTTGAAAGGCAAGTGTGAAGTCTATTCAATTAGATGTTGTCAGAGAAAAAAGATTCAAACAATTCAATAAATTGTCGTTTCAGATAATTGGACATGAAAAATTTCAACTGAATTACCGGCCTCAAGGTGAAAAAAATCTGAACCCTTTTCAGAATATTGGTCCATTACAAGAGCCCACCAAAACCTTGAATCCATTGAAGTTCCAACTTCCAATCTAATAGAGATACACATAAAGATTGAACAGCAAAGGTGGCCTGGGACTTTTTATGATGCAGGAGCAGCTTTCTGTTTCTTTGGCATGCTATAGCCACCGACAATACAAGCATGGTCTCGCTCAGAGGGCTCGAGAGTAAGGGTGCGTTTGTTTGTGTTTCTGTTCTTTTTTTGTTCTAGGGAACAGAAATAGAAAAAACTATTTCTGTTCCGGGGAACAGTTTTTGAACAAAAGGCGCGTTTGGTAAACTTGTTCTGAAATAAGAAAAGAACGAAACATGTTTGGTAAATTTATGTTCTTTTTTTGTTTCTTTTAATTTTTAATAGTTTTTTTTTTTTTTTTTTCTTTTTTTTTTCTTGCTTTGGCCGGTCGCCGGCCTCGGCCATGGCCGGTGACCGGCCGACGAGGGCCGGCGGCCTCGCCGGATCTGGGGTGAGCCCGAGCTCGCCCGGCCGGCCGCGAGGCTCGCGAGGCTCATGAGCTCGGGCTCGCCAGATCCGGCGAGGCCGAGCTCGCCCGGCCAAGGCGAGGCCGAGCTCGCCCGACCAAGGCGAGGCCGAGCCTCGCCCAACCACGGCAAGGCTCGGCCTCGCCGGGGCCGGCGAGCCTCGCCGTGGCTAGGCGAGGCCGCCGGCCCTTGTCGGCCGGTCGCCGGCCATGGCCGAGGCCGGCGACCGGCCAAAGCAAGAAGAAGAAGAAAAAAAAAAAAGAAAAGAAAAGAGAAGAGAGAGAAGTGTTCTTTTGTTTTTGTTCCAAACAAGAAACAACTTTTTGTTTCTTGTTTCTGTTCTTTTTTGTTCCCGGAACAAAAAAAGAAACATAAACAAACACGCCCTAACTTGCTCAAAAGGCTTGAACCGCTCCGCCTGCAGCTTCTTCACTTCCCGGGAAAATACTATCTCGAATTGGAACAAGACAATCGATACGGTTTGCCCGCAAAACAAGCACAACCAGAAGGTATTGATTTCCCGTCTCTTCTCATTGAAGTAACATTTCCAGTGTTTCCTTTTTCCCAAGTTGATTGGTCTTTACCCTCCCTCAAATATGATGAGATCATTTCTGATGTCACAGCTTATCTCCTACGCTTGTAAAAACTTGCGCCAGCTGCTTGTCTTAATTTATGAGGAATTATAAAGTGGAAAAGAAAAATAAGTGTTTTTTTTTTTTTTGGTCAAAAGGGGAGCATCATATATACTTACTTAAAAGGAGTCTTACAAGACAAATAGGGACTAATGTCCGAACATAATAGCTTCCATAAAGACATAGGAGGAGTATTCCACCAATTAAGAGGGAGTTTGTTTGCTCGGTGAGTGCGTGCTATCCAATCTGCGGCGGAGTTTTCTTCACGAGTGCAAAAATTTATCTTCACATTAGGACACTGGTCCAATTCACGTCTGCATCTGAGAATAGTTTCATTTTGGTTCCACTGGATTTCGGCCCGGCCCATAATTTGTTCAACGACAGGAGAACAATCACTTTCGCAAGTCCATTGAAGTAGTTGACTATGGAAGCCCCCACGTGCCTTCGCTGAAGGTCTTTGATATAAAGAATTCCGTGTAATATTGCTTGGCTTCGGCTTCTTGTGAGGAAGAAACCCTAGACGTACAGCAAAGCCTTCGAGCACCGCCCTAGCGAATCCCTCACAAGACCAGAACGAGCAAAGAAACTCACCCGGAAGCCAAGAAGCATCCACATTCAGCTTGAGATCTTGTCGATCCGGTGGATTCCATCTACCAGGTATGCTTCGATTAGGGTGTAATCGCTTCTGGGTTTTCTGTCCTCGAGTAAGATGGAAGTGCTGATCTTGTACATTGCTCAGTAGATCTGCAGAGTTAGGGGCTTTTGCTCGAAAGATCCAGCCATTTCTTTCCTTCCATATATGCCAGAGAACGAGGCCGATGAATTCTCGATCAGGTATGTCCATGGTCGCTTGGAAAGCTTCCATAATCCACTGGTCTGTTCTTCTGATTGTGCTTGTGGGACTGAGTCCGCTGAAAATTGGACGCTTCCATATACCTTTTGTCCATTTACATAAAAAGAACAAGTGCTCAGTTGATTCAACCTGCGTATGACAAGCTTGGCATAATGGGTCATGAACGATTTTTCGTTTATGTAGGTTTTCTCTCGTGGGAATGGCGTTTTGACAGAGGGCCCAGAGGAAAGTCTTGATTTTTGGTGGCACGGCGAGGCTCCAGATATTCGTCCATAAGGTACGGGGTGGTTTGAAAGAGCAAGAGGCTCTGTTCTGGTTTTTTCTTGTGATTTCTGAATGTGCTCTGTTGTAGCCACTCTTAACAGAGTATATCCCTGAATTATTACCTATCCAGACAAGGTAATCTGATTGCGGTTGTGGGCTCAGTGGGATAGCTAAAATTTCAGTCACGATACTTGAGTTAAAAATCTGTTGAATCTTCTGTACATTCCATTGTCGGGATTCTTCCTGTATAAGCTCAGATACCATCAAAGGTTCTGTTGGATTAGTTTGTCCTCCAATCACCCCTTGCGTTAACCACTTATCTTCTCGAATGCGAATAGATTGCCCGTTTCCAACTGACCATTTGATGTTTTCTTTGATAATGTCTCGGCCAAATACCAAGCTGCGCCATCCCCATGAGGGGCGTCTGCCCGTGCCTGCTGTCCAGAGATCCCCATTCGGATAATATATGCCTTTCAACACTCTACTCCACAGAGCAGAGGGAGAATTGGATAGTCTCCAGACCTGCTTGCCCAACATGGCACAATTAAAGGTAATTAGATCCTTGAAGCCCATTCCTCCTTCATCCTTTCGAGTTTTCATCACCTCCCGTTTTCCAATGAGTACCCCTCGATTATCGCCTTTTTGCCACCAGAATGATGCAATTCGCTGTTCAATGGCTCTGCAAACAGAAACTGGCAGCTTAAATATGGACATCGCATACATCGGGATGGACTGAACAACACTCTTAATCAACACCTCCTTCCCAGCCTTAGTGAGTAGTTTCTCTTTCCACCCTTGTAGCTTTGTGTTAACCCTGGCTAATATCCATGCAAACAGTTCTTTCTTCGATTGACCCCAATCTGTGGGAATACCTAAATACTTCCCTGTTTTTTCAATTACAGGAACTCTCAATTCCTTGGCCAGATTTCTCTTCAAAGGTAAGGGACAGTTTGCACTAAAATACACCCCTGATTTGTTTAAGTTGATTGCTTGTCCCGACGCATAGCAATACTGTTTAAGTATCAAAGCCAAGTTTTGGCATTCCAAAAGAGTACCTTCCAGGAAAAAAATAGCATCATCTGCGAACATCAGATGTGAGAGTTTAGGACACATTCTGTTTATCTGTATGCCTTTGATGCTGCCATCTGTGATAGCTTTGTTCATCAACCAAGTTAGGACGTTTGAAATCAAGATAAATAAATAAGGCGACAGGGGATCGCCTTGTCTGATTCCTCTCGAAGGGTGGAAAAAAGGGGTAGGTTCTCCATTCAGCTTCACACTAAAAGATACCAGATACACACCGCATTATGAGTGTTACCCACTTTTCACAGAACCCCATGTGCAGCATGCAATCCCGTAAAAAATCCCACTCGATTCTGTCATATGCTTTCTGCATATCTAATTTAAGTATGGCCTGATGTTTTTTCCTCTTTTTAGTGATGCGCAACTGATGCAAAACTTCCTGTACAATGAATATATTGTCCTCAGATCACATGCCCGAACAAATGCACATTGCTCCGGTTCAATAATTGATGGCAGCCACTTCTTTAGTCTCGTTTGCTAGGAGTTTTGAAATTACTTTATAACTGAAATTGCATAAACCGATAGGTCTGTATTGGCTGATATTCTCAGGGTTTTTCACTTTGGGGATCAAGGTGATATGTGTCTGGTTCAGGAGGGGATCAAGAATACCTGTCTGGAAAAAGGTTTGAACTAGCTGCAGCAGGTCATTATTTACAGTATCCCATGATTGTTGGTAAAAGATGCCACTGAAGCCATCTGGGCCAGGTGCTTTGAGTGCGCCCATCTGAAAAACAGCCTCTTTAATTTCCTCCATCAGAGGTATAGCCACTAGATCTTCATTAATATTCTGAGAAATAGGTGATGGGCACTGGATTAGGATAGGCTGGTACTGCCTTGGACCCTCTGTTTTATATAACTCTCTGTAAAAGGACAGAATATGGCTGCGAATCGTTATAGGATCTCTACACCATATGTTTTCTTCGAATTGTAGCATAGTAATTCTGTTTCTCTGTCTCCTCTGTATAGTTGATGCATGAAAAAATCTGGTGTTTTGTCACCCCATTGCAGCCACTTGATGCGTGACCTCATACCCCAGAATTGTTCCTCCTGCCGGCGCATTTTCTCTATTTGATAGATAATGCTCTGCTTTTGCTTTTTGCTGGTGTGCTGGTCGGGATTCGTAAGCTCGTTAGGGCCATAGTTAGTTCTTTTATCCGCGGCCTAGCATTGACAAACTTCTCTTTGCTCCATTGTATCAGCATTTTGAGGTCTTCGTAATTTTTCTGAAAGAGTGCATGGCTGAATGGTTTTAGTTTTCCATATTTGTTGGATAACTTCATGATATTCCTCATCTTCCGTCCCGTAACACCTCTAGCTTGAAGGCTCGTTTTATCTTCTTCTTCACTGGATAAAGTCGAAGAATCAGAGGGCTATGGTCTGAGCCAATAGCTGGAAGGGCTTGGACTGCGGCTTCAGGAAAAGTTACTTGCCACTCCAAGGTACATAAAGCTCGATCTAAACGTTTCTTGACAAGATCTTCCCCCTCTCTGTTATTTGCCCATGTATATGCACACCCATGACTATCCATATCCATCAAAGACAGTTCATTGATCATGTTTCGAATGCTTTGCTATACGACTATTGTCACTTCTTTTTTCCAACTTTCTCCCATACATACGAAATCTCATTAAAATCTCCCATGCGGATCCATGGGCGGGAATGATGGGGTTTGATGGTTGTCAACATTTGCCATAAAGTCAGTCTCTCTCCAAAGTTGGTAGATGCATGAACAAAAGTGATTTGCATAGGTTGCCTGCTATCTGGATCAGTACACTCCACATTGATAAAGTGCTGTGAGCTATCTTTCACCTTCAAAGACACTTCCTCATTCCACATTAGAGCTAAACCCCCCGCTGTGCCTAAAGGATTCACTAGAAAAACTTGCTGAAAAAGTAACTTTTTGCAAATTTTTTCCACCATTGCTTCTTTATTCTTAGTCTCCATTAGAAAGATTAAACTAGGCCTTTCTTGAGCCGTTAAGGCTTTTAGTTCTTGGATTGTCAGGGGATTGCCCAGCCCCTGACAATTCCAACTAATGATTTTCATGGCGTCGCTGATGGCTTATTAGGGCTAGCCACCAAAGCCCATTCTTGTCGTTCTGCAAGCAGTTGCACAGGGGTTTCCAGGAGTTCAGTATCATCAATCAAGAGAGGGATATTCTCAGCTATACACTTCGTTTTTTTTGCCTTCTGAATCTTCATGTTCTTCTTGCTACATTTCCCCACTTTTGATAAAACCTGTTTGCCAAAATCTCTGGCTTCGTTATCATTCACTCTTACAGCTTGTTCTATCTCTTTACTGTGAGAACTATCTAGCCTTCTTTTGCTGCATGCTTCTGGTTGCATATCAGGAACTACCCCATGAGCTATGACATCCATACCACTAGATTGGGAAGGTGTAACAGGTACTGTCTCTTCCACTATAAAGTCTTCTTCAATTTTACCATAAAAAGTTTCCCAATAGGGGCTATGCTCACATGCTTCTGCCTTCAGCCAGGGCCCGTAGAGTCCTATATTGTTGTTTGCCCAAGGTGATTGCGCATAAGGAATGTCCCCACGCCGAAAGCGTAGTGCCCTATTCTCCCACAAGAGTAGCAATAGTGTGGAAGACGCTCATACTTGAATTCCACCCAAAGCCATTTGGAGCCAATATTCAGAATTGCTCCCGATTTCAATGGAGCATTCAGGTTAATTTCTATTCTCACTCGACCTCCTTTCTTTTGATGGTTCCCTGTTGTGTCTAATTGAACATCCATAACCTGCCCAAGTCTACTTCCCAGGTCTTTAAAGACTTGTTCTTCTTTCCAGCCAGGGGGAATGCCGTCAATATGCACCCAGAAAGCAGCCTTAGTAAAATCATACCTGTGCTCTGGGATTTCAGGCTCGCATTGTCTTAAAACTAGCAAGTTACTAGAAAAAGACCAAGGTGATGTCTTCAGGACCCTCTCTTTTCCTCTTCCGATTGAAACACAAAGGTAAATAGCTCAGGTTCTTTTTGCGAACAAAAGGTTACGATTCAGATTTCCATGCTTTTTTCATTGTGGAAAAAAAGGCTGGGTAATTGACATTTGGTTTGGAATAGAGCTTGCCAAAGAGAATGCGCTTGCATTCCTCCCTTTTTTGCAAAGAAATTTCTGCGGAGGCTTCAACCACATCCTCCTCAGACCATAGGTGACCCAGGCGTTTACATAATGCTGCAACTCGCAATTCATTTTCTTCTTTGCTCTCCATGGAAACTAATTTAAGACATTGCTAGATCAAACTGAAGAAAAAGAAATGGCTTATCTTCCCCAGGATCAGATCTGGGCATCGACATCTTCACCAAGGACTCGCAAGAACTAGATCGAGAAACTTATCTTCCCGAAGACCAGGGCCGCACTCCATCATCATAGCCATGACTGAAATTTGCTAGATCATCACACCCAAACTACTCGATTGGCAGCACATATCTCGATCCAGCAACATCAAAGGAGATTCTGTATTTTTTTTTTCCCTTTTTTTTTTTTTTTTTTTTTTTTTTGAGAGTTACTACGAGAAAAACGCAGAGAAGAGGGGGAAGAACCGATGGATCTTAGGGTTTGTGGAAAGGAAAGACTACCATTGTTGTAGATAAAAACGCTCAAGGAAGAAGCAGGTGTCTCTTAGGGTTTGGGGAGGGGAGGCACTACCATGCCGGTAGAGAGAAACTCATGACGTCATGAGTGACCAGCAGTCCTCTAATGCAACAAGCTACATCTCGAAAAAAGGAATAAAGAAAAACTAAGTGCGCATCTGTTCTTACAGAGAGAAGTTCGTATGAAAAGATTTAGAATTAGATGGGTCAAATTGAAAATTTTGGAATGGAATTAGTATCCGAATTAATTAAATAATTTCCCTCTTCTTTATCCACTGTACAAAATAAAATGGGCAGAGAGGTCCGGGGCCGAACGAGGAGAATCGCAATTAGAACATCAATGAACAACAGATTAATATTCAATTAAAAATAGCAGAAAAGACAGAAGAATTTAATGGATATTGGGCAAGCATAGAATCAAGTCGGGTGGCGGTGGCGGTGGCGGTCCTAAGGAAGACGGAAAGAAATCGAAACCCGACACCATCCTGCGTCTCTACGCCAGCTCTCCCCCACGTTACCCGAGCCTAGCACCATGTCCGATGATCAGAAATCACCTATTTTTGTGATTCCTCCTTCTCTAAGGTCCATTCTGACAATTTCACAGTTCAGATTATATTTTTATAAGTGATTCAATGCCCGTCGGCCTTTCGAGGTACGATTCACGGAGGCTCCGCACGCGTCTCAGCCTCAACGCGCACCGTCGGGGCGCAATGGAACTCCGGCTCTTAAAGTCTCTCCTCGTCTTCGAGGCTGCATCTCTGCAAGATCACGGCCCGGGGACTTTCCTGAGCCCCGATCCCAGGGCAAAGCTGGACCATGACCCTTTCACTACATCCAGTGGGTGTGTTAACAACGTGAACTAGAGTACTTGTAGAGTATTTGGCGTCTTCTTTGCTGGGACGAGAATTCAAAAACCCATACTAACCAATCGGAGGCTGAATAGGGATACAGAACTTGAGTACGAGGAATCATCGTTGATATAAAGAAAGGGAAAGAAGATATTAGTGTTAGTTGGGGCTGATGATGACAAGAACAATAGCCGATGATGGTGGTGGAGGCGGCATTCAATCATTAAGAGCTTTACATTGAACATTGAAAATTCTGAATTCTTACGAGCAAAGTATTATGATAAGATTCCATAGCAAAAAAGGCTACTCTTCTGGCTATATTGATATTACATGTATGCATGTAACTACCCCTCCTGCATATCATCATCATCATCATCATAATGATAATGAACAGATTGATATTGAATAAATATTGTAAAAAGACCAAAAGAAAGTAATGGAAAGGATAAAGATGGTATCAAATCTTCCTCCATGCGGTGGTCATCAGAAGAAGAGAAAATATCAAACTTTTATATCACCACGTGTCTTTACACCGTTACCTCACATTACCCGAGCTACACTGTTTAATCAAAAAAGAATCAACGCTCCTCAAAAGAGGAAATTGTGTATAAATAGGGGTACCCTCTTCACATTTAAATCATTCAAGCATTTAAGCAATATAACATTTTTTTTTTAGAGCTTCTCACTTTCTTGAATCAAAAAATTCGGGTATTTTTGAGCATTTGAATATAATAAATTCAAAATCAAGGGGAGATTTGCGAGGTATGAATGTTGCTCTTTCGTGTTCAGAAAATTGGTGTTGAAGGAGTAGATTATCAAATTGGAGAAGGAGGAAAGTTGTTTTGAATAAATATCCACTACCTTATGGAATAAAAAGAAATGAACAAATCGAAAATCAAAACCAACCAACATGGTTCGAGTTCAATGCAAGTGGCCCTTGAGTCGAATCACATGCTCTCTCTTCAGCATATTATTATTCTTAACTCAAAGAATGCTCTAATCGGCCATGTCGCTTGTGCCAAGCCTTCCTTTAGGACAAAGGTCTCAGTTGCTCGGTCGAAACTTTGTGAAGGGCATCATTATCGAAGTGAGGAACCTTGAACAAATCGTGCTCACCCAATCCATTGGGGCGTGCTCCGTACTCATGGCATCCCCATCTCCTGCGACATCAACTGCACTATGTTGAACGATCTGATCATGGAAATCACGAACCACCTCTCAATTCCAGCCATTGGGGCGTGCGCGTTTTTTTTTTCCTTCTCTCCCCTGCTCGAGCGAAGCTCGTTTTTTCGAAGCTGTCACGCGTAGATCTGCTTCGGTTTCCATGGGGATTTCGGATTTTATGCGGCGAGAGTGCGGTGAATTAGCTCCCTTGGTGGAACGGGATTGGTGTTTTTTCGAGCTGACGGGGTTTGTCTTTTGCCTGATCGGACGATGCTGCTGCTGCTTTTTGAACTCGAACGCTGCCGTTTTGGTCTGGCCTCGTGGACTATTCCTGAATGTGCGTTCGAGGGGGAGTTTTGCTGTGACAATGAGGGTCGTTTGTTCCTGTTAATGCGCGATCTCCCTGGAGTTTCCATGCCCGAGAACTCCTTAACGGTGCTCGATGGAGATTCACTCGCGAGCCTTGGTTAGCTTAAAGTGACTGTCGATCTATGTCTGCAGTTCACAGTTTGATGTTCGGTCGCAGTGACTGGTTATTTCGAAAAGTTCGTTAACTGGGCCTCGAATTGGATTTAGACATGTCCCATCGAGGTTTCTCTTTCCCCATTTTTTTCATCGTATTGATGAAAGCCTCTACCAGATGGCGGTGAGCATTTGTGTAGTGCTGGTGTCTTTCATTGGGATTCCAAGTGAATTAGTTCTTCAATAGTGACAGATTAGCCCAATAGCCCTTTGCTTTAATTTGCGAAGATATCGGATCAGTTCGGTCAATGGGAATGTGGGAGTGTGGAAGTTTGGAAGCATCTGAAAGCCTGCATTTAGCATATTTGCTTTGCTTTCTTGTTTAAGATCTCGCGTAATTGCCTCCAAAAACTTACCGCAAAAAAGAACATATCATTCAGCAAGTTATTGGACAAAAAAAAGGAGCAAGGCTTGCTAAGGAGAGCTCTTCGGCTCAGCCATTCATGGTGTAGCCTCCTGGAATGGCTTAAAACCCTATTTCAAGGCTGTTATCGTTAGCTCACTTTCTGCCGTCAGCTTTCTTTGTTGTAATGTTTTATTCACATCAAATTGTGATTCGTCTATGGGTATAATTCTAACCATCATATAAGTGTCATTGCAGCTGACAACTGTTAAGGTTAGCAATGTCTCCCTAGGAGCAACAGAGAGGGACCTCAAGGAGTTGTTCTCATTTTCCGGTGATATTGCATATGTTGAGATGCACAGGTTGAGTCTACTCCTTTGCTCGCTCAATCATTTGGTTTCACAGCGACATTTCTTATGTTTTTCTTCTTCTAATTACACAGTGACACTGAGCGGTCTCAAGTTGCATATGTCACGTTCAAGGATGCTCAAGGAGTAGAGACTACCATTATGCTTTCGGTAGTACAGTTCATCATACTCGCGTCATTTCATTTTGTCCTTCCAATATCCCATACTTTCTACAGTGGCTAGCTATTCATTAAGTCTTTTTACGTGCGCAAAGTCACTACTTTGGGAGAAGGAAAATCCGTATACTATGGAAAGTATTCAATTAGCTTAATTTTCGTTAAGAATTTATGTCTAGGATTGTTGCAGCAACGAAGTGATGCTCTGAGGCTTTCCTGAGCTATTGTTTTGTTTCTTTTTGTTTGGTTTTGCTTGTCCTTGTAATAGTGCTTGTGATTGATCAGCTGATGCCTTTGAGATGGGAATCACCCGTAGACCTTGTAGTATAATCTAGCTTGCTTGATGAACTAAAATCCTTGTGAGCTAACAGAAGGGGGAGGATAATATTTAGAATGGATTCATCACACTAGAGGCTTCCATTTTACTCTGGCCGAACATATATGTTGGTAATGTGGTTAGTTCTTGTCCTATAATGTCCTTCATCATTAGCCCTTAGTCACCATTTTTTTTTTCACATGGCATATTTATGAATTTGCGTGAAGAGAAATCTCCATCTCTATGCGGTCTTTCTTATATGTAACTTTTGGATTCTTTTGCCTAGTAGTCATATTTCTTTAGATAACAGGACAGATATGACAGTTGGAAATTAAATCATCTACTTGTTATTTTGGCATCGTGACAGCAAGGTTCGCTTTGAACTCCTTTTGAGTGTCAGGGTGCAACTATCGTTGATATGTCTGTCAGCATTGCTCTCGCTCCAGATTACAAGCTGCCTCCTGATGCTATAGCACCACCAGTAAAAGTCCTGAGTCTCCTGACTCCTGTCGCATAATTTTTTCTACTAAGCTACAAATTTAGGACCATAATGAACCTGATTATTGCTCTTCTTGCAGGTAACTGAAAACAAAAGTCCAGCTGGTGGTGACTCTGCTTTGCGAAAAGCAGAGGATGTAGTTACCAGCATGCTGGCTAAGGGCTTCATATTGGGCAAAGATGCAGTGCACAAAGCCAAGTCCGTTGATGAGAAGCATCAGTTGACATCGACCGCCTCATCAAAAGTCGCTTCTTCGATAAGAAGATTGGGCTGACCGAGAAAATCAGTGTGGGTACCGCAGTTGTGGGCAGCAAGGTCAGGGAAGTGGATCAAAAATTTCAAGTTTCGGAGAAAACCAAGTCAGCATTTGTGGCAGCCGAGCAAAAAGTTAGCAGTGCTGGATCAGCCATTATGAAGAACCGTTATGTGTTCACAGGGGCGTCGTGGGTAACAGGCGCTTTTAACAAAGTTGCAAAGGCAGCTGGGGAAGTCGGCCAGAAGACAAAGGAGAAAGTGGGAATGGCCGAAGAGGAACAGAAGAGAAAAGTAGTTGATGACTTTGCTCAGATTCATTTATCCGAGTCTCCAAAGGCTACCGCTTCTGCTGAGCCGAAGCCATCGAAGCACGAGCCTTACTTGTCTGCTGTTGACCACCAGAACAGTGGTGCTTCATTATAGTCGTCATATATTGTTGCTTACAGATACTTAGCGCGCATGATAAAATTTCTACTTTTCTATTTCTCTATTTCTCTGTTTCTCGGAACAGGTTTGGAACAGAAATCCATTTGGTAACGCAATTTGATTTTTCTATTTATGGAATAGATTTCTATTCCAGAAATAGATTTGAAGAAGAAATCAGAAACTAAAATTTTTAACTTCACAGTTTCTGAAATAGAAATTAAGAAATTGATTTCTGACCAGAAATCAATTTCTGTTCTAGAAATTTTGTCATGCGCACCCTTATCTTCCTTTACCCCTCCCACCTCAAAAGGATTTTTCTTATGTATGTGATGGTTTTATTGGGCTTGAGTTAGCCCATTAGGGCCCGGCCCGTGAGTTGAGGGCCCATGGAGGAAAAGGTGTAAAGTGAAAGGTTGTATCTTTTGGAAAGGTGTTACGTTTGAGGAGTCGCGTTGTTTGGAGGAGACGCTTCGATGGAAAATATAAAAGAAAAAGGAACGTAATTTTTTGGTGTTACGTACGTTATTTCCTTTTCTACTCTCACTCTCCTCAAAAACCAACGTAACAATATTCCTTGAAGAAAACGTCGCTTGCACATCGCTTCTCTCCCTAAGCGAAGATCAAAGAATTCCCCTTTTTGAAGAACAGTATCCGGTTTCCTCCTCGAATCGCAACGTTGGTGTTTAGTCTCGTGGATACAAGGTACGCTCGATTCTCGTGGCGTGCTTTTGATCGGTGATTCATGACTGTTTTGTTTCTGCTCGCTTTGTTTAGGGGGATCGATTTAGTGTCGAAAACCTTTTCTGGGAATCGTGTTTTCCCAACATTGGTATCGAGCCCCGGTTTCATGCTTTCCCGATCTTTTTCATGTTTATTGAATGATTATTATTGGATTTTCGAGAAAAATCAATTTTGGTCGATCGTAGACGAAAAAAAACCCGACACCCGCGTATTGTTCGCCATTTTTCGAGTTTTTGTGCAAGTCGAAATTCGTTTTTGATAGTGCAGGGATGAAGCTCTCGTCGATACGAGAAAAACGAGTTGCGGATCGCCGCCGGACGCGCCGCCACGCGCGGCCGGAACACACGGGGGTCATCGGCGCGTGCAACGCACGCGCCGACTCGGTTCCCCGCGCGAAACGCACCGTTTTGCCCAGGCGCGTGCAACGCACTCGCGCGCGAAACGGTGCGTCGAACGCACCGTTTTCGGCCCGGGGGGCGTGCAGTGCACGCGCAAGCGAAACGGCGCGCCGTTTCGGCCCAGGCGCGTGCAATGCACGCGCGCGCGAAACGGCGCATCGTTCGGCCCCCGGCGCGTGCCACGCCGTGCCGGATGACGTCATCGTGACGTCATCGGCCCGTGCCGGGAGACCGGCCCGACCGGGAGACCGGCCCGACCGTCTGACCGGCCGGACCGTTGACTTGACCGTTGACCGACCGTTGACCGACCGTTGACTTGACCGTTGACCGTTGACCCAAAAAAAATTATTTCTTTTTTTTTCAAATTATGTCTATGTGGATTATATGTAATCCATTTTTTGTTCTGCATTTGTTGCAGGAACAATGCCTCCCCTTCAGTTACGTACGCCTATTCGCGTGATTACCGATAAACAAAATGCAAAGCTTTCTATGTTGATAGCTGAGTTGACTGATTATCGATGGGAGAATGGTGACTTAATTGATCATGTTCTTGAAGTCAACGGGAAGATTCAACAGGTCATATGGAATGGTCATCCCATGTCGCAGTCAGAGATGGTGCGATTTTTCATTAACACTCTTCCACCTGAATGGCAAGATGTGTTGAATCGCATATAGGATGTCAACGGTGCTGCTTCATATAAGAAAATTGTGATAGATTTTGTAAACGAATATTACTACATTGTTACAAGGGAAAAGATCAAGAAATTGAACAAAAGGATCTTTCCCCGTTCGTGTGATGATTTTTGTGAAGATGTTTTAGCTATTTTTTTGTTAAGTGTGCTTAGTGAACATCCTATGTAATGTTATCTACCCGATTGTTGTTGTAGTAGCGACATATATGTTTGTTGTGTTAACTGAAAGTATTATCATATTGTTGTATATCAATTATCTATTGCTTTCTCGTTGATTGCTTGGTTGCTTTGTGGGTAGTTAGTCAGTGGGTAGTAATAGAAGTTTTTGTAGCTTCATAGAATTGATTTTGCATAAGACAATCATATTAATGATAGTTTTAAGTTAGGATTTTGGAGGATGATTGGAAACATAGTGACCTTTTGATTCTGAAACCTTACTTAAAATTATTAATTAATATGATAGGTTTGTGCAAAATAGATGCATAAATGATAGGCATTAATAACTCGTGCATATATGTCCGATGTGTTCAAGATCAATGGCTTCACCATAAAGAGCATAGTTGCCGAGCTGAACAAAGGTGAAAAGCTCAATGGTGACAACTATGAAATTTGGCAAATGAAAATCCAATATGTCTTTGGAAGAGCAAGAAGCACTTGAGGCTCTTAACCCGACCATGGTAGAACCTAAAGATGGAACCACTGCACAAAGATAAAAGAGACAAAGAAGCATTTGCTGCGTGGAAAAGAAAGAACTCTCTTGCTCGTATCACGTTGCTGAGCAAATGGAAAATGACGTCATGCAAGAGTTTAGGCGTTTTGATAATGCCAAAGATATGTGGGAAGCATTGGCGGCAAGATTTGGTCATACTTCGGTGACCAGACTGAGGCAGCTCACTATTAGGTTTGACTCTTATAAGAAGCCTCATGGTCAAACCATGAAGCAACATCTTAGAAAGATGTCAAACATGATAAATGAGCTTAAAGATGCTGGCCATGTCCCGACGGATGAGCAGCAAGTGCAAGCAAAGTGATTCGTTCCTTGCCTCGAGTTGGGAGCATATGAAGGTGCACCCGACTCATAATGAAAATATCAAAACCTTTGAGGATGCAATGCGTAATCTTGAGCTAGAAGAGGACCGCCCGTTGGCGGCTAAGCCGGATGCTTGAACTCTATCATGCTAGTTCTAGCTCAAATGGAGCTTCGGGCTCCAAGCGCAAGCGCCCTAACCGGTTTAATAAAGGGAAAGGCAAGGAAGCATGTCCTTCGGGGAAGAAACCCAAGTTTAACCAACATGAAAGAGGAAAGCGTCCTCGCATGAAAAAGCTTACAAGGGTGAAATGCTACAACTGTGACAAGAAGGGTCACTATGCTCGCGACTGTCGTGAGCCAAAGAAGGTATGCACCCCTTGTATTTTTCAGAACTTAGCTTTTGTGTCAAGTTCTGTATTCTTAACTAAATCTAATCCTTTGTGGACTGTGGATTCAGGAGCGACAGACCATGTAGCGAAGGATAGAGGATCCTTCGTGGAATTCCAACGAGTACCAACTGGAACTAAGTGGATCTATGTGGGAAACAACTCCAGAGCTGAAGTGAAAGGAATTGGCACATGCCAATTGAATATGCGTGGTGGACGCACTTTGTTCCTTCATGATGTGTTGTATGCTCCGGAGATTCGTCGGAATTTAGTATCTGTTTTAGTGTTGGTTAAATTAGGTTTTAATATGAACTTCTATGATAGAGGTGTGGATTTGTTTTTGAATACAAAATACTATGGTTGTGGTTATTTTCTGGATGGTTTCATTGTATTGGATATTGATTATGTTAATGCAAATGTTTGTTATTCCCTTCTCACTTCTCCCAATACATATGATAATGATGTGAACATATGGCATGCTAGACTTGGTCACATTGGCCAACAACGTATGGATAGACTAGCCAAAGAGGGCTTGTTGGGAAACATTGAAAAAGTCGATTTGCCCATATGTAAGCATTGCCTGGAGGGGAAAACGACAAGGAAACCATTTGGAAAAGGTAAAAGAGCTGAATTCCCTCTACATTTAATCCATTCTGATGTCTGTGGTCCAATGAATGTGAGAGGAAGGCATGGGGCTGTTTATTTCATCACTTTTATAGATGATTATACTCGATTCGAATGTCTATTTGATTTCTCACAAATCTGAAGCAATAAGTTGTTTCAAAAGGTTTATGAACCTGGTAGAGAATCAATTAGACAAGAAAATAAAAGCATTGAGATCCGATCGAGGTCGAGAATATTTATCTGATGAGTTCAGAAAATTATGTGATGAAAAAGGAATAGAAAGACAATTATCTATTCCTTATACTCCTCAACAAAATGGTGTTGCGGAGAGAAGAAACAGAACCCTACTGGAAATGGTTAGGTCCATGATGGCGCATGCTAACTTACCTATCACCTTTTGGAGTGATGCGTTGTTAACTCGCTGCCTATATACTTAACCGAGTGCCTTCCAAATCGCTTACTTCCACTCCATATGAGTTATGGACAGGTAGAAAACCGGACTTAAGTTTTCTTAAGCCACGGGGTTGTGCTGCCTATACACATGAGTCCTCTCACAAATATGGGGAACTGGGTCCTAGAGGAAAGAAGAGTATTTTCATAAAATACTCGGAACACTCAAAAGGGTATGTGTTCATAGGTGAGCAGGAAAGTGGGAGTATAACTGAATTTGAATCACGGGATGTCACATTCTTAGAGGATGAATTTCCTAAGAAGGGCGAAATAGGGAAGACAACTCCCTATTTGAAACCTCGGATCAAGATAATGACCTTGGTGGAGTTCGTCCAAGTGGGAGTAATATGAGAAGTGATGAATTGAATTCAACTCATTCTCAATTGCAATCACATAATGAGACGACATCATCATTATCTAATCCAAGTGGGAGCATAATGGGGAATGATGTGCAAAGTGTACAAACTCCCATACGGCGAACAAGTCACCAAAGTATTCCCCGTCGACGTTTTGACATTGAAGGGGAAACTTTTATGATTGCTCCACAAGATAAGGATGAGCCAAGAAATATTAATGAGGCTCTGAATTGCCCTAGTAAGGAAAAATGGATTCATGCAATGGAAGAGGAAATTGAGTCAATGAAATCAAATCAAGTCTGGGAACTGGTTGATCTTCCAAAAGGACGCAGAGCTATTGGGAACAAGTGGGTTCTCAAAATAAAGCGAAAGGCTGATGGCTCGATAGAAAGGCATAAGGCTCGCCTTGTTGCGAAGGGGTATAATCAATAGGAAGGAATTGATTATGAAGATACGTTTTCTCCTGTAGTGAGATTTACCTCGATTCGCATTATTCTGGCAATAGTATCTAGTATGGATCTTGTGTTACATCGATGGATGTAAAGACTGCTTTCCTCAATGGAGAATTAGAGGAAGAAATATACATGGAACAACCTACTGGTTTCATAGTGAAAGGCCAAGAAGAAAAGGTATGTCGACTTTTGAGATCGATATACGGCCTTAAGCGATCATCAAGACAATGGTATATACGTTTTCACAATGCCATAATGGCATATGATTTTACAATGATTGATGATGATCATTGCGTATATATCAAAAGATCCAAGGATCAATTTGTGATCATATCATTATATGTTGATGATATACGATTGCCGGAAGCAATATGGAGTTTGTTCATACAAATCAAGAGTTGGTTATCTTCCAACTTTGAGATGAAGGATATGGGTGAGGCTGCATACATTCTTGGAGTTAAGATTTCAAGAGATCGTTGTCTCTTTCGCAAGAAACATATATAAATAAAGTTCTTGAACGATTTCGTATGCAAGATTGTAAACCCATAGACACTCCTATTGCAAAAGGTGAAGGATTGAGCCATAGACTGTGTCCGATGACTCCACAAGAAAAGGAACAAATGAAACATGTTCCTTATGCTAGTGCAGTTGGGAGCTTGATGTACGCTATGATGTGTACAAGACCCGACATATGTTTTGCAGTTGGAATGGTGAGTAGATACCAATCCAATCCATGTCCAAAGACATTGGAAAGCCGTAAAGAGAATACCGAGGTATCTCAAGGGAACCGCTGATTTCAAGTTGAGTTATCAAGGAAAGGATCTGCGACTCGAAGGTTATTCTAATGCTGATTGGGGAGGAGATTTAGATGAAAGGAAATCTACCTCTGGTTTTGCTTTCTTATCGAACAATGGCGCCATATCATGGAGCAGTAAGAAGCAAACATGTATAGCCTTATCCACGATGGAAGCTGAGTTCGTGGCATTATCAGCAGCGGTGCAAGAAGGAGTTTGGCTTAAGAGATTTTTGGATCATTTAGGTGCTATTGAGAAAGCTGCACATCCGTTGTTGGTTAACTATGATAGCCAAGCAGCTATAGCGTACACTAAAGATCCAAAATATCATGGCAAGACCAAACATATAGATACCAAGTATAACTTTGTAAAAGATATGGTTGCACGAAAGGATGTGAACTTGCGGTACATATCTACGCATAGAATGGTAGCAGATCCTATGACAAAGCCAATACCTAGAGATGTGTTTTGTGGTCATGTAAAATCTCTAGGATTGCGTAGAGTCTGATGTACTAGATTATATTTTCCCTGAGTTGTTCACATGTATGAACTAGTGTTGTTTTATTATTAATGCCTATGAATCTTTTGTTTGATCTTTATGCATCTTAATGCTTAGTGCATTATATTATGTTGAGAAAGTATGTCGATGATAAGAGATTAGCCCACTCACACGAGTGATCGCCTCTATTTACTATGTGATAGATAGAGATGAGACTGTTTTTTAAGCTTATTATCTAGGTGATAATCGAGAGCTCAAGCTTAAAATAAAAATGTCGCCTTAACTGAGTGTTAAGATGAGGACATAATGCTTACGATGTCCGAAAGTAAAATAACCCACACATTTTACTTTATCTCGTCTAAGATGCCGATGTGAGTTCGATGAATTTTGTGAATGAGTAAATACGTGAACTCAAGTTAGACATTAGGTATGTCTGAACTATCATCTGTACGGTATTGATTGTGTAGACATATTCTCTATGGGAAATGAGTTAATACCATAATACGTATTTCATACTACGTATGCATGAGACGACCTATAAGAGTGGCAAAAGTTATGATCTCAACTTTTATGACGTGTGAGACTCTTGAGGAATAGAGTCCCTCATTTTTTAGTGCCCTCATGACTCTTACTTATTCTCAAGATTTCTATTTAGTGTTTGCTATCTTAGAATGTTGCCAATGGTCATGAGATGATTCGATCTAATGGGACATTTCTAGAAAAGTAAGTTGAACTGAAATTGAGAGTTTGAAGGAAAGAGGAAGATCGGATTTGTAGAATCACATTGTGGTTTTGTATTCACAGGTCGACCAATTATGATTGTCTTTGGGATAATCATAATTGTGAATACAATATATATATATATATATATATATATATATATATATATATCATTGTTTAAATGAGATTAAGAGAGATATAAATGTGATCGATCGATCTAGGGTACTTGCATACTAAATTTACTCGGAATGTGACGCCCATTATGAGCTGCTATATATTCCTAACAGATGTATGGCAACGAGCTCTCCAAGTATGCTGGTCGCACGGACTATTCACCAGTATGAATGTTGCAGTGAGGAAAAAGAAGATTCTGTTCGGGCCACCATGTCAAGTGGGAGTTGATGTATTTTTCAATTGATAGGCCTCGGTAGGGCCTGTCCGCCCATGTTGATTTTGGCCCACCATGTGCGAGTGGGAGATGATGGTTTTATTGGGCTTGAGTTAGCCCATTAGGGCCCGGCCCGTGAGTTGAGGGCCCATGGAGGAAAAGGTGTAAAGTGAAAGGTTGTGTCTTTTGGAAGAGGTGTTACGTTTGAGGAGTCGCGTTGTTTGGAGGAGACGCTTCGAGGGAAAATATAAAAGAAAAAGGAACGTAATTTTTTGGGGTTACGTACGTTATTTCCTTTTCTACTCTCACTCTCCTCAAAAACCAACGCAATAATATTCCTTGAAGAATAACGTCGCTTGCACATCGCTTCCCTCCCTAAGCGAAGATCAAGAATTCCCCTTTTGAAGAACAATATCTGGTTTCCTCCTCGAATCGCAACGTCGGTGTTTAGTCTGTGGATACAAGGTACGCTCGATTCTGTGGCGTGCTTTTGATCGGTGATTCATGACTGTTTTGTTTCTGGGCTCGCTTCCGCTTTGTCAATTTAGGGGGATCGATTTAATCGTGTTTTCCCAACAGAAAACCTTTCTGCTGGAAACCTTCCTGATCCTTGATTTAAATGGCCTCAATTGTGGTCGGACCTCCATTCCGAGAAACTCAGAACGACTTGGTGAAAGGAATGTTCATCACTTCACGATGAAGCGTAGGGTGAGTTCTGCCTGAGCTTCTAATCTGAGAATCAGATTCTTAATTCTGTCTATCTTTTTTAAAAAGGTTTTGGAGAAGTCAATGAGTTCCGGTTGTTTGCTCTGTTCCCATGTGATTCCTTGTACAAAGCTGTACGCCCCTTTCAGGGGAACACGTTTCATTAATCCGCACGACGTACGGGCTTCATGTTAATGTAACTCGACTACAAGCTCTGTCGTCTTTTCCAAGTACCTTGACATGGCTGAATACTCCATATCCTAGAATTCACGAGTCCAATTAATTTTATAACACCGACCAAGTAAAATACACAGACGTGAGGCACATGTATGAAGCATCATACTCTTAATTTATTTCTCGAGTCGTGTGTTACACGTCACTAAAGTACCAATTCATCGAAATCAGGATGCCTGAAGGACCAAACAAGCAAAGGTGGGATTTCTTTTCTTTGATAAATCATAAGTGGAGTACCAATTCATCAAATTGAGATTGGGCAATGTAATTTTCCTACATACAGCGGTACTTAGGGTGCGTTTGGAAAGGTTTTTGGGAAAATGCAAAGGCCATTGAGTAAAAGGTGTTTTCCAAAATGCAAATTATGTTTGGTAAATTGTATTGTAAAAATCCTTTGTGAAGTAACTTTGAGTGTAATAGTGTTTGGAAAAAAAAGAAGAGTTGGTTGGCCAAGAACAAGTAATCGCCGGTGAGGAGCAAGCGGTCCGGCGAAGGGCAGGCCGTCCGACGAGGGTCACGGCAACCAGATGGGTCATGCAAAGGTCGCAACCTCTGTGGGTCACCTAAAGATCACAGCCGGCGACCAGATTTGCGTCGCGACCTCTACGGAGGTTGCCTAAAGGTTGTGGCCGGCAACCCATTTGGTTGCAGCACAAAGGTCACGGCTGGCGACCAAATCGGCGACCAAATGGGTCTCGCGAAGGTCGCGACCTCCGGGGAGGTCGCTTGAAGGTCGCGGCCGGCAACCCATCTCGGTCGTGGCTGGCGACCCATCTAGTCGTAGCGCAAAGGTCGTGGCCGGCAACTAGATCTGCGACCAAATGGGTCGCGCGCGCGACCTCCACAGAGGTCGCTTTAAGGTCGCAACAGGCGACCAGATGGGTTGCGCAAAGGTCGTGACCGATCGCGACCTCAGCGAAGGTTGCCTGAAGGTCACGCCCGGCGACCACATCTGGTCACGCGACTCCGAGGACGGTGACCTCTCGATTGGAGTTCGCGGCATGGTGGGCGTTGCCGTTGCCCTTCGTCGACAACCCCTCACAAAGAAGAAGATGGGCAAAACCGGAAAAACGAAAAGCCATCGAGGACAATTTGGGAAGAATTTTTTTTTATTTAAGCTTCGGCTTAGCATGCCTTGGGCTTTCAGCCTTGTGAAGGCAAACATTCCCCAAATGGGGTTTGAAATTTTTTTACCAAATTTTTTTTTATTTAAGCTTCGGCTTAGCATGCCTTGGGCTTTCAGCCTTGTGAAGGCAAACATTCCCCAAATGGGGTTTGAAATTATTTTACCAAACACCCATAAATTAGCCCAAAGGGCTTTGGGTGTTCAAAGTGGCTTCTAAATGCCACTCCCAAACGCACCCTAGCCTCAGGGAGTGAAAAAAAAAGGGTGACCACTAAAGTGTAAGCCCCGTTCGGTTTGCCCATACGATGATGCAAAGGCCTAGTGAATGACTGTGACGGTCGGCCAATGCAACTTTGGGCCAGAGTCCACGGAGGCTCCGCACGCGTCTCAGCCTGGGACTCCGGCTCTCAAACGTCGCTTCTCGTCTCCGAGACTGCATTTCCGCAGATCACGGCCCGGGGATTTTCCTGAGCACAAATCCCAGGGCAAAGCTAGGCCATGGCCCATTCACTACATTCAGTGGGCGTGCGCTGCCACTTCCTTGGACTACAATACTTACAGAAAATATTTGGTTCCTTCGTGCCGATGTGGGACAAGAATTGAAAAACCCAAAATATCCAATCGGAGGCTGAATAGGATACAAAACTTGAGTACGGGGAATCATCTTTGATATAAAGAAAGGGAAAGAAGATAATAGTGTTGGTTGGGGCTGATGATGACAAGAACGATAGCCGATGATGGAAATGGTAAAGACGGCATCAAATCTTCCCGCATGCGGTGGTCATTAGAAGAAGAGAAAAAATCGAGCTTTGATATCACCATGTGTCTTCACACCGTTAAATCAAAAAAAGAATCAACGCTCCTAAAAAGAGAAAATTGTGTACCCTATTCACATGTAGGTTGCGTATGATAGTGGGGATAAAATTTAGGATATGATAAAATTTATCCTATCTACATTTGCTGTTTGGTGTTTGCTCAAGACAAGATAAAGTCAAACATGAAGGGGATATAGATCAAATAAAATTATCTCAAAAGGAGGTAAGATAAAAGGTAGATCGAATTTTTAACATCCATAATAGGAAAGTAATTTTTATCGAATGACAATATTCTCAAATTAACAAAATTAAAATATATCTAATATAAGAAATTCAAAATAACAAAAAATGACAATTTAGTTATTTTAATTTAATCTTATTTTTATTTATTTATTCGAATTTAATTCTATTTCATCATATAAATTCAATATATTTATATTTATACATATTTTATGTATCTTAGTATTTTAGGTATCTTAGTATAGAATACTATTTAATAAAATTTTATTAGAGAATGATAGAAGGGGAAGAACGAAATAAAAGAGAAATTAATTTAAAAAGAGGAAAACAAAATAAAAAGCAAATAAAAATAAAGTAGGTAAGCATGTTACGAAAGATTTTTACAATATCCATTTATAAAATTTTTGGTTCATTTATATTAATATGCATTTTATACTAAATAATATGTATGATATGATGTGAATATATCCGACTTTATTACTACAATCACCAAGTAGTAGTTAGAATATAGCAAAATCCTTGGATTTCATATTCTATCTTATTCAATCCTATCCTTGTCACAAATGTGGATGACCAAACGCAGCCGTAGATCATTAAAGTGTTTAAGCATATATATATATGAAAAGTTCAAAGTCAAAGGGGGACTTGCGAGGTAAAAAGACAAGAATGGGGCCTTTAACTTGTCTAGCTCTTGATCCAGTTGAGACTATTGGTGAAGAATGTACGAATGTTGCTCTTTCTAGTTCAGAAATTTGGTGATTGAAGGCGTAGGTTATGAAATTGAAGATGGAGGAAAGTTGTTTTGAATCAATATCCACTATCTGAGATTAAAAGAAATGAACAAATCGAAAACCCAAGCTAGGCGACACGGTTTGGGTTCAATGTAAGTGATTCTTGAGTTTGGGTCACATTTTAGCGTATTATTATTCTTAACTCAGAGAATGCTGTAGTCGGCCATGTCGCTGGTCCCAAGCCTTCTTTCGAGACAAAGGTCTCAATTGCTTGGTCGAAGCTTTGTGAAGGGGTGTGCTTCGTGCTCCACACTCGGGGGACCCAATCTCCCACAACATCAACTGTTCAACAATCTGATCATGGAAATCACGAACCACCTCTCAATTCCAATGATTGCTAGGACTCGCATTGGGCATACTCATGAGGCAGACGCATTAGGATGGTCGATTACCTCTCCATCAATGAGAGCAACCTTGCCAACGAGGAGCTAAACAACCATGCGTTCAAAATTCCTTGTGTTTGCTATTGCCATAACCTCTATGTCGTAATTAGGATTCGAGGAGAGAAGTCAAGGTCCGTGATACTACTAAGGCCATGAAAAATATGAGGTTAGTGTTGCATGATGCTAGTATTATGATATCTATAAGATTTTGTGAAATCGGTATCAATTATTCTAAAAGAAAGAAAAAAAAAAAAAGGGTACAATATAGATTATGTCTGTTGAGTTTAAGAATTTGGGTGATCTGAATTTTTTATTTTTATTTTAAGCAATGGAGTCCTTCAGTTTTCTGAATAAGTTTTGTTGTATGCAATTAAATCCTCTAATTTTCCTATTTATTTAATCAAGTGTTGATATACCCACTGTAATTAATGCTATTTGTTTTTCTGCATATTAATTAATCGACAATTTAGTTTGTAAATGATTTGATTGTACGAATCAAGAAAGTTAGAGGAATTATTTGTTAGACGACTTAAGATTGGACAAAATAAAGAATTTGACAATAAAACCGCATAAATTAGGGTTTGCACGGTAACGTTTCAATTTTTATGTTCTTTTTGTTTTTTAGTTCACTGGAATAAAAATGGAACAGAAATCCATTTAATAACGTCAATTAATTTTTTCATTATGTGGAATAGAAATGTGGCTAAGGAATATATTTGGAACAAAAATAAGAATTTTAAAAAATAATTTTTTATTTTTGGGAAAAATTTCTAGAAACAAGTCATTTTTTTTCTTTTCTTCTTATTCTTCCACTTCTAATTGGTCCATGGAGACTTGCTGCTTGTCGCCGTCAGTCACCATTGCTGCCTCCAGCTAGAAGAGGAGAAAGAAGAGAAAAAAATCTAAAAAATTATTAAAAAATTAAAAGATATATTACGGCATAAAAAAATTGTGCATTGTGCCAAATTTAATTTTATTCTTTTTCTATTTTAAGAATAAAAATTTTGTGTAGTTACTAAACAAATCATTAAATGCTAAAAACTTGAAAAGGATCAAGAAGTCTACACAATCCAAGGAAGAAATAAAAAGAAGGAAACCCAATCTGAACCTAAATACGATGATAAGAACAAAAAATCCACTGAAATAAATTAAAAGAAAGAGAACTTTTTTTTTTTTTCGGTCCTACTCTACTCCTATTCTAACTCAAAAAAGAAAGAAAGAGAACTTGAGTGTGTGGAATTCATGGTGAAAAAGAAAGGGAAAGAAGACAGTGTGTTGGTAACAATAATCGACGACGACGACGGTGGACTTCAATCATTAGAGCTTCAAATTAAATAATGAAAATTCTTAGTACTTACGAGCAAAGTATTCTACGGTCAGCAAAAATGCTGCTCTTCTGAGTATATATATATTTATAGACACACACACATACACACACATATAAAGGAAGTCCAAATAGTTTTATATTTATTATATAGATATCGATTCAGTCCTACATTTTTTTTTTAATTTCGCCAATTTAATTATAAATATTTGTGCAAAGTTCCTACATCGTCTTTTTTTTATAAATATTACCACATTAGATAACTGATTTTGATTGGACCTTCACGTTGGTTTCCTGCAAAATATAGGGCTATGTTTTTTTTCTAACCTGCACTTGTCATTTTACTTTAAGAATTCTACTATCTCTCTTTAATTTAACTTGTGTTCTGAGTAGAAAAGAAATTCAATTCAAATGCTGTCAATTATGAAATTCTTTTCATCTCTCATTTTTCTCTTATAGGTAACAAGGTTTAAGATGACAACCAAAGAAGGCAAGGAAGAATTACAATAATACAGAATTTAAACTAACCGACTTGAGCTAATCAACGTTCCAATCAAGCCTTGAATTCCAGTGGATGGAATGACTATGGCACAAAGTGCGGCTAATTGTCATGCAAATGTTTATCACAAGTTAACCACAACACAAAACAATCCAAGATCGTGTCTTACATCCATGGGCGACATTGAAGTGGATAAACTCGAGAAGTTATTTCAATTTCTCCTGACAGGTTTCCATAATTAGGTGCCCCGCACCTTTAAATCCCTTGGCATGCCAACCTTGCTCCCTTTAGCTCTATCTTATAAAAATATTTCTTTCCCACAAGCTGTGTGCAAATCTCCATTGCCATTTCCCCAAAAGGGCTTTGATTAAATGATGTTAAATTTCTTACTTCCACACCTTAATCATATGACCTTAATGGAAAGCAAACTTTGGGTCTCCGTAATCCAATCCCTCCCCAATAAGAACTGATTTTGGAGTTTTCCATTAGAGAGAAATGACATGATTTTATGAAAGAGTTCTGGAATTTTGCTAATCCTTAATGGATAGGCTTTGGGTCTGCCTTTTTGGTTCTTGTTCCAAGAACAAGCATACCTAGGAGCCTGTTTTTGATAAGTGATTATCTGGTTGGAAAAGTTCTTCCCTCTCCAAAGCAGGAAGAGGTCTTTTTGAAAGTACTATTCCCAATCTTCCTATTTATTTCATTTCTTCTTTTGTAATCCCTTCCTCGGAGGCTAAAAGGTTGGATGCCATTCAGAATGAATTTTCATGGGATGATATTGAGGAGGCTCACAAGTTCAACTTAGTGGATTGGAAAGCAATCAGATGACCTTTTTGAAATGACAGTTTAGTCGTCAAGTACTCGTTAATCAACAGGGTCTCTCGGCAAATTGCATTGGCGGTTCAGTGTTGCAGAAGAACATCTTCGAAGAAAAGTAGTAGTTGCAAACTTTGGCCTTGGAAAAGGCAGGTTGAATCACTGAGGATAGGGAGCTTTACATAGACTAATGTACAAAGGAAAATTAGAGAATGTTGAAGTAAGTTTTTTCTTATGAAAATAGGACACGGGACGTTTGGCGTGGGAACACAACTTTGGAAGATCAGTTCCTAGATGTCTTCGACATCACCAGAACATGGAGGCTTTGGTACCAGATTGTTATTGTTTAAACGATGATATGGTCATTATTGATTTTTTGAGGCAAGCCCAAGTTTGGGTGTCTGAAATGGGGCTCTTTTTTTTATTTTTTTTTAATGTTTTGTGCAATTCGAAGATTTCTACTGCTTCTGAGGATACTTTGGTGGAGAACGGTGAAAGAGGCAAAAACTTTTCTACAAAATTTTACTACAAGCTGCTAGATAGGGAGGGTTTTCGTGGTAGATTGGATTTTCTTTGAAAAGCGATTTGGAAAGTGAAAATTCCAAGAAGTTTCCTTTTTTTGCTTGAAAAGATAACCTACAACAAAGTGGCAAAGTATTGGTTAATTAGTGTTTCATCTGCAAAAAGGAGGTAGAGACCATTCGGCGTCTCCTCCTTCTTTGTTCTTGGATGAGACGGGTTTTGACATTACCTCAACTCCTCTTTCTACTTTTTGGTTGATTGGGGAGGAGCGGAACAAGAGAGCTTTCAATGGAAAGGAATCTCCCATCTCTGTTTTATTTTTGCAAATTGGCTTAACATTTCACACTTTTAGCATAGTGGAAACTTGCTTAGGATGTAAATGTCTTGGTCAATATAATTGATGATTCGTCTTGTTATGGAGCTCCTGTCCAATTTCTTTAGAGGATAGATCTATAAGAAATCACCTATCCCAATAACCAAAAAACCTGGCTCAAATTTGAAAACTGCTTTATGTATGCCGCTAGTGATTTGAACTCTTCTCTATACGGGCTGCACCCAGTTGTTACCCTATAGTCTATCCTTTTACCTATGAAAAAAAAATGATAAAGTGTGAGATCTTGGTTTCTTTGGTAAGAGCATGTACGCAATCCTAATATTAGAAGCAACTTAAAAACTGAGGACTGTATTCCCAAAATCAAGTCCTTATGATCAAAAGCTTGAGGATTCATGATTCCTTTTATATGCGTGATTTCTTTTCTTATGTCTAAATTAAAGAGAGAGTAGGGCGCCCTACGTTTAATTAGATTCTCATGGAAACTCTTCTTTATTTTGTTCAGAACTAGGTTTTTATCAGACCAAGTATTTTATTTTGCTCGAACTTATAATATCCTCATTTCAATGCATAATATGTTAAGGTCTCTGCTGGAAGGAAATTTGAGGAAGGAAAGCAAAATACTGCAAAGAAAGAACAATCTAGAAAGATCTCAAAAAAGAGGCAGAAGACTCCATCACTATTGAGACCTATTAGTTCAGTGCGTAGACATATTTCTTCAAAATTTCTTTTATTCAATTTCAAAGTGGGTGATCCACATATTACAGGTAATATGCATATGAAATGACCTTATGCTCCTGCCTTGAGACAATTACGTCATATTGCAAAGTAAGTCTTTTTTGCTTTTTATTAAATTGTTATCCACTTATCTTAGAGGACATTGTAATGGTTTGCATCCTCTAGGAACCACGTTAGTCGAGTGCGTTTACTTATAAAAGAATAGAAAACAAATCATCATTGGTTTCCATTTCTCAAAGTTTGAGTTGTGCAGCTTGCACTAGTAGTCTGAAATATCAACGACACTTTTGTTATCTAGATCCAAATATTCCTTTGAGCATCAATGAACATGTGGATGCAATGCAAGTTCAATGATGTAGTATGCTATATACTTGATACGGAACTTTTGTCATGATGTGAACCTATTTTATCTCTCATTTTGTGATCCTAAACTTTGTGAAGAAGGAAATTGTCATCGACATTCTTTTTGTGAATAGGTTTAAATAAGGTTCCACCTGAGTATCCTTAAAGTGGTTGAGTGTGTGTTTATGTCCAGCTTATAGATCAAAACATTTAGCGTCTTAATACTGTGTTACATTGAGCATATGCAACCTTACTACTGACCAATACAGCATACCGAACTTGGATACACTTTTTCGATTGCATCCATCACACTTCTATGTCAATTGTAACATCTCGATCAATACATTATCATTTGCCAAAATGAAGCAAAGGTATCTAGTTTGCTTGTTGTTGTTGTTTCTTGATCCTTGGCTTGTGCTGAAGCTTTGTTCCTACCCTCTTCCTCCCAAATATACAGTCTAGTTTCTTCTTCACGCTATATAGATGAAACTTTCATCTTCCAGTATGTCCCGTACTTTGAGCTTCGGAGTTAGTCCCTCAATTCTATCAAAGCCATGTCATTTGCAGAAAACATAAACTTAGGGACACCAATTCAACAGTGTTGACTTAGCTCATTTGTTGTTCCTCTTGTAATTTTTGGTTTCTCCTTTTGTTATATTTTCCTTTAAAACCATGACGGGATAAGAACGCTTCAAGTGCCACAACTTGGCACAAAGGGACACTTAAGTGCCATAACTTACGAAAGATACACTTAAGTGCCACATTCGAAGAAAAACGGATCACTTAAGTGCCACTCCGGCCAAACGCCGACGTGGCATTTTTCCGACGAGGCGAGCCCAAACGACGCCGTTTTGCTTGCGACGTGGCCAAATAATACAAAACGGCATCGTTTTGGGCTAACGTGGTAAAAAAAATTAATGAAAAATTAATTAAATTAAATTAAATTAAAATATTTAAAATTAATAATTTTAAAATTAAATTTAGTTAAAATATTTAAAAATAATTATATTAAAATTAAATTTAGTTAAAATATTTAAAAATAATTATTTTAAAATTAAATTTAGTTAAAATATTTAAAAATAATTATTTTAAAATTAAATTTAGTTAAAATATTTAAAAATAATTATTTTAAAATTAGAAATTTTTTTTATATAAAAAAAAAGGGGTGTGGGGAGGCGGTTGAGGGATCGCCCTCGCCGCCGCCCGCCCCGCCGCGGAAGGGCCGGCGATGGCGGGGGAGGGTCGGCCGGGTCGCCGGCCCGGCCGGGGCCGGCGACCCCAGCCGATCCGGCGGCGAGGGCTCGCGACCCTCGCCCGGATCTAGCCCGGGCGAGGGCTTGCGGCCCTCGCCCATATCCGGCGAGGGTCGGCGGCCCTCGCCCGGCCGGCCAAGGGCCGCCGCCCGCCGAGGCGACCCCCGGCGGCGACAGCCCTTGGCCGCCGAGCGAGGGCCACCGACCCTCGTCGGATCCGGGCGAGGGGTTGCGACCCTCGCCGACCCTCACCCCGCCGTCGACGGCCCTTCCGGCGGTGGCGGGCGGCGGCAGCGGCGGCGAGGGCGATCCCTCGGCCGCCTCCCCCACACCCCCTTTTTTTTTTTTTTTTTTTTTTTAAAATTTTTAATTTTTAATTTTTTTATTTTTTAAAATTTTTAATTTTTTAATTTTTTAAAATTTTTAATTTTTTAATTTTTTAAAATTTTTAATTTTTTAGTTTTTTAAAATTTTTAATTTTTTAATATTTTAACTAAATTTAATTTTAAAATTATTAATTTTAAATATTTTAACTAAATTTAATTTTTAATTTAATTTAATTAATTTTTATTTTTATTTTTTTACCACATCACTCAAAACGACGCCGTTTTTGCATTATTTGGCCACATCAACGAGCAAAACGGCGTCGTTTTGGGTTTGCTTCGCCAGAAAAAAGCCACGTCAACCTTTTGGCCGGACTTTGGCCGGATTGACACTTAAGTGATCCCTTTTACTCCGATTTTGGGCACTTAAGTGTACCTTTCGTAAGTTATGGCACTTAAGTGTCCCTTTGTGCCAAGTTGTGGCACTTGAGAGGTCCGCACGTCAAAGCATGACTCAGTTCTATAGGTGACTTGTCCCCCACTTGAAATTGAAGACAAAAGATGCCCATTTTGCACTATCCCGTAGACTTGATTAAGTTCAACAAAGACAGTAATACTTCAAACTGCTTGCAAAGCAGCAACGGACATTTGCATGTAGACTTAGCTGCAATTCACTTGACAATTGACAATGGTATCCCATGCAAACTCCTACTAGATGCCATAAACTATTGAGGAATATTATGTCTGTGATGTTGGTGGCTATAAAGGGATATCTTGTAGATAATCACCTAGTATATATTATTAACAAAGATGAGGTGCTTTGAGACATCCCTAACCATTGAGTCTCATTTTTCTCTCGTTGTTTTATGTTTCACACGAACAAATTGTTCTTTTTGTCCATCTTGCATTTGGCTACCAATCTAGCTCCAAATATATATTCTCCATGTACTGAAGACCTCTGTAGCTTATGTGATATGGTCAAATTGCGTCTTTTCATACCAAAGCTAAGCTTAAACCGACTTATAAGAGGAAGTCTTTTTCCCTTGTCTTATTAGAATGAAATTACATCAATAGAAAAACGAAGCTATGATAATGAGAATTCTGATCTAAAAGATGGGTGAGTTCTTCTTTGGGGTAACATTGATTGACAAAGTAGGTGAGTTATTGATTGGTAGGCAATTAGTCATTTTGCTTTAGCATATAATAAATAGTTTGCTAAGCACAGAATCTGTAACATCCTCAATTTCGAGCCCGTAAGGATTGGCCATAAGGTCTTAAAAAGATCGATCATAAGCTATTGGTCATGGATTGATCATTTTGATTGGTAAGGATTCACGGATCGGTCATGGTTCGACCAACCGACTGATCGACCGACCGGTCACGAACTGGTCAAGGTGTCGGCTGTGAATTTCTACCGACCATACCGATGTGACAAGATCAGTAGCTCATAAGATGACTTTTTGATCACGAGGATTGGTCATGGGATGATTTGGATCGGCGGATGGTCATGATCGGTCATAGTGCCTGGTCACGGGTGATTCCGCCCGGCTATGTACCGATACACAGACAATCCCTCACAATCAAATATGATCGTCTTCCGACCAAAAACGCATCATTCCCTATTTAATTCTTAGTGATAGGAAAGGAATCTTGAATTGGTGATGTCCAATCATGGATCGATAAATACACTGACCATGAGCCATACGGATGGATCGGGTGCCGATCAGAATCCATGAGTGCCTTGGCTTAGTGCTAGGCCATGGGTGGCCTTAGGATTGGCCTTGAACTGATCGAAGGACAACCGACCCTTTAGGCCAACCGACCGTCCAAGGGAACGGTTTGGGCAAGCATGGGGCGTGATGGCCGAACCTCGAGTGTACGTGATTCGATTTTTCAAGGTGTACCTAATGATCCATTTCCCGGCCCCGGAACTAACTTAGATGACGGAATTTTCTAGACCGCCTTCTTAATGAAGAAAATGACAAAAGAGAAGAAAACTCTAAAACACCCTAGCCTCTTCATGAAGGAGGTTGACTTATCATTTCACCTAGAATTTTCTAGATATGGTCATGATTACCAAGAATTTACCTTGGGGATTAAGCAAAGTATCCAAGCCAAGTGTTTCAATAAAAATAGGACACATTGAAACTAATTATGGCTATCCTATAGCCTTGATGCCATCCTATCTTTTAAAGTGCCACCTATCCATAATGAGTTGTCCCCTTAATAATGAACTAAGTGCTAATGTGGTCCAATGAAATGGAGACAAGTAAGGCTTTAAATGATGACACTAAATCATTAGATCTCCACCTCATAATCCTAGGTGTCCGCTCGAAGATTTGGTAATGATGGCTTGAGATTTTCCTTGAAGAATAAGTTGGTGACTCATAAGCTTAGGTGTCCTCTAGAATCTTAGGTTATGATAAGCTTGAAGGGTAGCCTTGGTGAACAAGAAAAACGCCAACCAATCAAGAGAAGACATTAGGCATCAAGAGGCTTATGTGTCCCATAGGGCCATAGGCACATCATAAGCCTAAAGTAAGCCTTGAAGGGTATATAGACCAATCACAATCAAACATGAATAAGCATAGGCGCCAACTAAGGAGACTAGATAGGCCAACTCATTCCTTATGTTTAATCATGAGATTGGCACCAATAATTGAAGAGGAGGAGGCTTATAAATAGGAGAAGGCATCCTCACATTTTGGAGGCTTAACCATTCTCTCTTTTCCTCTCTCTTTCTCTCCTCTCTTTCATGTCCTTCTCCTCCAAGCCGCCTGAGGAGCCGTTTGGTCACTAAAGGAGCATCTTGGAGCTAGGCTCAAAAGTAGTAAGTAGAATCTTTAACTCTTGGCTAGGGCAATAGCCTACATCGTCGAGTTTAGTGGTGTGCTCACCCGTGTAAGCCGTATGTATGATGTAATGTTCTTTTGTGTGTTTGCTCATGTTTGCGTGCTTGAATATGTTCACGCCCGGGACGAGGTCAAGGTTCACTTGGCTTGGAATCGACGTTAAGTCATGATGGCCTAAGCATGCGACTCAAGCCACGAACCAAGAATCGTTTTCAGCATATTTTATAATATGATGTTGAGGGTCATAGCATGCTCACTTGAATGAGCACGCCCTCGGGCCTTGTATGTATCGACTAAGATGAAAGATGAAGAACCAGCTTGTATGATGCACGTATATGATATACTTAAAGAGGAAAAAGCGTCCGTCGTCACATAGCGTTAACGGTGATGCCTCGTTCATTTAACAGCCGTTGCTTTTGTTTTTACCAATAAAATAAAGCTGATATACTTCTTGCTTCTGTTTTTACCTCCCACCATTATTGTTCCTCTTGGTTTTGGAACTAAAATGAGAAGAAGCTCTAATCAATTAACTTTACTCCATCAAATTTAACCTCCGTGACCTATTTTATTCAGTTAAGAATTAAGAAGTCTCAACAAAATAATTAATAGTAGAAAACCATTTAATTGCATCAAAATTACTCCGGTTATTTTCGGTTTCATCTCCTAAACGTGATTTACGTTTCTAAACAAATTACAATCAATTACTCTTTTGAAACTAATGAGTGAGAGCCAATCTTTTTGACCACTTTTCATCCTCTATATTTTAAAAATATTACTTTGCACACCATGACAAAATCCCACATCTCTTCTGAAAAACACCAACCCAATAAATATGTTAGCCCTCAATGAGCCCCCAACCCATAAAGTGATTTACATTTCTAAACAAATTACAATCAATTACTCCTTTGAAACTGATGAGTTTTTTGACCACTTTCCATTCTCTATATTTTAAAAATATTACTTTGCACATCATGACAAAATCCCACATTCCTTCCAGAAAACACCAACCCAATAAATGTGCTAGCCCTCGATAAGCTCCTAACCCACAAAGTGATTTACATTTCTAAATAAATTATAGTCAATTACTCATTGATGAGTGAGAGCCAGTCTTTTTAATCACTTTTCATCCCCTATATTTTAAAAATATACTTTGCACATCATGACAAAATCCCACATCCTTTCCAGAAAACACCGACCCTATAAATGTGCCAGCCCTCAATGAGCTCCCAACCCACAAATTGATTTACATTTCTAAATAAATTACAATCAATTATTCTTTTGAAACTGATGAGTTTTTTTGACCACTTTCCATCCTCTATATTTTAAAATATTATTTTGCACATCATGAAAAAAATCCTACATCCCTTCCAGAAAACACCAACCCAATAAATGTGCTAGCACTCAATAAGCCCCCAACCCATAAAGTGATTTACATCTCTAAATAAATTACGGTCAATTACTCATTGATGAGTGAGAGCTGGTCTTTTTAATCACTTTTCACCCCTATATTTTAAAAATATACTTTGCACATCATGACAAAATCCCACATTCCTTCCAGAAAACACCAACCCAATAAATGTGCTAGCCCTCAATGAGCTCCCAACCCACAAAGTGATTTATGTTTCTAAACAAATTACAATCAATTACTCTTTTGAAACTGATGAATTTTTTGACCACTTTCCATCCTCTATATTTTAAAAATATTACTTTGCACATTATGACAAAATCCCACATCCCTTCCAAAAAACACCAACCCAATAAATGCGCTAGCTCTCAATTAGCCCCCAACCCACGAAGTGATTTACGTTTCTAAATAAATAAATTACGGTCAATTACTCACTGATGAGTGAGAGCCAGTCTTGTTAATCACTTTTCATCCTCTATATTTTAAAAATATTACTTTGCACATCATGACAAAATCCCACATCCCTTCCAAAAAACACTAACTCAATAAATGTGCTAGCTCTCAAGGAGCCACCAACCCACTAAGTTTTATTCCTCTCGACCACCACCACCGGCCACCGTTGGATGCCACCCAGCAACCTTTGGACAACGCCAATGGTTATCGAGCTCTATCATCACTCTCACTGCTACCCTTGACTACGCCTCCCACTCCAATTTCTGATTTTTCGCTTTATGTGCTCTTTCTTTTTTCTTTAATTCTCTCTCTTTCTTGCAGCCCAACGTGGACGTTGAGCTTGTTGACTACTATGACATGCCAATTGGCATGTCCAATGAAAAGCTTGGGGGCTAGGTGGTAATTTAGGAAAAAGGGTGTTTATCGGTAATAGCGGCAAAACTAATGGTGGTTTTTGATAATTTCCAATAAAATTGTGTAGTACGAGTTGCTAATTGGATGCAGAATAACAATTAGGTAAATCAAGTTTACTCCATTTCTATCGCAAAATTATTAATTCCAATATGGACAAACTCTACATCACATATGAGAGGAAGAAAGTATACATCATGTGTAGCATAGCACTATATTTAGTACGATAAAATGAAGTGGAATAAAAGAAGGAATGAAATAAAATAGGCACTACAATTCATGTGTTTGCTTGTTGTGAAGGAACAAAGAGGGGAGACTTTGATTATATCTTGTCCGGTGTTTGGAAAATTCCCAATCAATTCCTTCTTGCTACGCATGATCTAAGTCTTTTTCTCCATCCCAATGTAGAAAACATAAACGGACAGATTGGAAAGATAGCGTTTGTGATCTTTGAAGGTACCTTTTGAGGCGGAACTTTTCACTTTTAAAGCCCAGGTTCTCATTAAAAGGCTATCTTGAAAATCTCAACAAAAGTTTCTTGCCTAATACTTTTATTTCGAATGAAATTGAAAAATAGAAAACATAATAGTCACCTGTAGCCCCGATGTGTCTGTCCCCTCCTGAGTGGCTGAGAAAGAAAGGTTCTATCAAGGGCTGTGATTGAGCCAATTTATCGTGAATTAGATTGATAAAAAGTATTTGCAAAAAAAGTGGCCGTGAGTTCCCCATGCGGAGTCGAGGTCGGTTGACTTCACAGTCAACGAGTTTGCCTTTTAGTGGAAAACAACTGCTTGTTGGATCCAGAAGGGTCAAATTCTTGGCGCGTACGTAGGTGGAAATGAGAGTTGATTTCTTACCAAATATTTCAACTTTTAAATTATCTAATCAGATTATTGAATTTGCGTGATTAGTTGGACGTATTCATTAAAGCGGTAGGATTTTCCACGTGCAATGTGGAATCCTCTTGATTTTCAAGGTATTTTAATTTTTTGTCTTGATGTCTTATGTACATATAGTGCATTTCCAGAGTGATAACTATTTAATTATGTTTTTGTGGATAGTAGAATACGAGTCTATTTTTGTGGATGACTTCATAATTTATTGATGGCTTCGTTCATGTGCTTATAGGACTTGCTCAAGCGTTTTTGGTACTTCACTAAAATTTCCGTGATTTTTTTCAGTTTTGTTATTAGAGAACCTACTAACCGACAATGGGGTCAAAACACCCAAAACGGGTGTTGACTAATTTTCCGATTGTTTTGTGTCATAAACTACACTAAGGGGAAGAAGAGACTTGATCTATGACAAGAATCCCACCTTCGGAGAATAGGGATATGTTTGTATGGCCCCTATTCTTGATTTCTTCAAGACATAAATGTCAGTTAAAGATTAGTGGATCATCTTCTTCATAAATTATTGCCCAAATTGGTCTATGAAATCATTTTTGTCCACAAACATACTGAGATTATTAGGACCCACATATTGCGCCATTTGCAAATTGTTATTCTACCTTGAAATACTAACATATTTGTGTCTGTAAATTCCTATGTATTAATCAATTGACTGCACTAAAACTTTATCCAAACTAAGCCATTGTCAAAATGAAACAGATTAGGTGAGATCATTACATAAAAGTGTATAATGAGATTTTTTATAGTTAAAAAGAAACCTTTTTTCAAAAAGAGGGTTTCTTTTTGAAAAGTTAAAAGAGGGTTCTTTTTCTTGACTTTCGCCTTACAAAGGCCTCCTTAACAAATATATTCTCCATCGGAGCATGTACGTTCAAATCACAACAAAACCTGTTTATGCTTCCAAAAATTCCCTCTCTTCAATTTTCTTACATTCTTCAAGTATCAATTAAGATTTCACCTCTAGTACTATGAAGCCTCCCAACTTGTCTTTTCTTGAGTTCTCATCATCATGTCGTCTATTTTTCACTTGCATAGTGCTTTTGCCATGCATTAGCCAAGTCCTTTCAGCTAACAATATGACAGATAAGCTCGCATTACTTGCGTTCAAGGCCGCAATAACTATGGATCCTTTTGGGGCGCTGAATTCATGGAACCATACAACTGACCACTGTCAATGGCACGGTGTCATGTGTGGTCGCCTACACTGCAGAGTCATAGGATTAGACCTACGAGCCTTGAAGCTTTCAGGATCCATCTCCCCTCATATTGGAAATTTGAGCTTCTTGAGAGTCCTGATGCTCAGCAACAATAGTTTTCATCACGAAATCCCGCAACAAGTCAGCCATTTGCACAGTCTACGTGTCTTGCGATTAGCCATCAACACATTGGAAGGAAAAATCCAGAGAAACTTGTCGAGTTGCTCTCACCTTAGGTGGCTCCGCCTTGTTGACAACCGGCTGGTTGGAGAAATTCCCATTGAGTTCGGTTCTTTAGTGAAGCTTCGGCTTCTTGGCTTAGGTAAGAACTATCTAACGGGAACTATTCCTTCATCCATCGGAAACATGTCATTCAATAATACTCAATTTTCAGCCCAATCGTTGCAAGAACTGCAAGTAGCTTTTTAAATTGACGACAGCTCGATGCATTCCTTCTTCTGTGAACCGTTTAATGTACAATGCATCCAGGGGCAGAGCAGGAATTTGAGAAGCAAATCACATAATCCTTTCCGACTCCCGAAATTATATTTGTAACTGCGGTCACTATGAACAATTTATCCATGCAGACCAACTACTTTATTACATGTAATATAAGTTCCAATTATTCTTGTGAACACGAAAGCAGAGTGAACTCTTATGTGAGCTGTGAAGTGCCTCAATTGAGAGTGTTACAACTCTCTAGGCCGATGGTGTGGCAATAATTTGGAGCAATTTAGTTGGCCCCCTTACCAACTGAAAATTGTTGACATATGTTTTCAATCACATATATATTCACAGCATTTTGAGGATACAATTGGACTAGGGATAGAAGAAGCTATCTCCTGGGTACCAAGCGCTCATTGCAATTTTTGGTAATTATTCTGTTATATGATGAAATATCTAGTTGAATTTCCAGCTCATCCAGTGCGATTTGCGTATCTTTTAATCATGAACATGCATAAAAATAAGTATTTCACTAAAAATGATTCGTAAAGAATTTTCATGGTGCTTGGCATTGTCTTTTCACTAGAAATTTTGCCAAAAAAAAAAATTCCTTTTTTGCTGTCTATAAGCAATTTATTTGGATACAAAAGATAAAAATTTGAGAAAATTTATTGGGTTGTGTATTGTGTTCCATTCCGTACAAGCTCAAATTAATTATCATTGAGCCTATTATGATATATTAATCACACGTTTTGCACAAAATAAGTCCAGACATGTTTATAGCTTAGCCTCATCTACACACCTTGTGAAACACAAGTATTATAACCATACCTAGTCATCCTCTGCAATCTCGATTTGATTTATACTGATCAATAAGTTCTCATTTAAATAAAGAAAATCATGAGTATCATTAGCCCTTTTTGGAAAATTTTGATAGGCATCCATTAATTTGAAATGCAAGTGTGAAGTCTATTCAATTAGATGTTGTCAGAGCAAAAAAAAATTGAAATTGATAATTCAAACAATGTAGTAAATTGTCATTTCAGATAATTGGACTTGAAAAATTTCGACTGAATAACCGGCCTTAAGGTGAAATAAATCTGAACCCATTTCAGAATATTGGTCCATTACAAGAGCCCACCAAAACCTTGAATACATTGAAGTTCCAACTTCCAATCTAATAAAGACATACATGAAGATTGAACAGCAAAGGTGGCCTGAGACTTTTAATGATGCACGAGCAGCTTTCTGTTTCTTTGGCATGCTATGGAACCGACAATACGAGCATGGTCTCGCTCAAAGGGCTCGAGAGTAACTTCTCAAAAGGCTTGAACTGCTCTGCCTGCAGCTTCTTCACTTCCTGGGAAAATACTATCTCGACTGGAACAATAGAATCGATATAGTTTGCCTGCAAAAACAAGCACAACCACAAGGTATTGATTTTCTGTCTCTTCTCATTGAAGTAACATTTCCAGCGTTTCCTCTTCCCGAGGGGATTGGTCTTTACCCTCCCTCAAATATGATGAGATCATTCCTGATGTCACAGCTTATCTCCTACGCCCGTAAAAACTTGCGCCAGCTACTTGTCTTAATTTATGAGGACTTATATAGTGGAAAAGAAAAATCAGTGTGACCAGCAGTCCTCTAATGCAACAAGCTACATCTCAAAAAAAGAATAAAGAAAAACCAAGTGCACATCTGTCCACACAGAGAGAAGAAAAGATTTAGAATTAGATTGGTCAAATTAAAAATTTTGGAACGGAATTAGTATATGCACAATAGGTGTAAGATTAATGAAATAATTTCTCTCTTGTATATCCACTGCACAAAATAAAATGGGCAGAGAGGCGCGGGCCACATGAGGAGAATCGCAATTAGAACATCGATGAACAACAGATTAAATTCAATTGAAAATAGCAGAAAAGACGAAGAAGAATGTAATGGATGTTGGGCAAGCATGGAGTCAAGTCTTCCCCCACACGTCGTGGTGGTGGTGGTGGTGGTCCTAAGAAGACGGAAAGAAATCAAAACCCGACACCATCCTGCGTCTCTACGCCATCTCTCCCCGACGTTACCCGAGCCTAGCACCATGTCCGATGATCAAAAACCGATTCGATCACAACAACCAAACCACCACCCACCCCCCCGGGCGGCATCAGAAGCAATTCACCTATTTTGTGATTCCTCTTTCTCCAAGGTCCATTCTGTCAATTTCACAGTTCAGATTACATTTTATAAGTGATTCAATGCCCGTCGGACTTTCGAGGTACGATTTCACGGAGGCTCCGCACGCGTCTCGGCCTCAACGCACCGTCGGGGCGCAATGGAACTCCGGCTCTCAAAGTCTCTCCTCGTCTTCGAGGCTGCGTCTCTGCAGATCACGGCCCCGGGACTTTCCTGAGCCCCGATCCCAGCGCAAAGCTGGGCCATGACCCATTCACTACATCCAGTGGATCTACATGGTAACATTCCAATTTTTCTGTTCTTTTGTTCTCCGAAATTAGAAAAAAATTAGAAATCTATTGGGTAATGTCAGTTATTAGGAAATAGATTTAGAATGAAAATGAGAAATAGAAAAAATAACTTATTTTTCTTGAAAATAATTTTTAGAAATAAGTCATTTTCTTCTTCTTCTTTTTTTCTTTTCTTCTTATTTGTATTCTAATCGGTTGGTGGTACTGCCCACCGCTGCTGGTTGCGGCCACCTCTAGCTAGAGGAGGAGAAAGATGAGAAAAATGAAGAAAATAAAAAAAGAAAAATTATTAAAAAATTAAAATAAATTTTACAACACAAAAAAAAAAAAAAAAAAAGTGAGTCGTACTAAATGTATTCCTATTCTTTTCTATTCCGAGAATAATAATTTTGTATGGTTACCAAATACGTTATTTTACTCGGAAATTATTTCAAGAAATAGAAATAGAAAAACTATTTCTGAAAAGAAATTATTTTCTAAAATATAAATGTTACTAAACACATTACTAAATGCAAAAAATTGAAAAGGATCAAGAAGTCTCTACATAATTTAAGGAAGAAATGAAAAGAAAGAAACCTTATCCGAACATGAATACGATGATAAGAACAAACAATCCAGGGAATTCGTCCAAAAAAAACAATCCAGGGAAAGAAATAAAAAGAAAGAGAACTTGAGCGCGCGGATTTCATGGTGAAAAAGGGAAAAGAAGAGAGCGTGTCGGTTGGGGTTGATGATGACAAGTACAATAGTCGATGACGACGACGGTGGACTTCAATCATTAGAGCTTTAAATTAAATAATGAAAATTCTGAATACTTACGAGCAAAGTATTCTATGGTCGGCAAAAAGGCTGCTTACATATATACATACATAAAGGAAGTCCGATTAGTTTTAAATTTATTATACGAATATTGATTCGACCCTACATTTTTTTTTTAATTTCTCTAATTTAATTATAAATATTTACACAAAGTTCTTTTTTATTAATAATACCACATGAGATAACTAATTTTGATGAGTTGACATGTCTTTGGACTACGCTTCTACGCTTTTTTCTTGCGCTGCACTTGTCATACTTTAAGAATTCTACTATTTCTCTTTAATTTAACTTGTATTCTGAGTAAAAAGGTCTAAGATAGCAACAAAAGAAGGCAAGGAAGAGTTACAATGATACAGAATTTAAACTAACCGACCTGACCTAATCAACATTCCAATCAAGCCTTGAATTCCAGTGGATGGATGACTATTTGTCTTAGAAAGTGCAGCACTTTTTATGTAATGCTATGGCACAGAAGTGCGGCTAATTGTCATGCAGATATTTATCATAAGTTAACCACAACACAAAACAATCCAAAATCTTGTCTCACATCCATGGGCGAAATTGAAGCGGATAAACTCAAGAAGTTGCCCCAAACTACGACCATTGTAACGAGAGAAGTTCTCTCTCTCGTGAATTTCGAGCTCCCCTCTCCCTTCAATGGTGAGTCCTCCTCTACCAGCTGGGTAGTCCTCCCATCGTCATGATCAGATCTGGCTAATCTGTTGATAATCACCATCTTCATCTTCTCAAGAAGTGGTATGGCGATTTCCCCTCTACCAGATGGGTAGTTCCCCCAAAATCAGAATCTCTGGTAATACTGATAAACCCTAACTTTTCCTTTCTTCCATCACCTATAATCCACCACACATTCGAACTCCATATAACCCAAATTTCATAGCAATATCAGACAGACGATCCCCCCTTACAAACCCTAATACCCATCACTTCTTCACACTGGTGCTTCAAACAAATCAGCTGTCTGTTACTAGTCAGAGCTCCCTTCAATCGAATCCAGAAACCAGAGATGGAAGAACATCTTGCGGAAGAACGACGCCTAGCTGCCCTGTGTAAAAGCTTAGGTGAGTTATGGTCTGAAAATGATGTTGTTGATATAAATAGTACTATCTCAGAAGAAAAATTGATTGAATGCCGGAAAACTGTGTTTGGGAAGCTGTACTCTAGACCGAATGTGAACTTCACAGCTTTTGTGAATACTATGACACGAGTGTGGAAAGTCAATAAGGTCTATTGTACTCAACTAGGACCGGGATACTTCTCATTCACATTTCAATCGGAAGAAGATAAACAGAGAGTGCTAGCTACTGGACCATGGTGCTTTTCTAGCAACCTTTTAGTGCTCCAAGAATGTGACCCTGACACCCCTGAAATCTGTTATGAATTTACCCATTGTGCCTTTTGGGTTAATTTATATGGCCTACCGTTTGGAAGAGTTACTCATGAGGTAATTCGGGATATTGTTTCTAAATTGGGAGAAGTCATGGAGGTGAAACTTGAGGCAAGAGGCAACAGCCATTACAAAATAGGTAAAGCGAAGGTGTTGCTGAATCTGGAAAATCCACTTAAGACAGGAATCCTAGTGAACTTAACAAAGAAGAAACTATGGATTGAGTTCAAATATGAAAGGCTACCCCACTATTGCTACTCATGTGGCAAAATAGGGCATTTCGCTACTGCATGCAAGGAAATCCCCTATGAGAAGTCAGGGTTACCAGATGACCTACCCGGAAAATTTGGGAATTGGCTTCGCGCGGAAGTGCATGAATTGAGCCCCTATGGAAAAATTTTCTATGGCAAAGAAGAACCAATCCTTGAAGAACCAGAAAGCGTGCCTGAAACTCCCATGCACTCTGAATCAGAAAACCATCAGCATGATCAGCATGTAGTCACAACATGCGGTCTGACTATTACAGAACCAATGCCCCCAACAGATAATCAGACCTCTTCACAGCAATTAGCACTACCACTTAAGGGAGAAAAAAGCCCACAGAAGAGAGGGAGTTCATGTATAGATGAAGAATCAATGATGGTACTCTATAAAGAACAGCAAAAGGAGGCAGAAGTAGATATGCTTGAAGCAGAAACAGGGGAAGCAGGAAAGCTCAGAAGAAAACCTAAAGGTACGAAGCACAACTCAGCCAAGAAAGGAAAGCGTTTCTGCCCTTATGGAGCGCAAAGTTCAAAAACACAAGAGATTGACTGCACTCAGCTGATAGAGACTCCGATTGCAGTAGCAGAGAAGTCAAGTAAGTGGGCTCTGGTGGCTGGCCCTAATAAGCCACCAAAAGAGCCATGAAAATAGTAAGTTGGAATTGTCAGGGGTTGGGCACACCCCTGACAATTCAGGGCTCTGCGAGCCTTAGTAACTCAAGAAAGGCCCAAGATCGTTTTTTAATGGAGACAAAAAATCGGGAACAAAAAGTTCAACAGCTGAGGAGGAGGTTAAAGTTTCAGAATTGTTTTGTAGTGAACCCAGAAGGAATAGCAGGGGGTATGGCTGTTTTTTGGGATGATCAGGTAATGCTATCTATCCAATCATTCTCAAAGAACTATATAAGTGCACATTGTCAAGTTGTGGAAAACAGAAAGCATATGCAGCTTACTTTCATACATGCACCTTATATATTCAGCGAAAGAATGCAACTATGGGAGGAAATGTATAGAGCAAGCAGAAGCTATCACTTACCATGGCTTTGCGTTGGAGATTTCAACGAAATTTTGAACCATTGGGAGAAAGCAGGCAGCAAACGAGCAGAAAACTATCGTCTCATAGCCTTTAGGGATTTTCTTGGTAAATGCTCTTTAATGGATTTGGAATCCAAAGGCTGCGCATTCACCTGGACAAATAATCGAACAGGAAATCAACTTGTCAAAGAGAGACTAGACAGGGGACTATGTAATTTTGACTGGAGGATCTCTTATCCTAATGCAGAAAGTATTGCACTACCAGCGATAGGGTCGGATCATAGCCCTATAATTATTTCCCTACAAGCACGAAAAGCTAAGAAAAGAAAGGTATTTCGCTATGAAGCTTTCTGGGCAGAAAATGACGAAAGTAAGGACATAGTTAAAAAGGCATGGGGTGCAGGGGATCTTCAAGGTTTGAACATAGTCCACAAGTTGCAGATGGTGACTACTCAACTAGCCAAGTGGAGCAGCAGAAGTTTTTATAATGCCAAACAGAGAATAGACGAATTGAAAAATGCACTACAAAAGCTGACAAACAGAACAGATGCACAAAACGAAACTATGACAGCAAAGGGGATTAAGCAGGAAATAGAAAAACTCTGGCAACAAGAAGAGATGTTTTGGGGGATGAGATCAAGAATCAAATGGTTAACATGGGGCGATAGAAATACAAAATTTTTCCATGCAACAACCATCCAGAGAAGAAATAGAAACAGGATCACCTTATTAAAAAATGCAACTGATGAATGGGTGCAAGGAGATCAGCCATTGAAGGTGATGACAGAAGCCTTCTTCAAGAACCTTTACTTGTCTGTGGGGGAGCGCGATTTTCAGCCTGTCATCCAACAAATCCCAAAATTAGTTGATGACAGAATGAATCAAACTCTGGTCAAAGCTGTTACAATTGAGGAGGTGACAGAGGCAATGCAACAATTAGGAGCTAACAAGGCTCCAGGACCGGATGGCCTCAATGGGCTTTTTTACAAAAACCATTGGTCAGACCTTAGACAGGGGATTTTCACTGAAGTTCAGAATTTCTTTGAAACAGGACAGCTCAACCCTGGCCTAAACAGAACCCACATCACTCTCATACCTAAAGTCCAAAATCCCGAAAAGCTTGAACAATTGCGTCCCATTAGTCTATGCAATTTCATTTACAAAATCATTTCTAAAGTGATGACTAATAGACTTAAACCCTTACTTCCTACCCTCATATCTGAAGAACAAAGTGCCTTTGTGGGAGGAAGGCAAATTCAAGATAATATCTTGATTGTTCAAGAGGTGCTACACAAGCTGAGAACTAGAGAAACAAAGAGGAAGTTCCAGGCAGTCCTAAAACTTGATATGCAAAAAGCTTATGATCGAATAGAATGGGACTTTCTGCAAGAGTGTTTGACGAAGATGGGATTTAGTGCACAATGGATAAAATGGGTGATGCAATGTGTTTCTACGGTGTCCTACAGCATCATCTTTAATGGCGAACCCCAACCTTTCTTCAAACCTTCTCGAGGACTACGACAAGGTGATCCAATCTCCCCATATCTCTTTATTCTAGTGGCTAATGTGCTATCCTACCTTATGAAACAAGCTGTGAGAGATGAAACTATACGTGGTATTAAATTAAACAGATGCTGTCCAAACTTGTCACACTTGCTTTTTGCGGATGATTCGGTATTCTTTCTACATGGCACTGTTGTGGAATGTCAGAACCTGTCAGCTATCCTACACCAATACTGCTTTGCCTCAGGACAGGCAATTAATCTTAACAAATCTGGTATCCACTTTAGTAAAAGTTGCCCTCTGACTCTAAGAAGAAACATGACTGAGATGCTGAGAGTTCAAGAAATAGAGAAAACAGGAAAGTATTTAGGGATTCCATCTGATTGGGGAGGATCGAAAAAAGATATATTTGCATGGATACTTGCAAAAGTCAGCACGAAGTTAGAAAGTTGGAAGGATAACCTGCTGTCTAAATCCGGGAAAGAAATTTTGATTAAATCAGTAGTGCAGGCCATCCCACACTATGCTATGTCTGTTTTCAAACTCCCTGTGTCCATTTGTAAAGCTATTGAGAAGAAAATTGCAAATTTTTGGTGGCGAAATGGCCACAAAGCTGCTGGAATTCACTGGAAGAAATGGGAAAACTTAAAACTCAGAAAGGAGGAAGGAGGGCTCGGCTTTAAAGATTTGCTAGAATTTAATAAAGCTATGTTAGGCAAGCAAGCTTGGCGTATGGCTCAGCAGCCCAATTCACTTCTCAGTCAACTAATGAAGGGTCTATACTACCCACAAGGTGATTTCTGGAAAGCTGAGAAAGGTAGTAGACCCTCTTGGGGATGGCAAAGTATTATCTTGGGAAGAGATTCGATAATTCCTAATGTGATGTGGGCTGTAGGCAACGGCCAGTCAATTTCAATCAGAGGTGACCAATGGTTAAAAAGTGGCAAAATCGGGGGGCCAGCGACAAGGAGTGAACCTCTAGTAGTGGGGGCTCTAATAGACCAACCAGAAGGGAAATGGAAAGAGGCTTTACTGCGGCAGATGTTCGATGATAGCATAGTTACGGAAATCCTACAAATCCCTATTGGCCTACCCTCCACAGCAGACAAGCAAGTTTGGATGAGCAACAAATCAGGAGACTACTCGGTAAAAAGCGGATATATACATAACAGAAAGCAATCAACCTCAACAATTAACACAGCAGCATCCTCATCGCATCAGACAAAGCCAGAACTATGGAACTTAATCTGGAAAACAAATACTCTGCCTAGAGTTAAACAATTCCTCTGGAATGTGTGCCAGAATACTCTTCCTACAGTGGAAAACCTGCATAGAAGGAGAGTCGCACCTGATCCGTTATGCCCGATCTGTCAGAAAGAAGCCGAGACTACAGAGCACGCGCTTTTGCTATGCCCATGGACAATTCAGGTGTGGAGCGCCAGTCCCCTGCATATTCAGATTTCCAGAATTGGATTAACAAGAGTGGAAGAATGGTTTTATTTGATGAGCAAAGATCAAAGAAGTGTTCGAGATCTCAACTTAATTGCCACGGTAATGTGGTGCATCTGGAAAGCACGCAACCGGTATATCTTCGAACATCATCCCCTGTCTCCGCATCAAACACTCTCCACTGCAATCGCGCTCTATGAAAATTATAAGCTTTGCAATAGACAGTCAGCTGCAGGAACAACCATCACTTCTCAAAAACATTTTTGGAAGCCACCGCCCATCAACACATTGAGAATAAACATAGATGCTTCTTTTGTGGGGGAAGGGCTGGCAAAATCAAACCTGGAGAGGCACAATATGGCCGAGAACAGAGAAGACCACATGGATTCCACTGACGACAACTTTGAAAGGGATGAACCACAATTCCCGTCTTCGGTCGCAGATACATCACCGCACCAGCATCGCAATACTTCGAGAAGAGGGTTAATCTCGCAACTATGGAAAGCTGGGCAGGCACCTCATCCAGAGTCTCGGCTAGTGACAAAAATCTGGAAAAACAAGCAGAGGAGGGTCAGTCTCGCAACACTCCCAATCTCGGACCCCAACATGAGAGGACTGAAAATAGCAACGTTAATGGAGACAAATTTGTCGCGAACGATGGATTCTTACCAGATCTGGAGTTTCGGGGTAGTATTGAGCCCCGTTTGAACCGACAGATTCCAGAGCTTGGCCAGAACAGAGACGGATCTAAGAACAGAAGCGCCATCTCCTGCATCTGCCGTGACTTCCGGGGCTGCCTGGTGGATGGCTTCGTGAAGACGGTAGCAGCTTCCTCAGCAGAACAAGCGGAAGCCCTTGCTCTCATGGAAACCCTAGACTTCCTCTCTAACAGATCGCACGAACACTTCGAAGTACTTTCAGACTCTTTGTCGCTCGTGCAAGCGGTTCAAGGAGAAACACAACCAAACTGGGAGATTGCTGGGCTGGTGGACCGAATTCGGGTGAAAATAAGAAGCATTCCGGGCCTGACTGTGGCCCATTGCAATAGAGAAGCGAACCGGCCTGCTGATTATCTTGCACGGGCCCAACGACAACAATCCCTCCCTCAAAATTGGGTACACTATCCTCCAATAGGGCTAATTGATTTACTTAGTGCTGATGCTCTTTTGTAATCACCCCGAACTTAACCAAGTAAATGAAAAGGAGAAGCAATTTCGACAAAAAAAAAAAAAAAACTCAAGAAGTTATTTGAATTTCTCCCGACAGATTTCCATGAGTAGGTGTCCTGCAGCTTTAACTCCCTTGGTATGCCAACCTTGCTCCCCTTAGCTATATCTTATAAAAACATTTCTTTCGCACGAGCTGTGTGCAAATCTCAATTGCCATTTCCCCAAAAGGGCTTTGATTAAACGATGTTAAATTTCTTACTTCCACACCTTAATCATCAAAACATCCGCATATATGACCCTAATGGAAAGCAAACTTTATGAGTCTTCATAATCCAATCCCTCCCCACTAAGAATTGATTTTAGAGTTTTCCATTAGAGAGAAATGACATGATTTTATGAAAGAGTTCTGGAATTTTGCTAATCCGTGACGGATAGGTTTTGGGTCTCCCTTTTTGGTTCTTATTACAAGAGCAAGCATATCTAGTCCCTTGCTTGGTGATATGGTCAAATCACGTCTTTTCATATCAAAGGTAAGCTTAAACCAGCTTATAAGAGGAGTAAAACGAAGCTATGATAATGAGAATTTTGATCTAAAAGATGGGTGATTTCTTCATTGGGGTAATGTTGATTGACTAAGTGAGTGAGTTACTGACTGGTAGGCAACTGGGCATTCTACTTTTGCATACAATATATAGTTTGCTAAGCACATAATCAACAGCGAGTAGATTGATCTTGCTTTGAAGCAAGAACGTTGTGATAATTCAATTCCTTTCATCAATAAGATTCACATCAAGTCAAGGAAATTAGTTTGAAGATCCACGAAACTAGCAAAGTGCCATTTTTGTACTATAATATGAGTAGAAGCACGGGTAGATAGGTGGAACAATAAAATGAAGCTAAGATACTTCGTGCTTCTGTTTTACCTCCCACCATTATTGTTCCTCTTGGTTTTGGAACTAAAATGAGAAGAAGCTCCAATCCATTAATATTACTTTATCAAATTTAACCTCCATGACCTATTTTATTCAGTCAAGAATTAAGAAGTCTCATCAAAATAATTAATAGTGTAAAACCATTTAATCATATCAAAATTATTTTTTAGTTATTTTCAGTTTCATCTCCTAAACGTGATTTACGTTTCTAAACAAATTACAGTCAATTACTCTTTTGAAACTGGTGAGTGAGAGCCAATCTTTTTGATCACTTTTCATCCTCTATATTTTAAAAATATTACTTCCCCCGTCATGACAAAATCCCACATCCCTTCTAGAAAACACCAACCACGTAAATGTACCAGCCTCGAATCAGCCCCCAACCCACAAAGTTTTAGTCCTCTCCACCAATCACCACCCGCCACCGTCAGACGCCGCCCGGCCAATGCCAATGGTTATCGAGCTCTGTCATCACTCTCACTGCTGCCCTTGACCACGCCTCCCACTCCAATTTCTGATTTTTCGTTTTATGTGCTCTTTCTTTTTCTCCAATTCTCTCCCTTTCTTGCAGCCCAACGCGGACGTTGAGCTTGTTGACTACTGTGACATGCCAATTGGCATCCCCAATGAAAAACTAGGAGGCAAGGTGATTATCAGGAAAAAAAATATCGGTAATAGCGGCAAAACAAATGGTGATTTATTTATAATTTCCAATGACAATTTGTAGTACCAGTCGCTAATTTGATGCAGAACAACAATTAGGTAAATTAAGTTTACACTTTTCTGTCAAAAAATTATTGATTCCAATGTGGATAGATTCTGCATCACATATGAGAGGAACAAAGTTTAATGTGTAGCATAGCACTACATTTAGTACAATGAAATGAAGTGGAATAAAAGAAGGAATGAAATAAAATAGGCACTACAATTCGTGTGTTTGTTTGTTGTGAAGGAACAAATAGGGGAGACATTCATGATATCTTGTCCAGCGTTTAGAAAATTCCCAATCAATTCCTTCTTGCTATGCATGATCTAAGTCTTTTTCTCCATCCCAATGTAGAAAACATAAATGGACAGATTGGAAAGATTGCGTTTGTGGTCTTTGAAGGTACCTTTTGAGACGGAACTTTTCACTTTTGAAGTCCATGTTCTCACTTAAAGACTATCTTGTAAATCTCAACATAAATTGCTTGACTAATGCTTCTTCTTTTTTTTTCGAATGAAATTGAAAAATAGAAAACATAATAGTCACCTGTAGCCCTAGTGTGCCTCCTGAGTGGATGAGAAAGAAAGGTTCTATCAAGGGCTGTGATTGAGCTGATTCATCGCGAACCAAATTGATAAAAAGTATTTGTTAAAAATGTGGCCGGGAGTTCCCCATGCGGAGTCGAGGTCGGTCGACTTGACAGTCCATGAGTTTTTCCTTTTCGTTGAAAACAACTGCTTATTGGGTCCAGAAAATTGAGTCACTTTATAAATGGGGAAAGCAAAAGGGTCAAATTCTTGGCGTGTACGTGGGTGGAAATGAGAGTTGATTTCTTATCAAATATTTGAACTTTTAAATTATCTAATCAAGTTGTTGAATTTGCGTGATTAGTTGGAGTTGACGTATTCATTAGAATGGTAGAATTTTTTACGTGCAATGTGGAATCCTCTTGATTTTCAAGGTATTTTAATTTTTTATCATGATATTCTATGTACATATAGTGCATTTCCAGAGTGATGATTATTTAATTCTGTTTTCGTGGCTAGTAGAATACGAGTTGATTTTAGTGGATGACTTCATAATTTATTGATGGCTTTACTCATGTGCTTATTTTTCTTTATGTTTTGTTTACATTTATCAAATCCCTATAGGACTTGCTCAGGCGTTTTTGGTACTTCACTAAAATTTCCATGATTTTTTTTCAGTTTTGTTATTACATAACCTACTAACCGGCAATGGGGTCAAAACACCCAAAACGGGCGTTGACTAATCTTCCGATTGTTTTGTGTTATAAACTACACTAAGGAGAAGAAAAGCCTTGATTTATGACAAGAATCCCACCTTCGGAGAATAGGCAATGTCTATATGTTTTGTGTGGAGAAATATGCACACTTTGGATATGTTTGGATGGTCCTATTCTTGATTTCTTCAAGACATAAATGTCAGTTAAAGATTAGTGGATCATCTTCTTCGTAAATTATTGCCCAAATTGGTCTATGAAGATCATTTTTGTCCACAAACATACTGGGATTATTAGGACCCACATGTTGCGCCATTTGCAAATTGTTATTCTACCTTGAAATACTAACATATTTGTGTCTATAAATTCCTATGTATCAATCAATTGACTGCACTAAAACTTTATCCAAACTAAGCTATTGTCAAAATGAAACAGATTAAGTGAGATCATTACATAAAAGGGTATAATGAGATTTTTTAAAGTTAAAAAGAAACCTTTTTCAAAAAGAGGGTTTCTTTTTTAAAAGTTAAAAGAGGGTTCTTTTTCTTGACTTTTCTCCTTATACCACAACTTTGCCGTGACATATGGAGCGGGATGGCTCATGAACTTGGCGTGTACGGCTGAGATTTGACTTACAAAGGCCTCCTTAACAAATATATTCTCCATCGGAGCATGTACGTTCAAATTACAACAAAACCTGTTTATGCTTCCAAAAATTCCTTCTCTTCAATTTTCTTACATTCTTCAAGTATCAATTAAGATTTCACCTCTAGTACTATGAAGCCTCCCAACTTGTCTTTTCTTGAGTTCTCATCATCATGTCGTCTATTTTTCACTTGCGTAGTGCTTTTGCCATGCATTAGCCAAGTCCTTTCAGCTAACAATATGACGGATAAGCTTGCGTTGCTTGCGTTCAAGGCCGCAATAACTATGGACCCTTTTGGGGCGCTGAATTCATGGAACCATACAACTAACCACTGTCAATGGCACGGTGTCATGTGCGGTCGCCTACACCGCAGAGTCACAGGACTAGACCTACAAGCCTTGAAGCTTTCGGGATCCATCTCCCCTCATATTGGAAATTTGAGTTTCTTGAGAGTCCTGATACTCTTCAACAATAGTTTTCATCATGAAATCCCACAACAAGTCAGCCATTTGCACAGTCTACATGTCTTGCAATTATCCATCAACACATTGGAAGGCGAAATCCCGAGAAACTTGTCGAGTTGCACTCACCTTACATGGCTCATCCTTTCTTACAACCAGCTGGTTGGAGAAATTCCCATCGAGTTCGGTTCTTTAGTGAAGCTTCAGCTTCTTGGCTTAGGTAAGAACTATCTAACGGGAACTATTCCTTCATCCATCGGAAACATGTCATCGTTAGAGTGTCTTGGTCTCGCTTGGAATGAGGTGGGTGGGAAGATACCCCAAGCTCTGAGAAAATTAACCAAACTCAAAGTGCTTCAATTTGAAGTAAATAGGTTGTCAGGCACAATTCCTCCATCTATCTTCAATCTTTCTTCCATAAAGGTGTTCGAAATCGGTGTTAATGATATAGGAGGGAATCTTCCTGCCAATATTGGCTTTGCTCTTCCAAACATCGAGGTTTTCACCATTGGGGATAACCGATTCACTGGATTGATTCCTCGGTCAATGTCTAATGCAACCACTTTAAGGTGGCTACAAGTCGATGAGAACAAACTCTCGGGGAAAATGCCTCCTTTGGACCGCTTAAACATGCTCGAGATATTGAAGGTCGGTAATAATTATCTTGGAAGCGGAGGATACAGTGATTCAAGCTTCTTTTGCTCATTGACTAACGCCACCTCTCTAATGGTGTTGTATATGCCAAACAATAGCTTTGGCGGGATGTTGCCTGAGTGTATTGGTAATTTCTCTAATACTCTCTTAGAATTGTGGCTAGGCAAGAATCTACTATCTGGCACGATTCCCAAAATAGTCGGAAATCTCATCAACTTGCAAAGGCTTGTTTTGGACCACAATAGGTTTTCAGGTACGCTCCCCTCCATTCTGGGAAATCTTAATAACTTAGTGGAAATGAAACTATCGTATAACAAGTTTTTCGGAGCAATTCCTTCTTCATTAGGAAACCTAGTAAACCTAGCACGACTCTATCTCGATCACAATAACTTTCACGGCTACATTCCTTCACGTCTATCGGAGTGCCGAAATTTGGTGGAACTTGATCTATCTAGTAACAACTTAAATGGAACTATACCACCAGAGTCCATAGGCCTCTCATCACTATCTATACTTCTGAACTTGTCTCGAAACCATCTCACCGGTGTCCTACCAGAGGAAGTCAGGAAATTGAATCTTTTGGCTCGACTGGATGTCTCCAGAAACATGTTGGATGGTGACATTCCAGCTAGTCTTGGTAGTTGTGTTGGATTGGAGGTCCTCAAAATGCAAGAGAATTCTTTCCGAGGCACCATTCCTTCATCTATGAGTATGTTGAGGAATCTCAATGAGATAGATCTTTCACACAACAATTTATCTGGTCAAATTCCAGAGTTTTTTGAGGCATTTCACTTCTTGGAGAACCTAAATTTGTCATACAATAACTTTGAAGGCACATTACCAACTAAAGGAATCTTTAATAATGTCAGCGCTACTTTTGTCTATGGAAATGACAAGCTTTGCGCAAAATTGCCCGAATTTCGTCTCCCGAAATGCAACTCTAGAAACTCAGGCCGAAAACTATTCCTTAAGTGGAAGCTCACCATCTTGATTTTCTTCGGCATTCTTGGAATAGCTCTTGTTCTTGCTCTTATGTACTTTGGTTGGTTGAAGAAGAAGAAAAGAACAAAGCTAGCTTCAAATTCCAAAGATGATTCATCATTGAGTCTATCTTATGGAACTCTCATCAAAGCAACCAACCAGTTTTCTTCAAGTAACTTGATCGGGGTTGGCGGTTTTGGATCTGTTTACAAGGGAGTCCTTGATGAGAATGGAACCGTCATCGCTGTGAAGGTACTTAATTTGATGCTTCATGGTGCTGCAAAGGGCTTCATAACCGAGTGCGAGGCTTTAAGGAACATCCGACACCGTAATCTTTTGAAAGTCCTAACAGTATGCTCGGGCACTGATTATAGTGGCAATGAGTTTAAGGCCTTGGTTTATGAGTTCATGGTCAATGGTAGCCTAGAAGATTGGCTACATCCAAGCCCATCACCAGCTAATGTAGATGGGAATGTGCAAAAATTGAGTCTCATCAAGAGGATAAATATTTCCATCGATGTTGCTTCAGCATTAGATTATCTCCATAACAACCTACAAAGCCCTGTTATCCATTGTGATTTGAAGCCAAGCAACATCCTACTAGATGCTGAAATGGTTGGACATGTTGGAGACTTTGGTTTGGCGAAGATCATGATTGAATCTCCCAATGACACTAAAGCGAGTATGAGCTCTGCTGGTGTAAGAGGAACTATCGGCTATGCTGCTCCAGGTAAGTCTTGCGCGCTATTTCCATCTACCTCAACTGGTTCTGTTATTATTATTTATCTTTTATTTGCAATTTGAATGAAGCGCAGAATATGGAATGGAAAGCATGGCTTCAAGAGAAGGCGATGTTTATAGTTATGGCATTCTCTTGCTTGAGATGTTCACAGGCGTGAGTCCAACAAATGAAATGTTCAGAGAAAATTTTAACCTTCATAAGTTCATCGAGGAAGCCTTGCCTGAACAACTCCTAGAGATTACTGATCCTCTTCTACTTCAAGAAATGGAGAGCCACAAGGGCATTGGCAGAGGTGATGCAGCTCGCGATTGTCTGGAGATGGTTTATAGAATTGGGGTCGCCTGCTCGGTCCAAGCACGCAGAGAGCGGATGAACATCACAAAAGTCGAAGCTCAGCTACATTTTATCAGGGATAAACTTCATGCAGCTGGTTTCCAAGGATAGGTAATATATAAGATCAATGGCTTTTCTGCATTTTATTTTCCATTCGACGACTAGATCATTGCCATATATGCAACGATAAGCATGCATTCATGTGCCTGCTTGTGTGGATAAACTCAAAAATGCACCCACAATTCCTCAATTTTCCGGTTTTGTGTGAATAAAAAAAGAAGACTGCCAACTGAATTACATGCATCCCATTACAGAAATAGAGAATTAATCCTGTAGAATCATTGTTAGAACTCTAAGGGCAGCATGAGGAAATTCTCCTGATCAAGAAATTCTCGTGATCAAAGCGGATGAGAGGCTAATCATAGACCCCATCCCTTAAATATATTCGGCATATGCATTTGCAATCTCACCAAATTGCGATGGCTTTAGGACATTTATGCAGCTTTATTAGGAGTATGCTTTTAATAGACAATATATCAACTTTGCTGAACGAATGAATGAATCTACATGTCTCTTCCAGGTTATATGAACTCGGGAGTGCTTGGCGTCGGTTTCTGCAATTTCAGTAGTTTTTTTTTTTCTTCCATGCTTAGCCCTAGAAAAGGGGGTTGCATGCTATGTTAGTGCAGGAGCTCCAGGGAACGGCGACGGTTCTCCGATCCTGGCCACGGCTCAAAATGAGGACTCAATCTTGTCTGTCATTCAATAAAACTCAATTTTCAGCCCAATCGTTGCAAGAACTGCAAGTAGCTTTTTAAATTGACGACAGCTCGATGCATTCCTTCTTTTGTGAACCTTTTCATGTACAATGCATCCAGGGGCAGAGCAGGAATTTGAGAAGCAAATCACATAATCCTATCCGACTCCCGAAATTGTATTTGTAACTGCGGTCACTATGAACAATTTATCCATGCAGACCAACTACTTTATTACATGTAATATAAGTTCCAATTATTCTTGTGAACACGAAAGCAGAGTGAGCTCTTATGTGAGCTGTGAAGTGCCTCAATTGAGAGTGTTACAAATCTCTAGGCCGATGGTGTGGCAATAATTTGGAGCAATTTAGTTGGCCTCCTTACCAACTAAAAATTGTTGACATATGTTTTCAATCACATATGTATTCACGGCATTTTGAGGATACAATTGGACTTGCCTGTACAAGGAGGGATAGGAAAGAGCTATCTCCTGGAAACTAAGCGCTCATTACAATTTCTGGCAATTATTCTATTATATTATGAAATATCTAGTTGAATTTCCAGCTCATCTAGTTCGATTTGCATATCTTTTAATCATGAACATGCAGAAAAATGAGTATTTCACTAAAAATGGTTTGTAAAGAATTTTCGTGGTGCTTGGCATTGTCTTTTCATTAGAAATTTTGCAAAAATAATTCCTTTTTGCTGTCTATAAGCAATTTTTTTGGATGCAAAAGATAAAAATCTAAAATTTATTGGGGAAGGTTGTGTATTGTGTTCTAAGAAAATTTATTATGATATATTAATCAAGGCACCAGGATTAGATAATTCTTTCCACGATTTGCACAAAATGTATGTTTATTGTTTAGATCTCATCTTACTTAGTCGGTAGATCACATGTTGTAAAATATTGCTTGTGAAACACAAGTATCAAATTAATTCATCGTTCTTCATGATTCATTCATGTGATTATGATATTTGTTTGGATGCAAAAGATCATTTATATCATAGAAAATCATGATTTGCACAAAATAAGTCCAGACATGTTTATCGTTTAGCCTCATCTACACACCTTGTGAAACACAAGTATTATAACCATACCTAGTCATCCTCTGCAATCTCGATATGATTTACACTGATCAATAAGTTCTCATTTATATATAGAAAATCATGAGTATCATTAGCCCTTTTTGGAAAATTTTGATAAGCATCCATTAATTTGAAATGCAAGTGTGAAGTCTATTCAATTAGATGTTGTCAGAGCAAAAAGATTAGAAATTGATAATTCAAACAATGCAGTAAATTGTCAATTGGACATGAAAAATTTCGACTGAATTACTAGCCTTAAGATGAAAAAAATCTGAACCCATTTCAGAATATTGGTCCATTACAAGAGCCCACCAAAACCTTGAATACATTGAAGTTCCAACTTCCAATCTAATAAAGACATACATGAAGATTGAACAGCAAAGGTGGCCTGGGACTTTTTATGATGCAGGAGCAGCTTTCTGTTTCTTTGGCATGCTATAGCCACCGACAATACAAGCATGGTCTCGCTCAAAGGGCTCGAGAGTAACTTGCTCAAAAGGCTTGAACTGCTCTGCCTGCAGCTTCTTCACTTCCTGGGAAAATACTATCTCGGCTGGAACAGTAGAATCGATACGGTTTGCCTGCAAAAACAAGCACAACCAGAAGGTATTGATTTCCCGTCTCTTCTCATTGAAGTAACATTTCCAGTGTTTCCTTTTTCCCAAGGGGATTGGTCTTTACCCTCCCTCAAATATGATGAGATCATTTCTGATGTCACAGCTTATCTCCTACGCTTGTTAAAACTTGCGCCAGCTCCTTGTCTTAATTTATGAGGACTTATAAAGTGGAAAAGAAAAACAAGTGCGACCAGCAGTACTCTAATGCAACAAGCAACGTCTCAAAAAAAGGAATAAAGAAAAACCAAGTGCGCATCTGTCCACACAGAGAGAAGTTCGCATGAAAAGATTTAGAATTAGACGGATCAAATTGAAAATTTTGGAATGGAATTAATATCCGAATTAATTAAATAATTTCCCTCTTCTTTATCCACTGCACAAAATAAAATGGGCAGAGAGGTCCGGGGCCGAACGAGGAGAATCGCAATTAGAACATCGATGAACAACAGATTAATATTCAATTAAAAATAGCAGAAAAGACAGAAGAATTTAATGGATATTGGGCAAGCATGGAATCAAGTCGGGTGGTGGTGGCGGCGGTGGTCCTAAGGAAGACGGAAAGAAATCGAAACCCGACACCATCCTGCGTCTCTACGCCAGCTCTCCCCCACGTTACCCGAGCCTAGCACCATGTCCGATGATCAGAAATCATCTATTTTTGTGATTCCTCCTTCTCTAAGGTCCATTCTGACAATTTCACAGTTCAGATTATATTTTTATAAGTGATTCAATGCCCGTCGGCCTTTCGAGGTACGATTCACGGAGGCTCCGCACGCGTCTCAGCCTCAACGCGCACCGTCGGGGCGCAATGGAACTCCGGCTCTCAAAGTCTCTCCTCGTCTTCGAGGCTGCATCTCTGCAGATCACGGCCCGGGGACTTTCCTGAGCCCCGATCCCAGCGCAAAGCTGGGCTATGACCCATTCACTACATCCAGTGGGTGTGTTAACAACGTGAACTAGAGTACTTGTAGAGTATTTGGTGTCTTCTTTGCTGGGACGAGAATTCAGAAACCCATACTAACCATTCAGAACTTGAGTACGGGGAATCATCGTTGATATGAAGAAAGGGAAAGAAGATGTTAGTGTTGGTTGGGGCTGATGATGACAAGAACAATAGCCGATGATGGTCATGGAGGCGGCATTCAATCATTAAGAGCTTTAAATTGAATAATGAAAATTCTGAATTCTTACGAGCAAAGTATTATGATAAGATTCCATAGCAAAAAAGGCTACTCTTCTGGCTATATTGATATTACATGTATGTATGTAACTACCCCTCCTGCATATCATCTTCATCATCATCATAATAATAATAATAATAATAATATAATCATAATGATATTGAATAAATATTGTAAAAAGGACCAAAAGAAAGTAATGGAAAGGGTAAAGATGGTATCAAATCTTCCTGCACGCAGTGGTCATCAAAAGAAGAGAAAAAATCAAACTTTTATATCATCACGTGTCTTTACACTGTTATCCCACGTTACCTGAGCTACACCGTTTAATCAAAAAAAAATCAACTCTCCTCAATAGAGGAAATTGTGTATAAATAGGGTACCCTCTTCACATTTATATTTTTCAAGCATTTAAGTAATATAACATTTTTTAGAGCTTCTCACTTTCTTGAATCGAAAAATTCGGGTATTTTCGAGCATTTGAATATAATAAATTCAAAATCAAGTGGAGACTCGCAAGGCATGAATGTTGCTCTTTCAAGTTCAGAAAATTGGTGATTGAAGGCGTAGATGATCAAATTGGAGAAGGAGGAAAGTTGTTTTGAATCAATATCCACTACCTTATGGGATAAAAAGAAATGAACAAATCGAAAATCAAAACCAACCAACACAGTTCGAGTTCAATGCAAGTGACTGTTGAGTCAAATCACATGTTCTCTCTTGAGCATATTATTATTCTTAACTCAAAGAATGCTCTAATCGGCCATGTCGCTTGTCCCAAGCCTTCCTTTAAGACAAAGGTCTCAGTTGCTCAGTCGAAGCTTTGTGAAGGGCATCATTATCGAAGTAACGAACCTCGAACAAATCGTGCTCACCCAATCCATTGGGGCGTGCTCTGTACTCATGCCAACCCCATCTCATGCGACATCAACTGCATTATGTTGAACGATCTGATCATGGAAATCACGAACCACCTCTCAATTCCAACGATGGCTAGGACTCGCATTGGGCATACTCATGAGGCGGACGCATTAGGATGGGTTGATTACCCCTCCATCAATGAGAGCGACCTCGCCAACAAGGAGCTAAACAAGCATGAGCTCAAGATTACTTGCGTTTGTTGTTGTTAAAACCTCGGCGAGGAGTTGAAGAACGCGCCATGATAATTAGGATTCAGGGGAGAAGTTAAGGTCCGCAATGCTGATAAGCCCTAAAAAATACAAATTCAGTGTGCATGACGTTAGTTAAGATTTTGTGGATTAGTGCCAACTAAGGGTGTCAAAAAAGTCCAGCTTGACCCAACCCGACCCTACCTGAAATTTTTTTATTTTTCAGGGCCGGGCTAGTCTTCTTTGGGTAGGGGTTTTTTTTTTTTGATATTAGTAGATTTGGGTAGGGTCGGGTTATAACCCTACCCAATGCCAATTATTCTAAAAAGCTTCACGAGATAATCCCTCGTGACTAAAAGAAAGAAAAAAGGTACAATATAGATTATGTTATCTAAGTTTCAGAATTTGTGCGATCTGAAATTTTCTACGTTTATTTTCCACAATCAAATCCTTTAATTTTCTGAATAAGTTTTGTTGTATGCAATTAAATCCTCTAATTTTCTTATTTATTTTATCAAATGTCTTACTTACTCACTGTAATTGATAATTTGTTGTTTTTCCATTTTCGGTGCATTAATCAATTGACAAATTAGATAGAGAATTAATTGTTAGAGGACATGCAAATATGGTTGAACAAATTAAAGAATTTGACAATCAAACCGCATAAATTAAATGCTAAAACTTGAAAAGGAATAAGAAGTCTCTACGCAATCCAAGGAAATAAATAAAAAGAAAGAGACCCAATCCGAACCTGAATACGATGGAGAACTTGAGTACGCAGAATTCATGGTGAAAAAGAAAGGGAAAGAAAGAAGATAGCGTGTCGGCTGGGGTTGATGATGACAAGAACAATAATCGATGATGATGACGGTGGACTTCAATCATTAGACCTTTAAATTAAATAATGAAAATTTTGAGTAGTTACAAGCATAGTATTCTACGGCCGGCAAAAAGGCTACTCTTCTGATGTTTATATACACATATATTATATAAAGGAAGTCCACCCAGCTTTAAATTTATTAAACGAATATAGACTCAGTTTTAATTTTTTTTTAATTTCGTCAATTTAGTTAAAAATATTTGTGCAAAGTTCCTATGTAGTTTTTTTAATCAACAGTATCACGTAGGATGATTGATTTTGATAGGATTGTCATGCAAGTTTTCTATGAAAATTAATAGAAATGACCATATGAGAAATTCTAACAAAAAGATTTAGAATTAGATTGACTAAATTAAAAATTTTATAACTGAATTAGTATCAATAAATAGATTTAAGATAAATTAAATAATTTCCCTCTTCTTTATCCACTGCACAAAATAAAATGGGCAGAGAGGTTCGTGGCCGAAAGAGAAAGATCGCAGTTATAACACCAATGAACAGATTATTTAATTAAAAGTAGCAGAAAAGACAAAGAAAAAGGCAGTGGAAATGGGCAAGAATGGAATCAAGTCTCCCACACACGTGGTGGTGGTGGTGGTGGTGGTCCTACGAAGACGGAACAAAATCAAAACCCGACACCATCCTGCGTCTCTACGCCAACTCTCCCTTACGTTGCCCGAGCTAACACCATGTCCGATGATCAAAATCCGATTCGATTCCCCCCTTGCATCAGAAGCAAATCACCTGTCTTTCGATTCCTCTTTTTCCAAGTATATATGTATATGCTAAGGTCCGTTCTGACAATTTCACAGTTCAGATTATATTTATAAGTGATCCAATGCCTGTCGGACTTTCGAGGTACGATTCTTGAAGGGACAATGAAGTGTTCCTAACGTGCATGGGACTCGACGTATTTTCTTTTAGTCAATAATTTTCACACTTCTCTATGTGAAAAATATAAACTACGGACTTTACGCCATTGTTTCCTGGAGCATCCTTGCGTGGAACAGGTTTTGGGCCCATCCACGTGCCCACGCAAATTGACAGCATTCAAATCCTGTTTCACAAGCTTCACCCCGGTCCTACAAATCTAAAGTTCTTTTATTATTGATATCTTTGATTTCACGCTCAGGGTCTATCTTTTTTTTTTTTTTCAAAAAAAAAAAAAACTGCTTTTGGGAAATTATTTTCTAATTTTTTTTATATTTAAATAATTGAAAACTTATCGATCTAGAGAAACGTTTCCTACGGATTAGAAACAAAAAATTGATGTTGGGAGAAAATAATTTCCCCTTCTAATAAAAAAGAAATAATTTTCCTAAATTACTAAACAACTGAAAACTGAAAATAATTGACATAGAAAATAATTCCCTTTATCACGAAATTTTCGATGAAAATGATAAAGGAAAACATTTTTAATGAAATTACGTTCATTTATTTGGTTGTTTAGAGATAATAATTTCCTTCATAAAGGATTAAATTGTTTCCTCCCAATCTAAGCATGTTGATTTCAATATATGGAAGATATTTTTCGTAAGTTAATTAGTTTTCTTCATTAAAACACCGAAAAATTTAAAAATAATACATCGCAAATAGTTTTTCCTTAATCAGATAATTGGACCCTAAATGTTAATTACTAAAGAAAGAAGTCACTTGGGGATTAATTCAGGCGCGCCTTGGTTGAAATAATCTATCAAAATTTCAACTCCGCAGACGACAGAAGACATCGGGGCAACATGAGGAAAAGAACGATTCCTCCATACGCGTCCCATCGCTCTCCCCATCTGCACAAAATATCAAATAGAACAAAGCGAAGGACACGACAGGGAGCGTAAATTCGGGGAGACGCTTCCGTGACCCACCGACAGTTTTTGGTGCATAGTTTCCCCGTGACACCCCCCAAATCATCCATCCATTGATGCGCGACCACGTCACCTTCTTTAATTAAGTCAACCTCGCTTAGCAAGTGAATCCTTCACTAACTCCATTTGCATAAAATTTCAGAGACGAACATACAAAACAAAGCAGAACAAAAAGGCAACAATAATAGTCCAAAATGCATGCAGAGAACTAAATCAATTTCCAATCTTGCCAACGGTGCAACCACCTTTGCCTGCTTTCATTGTTGCCTACCTAGTGCAAGCCAGGCATTTCCATGTCCTTCGTCTCTTTCTTTTTAAATAAAAAAAATTCATGACTTTCTAAGATGCAGCGAACATGTAGACCTCCGCACCGAATTTGCTCGCGAGTAGTGCCTAAAGATGCGGCGATTTACTTTCCAAAAATTATACCATATATATGCCTGCGAAGATCCACATGGGAACTCCCTCGGCATCCGCAAATCTGGGATCGACCGATGCGAGATCACCCACCTTTAATGTAGATTTCAGATTATGGTCAAAAGGAAATCCGCGTTCCCAAATCGGATAAAAATATTCATTGTTTAATGTAGATTTCAGATTATGGTCAAAAGAAAAGTGCCCATGTGAAATAAATCAGACAAATACAATGGAGTCCGCTGCTGCTAGCCTGCCGCACCGCTTTGTCTTCTTTTTTTTCTTTTTTCTTTTGGGTTGAACTTTTTGCTTACTCACTAAATAAATAGAATTAATAAAGAAAATTTTAAAAATAAAAAAGAAAATGTATTGCTAGTTGACCAGAGAAAATCGGAGGACCAAAAAAAAAAAAGGGACCAAAATTGATGGAACAGTGAATGGTTGCGGTGGTGCTTGGGAAGGAGTGAAGAAGCAGAACCTTTTCCAGCTGGCGATTTTTAAATAGCAAAAAGAATCAAGTAACGGTCAGGACAATCCAGCTGGACTCCAATCCAGCTGGACTCCAATCAACTCCGATCTCTCTCTCTCTCTCTCTCTCGTGCTCATCGTCGCGCTCTAACCTGCGCCTCCCGCTCCAGGCGTAATCTAGCCCAACCCCTCCCCCTCCCTACTTCATAGGCTTGCTTCTTCAAGCTGTGCCGTCCGCGCAATTACGCTAAAATCTCCCACCGAATAATCGTGCAGAATCGCGATAATTGCTATGACGGAGGAGGAGCAGTGGATGATCAAAGCATCGAAATGGAAAATTGAATGTACAAAAATGGAAGGGCAATATATCCTTGGCGTACGAACAAAGCATATAGAATCACGGCGAGATTTGTCGTATAAACATGGAAAAATATAGATAATGATGACGACGATGAGGCCGAGAACGGAACCGGAGAAGAAGGACGGCGATGCTGGGGGAGGGAGGGGGGCACCGGAGGCCCCACCCCCTAGAAATCGGCGAATTTCCGGTGAACGGCGCGAGATCTCCGCGGCTGCTGCTGCGATCGCCTCGCGACCTCTCGCAAGCTCCTCAGGCTCCGGAACGCCAGCGCGTCGCCCCTGCGGACCTCGCTGAACCGGCCGATCTCGTCAATGTCGGTCGTAACTGGAATCATCGCAGATCGAAATAACAAAAAACCACGTCAAATTGGAGCAGGAAGGGAGGAAAAAACAATAAGTGGAAGAAGGAAAATCAGCAATGGCGCTCAATCGGCCGGCTCCGGACGCCTCCGTACCGTACCTATTTGCTCCGCCGGATGCTTGAACCCGCCGAACTGAGCCAGATCTGCAACGAGAAAGCAACAGCAAAATCACTTCAGCGAAATCGGCGATTCTAATTGAGGAGAAACCGGGAGCACCAGAGGCCGCGACGGATTACCGGTCTGAGAGGGGCTGTGAGAGCAGAGGTAGAGGATGAGGAAGCAGAGGAGGGTGAGGAGAGGGATGAGGTGGATGAGCTTCCCCGTCTTACGGGGCGACAGAGCAGGAGAAGAAGTTGAAGACGATGACGGCGCCGCCGCCACGGCGAGCGACAACCGGTGAGGCCTGGAGGACTTGTCGTCATCGCCGTCGTAGCGAGGGAGGAGGAGGGAGGCGGACGAGAGGAAGGAGTCTCGGCGCTTGGCGGCGGAGGAGGAGTCGTCTACGACGACGAGGGCGTCGGCCTTGGCGGCGGAAGAGAGTGCGGCGGAGGAGGCGCCATGGCCGTGGAGCTTGGAGGCTGGGGACCCCAGGGACTGTCTCTGCATGTTCGCCAGCGAGTGTTAGAGCTAGAGACGGCGAGAGAGAGAGAGAGAGAGATGTAGCTTGTCTTTCGGGCTTGCGTCTGTATATTTACTTCAATTGTTATTGCTTTTGACTTATCTTCTTTAACACTATTAAAATAAACCTTATATTCCCTCGTGAGTTCCTTTTCCTATAAATTATTTTAATCGGTCCCCATTTTTCTCATCTGAGTAAAACCTATCAAAAATCCTAAACTATACACATCATGACGTATTTAGAATATATTTATTTCACAAAAACTCAAAATTTAAAAAATATTCTCCAAAAAATATCATATGTATCACTTCTAAAAATAAATGAATGAATAATATTTTCACCACCTAAGAAAAAAGTTAAACATAAATTGTTATCTATAATTAAAATACTTTATATTGACTAATTTTTCAAAATAACATAATCAATTATTTTTCAGAAAATATTTTCTAAATTTTGAGTTTTTGGTTAAATAGACGTACCCTTAATTTAAACTATTTTTTGTGAGGCAAAGAGTCTAACATAATTTCGCTTAAGAATATAAATTTTTGATGTCTCGAGAAAAAAAAAAATTGTGTTAGGTGTGTCATAGTGTGCACAGTCTACGATATTTTAATGTCACCAAAAGAATTTTAAGGTTATGTGACATAATTTAGGATTTTTTTAATGATTTTTTTCCCTTTCCATTTATAACCGTTGAGAAAAATCCAAGCCGCCCCTGACTTGCAAAAGTTCCAACGGACACATCCCTCGCGAAGTCCTAGGAAGGCCCCCGCGCTCCTGACGTGACCGTTTGGGCTTTTGGGCTTTGTCGAAATCGCGACGCGGTGAAATCGCATTTCAGACGTACCCTGGAGCCCCTCAGTCCCCGAGTCTTAATCACGTCATTCCCGCACACCCGAAGCGAATGGGCTTGGAGGTGGGGGCCCAATAGGCCCAACTCGGTCACCGAGTTGTAATCACATTCCCAGACGCCAGGGGAGAATGGGCCTGGAGGAGCAGGCCCAGTAGGCCCAATAGGCCCAACTCGGTCACGCGGAGGGGGGAAGCAACGGCCCAGATCTCGTTCCAGACGAATCGGTGGGCGGCGCGGCGACATAAGCGCGCCGTGAAAGCGTCACTGCAATCGAAAGCCTCCCTGGCGGCTCTCGAAAAATCGCATATCCACTTTCCCCCGTAGCTTGCTCGAAAAGAAATGTCTCGAATATTCCCTCCATCCTCCTCCTCCTTCTTCCACCACCACCACCACCACCACCACCACCACTGACCGAGTCGCTCGGGGAGAAGAGGGAGGAAATCGAGGTCGAGAAGGAGACGGAGGCGGAGGCGCGGAGAACGAGGAGGAGGAGGCGATGGTGCTGTGGGAGATCACGCTGGCGACGGCCTACGTCCTGGGGCTGAAGCGGACCTACAAGCTCGCGCTGAGGATCCAGCGCCGCTTGATCGGCCCCAAGCACCCCAAGATCCGTCAGTTCCTCCACCGGTAACTTTCTTCCCCTCTCCCTGCCTCTCTCTCTCTCTCTCTCTCGAATCGTTGATCGGCTTCCTCTCATTATGCGTGTCCCGGGTCGGGGATTCGGCGTCTCGATGTCGCGAGCGAGCGGTAGTTGTTCAATCGACTTATTGCCGCGGGAAATGATCGGAAGCTCTCCAATGAATAGCCTTTTTTTTTTTTTGCCCCTTCTTTGGGAGCTGATTTTTTCGAGTGGTTTGCTGGGATCTATTGCTGTCGTCTTGCTTTGATTGGGATGTGTCAAGTGGAGTCGTTTAGCTGGAAGTAGAGGTTGTTAATGATGACTGTTCGAAGAGAGCGCGCATAGATTTCTGGGCGCCGAGGGTTGTCCTATGCACTAGCCTTTTTTTTTTTTTTTGGGGGAGGGTTATTTGGCTTCGGTTATTAGTAGCCTGTATTGAATGTCAGGAACAGGATTATGATCATGATCATGATAATGAGCAGATGTCTGGAGGGATGTTTTGTCGCCCTCGTATATATTGGTTTGAGCTCCTGTTGAGTGTGCTCTTGGTCCGTGTGAGCTTGTACACCGACTTGAGTTTCTTATGCTCGTTCCGGCGCTAGGTTATATGGTGAGTGAGGGTTCTTTCATGACTTTGCATGGGCCCATGGTTGCAAGCTGCCAATGTGGCATATGTTCGAACTCTTTTGCTAACAAGATGAGGATGGGTTTCCATTTACGATGTGGTTTATTCAGGAAGTTTGTACTACAGGATTCCATAGAGAGTGTAGGGGCAGATTAGTTGAGCTACTCTCAATGCACTCGAACACGCTATGCTGTCTACTTGAATATTGACTTGATCTTTTTCAACGTTGAGCAATTTACTATCAATTTCAGTTGACATTGATCGTGTTTGATTGTGACCAGACTTTTGAAATTTGCTCAAGCTCAGAAAATATTCTATTTTTCTGGTAAGCGAGTCAGGTTCAAGCATGCCAAGTACTCCATTGATCCTCGCTCGATCTCGAGCTTAATGCTTTTGTAGTCAAGTATTTGGCCTTAGTTCTGAGTCATGCACGAAACAAGAATGTTGTAGACTCAACTCGGCTTGATTGCACCCCTAATAGAGAGATCGACTCTGTTGCTAGGGCTGATGGTCAATTTTAGTTGGGAGTTATAGCACCTTACGATGTGGAAGATAGAATTATGCTATATCATATCTATCATAGATCGCATCACAATGCACTCTTGAAATATGATAGTCTCTTTACTCAATGTGCAAGATGGGACTTAGTGATCACATAGTTTATGATACAATGTGCTTGCAAAGAAGTGCTTTTTCCTTGGTTACATAAAAGCAAGCTTACTTCGCTGGGCCACATGAATCCATTTGATGAATATTTTCCTCAAATTCGACCTAGACTTTGTTGGGTAATCCATCGTCTCTCATTGTACATTTTTACATTTCTTTTTCCTTTTTGCTTTTATTTTGAGGGAGGACATATAGAGGGGAAACATGCGGGATTTAGAATTCAGGGTGAAAGCACAATGGGCCCTAAAATCAGGGTGAAAGTCCTGGCAAATGAGGTTCATATCTACTACTTTTTCCATGTAGAAATCTCAGTTCAGTTCTCTAGCAATTTACCAGTTCATGGAGTCATGGCTTCTCCTTATGCTTTTGTTGGAACTTCTTAGATTTGTTGGTCCTTGGCATACTATGAGCCTCTAAATTGTCATATTTAATTCCGCATGTCTATAAACTTCATAAATAAGTTGTGCGGTTAGTTAAAACCTTAGATGTTGATTATAGAGCTGGAAATCTCAAGAAGTTTCTTAGCTGCATTGTTTGGTGTTATGAAGTGCATTGCTATCAGTAGTGTTTTGGTGATAACCTAGTTTTAAACCTCATAAGAACAACTGCTATGAGACAATAAACTCCAACTTATGCAGTCAGTGAAATTTTTTTTATTACTTGTTTGTTGAAGTTTTCTGATGAAATCTTTCATCCATTCTGATTGTTCTCCATCTTTCACTTCAACAGACGAACTCGTGTCGTGTTTGATGTGGCGCTGAAGGTTCACAGGAACATACAAGAGAGAGACATTCAAGTCGGTCGGAATCTTGGCAACTGGATTCTACGTTGGCTGGACCGGATCAAACCGTCAGCCCAAATTCGCTGTTCTTCCTCAGGGGGAAGCCCTAGCAATTCAAGCACTGGCATGAATATGACAAAGCAGATCAAAGGCACTTCACAGTGGAAAGACCCTGGGACTTTCAGATCATCCAAAAATCAAGAATCTGATCGGCGAATGTTTTCCTCGTTAAAGAACACATGGCCCAGGCCTTTTCCTACCATCACAATGATAATCCAGTCGGCGAAACCCACCAGCCGAATCACGCAGTACAGGCATGTCACCTATGGGCCTGAAGTGCCGAGGTCGCATTTTGCTCGTGGTCAATTTGGTGGGGTTTTCCGAGAGGACATAATGCAGTGGATGCTGCATAGATGAACTGTGGAATTTCCCTTGTATCTCGGACACGGCAAGCTTATATCCTGTTCCTTCATTTTCAATTTTTCTTCCCTTTGTTGTAATGGCGGTTCATTAGGGTCTTGATTTTCTTTCGTGTAAATTCTTATGACCCTCCCTTTTTTCTTTGGAAGTCTTTAATATCTGAAATAAAAAGGGTCCTCTGATCGTTTCTACTGGCAAAATAACGTACGAGATCATTTGTTCAATTCGGAATTGCCGAACTTAGGCTCGGCAAAGGCTGAAGTCGAAAGTAAAGCCCAAAGGGCCAAGATTCTTCTCAAACAGGCCCATGCCGAAAGAACCCTACACCTAATATATCGTATAGAGACTTTAGAACATGTATAAACTTCATTTTCTTGAGGATGGTAGCACTTTATCTCGCACAATTTTTCCTTGTTCCTCGGCTTAGGTCTCTCTATATTCTATTTTCCTCGCCTCTTCGAAAACGACCAACGATACGTGGGTTATTTCCAAAAATCATTTTGACTTTAAAGAGAATTGAATCAATCAGACTTTAGCGCATAAAAGCAAACGACCCAACTCGATTAAGCAAAAAGAAAGGCTCATAAGCAATTCGTAAGTTGGGAAAGCGATGCTATTCTCCTTTCGAATCGTGCCGTTTTCCCCGCAAAATGATAGGAAGAGACGGTTTATGGCTTCTCTCTTTTTGAATTGTGCCATGCTACGATTCCCCAAAGAAGGGGAGAGATCATCATTATTTGTACTCCCACAGAGAGAGAGAGAGAGAGAGAGAGAGAGAGGGAGGGAGCAACTTTTGGAAAATGGAAAGGAGAAAAAGCGAAAGAAAACGCGAGAAAACAAAGAGGAAATAATCATAAAACCAAGAATTGGGTTAATGGGTTCTTGTCGTAATCCGCACATTTGTATCAGCCACCAGTCGGTCTAGATTTGTCGGGTGACTGGAACACGATCTCCCCTGCTGATTAGCCCTCGAGAAAAGATTCAATATGTTTCATCTTTTTGATTTTCGCGTATCGATCCAAGAACAGGATCCTATACCTATGGAGCTAATCTCTCTCTTTCCCTCTCTCTTTCTCTCTCTTTGTTTGGGGAGGGTGAGAACTCCATATAAGAAAACCTGAGTCACTTGCTACTTTAAGTCTCGCTAATCAAATCCCCTTTGTTTTTTATAATGCGATAAAGGGCAGTCGAGCATATTTTTGTTTCGAATTGAGGAAAGAGTGTCCCCCCATCTTCTTTCTTCTTTAAGGTATTCAAAGTCGTGTGATTTTTGGGGGAATATTATGCAAGTCTTCCACTCAATCTCGTCTTTCGGGAGAGTTTCCTCCTGAAGCCAGTTTTTTCAAAAAAGTTGATAGCTCCCCACTCCGGACATCCCCATCGCCACAATTATTGAAAATGCGTTTGCACGAAAATATTGTATCGTTTGAAGAGAATCCTAACACTTTAATATCAGTCAATCACAATTCGCAAACCTCCCCCTCCCCCATCCCCCATCAAACTCCTCGCAACAGGACGGACGCGTTCTAGTACCTTGACTCCTCCTACTTTCTAGTAATATCTTTTTAGCCGAAAAATTCCTCCCCGAAAGTTACGTCGAGTCGTCAAAAAGATTGCCCAAGAAAATATGCTCGACTCGTGAGATACCCTTTGCCGAATTTTTACCTTCATCCACATCCTGACATACATATAAACACACGTAGACCTGGTTGACAGTAACAATAATTAATCAGCACAAAAGCCGGTGTCAGAACAATATGACCTTTTCTTCTTGGTGAGTGCGTGAAATGAATTATATGGAAAACATCGCATCCTTTTGGGAGGTCTAATCTGAATATAATCTCGTTGACTAAGTTGGGGATTTGCCAATTAACATATGGGCATGTGCACTTTCCTTGTCTCGGGTGTATGGGGGGATTGTCAGGCCAAAACATTTTATCTAAGTATGATTTAAAAGGAATCAATATGTACGGTACGTCATTGGCGGTATTTATATAAAAATTGAAATATTTTTTTTCCATGAACCGAAAAAAAAAATAAAGAAAGGAAGAGAAGTTGTCCTTTTGTGCCGGAATTATTGTTTGCTTGAACTTTACTTGATTCTTAGCTTTGGTTAGTGCGATTCCAATAAGACCAAGAGATGTTGGGAAAACCCCCCGGACCATATGCATTAATGAATGGTAATTAATGTCCAACGAAAAAAACAATAATTTATGTTAATTAGTGTCGGTGTGGACTTGTGGAGGTCAATTACCCCTCTCTGTCCCTCTCATTATTAGAAAAATAAATAAATATTTTCTAATAGTAAAAATAAATTATTAGTATATAAATGTGTGTCCATAGATTGTCATGGGCCAACTACTGTATGGCGAACATGTATCCTTGTCCATGTCGAGTGGTTTGCCATGGATGTCTTTCAAGAGGAGAGAAGACAACAAGCTTTTGTTAGGGAGTCGTTTCGCTTTCAGGGCGACATTATAATTCAACCTTCATAAATACATTTTACACATGCACTTAATAGTGAATTGAGATATGACCCCTCTACTTAAAAATGCCCTTTTAGTATTTTCACACCCTCTAACTTTCAAATGGACGCGAGTGCTTTAGTTTTTTTTTTTTTTTTTTTTTTTAATCGTTAATCATTCTATTTAGTCATATTTGTACCGATTTATTCAAACAAGAAAGAAGCAGGCGTGAGGTTTGAAACCGAGCAGGTTCGAATGTGCTTGGTTTGCATCGGGCTCTCGTTGCTTATCACCTCGGAAGATTACAGATAGATGAGTTTAATGTACTTCATTTTCTTGTGCAGCGTGTAAATTATAGACTCACCTTTTTTTTTCCCCATGTTTCCACAGTTTCGGATTTAATTACTTTAACATGCAACGTCTGTCCTTGGGGATAGCTGAGGGGAACATTAAAGAATAATTTGAAGTCGAGAGGAAGAGCCACAGTACAAAATCACCACCCCGAATAGAAGACACTCTACATACATATTTATATTCATATAATATACATATAGAAAATAAATTTTCTACTTATAACGAGGTATTAATGCAAGATTCCTTTACTCGAGAAAAACTAAGATCAAGACTTCCAAGATGGTCATGGAATTTCGAACTAACAGACAGATTTAGATGCTTCCGCACCAATATCTTTATGCGGCATCCTACACGGGAATCCCTCCAAAACATGCGAAACCCTAAAATAATCTCGCTCGGGACAAGGCGCGCGATCGCGAGGTTTGACGTTGATCGGATCGTTAATTATAATAATCGCTACATGCCTTGATGATTAGGTGAAGTCTCCACCACTGGTTCCGGAGAACACAAGTGTCAGTCTCTATGCTTCTGTTCTACGTCGGCCTCTGCGAAAAATTTAATGTGGTTTGAGCATTACAAGCATGGACACGAATTATACTATTCAGACCCCTTGACGAGGAATAATATATGTTTATTCACATAGATTCTAATGCTGTCAGGAAGACCGGAACCCTAGAGAAGAACACAGAGAGATAAAATGATAGTTTTCTCGAGCATTCAATATGGCGAATTACAAAGCAATGTTAGTCTAAGCCGCTCCAATTAATTAAAAAAGGAGTTTTATTTAATTAACATTTCAATTAAGAAGTTTCCTCTTACCAAGAAAGGAAAAAGAAATTGTCGGTTCTCGGGGAGAACCCCACGGCTTTACCTTGTGATCGGCTTAGCTGTCTAGCCGTCTAAAGAAACGACCTAGAGACCATGGTGATGACGTCTCAAATTTTCTGTATATTGAGATTTTTTATATCTGCAGAACAAATGGGTGACAGATAAAATGAAAAAACTCAGACAATTATTTGGGGAAATAGTCATGACCCGTTATTGAACAACTTATAATATGGAGAAAACATATTGATCTATTATCAACAGTTTTCACATAAAATTTAGGGAGTCGGGTAACAATGGAATTGAGAACCAACTCGGTCAAAGTCAATTCCCGAAATGTGGGATCATACATTGAATCTATCAGTTCCACCAAGTCCTAGTTCTAATAAGAATTGCCGTCTTCCTTTTGACACTTGTTATTTTAAATTTTAATAAACTATCTATGCCTAGAACTAAAAACCTAGAGTTTGACATAATAAAGTTAAGAAATTTTCATTACAAAATCAACGATCTGTCAAAATGAAAAATAATTTATTCTTTGAAAGAAAAGACCTAGAGCTTGTTCTATTGTATCTAGAACCACCGATTCTATGGTTCTATATAACCAAAATCATTGACTCCTTCTTCAGTTGAGCCAATTCAACGTTGGAAACATGGAATGTACATGTTCTTCCCGAAGACAACGTGTAATCTTATTGATCACGGTCGATTCTGACCAAAGTAGGGATCTAAGAGACACTTGACATACATTAACCCTGCCATTTCCTTAAATGGGTCTTGTGCTCGAGCAAGTGCACCGTATGATAATGCTATTGCCTAATGTAAAAATTTGTTTTTACAGTAGTGATATTGATTGGTCGTTTCTATGTGAAACTACATGGCACGAGTTCGCAACTTGCAAATTAACCAACAGAGCAAGCAAACAAGATAGGAAGACGTCGCTGAAAAGATGTTAAAAGGCTCAAACAAAGAACAGAAGAAATACATCGTACGTCATAACGTTTTTTCCCCGATGGGTGTAACTTCAAAAGAAAAGCAAAAGGGTGAGACAACTTAATGGGCAAAAATCAAAAAGCTACCATGAAAAAGAACACAAAAGATTGCAGCGGAAAAGAAGATGCACAGATAACCCACAAAAAAAGAAACTTTTGACGTGACACTTCCTCAAATTCATGCACCCTCGCCTTGCCAATATATAAACTTAAGGGTACCTGCAAGAAAATTGAGGTACATTCTTAATCTTTTGGATAAGTTACAAGAATGGTATTTAGGATGACTATCCGCAAAACCCTAATTCGAACTATCCCGCAAATATCTTGATATATGTATACTTATAACCTCATTAGTCAGTAAATAGAATTCTACAGCACCAGTGAGGTGAACAAAATACAAACCCAGGTTATAATTAGACATTACATTAAGAAGCATGAGCAGGAGATGTGGATTTGTTCTGTCTCTTACTTCTTAATTCTTTGCTTCCATCCGTTTTTTTTTTTTTCCGAAAGTGGAAAAAGGTCAAGGGTTTGAGAAGTTATGAACATATTAAACATAGATGCACATGTGGGTGTTTGTGTATTTTGAATGTTTCGTTAGTTCATGCTAACTAAAGGTCAAATCGTGCGAGCTGCCTATGCACTATTTGGAACACGAAATGAAAAGTGAAAAAAGCAAACTCCCTCCCAAAGAAAAAAAAATTGCAGTTTGAGGAAGCAAAAGGCAATTAATTAGACAAAGGGATTGGAACAAAGGTGGGGATTTCTATCTTTTCATGAGAAAAGGAAGAATCAACAATCTTTGAGCATATAGAAAGATGATGCTAAGCTTTTAATGCCTTTAACAGCATTGGTAAGCGTTACCTTTGATTTTTGCTCTCCTATTTCTGAGTCACGAACGTCGGTAGGTCCCCCAAGCCCTTTCATTAACAGACGGTCAAAAAGGGGCAAAAAAAAAAAGAAAAGGAAAAAAAGACCTCAACTAACAACCTAATTATGATGGGCCTAATTCCCTTCCGACCAACAAATAAATAATGGTTGGCTAACTTCCATTAAAAAAAAAAAAAAAAAACATCAACTTTAAGTTAAATCCAAACTCCACCTCAAACTTTTGTTTTTATCTAAATAAAAGCTTCAACTTTCACTTTAATCACCATTGGTTTCTTTAAAATTATCGATATCATGACCAGTTAAAAATTCATTATTAGAATCTAAATTTTTATCGATACCATCACCTTCAAATTGAACAACAACAGTCTATCAATATTGATAATCTTGAAGAAATTAGTAATAATTTTTGGATGTATATGCAGATTCTAAACTAGAATGACAGTTAGTGAATTTTTTAAATAAAAAAAAGTTTGGGACAAATTTAGGATCTAAAATTGAGGATTTTTTTATAGGATTATCCCTACTATGAGTCGGGATCAAAGGATTTGTTGGATTTTTATTTTATTTTTTATATAAGTTCTACAATTCCGTAAGTCTTCAAATTCGAAAAGGATAGAAGTGAGGCTATTTTTGGATTTAATGTAATGTGACTTACACATCAGATTCATGACATGATGGAAAAATTATTGGAGGAATGTGCTTAAAAATCCAGCAGAATCCCAGTTGTTTTGGTGGGTCAAGTGATGGGGTAGTACACAGTTCTTGGCTTAGCAGATGCCAGTAAGTGCAGCAGTGAACCCCAACTACATATGACATGCCTTTATGCCCGACTGATGGAAGAGATGCTTCATACCCAAGGTTCATTTTCTTTTGTTTAACGAAATTAAAATTACTATTTGCAACACAACAGTGTGCAAATTTTTCATGTAGTTTCCATTTAATTAGATAATTCCGAGTAAGTATATATATATATATATATATAGAGAGAGAGAGAGAGAGAGAGAGAGAGAGAGAGAGAGAGAGCATGGAAAGTTAGAGAAAATTAGATTGAAAAGTTTTAATCGTTTGAATTAAATGGAATATTAAATTACAAAATACATATCATGTTGTCTTCTAAGGAGTAATGAGTATGTGCTTTTAAGTAGTGTTATGTGAATTTTTGGAAGGTTGTGGTTAGTAGAAACTCAAACGTTTTCAATTAGTGCTTATAATCCAATCGAGGGTGAAAGATGGCCAAATTAAATTGTTAAGTTCGACTTTGAATCAAAAGTAAAAGGATCGTAGCATGCCTTGAAGCGTCAAAGGCTTTGCAATTGAAGCGTCAAAGGCTTTGCAAAATCTATAATACTAGTTATGCAGAGATATTGAATTGGAAATAACAATAAATTGCATGAGATCTTATTGAATCAGAACATATGGCTTGCATTCTTGGATGCCATACTTGCTCGATGATTGAAACTGAACATGAACGACTAATGGAGATGAGTGGAATTCGTAGGAAACTTAATCTAATTCCAAACTCAACCTCGAACTTAGGCAAAATCTAATTTAATTCGATTTGCCATGAATAATCTTCTCATTTTCGTATCTCTAGAGTCAAAACATTCCATTTGCATACATGATTGGTCCGTTCATATACTTTTCGATGACTCTTTGTATGCCTTTAAATGGACCATTGTGTTATGCATTAGGATATTCCACCGCAGGAATCTCTAAATATCTTGACTTGCTTGCTACTCTTTACAACTTCTTATCTTGGGATAATGGATAATCCTTGACTAGGTCTTTAATTTTTGTGTATACTTGGAGCGAATTGACCGTCGCCACGCGGCATATGCTTCACTCAAATCTTAAACATTGGAAACTCGTCATCAATGAGCTCATTAGGCATCTTTTTGATGGACCTTGTGAGTCAATTGTATTATCACAACTAACATGATCGGTGAGCTTATCATGCATTCTATCAATCGGTTTTACAAATGATGTCAATGGTCGTGGCATGGTTTGAGCCATTTAGCTTCTTCACGTTGGGAGCAAAATTTTTGGGCCTGCTGTCAACAAGTAGACTGTTTTCTTATGATACGAGAGAGCCCTAGATTTTCAATGTGATTTGTCACTCCGCATTTCCTCCCTTGATGGGATATTCTTCTTTATAGGCTTTTTGATCCAATAGTTTGTCCTTGTCATATTAAAGTGAGGAGGAATGATTACAAGAGAATGTTTTCATATTTTACTACGAGCAAGACCTTAGGCTGGGTGAACGAACATTGTTAACTTAGTTGTTAACCATTTTGTAAGTACGATGAAAGGTAAAATGAAAACATCTAACACCCATTTATAAGTTTGGTGGTGTTTGGCCAATGGATGAAAATTTCATGATTCTCCAAGTTACATTGTGGGTTTGATATCCATTTGAAGAGATTCATGCACCCAAGGGAGAAAGTATATCATGAATGATGCACACCATGTGAATATGCTTAGGGCTGGCCCAGTAATCCACTCCTGGGACCTCCACTTAAGACATGGAATGCAACAAGAGGGCTCGAACTCTCGACCTCGACGATGAGGAAGAGCACTCTCACCATCTGCACTGCCCATGGGTGGGTCCATGTGAATATGCTTTTAATCATTACATAACAGATAATAATAACCATATATTCATAAAAAGAAAATCGTATCAAGTTAGTGATATTACATCCAAAAGTGATTTATATGTTATATAATTATATATATCAAATGTATATCTTGGCTAACATCGTTGATCATTTCTACAAACACTATCATATAAGATTGATCTTATATGAAGCAGCTGCTTGCATGTCTATTGTCGTGTGGCAAAGCAATACCGGCTATATAATTCATTCCCATGGGTTTAGAATCAAAGATTGACCTTACCAAAAGAGATATTCCACATGGGTTAAACCCAAAAAAAAAAAAAAAAAAAAAACAATCCTTTTCTCCCAAAGCACAAGAAATGAAAAGGAAAAAAGAGAGTAGTAAAAAAAGAATAACTCAAGTCCCAAATATTGATAACTTTCCCCCCTCATCTTTTCCTCCCTTTTTCACCCTCACTGCCCTACGCCCACGTCCACACAAAAGGCAAGGGAAAAAAAAAAAAAAAGGAACTCCTCTGTCTCCCTCTCTCTCTCTCTCTCTCTCTCTCTCTCTCTCTCTAGCTCCTCAAGTGTCATTTTCTCACTTATACTTCACACAAAGGAAAACGAAGGCGCTGTCTTCATTTCCTCTCTCTCCTCTCTCTCTCTCTCTCTCTCTCTCTCTCTCTTCTCCATCTCAAAGTTCTCTGCAACTACTCCTGCCTCAGTCTCGTATTGATCTAACCCCATCTATGAATCCAACCCTTTCCTCCCTCTTCCCAACTTTAAATTCCTCGACCCAATAAGCAGATCACTCCAAAAACTCTCAGCCTCCGCTGTTTTCCTTTTTAAGGGTTTTCTGGATACACTTTTTACCTAGAGCCTCTTGATACACCTCAGTATCAGGGAGCAAAAGAAAGGAGGATATATTATCAGAGGGAGAATCCGAAACCGACGTGCCGTTTGTTCTTTCGTGGTCTAAATGGAGCTCTTCCCAGCTCAGCCAGATTTGTCCCTGCAAATCAGCCCGCCCAACGCCAAATCGGCGTCCTGGCGGCGGACGGCGGAGGAAGATGTGAACCTGGACTTCTGGAAGAGGGCCCTCGACTCGAGGAGCCACCACTCCTTGCCGTCCTCAATGGCGGCCAAGAACGACGCCCGCTTCGATCTATCCTTGTCGAATCCGAGGGCAGGCCACAACGCCGTTGGCGGCAACACCATTCCGGAGGCCAACAATAACGTCTCTTACAACCATCTCCACCAAGGCGGCAACCATATCCACTCCTTCCAAAACCAAAGCCAGTACTCCAACAGTAATCACCACCAGCATATGCACCCGCATCATCACTCGGTGTTGCAGCATCAGCCACAAGGGCTGAGCCAAGAGCTTGGCTTCTTGAGACCGATTAGAGGCATCCCGGTGTACCACCAGAACTCTTCTAGTGCTTTCCCATTCGCCACTCAACTTCAACATCTAGACCCATCGCCAATTCATCACCCGAATAGTAGTAACTCCCTAACAAATAGTGCCAATTCCATCGCTTCGAACCTTTGCCATTCACACGGGCTGGTGAGATCGAGGTTCTTGTCGCGGTTCCCGGCAAAGCGGAGCATGCGGGCGCCACGAATGCGGTGGACGACTACGCTGCACGCCCGGTTCGTCCATGCGGTGGAGCTGCTCGGCGGCCACGAGAGTAATGCTTCTCATCTTTGTATTCTCTGTGATTTCTCTCTTTCCTATGACGTTTTTGCCTCATCTTTCATCCTTTACAGATTTTTATTCCTTCCTGAAAAAAAAAAAAAAATCGGGCTTCATTCTTTAGAAGTTGCGAAAACAGGAAACCAAATAAGAAGAGAATATTTACTTTTTTCTGCTTATTCTCTCTTTTCCTCTCGTGGGTTTTTTCAGGAGCCACACCAAAGTCAGTCCTTGAGCTGATGGATGTGAAAGATCTAACCTTGGCACATGTTAAGTCTCATTTACAGGTAATAAAAGCACCTCATTTTTTTTTTCAAGATTTCTCTTTCTCTTATTAATCGAAAAGCAAGAAAATGTAGCCACAAATTCTGTCTCTCTTGCATCTTGTGCTTTCTCTGAGAAATTGCATGACGTTAAGCAGTAATCCATTTTTTTCTCCATGGTGTTATAAGCCTCACCACTTGCATTATTCAAAAGCTGACATTGTACTGGAGGTCTGTTTAGTGCATTGGTTTCAGATTCCAAGATTTTCACAGCTTAAGCCCTCTACCTCTCTCTCTCAAGCCCTTTGCACACTCTTTTCTCTACTAGATCTGATGGTCCTGCAAAGAAACTAATCATGAACAGCTTTTTACTCTCAAGAATCAATAACCCAAGTCAAAAAAGAAAGAAAAATATATTAATAGGTTGGGGGGGGGGTGGTTGGAGAGAGAGAGAGAGGGAGTTGCTGTTATCGATTTCAGAGAAACAAGTAAAGACAAAACACGAGGAGTTCAAAGTGGAGTCAGCCAAGCCGAGAGAAGAGCACAAATTATGCTGAGTTTTTTCTTTTTCTTTTTTGTTTCTTCAGAAAGTTCTGGGAAGGAAAAATAGGGAAAGGAAAAAGGACTAAGTACAGAACATCATCATTTCTCAATGATGTAGGTTTCAGACAGGGGTTTCTTCTCAAGTGGACACACTTGCACAACCTTCATGCGGTTTTTTATTTGTATTTCTGCATGAATTTTTGGATATGGCAGTAATGTTTTTGTATGTGCACATATTTTGGAGGCATATATATAGTTGAAGCATCATGCACGCGGAGATTAATCAGTCCCCGGTTTAAGCATTACATAAAACCCAAATAAAAGACTTTCTTTTTAGGCCGATTGCCAAAAAAACTCATAACCAAGTTTACTCGTGGGGTTTGCAGATGTATCGAACCGTGAAGACTACCGATAGAGCAGCAGCTAATTCTTCAGGTAAGCACTAACCGGTTTTCCTTTTTGTGAAAAAAATGATATAAACCATGTGTGCGATAGAATGCTTTGGCATGCACCGTCGTGCACGAGGTTCTTATGCATCTATCTTCACCTTTATACACAGGACAAACGGATGTATTTGATAATGGGTCGTCGGGAGAAACTTCTGATGATTTAGTAATCGAAGTTGCGAACCCGAAGAGGCCTGAACTTGGAAGGCATGATCATCAAGATACGAGTCAACGCGGTCTTTGGAGCAATTCCTCAAGGTGAGCTTTTTATATGTGAGCCCCTTTTTCCTATTTCATTTGTGTTCTCCTGTGAAATACTAATGCCATACACGAACTGAAATTATATATGCTTGATCTCGGTTCATTCATGAAGTGACAAGCTCCAGAAACACCCATCATCACGTAACATTACGATATTCATTTCAAGAAATTGAGAAATGCATGAAGAACATTTTCGCCGTACTTCATTCTTGTCATTTTCAAGCTGACAAATATCATCCTAGATATTCTCATAATCGCCCGTACTTCATTCTTGTCATTTTCAAGCTGACAAATATCATCCTAGATATTCTCATAATTTGAGAAATTATTCTATTCAAAGCAACTCCATAAGTCATTGTTCCGTCTTATCCTTCTATGCAAAATTAATCTCAACTTAGGTCCCATTTAAAGCACGTAGTCCATCTTCTTTTCTGCCCCATATTTAATTATTCCCCCACAAAGTTTTTACAGAATTAGTCTAATTGTATACTTCTTTCAACCATAAACCAAATTGGTCATCCATATTGATTTAAGGAGAAGGAAAAGTGAGCTTACACTAAAGAAGGTAGTTTATTTTGTATTTTTACTAAGTCATTGACAGAGTTAGGTTAGTTAGTAAGAATAAAACCCCGACCATCTTCCTCTCTTTGCGCTCTATATCCAAAGAATGTACCACATACCACTGACTGACATTATAGTTTAGAGAAATGAGACATGTTCAGCGAAGAAATTCCTGAATTTTGTGGCTAGATTTAGAGGAATGTCTTAGAGAGAAAAAAAAATGTGAGGCACCAACTTCTCCGTCTTTTGTCATTGATGATGGGGGCTGCGTCCGGACCTCAAAAACCACTCGATTCATCCCACAGAGTCAACTATAAATCCTTAGTCATCACGTTCAAGTAGTTGGTTGCAACGTCTGAGGTCCCTAAGGGAAGCTCGAAGGTTGTCTTCTTTAAAACTCGAACCTGTGACCATGCTTCCTCTCTTGTTGGTTTTTAACCATTTCAATACCCCATTAGGGTTAAGGCCCTCTGTAAAACTTGTATTACGGTGGTGTGGGCATACCCCTATGAAAACTTGATCAGCAATTTTTTGGCAAGTTCCATGCATCGCGAACGACCATAGACACTACATGTAACCTGATTGATACTTTAATACTTACATTCGGTATGTATCGCCATGATGTGAATACTTCATATATTCTGTCTTTGTTCTTAGCTGAGTATATAAAGGGTCTTTGATTTTTCTATGACCTATGTACACGAACGCATCTGAATAGTGCATCTGTAAAGTGCATAGTCATGTGGCTTTTACAAGAGGTAACAAAAAGAGGAAAGAATAATGGCCCCTGCTTTTCTCTCCTCCCGTCTGTCCGAGACAAAAGAGTGAAACCTTGGTGATGGTCTCTTAACCAAAATGATAGCGAGCATAAAGCTAATAATAACGCGCACGTATTACAAATTCTTATCTTTCCAAGACATGGATTCTCACTTGACAAAATCCACCTAAAAATCAGAGATATCTTCATCTTTGGATTTCGTGGGCTCTCCTAAAGTCTCTTTCTTTCTTTCTTTCTTTCTTTCTTTAAGTGGGACCCAAAACTTTGGAAAACTTAATACCAAAGTTATATCTAATTCTCCATGATGGACCCCCTCGAGGAAAACTCGTCTGCTATTCGCTAAAGCTAATATTCTTTAACTTACTTCTTGCTGTATTTTCACGGGTAAGGGGATATCACGTGGTAAGGATCTCAACTTTGACTTTATTACAACGTATGGAGCTCGTAAAGCAAGGACTATGTAAAGAAGAGACAATAAAAGACAGCTTTCTTTTTCGCATAGTTTGTTTTTCCCTCCCTCTGCATGGCTTCCACTGACAACTATGAAATATTCTCTAAAACCGCATTTCCTTTTGGTTGGTTCCAGGGAAGCTTGGTTGCATGGGAAGCCAAAGGATTCTGGAGGGAGCACTCCATCTGTTGAGGTATCTATAAGGAAGCCCTAGACACAGACAGTTTAAGTTTCTTTTACTTGAAGTTTCCATGACTATCGGAGCTTCGCCGAACATCTATAGGTGTCTACGTCCCAGATTTGATCAAGCGAAATTATGTACTTTAGAAGTTGGAATACTGTGAGACGACAGATTGCTGAATACAACCAATTATAGTGTGCTACATGTCGAATTTTTTGTTTATTTTGTAAATTTCTCTATCCTATATATGTTATTAAAAAATGTTTAAGCTCCTGGACTAATGCCATCCATTGATTAGCTAAAGCACTTTTAAAGAAAAGTTTATCATGTCCCCGTAAACCACTCCAAATGCTTTCACCATGGTCAAGAAATTAAAGTGTCGCCATTGGATTACTGTATTTAGGGGTAGGAAAAAGCTGACCTAGTTGTAATGTTTCAGTTTCTTAGTCTTTCCTTAGTCAAAGCTAGTGCCTATCTCTTATTCTATTGCCTTTCTCTTTTTTGCTGTCGCAGAAGGACATGGATCCAAAGATCTCAAGCTACGAGAGGACGTCAGAAATAAGCTCGCCGTCGGTCAATCTCACAGGCACAAGTCCCATGAAGCTAAACCTGGAATTTACTCTGGGAAGGCCGCATTAATTATTTTATTTATCTTTTTTTCTTTTCCAAATTTTTCCTACTGATTTGAAGAGACTATTAATTGTAGCTTATTAGAAATCAACTGATGAAAAAGAATCAGGTTCTTCCGCTGAGAAAATCAGAGCGAGAAAGTGAGAGAAAACAAAAGTAAAAGAAAAGGCCAAAAGAAAAGGAGAGAGCTAAAGAAAGACAAGGAGACAAGAAAGACAGAAAGCAACAAAAGTAGAGACGAGTTGGAGGAGGGAAAAAAGCGTCCTTATCAAGCTGCCTCTGAGAGAGACCCAAAATCCGACATTATAAACTATATTGTAATGGCTACGTAAATATGATCCATGATGATATTGATGTTGTTTGTTCTTTCAATCAGAGAAAGTGAGAGAGAGAATGAAACAGTTCCCTTTTTGCAACTTTACTGGGGCATCATTACCTTTGGTAACATATAGTTTCTTCATCGTTTATTCTTATATTAACAAAAGGTCCGTTGCTAGCCACTGTCACATGCTTTACACTCCCTGTGAATAAAGGAAAAAAGGGAGGAGGTGCATGGAAATTTGAACGAGGAAAGAACTGGCAAAAGTCATGACCACAGATGATATTTAAATCAAAATCATGACATAACAGAAGGAATATAGAGAAAGTGGCGGGAATAATAATTTAAGCAAAATTCTCTGCTTTGATTGATTATTTTGCTTCGGAACTTTGAGATTCAAGCTCTAGGTTTCTGTCATTGTTCATGAAAGTTCATTTTATTTCCTCCAAATCAGTAAACAAACATTAGTGTAAAAATCTCTTCGAATATGACATCTTCGGGAAAAGGGAAAAAAGGAGAGAGAAAGAGACATTTGACTTTACCAAATGTTATGCTTTAGCTGATTCGATTTGTGGGTAAAGTGTAGCACTCCTTTGTTTTGTCTTTCCATAAAGATTTAAGAGAGTTGTTATATCTTTATCCATGATAAATTATTCGAGCCATTTCCATTCACTTTAAAGATAGTCGATGATAATGTCTGCTTTTTCGGTTCAAAATCAGTGATTAGGTAGAAATAGTTGGTGAAACAGTCACAAAACTTGTGGAAAGAAACTCGCATTACTTTGAAACATTGTCATTACCTGATTAATAATGCACCATATACATTTACTGAAAAACATAAAATATGATGAAGCAGGCCAACAACAATCTTCACGGGGAAGTCAAGCCTCGCATGTGAAACACAAGATGTGGATACAACCATAAAAAACCACAGAAATATAAGAAGAAAACAAGCGAAATATAAGAATAATTGGTGGAACAAACGTAAAGGAAAGCACTCGAATTCGAGCTTTCCTACGCTGTATTACCATCTGTAGTAAGGTAATCCGTGCAATCTGACTATATCCTATTATTATTTGTAACCTATGGGAACCCTAGAACTTAATTTTCATCTTTTTAGGGTTTTGGATGAGGTCACTTACTGCCTTTGGATTTTGCTTTGAATAATTAGGGTTTTGGATGATAGAAAGGCTTCACGATTTGCAGAAAGGATGACGTGTTTACCTTATACTCGCTATAGCCCTATCCAACATACATGTAATATAGAGCGATGTGATTTTTGCGCGGATACCACACATTCCACAAGTTGCTAGGCACGCTGCATTTATAACGATGTGCATAGCCCCATTTAATAATCGTGGACTCACCATCTACAAATTCTATTGAATGCTTTGTCATTATTTTTCCTACGTATCGCGATTCAGAAGATATGATGTGATCATCACATACTTTTCAACCACTCAAAAAATTCCTTTATTTGCGGACCAAAAAAAGGTTTAAATGTGTTTTCATTGTTGGACCGTGACACTACACAACCCCCGCATTTGTAGTGGACCGAACAGTTGGGGAAACCCCCGTAACCATAACGTTGCAGAAAATCAAAAAGCTTCCAAGAATAATTACGAAACCCCTCGTGATCTCTATTCCTATTACATCATCCTACGTGCGCGCACATGGCGTAAGACAGAGCGAGATAACGTGAAGCGATGGTGAAAAATTCATTGCAGCTCGTGTCCGACGGAAGACGGGGCTGAAGCGCTTTGAGGGGCTCTCGCACGCACATGAAAGGACGATCCTATGTGTAGTAACCTTACCTAGAATTTGCTATTTGACAAGAAATACTTGTGTACAGTTTTCACAAGACCCACAGCAGCGAACCTCTCTTGCTTGTTTTTGGCCAATCACGGCCGAGAGAAACGGTGAAGTACTTCTGTTCTTTATCTGTCTTTGTTAACTTCAGTTATTGCTCGTGGTGCTGTATGTACCTGCTCAGAGAGGATGAGTTTCTGAGAAGTTTTGCTTCAAGGTGGGAGAAAGGGAGAAAAGGCGAGAAAGGAGAAAGATGAATGGGCACGAATACTGTCATTCTTTATCTTCTTGATTTGATTTGATGTTCGAGGGTTTTGCACGTTTGGGTGAATAAAGTGCTTTTCTTGGAAAAAAGAAAAGGTAAACAGTAGGGTTTTTGAATTTGTGGAGAAAGGAAGCGAGAACTTTTCCTTTTTGTTCGTCTTTATGGAAATTATATTTTATTTTTTTTCCTGTCCCTTGTTCGAGTGGGTTTAAAAAGTGGTGGAGCATCAAGAATTAATCAATCAAAGATGCTGGGCTAGCTGCATATTAAGCTGTATTATGGATTTAAGTGGAAGGCCCTAGGGTTTTTGCGACGAACCCAAACAAGAAAGACAAAATCAATTACGATTGTATATGAAAAAGTCCGAAATTATCCTACTAAAAGAGTCGATAAATTTTTCCGCCAAATTCACTCTTGGCTTCATCACGATTGATTCAACAAAACGGTTCTGCAAAGTTTTTCATTTTTTTTTCATACAAGCAACATGACTATGGTACCCATATTATGATACACAAATACAGAAACATCCATCCTGGCATACACTATGCATGGGTTTTGTGATTTCAACGAGATAATGGACACTGGTTTATTTCGTTTAGAAAATCTTTCTCCTAATTATACGACTATACATCGATTCACAGCTTTTTACAAACACAAAACATAAGCTGTTCCAATTCTAAAATTCAGGGAAGAAAACCTATTTATGGTTTATCCATTTTCTTGTGGAACCGAGTGCCGCTCAAGCAACAAGAATGTCTGATGTTTACTTCTTCTATCTATTTACCATCGTACTTGATTTGTGGAAAAAAGAAAGAAGGGGGACATATAGGCTTTGAGGGTGAAAAAACTTTCACTTACATCTCTGTACCATCACCTAGACAAAACTAAGAGGTAGTCCAAGTTAGCAAACCTTCTTGAAATGAGGACTCAACCTCTGCAAAATGGAAAAGGGAGGGGCTTCGCTCGGGTGGGTCAATTCCAGGTCCACTTTGACACCAACTTATTGAATTGATTGACAATTTGAGAAATTGTCAGTTTCCTTTTCAAAGTCGTATTGGGGTGGCATTGAATGTCCTACAGTAGCAGCCAACTGTGTGTATACACTCTGGAGACTCGTCAAAGGGTGGTAAAAAAAAAAAAAAAAAACGAGGGAGAGAGAATGAGAACGTGACGGCACCGTCTCTTGCCATTACGATTTGTGGAACCCGCCTTCTTCGATCATTGGCATCTTCGATTGAATAATTTGTATCGACTTCTACGATAAGACCATTTTCTCATGAATTGAATTGCCGTTAGACAAATTCCTTCATTTGAGGAATACTAGAAAAGAACAGTTAAAAGCAACTTAATTTCGAGATGGGAATTAATATACTGACAGACACTAATTAGGATTTTTGCATTAGATCAAGCTTATTTATGTAATTCATAATGTAGATAATTGAGCGCCTTTTGTTGCTATCTATTTAGATGTTCCACGAGGAAAAAGAGTTTTGTAAGGTCATTGTATATTGACTTTCCCTCTTTTGTTGATTATTATATGTAACTATAATTTATTTTAGAGTTAAAATTTGGTTTTCAAATTCTCACAATTTTTTCCTTGAATGACATCATCAAATATGTTTTCTCGATAACATCAATTATGAGTAAGGATCTTCCATGATTGTTTTCTCCAGTTGCCCACCCCGTGCAACACGAAATGTGCGATACTCCTTGCACCGTCGCCAGATGAAAGTGACCCCCACCGTCATGCTACCAACTTCCAGAATAACAAAAAATAAAATACAGCAATTATTAGGTTGGCCAATCAATCGCTATGGAGCAGCTTCGTTCTTAGCGCTTGTTATGTAATTCTTATTTTAATTTTGAGCACTTAAATTATTTATGATATTCAAGGATTGGTATTTCGCAGTCATTTTTCACAAAAAGCAATAAAAACAACATTTTCTAGGTCACCTGTGGGTACACTCGTTTGAAGATCGTTGCGCACATGCACTATTCACTAAATAATCTTTCTTTCTTTTTTTGTAAATATATGAATATCATTGATCAGATGAGGTACAAAAGCTTAGAGGAATCCCCTAACATTTCACAGAAACTAATTATACAAGAAGATGTAGGAAGGAAGCCCCCATATAATAGCCAATAGAATATTTGCTTGGAAAGGCCTACATTTTTAATAAAGTAACGTCCTACCTCTTACAACCTTTTAAATCCTATCCAACAAAAGATGAGACTTAGTCGATGTATTTTGAAACCGTCTACGGTTATGTTCCATCCAGATGCAATAGATTGTCATTAAGAAAGACGGTTTAAGGAGTCTCGCCTCCAAGTTTTTGCCCTTGGTGGCCCCAATTATCCATTAAAATTCTAAGTTCCGACCTCCTATACAACGCTAAATTTCATTTTGTGCCAAAATGCTATGCCATATATTACTTGTCCATGTGCACTCAAAGAATAAGTGGTTTCACTAAATGGATTTAGCGGATAATTTGTTTCGCTAAAAATGAATGATTTGGAAAATATCTACCTAAAAATAATCGTTTGTATTGCATACAAAAATGAACGGACGGATGAAAAATTATTTTCATTGTCCACGAAATCAATTGGACATGTATTATCGTTGATTATGAAATATTTTTTATTGATCAAATCATTATTTTTAACTATATTCATTTTTTTCGTTAAATGACCGGAGTCTAAACTTTTTTTTTTTTTTGAGTAGTTCCAAGATGCAAGGCTCTAGGGGAGGTGGAGAGAGAGGGCAAAAGGACATAAGGCTAATGCTAATCCGACGATGGTGGTGCCACGTTTGAGGGGGGACTCCCGTCTGCATGGTAGCTTTTTAAGCAATAATTGCTGTCATGATTGATGCCATTCCAATTTTCAATGTCTCACAGAAAGATTTCTTTTAATAAATTAATTAAAAGTTTAAAGATTTTCCGTGTAGAAAAATAGAAAAAGCGAGGCGGATTTGGTGGACGAAATCTGGCTCGGCTCAAGCCTCGAGCCACTCTTCTTCAGCCACGTTATCGGCTTTTTGAACGGATGGAAAAGCGAATTGTTTCCATCTAAATTGGCTTTTATTACAATTGACCAGTCCTATGTGAAATTCAAGATCCTAGAAATGTACTCATAATTAATTATTTTGATGATATAACTCTTCAATATTCGGTGTTCTAAATGGGTAAGTGCCGTTTGAAAACCCATCGTCAATATTTGATTTTCCTAGTATTTTATGGGTGCATTTGATCCATGAATGGTAGTTACTTTATAGCGCATTTTGTTATTCGCCTAAGAGTTGGAATACAAAGAAAAGGATTTCTGTAACATATTAAATAGTACTAATACTATAGTTCTCCAAAAGCAGAAGTTGAAACTAGAGGACAGAATTAGGACAGGGAAAGATATTTTGGATTAGTATTAGGGCCCCTGTAAAGCACACCAAATACTTCAATTTACCACATAAAGATAGCGGATAGTGTCATGTCATCACTTTCTGATCAATAATAATTCAGTTCATTTCATGGCATTAATATTATAAAATGTTGTCTATCGCCATCAAGCTTTGATTTTTTTCCTCCACAAAAAACACCTCAAATACGAGTGAAGTCATTTCAGTGTCGAGCGAATCGTGATCCTGTAATATGAAATCGAGATTTCTCTCCATATCTCTTTTCTCATGTGGTATCGAAGAGTGCCACGCATCCTCCGTGGGAACCTCCATACAGTCTCTCAAGCCATCCGATCCGGCGGTTCAGCCACCGGACACAAGCCGGATATTGGGGGAAGCTTTTTTTTTACTTTTCTTTTTTTCACGTTCGACCATTCTTTAAAGTTAACGTGTCTATTCCGAGCATTATGTCGATTTTCCATTCCACTTGACACTGTGGGAAGGCCAAGACGTGATGATGCTTTTGTACAAAAGATGATTTGAAATCTCACCTGCTTCAATTACAAAAGAATTTAAAGTTGTCGCCCACACATTATATCCCTCGTCAGGATGCGACAGAGAAGACAACCCCCCGCCCATCTACTTTGACCATTCGTCCCACGTTTGGAATGAAGTCACTCTACAGCATTGCTGTCAAAGTACAATGCATGGTCAACATCTGCGCGATACATATATAGCACGGGGGCCGGATGTATGGTCGCGAACCGTGGCGATCAACAGCCGTCTAGCGTGGCGAAACATAGGTCGTGCACCGCAAGGTGATGGTGAGCCGGACTCTCATCGCTTGCACTTGCTCTTTGCTTCATCTTCACTGTAAACCCAAGTTAGCAAGGAAAGATCAAGCTCACGCGGGTGAGTTACACGTTGAAACCAGACTAGGGTATAGGATCTGGAGGAAGGAGATGAATTGGCATGCACTATTTCCTTGGAAATTTAGTCAGCTCGTACGACCTAAAGCAGTATGTCCTCGTCAGAGAACGCAATAATTCCTCGTCGAGAAAGGAGGGGGTGCTTTGTCTCGCTTTGGAAGGAATGATGAGTAAAGACAATAGACAAAGGATGGTCACGAGAGAGAAGCGGAGAACCAACTCGACCGTGCGTTGCCAACCTTTTGAAACCGAGAGAAGTTTTGATCTTCCGCGATGCCATGGGTACATTGATTCAACCAAATTTAATATATGAAAGGGATATTTAACTATCAACCGAATCCATATAATCAGAGGTGATTGGTTTCATAGTAGGTCAAGTCCCACCTTGAAATCGGAAACTAGACAAAATAGGGTCGATTCCCAGTTCGTGGAACAGAAAACCAACCCTATCTACCCTAGAACAAGACTAGACTAGACTATCCTAGTCCAATTCCCAATTTCTCTTCAATAATCAAGAACCAAATCAAAAGTAACAAGCAAAAGAAGAGAACGCTCTTATAAAAAAAAAGAATTGAAATCGGGAATTGAATCGATTTTCACAAGAATCACTCCCAATCGATCAGTTCAATAGAGTCCAGTCTAATTCTTAGGGTCCGTTCGTTTCGCGGAATATAATTTCCAGGAAAACGTTTTCTGGATTTTCCGGCGTTCGTTTCACAGAAAATGAATTCCTTGAGGAAAATGTTTTACATCAAATAAAAAAAATTTCTAAAGTAGGGGAAAATGTTTTTCAATTTTGAAAAGTGGAAAATATTTTCCTCACTTAATCTATCTTATCTCACACCTTTACAAATCCCGACTTCCTTTTCCCTTTATTTTTCTTCTTTTCTTTTTTTCATTTAAATTATTTTTTAACTTTCTTTTTCTTTTTTTTTTTAATTCGAATTATTTTTAATTTCCTTTTCCTTTTTCATTTTCTTCTTTTTCTTTTTTTGTTTCCCATATTCTTCTTTCTTGACTAGTCGTCAGACCAAATGAACCTAAAGCTTGTCGATTTCAAACTCGCACTCGTCGATCTGGCGAGCCTCGAGCTTGACGCTCGCGCTCGCCAATCTGAGGAGCATAAAATATTTTCCTTACCAAATACCGAAAAATATTTTCCAAAATATTTTCGATTTTAAATTTAACACCGAAAAAATATTGTCATTTTCCTTAAAAAATGACTTCAAAAAATATTTTCTAGAAATGCCCATTTTCCTCGAAACGAAGGGACTCTTAGATTAAATCAGGGTGGACGCACTGATTTAACCCTAACACGTTCGATTTTTCTTCTCCTCGGTGGAAGGTAGGGAGATGCTGAGGTCTAAAACCTGGCATATAGGGAAGCGATCCGTACAGAGGGAAGGGGGTGGTCAGGTTCTTACTTCCCATCAGCATCGGGCCGTGGTGCTGCAGTGCACTGCCGCTGCAAATCTGGTCAGAATGTCAAAAATTATTCAACCATCATTACACCATCATTGCCCTCCCCTGTCCCCGTCTCATCCGGGACACGTGTCGCGATCCCCGCGGGGGTCGATCAGGCGTCCGCAGCGGGCTGCCGGCCGTCGGATCTGCCCCCGTCAGAGGGAGGGGGGGGAGGGATGGAGTTACGCGAAAGTGACGCCTGCCTGAGGCGACGGACGCTGTGCGGTCGTCGTCTCTCTCCTCTGACGCCCTTCGTTTTTCACCCGCGGATCGCTCGTGAAATTTTCATTTTTTTTTTTATTTCTTTTTTTCTCTGGATCTTTTTTTTGTTTTCTTCCCGTTTAACCGAGCTCGAGAACGGAGCACGAGGAAAAAGGACAGTTCTGCGCGGGGGCCCGGCTAAAGTGACTCGAAGGCATGAAAGTCCATGCACCCTGCTTACGCTGTCCTGCTTTGGTGGGGCAAAAAAAAAAAAAAAAAGAAAAGGAGCTGACGTAGCCCTGCCTGCCTGACCAGTGACCAGTCTTTAGTAGTACATGTACAGACGCTTCTTTTTTTTTTTTTTTCTTCCACCTTTTTTAACTCTTTTTTCTTTCTTATTTTTTTGAAAAAAAAAAAAAAAAAAAACATAATTTAAAGTAGCGGGAAGTGACGATCGATCGGTATTGTAACGATCTTGGAGTATTATCAAAAGAATCTAGAGCTACTTGACCCACGGGTGTACAGGTCTCGCTCTTAGGGCGCCTTTAGGGAGATAGAGGCGGGTTTGTCGGGTGTCAGCGTAGTTTCACTGTTACGTGATGTTATGAACCTCTTTCTATTATGACTAGTTCGTCTATGAGTATATAACGTTGCAAATGGCTTCTGACATATGGCCCCTAGGAAAGAGTCGAAAGCTTTAATCGCCCGGCTGTCGTGTCTTTTCATACACCTATTTGTCCCATCATAACATTAATTTCATGGAACCAAAATTAGGCTTTAGTGTAGAGCAACGTATAACGAGATTGATATACAACATTGGGAAATCAAGTGATGTGGAAAAATATTATTGAGTATGGAAATACAACTCGTTTCTTAAAGTTTCTTAAAGTTCTCACTTGTTGCCCATCACATTACTTTATGTAGATTTGTGAACTTATCTATGTATTGTAAGGTTCACTTTTGCATGACAAGTACATTTAACATGAGGGGTAAATATAGTAAAGTCCTTTCTTTTACGGTTCAAATTATAATACATATTTACATCTTTTAAAAATAGTGCTCAGGGTAATGGGCAGTAATATTAACTCTACAAAAATGGGAAAACATATAAATGAAAAAAATTGAGAGAAGATATCTTGAAATGTGGGAAAATATATTGAAATTACATATTTTTAGCAATATGCCAATATCTACAGTAATTAGTAGTGAGCTTGCATCTATTTAGCCCCCGATCTCTGTGGAATTGGCAAAGAGTGCTCTCGAAGTACTTGTGCACATACACAATAATGAATTCTTTTTCATTTTCAGTGCACTTATTATACATAACACAAAAGAGAGGTGCATTGAATATTTCAAACTTTGGTCATTAAGGCGTTTGACAAGTTCCTTCCAAAATACTCATTAGCAAAAACATTCACATAATAGTCATAGACTTTCATGACAAATTAACTCCAGACGTATGTTAACACACAAGAAAAGGGTTATTATCTATATAATCATCTCTCACCGATTAAAATAGCCACGGAGTAAAAATAAGATATTCTTTATATAATGGCAAAACAAAAATATCCAACTCTTTTTATTACCCAAAAAGAAAAAAGGACATAAACAATTGCATAAGCTGCTGAATATCTTTTAAAGTATACGTCGAAAGGAAGAAAAAACCCTCTCCGTCTTTCTTTTTTTTTCAGTCCGAAAACCTTAAATAGTCAAGTAGCTAATATCAATAGGATTTGACCCCAAAAAAAAAAGTATAATCTATGTATTCTTTTTGCAGAGACATAAGTTACAAAAAGACAAAAAAGGAAAAAAAAAAGGAAAAAGAAAAGGAAAGGAAAATTAGAGGAAACCCTATTCTAACGACGCAGTATAAGGCGAAATTCTCGCGGGGGGCAGGGGGGATCATTCTTTATTTAGCTCGGGGAATATTTTGATGGAACAAAGAGCATAAATCGAAATAATTCTTTATTCGAGAAAAAACCAAAAAAAATAAAAATAAAAAGGGAGGGGGCGGATTTTTTATTTTTTTTTCTTGCTCTTTTCCCGTCCACACGTGTCGACGGACGTGGACGCGTCGACGACTGTGGAGGGGGTTACTGGCGCGGTTGCGTAAGGGGTACGGCCAATGACACGCGGGGCACGTGTCGCCGGCCAATCAGGTGGCGCCGCGTGGAGGAGGAGTGGGGAGAAAAAATCATTTCGTAATCCATTGCTCCATGATTGACCCTTCGCTGACAGCGCTGTCACGATAGCAGCAGTAGCTCTCTCTCTCTCTCTCTAGCTCTGTCTTTTCATGTGCGTGGGGAGGATGAGAGCGAAAGCGACCACTCCTCCTCTCTCTCCTGTCTTTGTCTGACCGGCATTCAAGGAAGACTATTCAGCGATTTATTTTTATTTTTTTTTATTTTACTTTCTTTCTTTTGTTTGTTTTTATGAAATAAAATTCCCTATTTGGTCATGGCAGATCCGACAATACGTATTACCCCACCGAGGATTTCCATAAGCATCCATCCCATTTTGCAGAAGGCTTAATATTATGAAAAATTCTAAATTAATATATTTATGATTAATTTCCATTAAATTAAATTAAATACCTCGAAAAATCACAAACCGATATATTTGTGATAAACAGAAAGTAAAACCCTAAATTGACATACCCTTTAACTATCGTAGGTCACTCAATTTAGCAATTTGATAATAGAATTTGATGAAAACTAATGAATGATAAATTTATCACAGATATACCGGCTTGAAGTTTATAGCTATCAAAAAATTAATTTTAGATAAATTTATTATAGAGTTTTTCATGATATTAACCTTCTGTTAAATTAACAGATCGTCAGCACCATTGGCCGGCTCATGTTGCGGAGTTTGCGAGGTCAAGGCTTTGCTTATCTGAAGCACAGCTGCCTTGGTACGTAGGGAAAAGGCGGCAGAAGAATTCAATATGAAATATGGGGTCAAGAACTCGAAAACGCAAAGGCCGGATGCCGGATGCCGGATGCCGGGGGTTACTTATGCTACTAGGAGGAGACTTGTGCGATTTCATCTGTGATCAAAGTTTGATTTCGGATGCGTTTTTCACGAGATGGAGTCGCGTCCTTACGAGGGGCCTGATATTCCCTCAGTGTCCTACTTTTATCTTTCCATCCGGCACAACCCCCCGTCTGAATCATTCACTCATAATTACTCACTTTTCGAAAATGCGTTGACGTGACCCTTCTTTCTCTCTCTCTCTCTCTCTCTCTCTCTCTAACGCTTTCGTCTTTGGCCCTTCCTCCTGCGGACCCCCCACGACCATCCATGAATCCACTGTCCACGTTCCATTACATCGTCACGCAGAAGAGAGAGAGAGAGAGAGAGAGAGAGAGAGAGAGATCCGAGAACATGAAAATGATCTCACGTGTGTTTGAAACAAAACCCATGAATGCTTATCTTGTTCCTGGCACATGGTCGACCGGAACAAGAGGCACGGCTCTCTCGTTAAATGATTTTTTCAGAAGGTCCGACCATCTTTCGAGAGTACATGGGCGAGGCGATTTTTCGCTTTAGGAATTTGTGACGACCGTATCGTTAACGGATACCGACATATTCACGACATACCGATCCTTTTCATGAGGGTCTGCGGAAGTCATGTTCTCTTGCACCGGCGATGGTCCAAACGAAGATTCAGTAGGGCTAGAGTTTGAGCTGACCCGCGCATGGTTGCCAATTTCTGCCATACGGAGGCCAGATGATGCACTAGAGTGGTCCTGCCGAATGGCCGACACGGACTCCCAAATTGGCTGTACATCGACGTCGAGTTGGCTTGTGGCTAGCCCGTGGATATAGAGTGGGCCCAAATTTTCTATCTTCTGAAAACCAAAATCTAGAGTACGAATAAGATATTCGGATTGACCCGGTCCATTTCATATCGAGCGTCGCAGTCAATGGCATCGCCGATTTTCCGGACTTTATGGCTATGAATGAAGTCAAAGATGAGTTGCCCACGTCAAAACCACAAGATTTATAAAGGATTTTGTTGTGCGTTCTGAAGTTAAGCCTCTCATATGATTATAATAACCCTAATGTGCAAGTTGTAATGTCTTTGTCGCACCCGTGTGAAAAGCTCGGATGAATTTAGACGGCACCGATGCACGGACATGAATCGTCCATAGATGCTATTGGTGATCGTACTACGATCGGTTTTGGGGAAATGGAAAGGCGTCTTACTTCCAACCGGCAAAGTTGAACCTGAAAACGAGATTAGCGGGAGCTAATCATCTTAATCAGAAGCGGCTTATCAAATAATTATGTCTCTGATGTGGGGTTGTGAAGTGCGAGCGAGTAGCCCCACTGCTCGTTCGGGCTTGCGGATTGGGCCCGCGAAGAGGATGAACGTGGACGTATAAATATGGACTTTGGCCGGCCTTTTTTCTTCGGCCCAGGCCCATGATTGTTGCGAGCCCATTGAGGGGAAAAGAGAAACCAGCTCGCCTTATCCACTTCTCCGATTTCGCTTCCTGGCATCGAGCTCGACGGAGAGAGAAAATGGCTACGGCCACTCCTGCTTCTTGCTTCTTCAGCCGAGGGGCCTTCAAGCCGTCTTCCTCCTCTCGCCGCTCTTCTCTGCCCGTCCGCCAGCTCGCGTCGCGCAATGCGGTGGCGTTCAGGACACGGAGTCGCGTCTCGTGCGGCGGCGGTAGCGGTGGCGGCAGCCTCTCCTCGGCCACTCCGATCAGCTACGAGGTGAGCCCTGAGTTTTTTTCGAAATTTTCGGGAGCTGATCGGCCTTGTGGAACTTGTAGTTTGATTTTGATGCTGAAGCGGATTGAGTTGTGGTGTTGGTCTTTGGCCGGAATTGTTGCTGTCGTCATTTCTTTTTTCCGGTTTCCTGATCAGTCGAAAAGGGAAGAGGGGGAAAAAGAAAATGCTTCTGTGTCGGAGGAAAATGTGGCCTCGTGTTAAAGGTCAGATTTTGCATATGTCTTGTGTAAAAAGGTTAGATTTTGCACATGTCTGAACATGGGTAGTAGCTCAGGGCGGTGCAAGCTTTTGTCATCGAATTGATTACTTTGAAACGGAGCAGATGCAGCACGAGGAATTTCATAGTTTCCTCTCAACCCGGAGCTTCAAAATGCGAATTTTTGTAGTTGACGTTCATTATCTTAAGGGAGGTATAGTATAAAGTCTCTGTTTCGGGGTATTTCGCTTAGGATGATCTTCACCTGATGAATCCCTGTTTGTAAGCATAGAGATGGGAACGAGCTTTTGCAGTGTAACTGAATTCTCTAAATTCCACTTGACCTGTGGTATCGGAGTACTGTTATTTCCATAATCACATGAGATGAGGCATTTCCTGAAAACTGACCAGTGAAGTGGATGCAGTTCTCAGATGGTTCTTCCGATATGGAATTGCGACTCCAGCTTGGTGGCATCGACATTTCAGGTCCCAGAGATATTCATGTGGATGCGAACAACACCTCCTTAACGATCCAACTTAAGCATTCTGGTTCCCTTATCACGCTGATGGAAACAGATTCTCTCTTTGATAGGATAAAGTCGACTGAAACAATATGGTTGGTTGTCCTTTGTGTGTATGTATTTTATAATAAATAGCCTAGATCTTCCAGGCAGTTAAGTGGGGATTATTGTTTTGGACAGGTATTTAGATGATGATCAGCTTGTCATTAATTTGAAGAAGCAGGATCCCGAATTGAAATGGCCTGATATTGTGGAGTCTTGGGAGTCACTGACTGCAGGGTCGATGCAACTACTTAGAGGAGCGTCCATTTATATTGTTGGGGACTTGACAGAGATTAACCAGAAAGTGGGAAAAGAACTTGCAGTTGGTCTTGGGTATTATTACATTGTTTCATTGTTTCATCCTTTCTTGGTTTTGGAAAATTATTCGCCAAGTTTCCACCATTCTGATTTCCCCATTACAACCAAACCTCGAACCAAAAGTAAGAGAGAAATCCCACAGGATCCCAATGAAGACTGAAATGAGTAAGATTAAAACAACATATTCACATGTTAAGAGCTTTGGAATCAATTATTCACGGATGAGCTTTAGGATCAATCACTACTGGTGCCCATTCAATGTCATGATATTTCGTTTGTTTTTACACTGATTTGCTGCTTGCTGAAGCTCAAATATGTCATCTGCAGGTACACGCCTCTTGAGACCAAGGAGTTGCTTGAAACATTTGCTAAGCAAGCAATTGATTCATGTGAGTAGACTTCTAATTTAAACGGAGGCTACTATTAATATTTGTAGTAACTTAATAGCTTTCATCATCGACGTAGTAAATTTCCAAGCGGATTGAGTAATGGGCACAGGACTACAGAAAAACCCAAAGTTAAAACTTCTAGATTCATCTCTCATTACTACGGGTGATTGCTAAGAAAGTATTATGGTTGCTAAACATAATACACTCAAGCAACATATGAGCACTTTACTGGTTAACATAATCTGATGACGACTTAAAGCAGCAATTGATGAGGTTGAGTTCAGCATCTTGCCGATCCACACTAAAGATGGCATTTGAAATGTTATTTGCATCTATGTACATATCCAAAATAAAATTAGAAGAAACTGCAAAGGAAAATAGATACGAAAATCCTCAAATGCAGAAAAACATGTTTACATAGATACATCCTGTAGCAACTTCCGCTTTGCAATCTTGAGTTGACTTGTAGTGCCCATCTTGCAGTGCATTAATGAGTCTAATCATCTCCAGGGGTGCTTGCTGAAGGACATGATGCCATTGCTGAAGCAGAGGGTGTCTTATTAGAAAGCCTCAGTAGGTATACGCATTATGTGATGCAGTTGTTTAAAATTCTTGCCTTACGAATGACTCATTCTTTTCTCTGTTTGATTGTTTTGCAAAGTCATGTCCGGGCTGTTGTTGCAACTTTAGGAGGCCAGCAGGGTGCTGCTCGAAGAGCTGATAAATGGCAGCACCTTTATGCGGGATTTACCGTATGGTTGTCTACAACTGACGCAACAGGTAGTCTAGCGATGCTTGCCTCCTCCATGCATTTTGCCCTTCTGTCAGTTCTCCTGATGATCATTGAGTGGTAGAGACAGATTGATAATCAAAATTAGTAGCTTGTAAGATTAGTAGCTTGTAAGGACTTTCAGTGCTGCTGTAAATTACTTGGTTTACCATCTGATATAATATCTATCCTAACTGAAGTTCAAAGTGGAAGGAGATTGCAATTGTAAATTTTCCAAACGGTTCATACAATGTAATGCAAAATCATTTCTATGCTGCTGGAAGTTTGACTGAATCTGAAATGGGGTTGAAGCCTAGATGATGGGCACCTTCCCATTTAGTTGCACTATTGTAGACCCTTCTGATGATTTTATTTGAAGCAAGTTCTGATTATTTGCGCAGATGAAGACTCGGCTAAGAAAGAGGCCAGAAGACACGTTGAAGATGGGAGTCTAGGTTATGCAAATGCAGATGTTGTTGTCAAGCTCCAAGGTTGGGATGCTGATTACTCCAAAACCGTGGCTCAAGCATCTCTGAGTGCGCTCAAACGATTAGTTTTATCGGATAGGAAGCTCCCAGGTAAAAAGTTCGTCAAACTACACATGACCCATGTACTGTAAATTGAGTTGCTTTGAAATAGGGGAACCTATCCTAATGCCAGAGGAAGCTGATGCTGAAACAGACCTTGGAGGGGTTGAGCCACAGAGATCAGATTAAAATGCTACCTCGATGCATTTTAACGAAATTATGAAACAAGCATGACTATAAGACTCCCAAACATATGGCTAGTGCTGGTTCATACTTGATGCTGTGATGAAGACAACCTTGGACTTTATTCTTTATGCCGTAAAATGCTCTAATTGAACCGTAAATCCTATCGGTTCTCTCTTTGCTCTAATTGAACCGTAAATCCTATCGGTTCTGTGTCTTTCTTGCAGATAAGAAGAGCCTGTACATAAGGTTGGGATGCCGTGGGGATTGGCCGAACATCAAGCCTCCAGGGTGGGATCCGTCGACTGCTGGTGATTCTATAACATCTCTGGATACATTGTGAGAAAATTCAAGTTGCCAGCACGAAAGCAAGGGCAAACAGAGATGTCATCATCCAGTTCTTCTCGACTTTAGTGAAATCTAAATGGTCCATTCATTTTACTGAGGCTCCTTTTTCTCTTTACCCACTTTTGTTTTTGTTCCTTTCTTGTTAGCGATAATCATGAACAGGTCAATGGGTCCATTCCATCTATGCTTACAAACTAAGTTATGAGTCAATATATACATAAATATATATAGGTGTTTTGTCTAGTCAATGGGTCCATCCCAGTCACCATCTCCAGACTCCTGCGATGGTTGTTCAGCCAAATCACCAGGACCGTGTAGAACTGGCAACAGAATTTTTTGACTGGCCAGCTTCCACGTTCATATCAACAATATAAAACTTCTATGTAAACATAGTAGCATTAAGCACGAGAATAGAGTACAAAACATACCACATAAATACACGGATGCTAAAGGCGATACCTAAAGACACCATGCTAAACCGAAAGAGAGACATTAGACCACACTAGCAACAACTCAAGTTTCTCCTTTTACTTGGTAGTTAGCGACTACTTCTTCCGCAGGTCGCGAAAGTAGCCAGAAGGGTCCTTGGAGAACTCGTCCCGGAAGATGCGCGTGTCCCTCCCCGGAGCTTTCATGGTCTTCCTTCCGCTGGACCCGGATGAGTTGCCCGTCAGACTCGCCACGCCAGCACCCACGGCACAGATCACCAAACCGGCGATCGCCGCGGCCATGGTAGCACCACTTCGCTCTCTATCTTTGCTCTCGCTCCCGCCCATATTGATTCTGATTAATATCAATATGCCTTCGGATATGACAAGCTATGAGATCTCTCTTGGTGTCAGAAGTGCAGTGCTCTGTGCCTTGATGCTTATAGTGAGAGGCATTTTGGGTGAATTTATAGCGGCTTTGGAGTTTGGACTTAGATTTACTTACTCCTGAAGGCTCTCCTCTCTGGAAGACAGACGACATTTACTTTTAGTAAAGTCATTACTTAACTAACTTATCAACATGCGAAAAATTATCAAAAAAAATCCTAAATCAATTATAATTTTTCTAATTCAATCAAAACCTTCTTTTTTTTGCCAATTTAGTTTGAAAGATTTTGTAATTATGTCAATTTAGTCCATTCATCCAATTTGGCTAGCCGACGCTAATGTTGATAATTTTTTAATAAAAATATTTTCTTTTGCATATTTCAGAACAAAGTTTGATGTGCGTTGTGAGACACGCGAGAGATTAAAGAAATTTACAAGATTACATATCGTTAGGGATGATTTTGAAGATTTTGGTATATAAATCTTTTGTCCGCATTTTCTAACTTTCATGTACTTTAACAATATTCAATAAACGGGTAAGGCAAAAAGGGAAAAAAAAAATTGACTTTTGCTAAAGATGTGATTAATCATGCCCAGTGTCTCATCACTACCTATTCATAACATATCATCTGTCGCCATCTGTCACCGCTTAATTATTTGCTTTGGTACCGACAAAAAAAAAAAATTTGCTTTGGTTATTGTAATACTAATTCCGTCAATCAATATACTTCTTTTAATTTTTTCACTATTCTGTTCGCATAATTGTTTTTGGAGCTAATGTGATAAAGTAAAAGTTATTCATTTATTTTTGTCAAAGTTAACCTTTTGGCAAAAACCGTTTGGCCAATTGAATGAATGGACTAAATTGACATAATTACAAAATCTTGCATATGTCAGAACATGGGTAGTAGCGCAGGGCGGTGCAAGCTTTTATCATCTAATTGATTACTTTTAAACGGAGCAGATGCAGCACAAGGAGCTACAGAGTTTCCTCTCAACCCCAAGCATCAAAATGCAAAATTTTGCAGTTGACGTTCATTGTCTTAAGGGACGTATAGCATACAGTCACTTTTTTGGGGCATTTTGCTTAGAACGATCTTCACTTGATGAATCCCCGTTTGTAAATATAGAGACGGGAACGAGCTTTTGCGGTGTCACTGAATTCTCTAAATTCCACTTGACCTGCGGTTACGGAGTACTGATATTTATGTAATCGCATGAGATGAGGCATTTCCTGAAAACTGACCGGTGAAGCGGATGCAGTTCTCAGATGGTTCTTCCGATATGGACTTGCGACTCGAGCTCAGCAGCATGCACAATTCAGGTCCCGGAGATATTCACGTTGATGCAAACGACACCTCCTTAACGATCCAACTCAAGCATTCTGGTTCCCTTATGACGCTGATGGAAACAGATTCTCTCTTTGACAGGACAAAAAGTCGGCCGAAACGATGTGGTTTGGTTATCCTTTGTGTGTATGTATTTGATAATAAATAGCCTAGATCTTCCGGGCAGTTAAGTGAGGATTCTTGTTTTGGACAGGTATTTAGATGACGATCAGCTTGTCATTAATTTGAAGAAGCAGGATCCCGAATTGAAATGGCCTGATATTGTGGAGTCTTGGGAGTCACTGACTGCAGGGTCGATGCAACTACTTAGAGGAACATCCATTTATATTGTCGGGGACTTGACGGAGATCAACCAGAAAGTGGCAAAAGAACTTGTAGCTGGCCTTGGGTATTATTACATTGTTTCATCCTTTCTTGGGTTCTGGGAAAGTATTATCCAAGTTTCCACCTTTCTGATTTCCCCATTACAACCGAACCTCGACCCGAAAGAAAGAAAGAAATCCCACAAGATCCCAATAAAGACTAAAATGAGAAAGATCAAAACAACATATTCCCTTGTTAAGAGCTTTGGAATCGATTATTCACTTATGGGCTTTAGGATCAATCACTACTAGCGTGTTTGTATTTTAGACTGATTTGCTGCTTGCTGAAGCTCAAATATGTCATCTGCAGGTACACGCCTCTTGAGACCAAGGAGTTGCTTGAAACATTTGCTAAGCAAACAATTGATTCATGTGAGTGGACTTCTGCTTCAAACGGAGGCTACTAAGTGCTTCCGATTCTGGGCCATAAATCTGGTCCTGCACCACACATTTGGTTAGAGGGTGCATCTATAGTCCCATGCTGAAGAATATCGAACAGTATCTCATGATAGTCATTCTATTGATGTGTGTAGTATCTTAATAGCTTTCATTATCGATGTAGTAAATTTCCAAGCGGATTGAGTAATGGGCACAGGACAACAGAAAAACCCATAGTTAAAACTTCTAGATTCATCTCTCATTACTACAGGTCATTCGAAGAAAGTACTATGGTTGCTAAACACAATACACATAAGCAACACGATTAATTTACTTGTTAACATAATCTAATGATGTTTTAAAGCAGCAGTTGATGAGGTTGAGTTCGGCATACTGCCAATCCATGCTGAAGATGGCATTTGGAACGTTATTGGCATCTCTCTACATATTCCAATATAAAATTAGAAGAAACTACAAAGCAAAATACATAGAAAAAATCCGTATATGCGAAAATACATGTTTACGTAGATACATCCCGTAGCAACTTTCGCTTTGGCGATCTTGAGTTGACGTGTAGTGCCCATCTTGCAGTGCATTAATGAGTCTAATCATCTCCAGGGGTGCTTGCTGAAGGAAATGATGCCATTGCTGAAGCAGTGAGTGTCTTATTAAAAAGTATTGAAAATCATAATCAGATTTTCTAGTTACTTTGGGTCTGCATGACAACGCTTTTGCTTCTTAGAATTTCTGTTCTTTTGTTCCCCGGAACAAAAAAAGAATAGAAATCTGTTTGATAACACCAAGTTGTTTTTCTATTCCTCGGAATAGAAAGTTAGCCCGAAGATAGATTTGGAATAGAAACGAGAAACAAAAAAAAAGTTACTTCTTGTTCCCGGGAACAATTTCTAGAAATAAGTAAATTTTCTTTTATTCCTCTCTCTTGCCGCGGTCACCTCCAACCGCCCGAGCCACTGCTGATCGCCGACCGCCGCCACTCGCCGCCGCCCCACCATTAGCCGCCCGCCGCCTCCCGTCCGCCGCCCATCGCCGCCCGTCATTACACGACCGCCGGCCGCCGACCGTCACCATCGACCGCCGCCACATAGCCCATCGACCGCGGGAATCCACCGCCTGTCGCCGCCCACCGCTTGCTGCCACCGCTGCACGATCGCCGGCTGTCAACCGTCACCGCCGACCGCCGCCGCACAACCCATCGGCCGCGAGGCTGTGCGGCGGCAGTCGGCGATGAAGGTCAACGGGCGGCGACGGGCGACGGTGGTTGGCGGTCGGTGATCCGTGAGCAAGAATAAAAACGAATAAATACAAAAAAGAAACGGTTGCGTTACCAAACACATTTATATTCTTTTTCTATTCCAAGAGTAGAAATTTTATGTAGTTACCAAATGCGTTCTTTTACTCATAAATTGTTCCCCGAAATAAAAATAGAAAAGAACCATTTCTGAAAAAAAAAAAAAAAAAAAAAAAAACTCTTACCCAGCCAAGAAGGGTTGTCATGCACACCCTTTGTTTCTAGGTTTTCTAGATCTTCCAAATCTTTCAGATTTTCTAGATTTTGTTTGTTAGCATTTAGGAATTTGTTTACTACGTTTTAGGGTATTGGAGCAATTATAAAAAGGTTGGATGCCTCATGTAAATATTTATTCTCTGTAGAATAAAACTCAGAGTAATTTCTCCTAAATTTCTTCATGGTATCGGCGCTCGATCTGGATTCTCTTCTACCTTATTTTTGAGTGTTTCCACCATGACAAAATACCCTAGAGCTGCCATGGCAAGCGAGGTTGAGAGTGAAACCTCAAACTCTAGAGCTCATAACTCTCCTCACATTACCCAATCTATCAATGTATCCGAAGGTGGAACTCTTCTCATCACCGGTCATAAACTTACAAGTCACAACTTCAATCAATGGTCCCATTTTGTCATGATTTTTGTTTGCGGAAAAGGTAAAGAAGATTACCTAACTGGAGCTGCCGTACAACCTGAGGAGACAAGCCCAAATTATCGAACATGGAAGGCGGAAAATAACATGGTGATGTGCTGGCTGCTGAATTCAATGACAAATGAAACAGGGGAGAATTTCATGTACTACAAGACAGCAAAGGAGATTTGGGATGCTGTTCATGAAACTTATTCAAACAAAGATAACACCTCGGTCATTTTCGAGATCAAGGGCATTCTCCATGACCTAAGGCAAGGCGAATCTTCTATCACTAATTATTTTAACCAACTCATATGTCATTGGTAGCAACTTGACATACTGGAAGATATGATGTGGAGTTGTCCTGAAGATAGCAAGCGGTACAAGTAGATTCAAGATTGAGAACGCATCTACAAATTTTTGTTAGGCTTGAATCAAGAGCTTGATGAGGTACGTGGACGAATTCTGAGCTTAAAGCCCCTACCTAGTGTACAAGAAGTTTTTGCTGAGGTCAAGAGAGAAGAGACTCGGCGAAAGGTGATGCTTGGTTCTTCAAACAACTAGACCAATCCAACAAATTCTACTCTAATAGCTCGAGGATCTCAACATCCTATAGTCAAGGCACTCAATTAAACAACAACGACCAGCGAAGGGGTGGTCGTCCATGGTGTAATCATTGCAAACAAACGGGTCACACAAAAGACACATGTTGGAAAATTCATGGCCGACCAGATGATTGGAAGCCATTAGCCTCACATCCTACTCAAAATCGAGAGAGCAAAAGCAACGTAGTCCAAACTGAAATGATCGCTTCGGTAGATTCAAGTCCCTTCAACAAAGAGCAGCTAGAGATGCTAAAAAAGCTGCTATAGGAATCAGTTCAGAAGGCAACCCATCCAGAAGGGGTTAGTACAGCAACAATAGCTCAACGAGGTAATTCTCTAAATGCCTTTAGTGCTAAACAGGAGAAGGTCACCTCTTGGGTTGTAGACTCAGGAGCATCCGACCACGTAACCGGAGATATCAACGTGTTCAACAAGTACAATCCATTTCAAAATGGCACTAGTATTCGAATTGCTGATGGTTCTTGCTCAAAGGTGGTTGGTGTTGGATCAATGGTTATTTCAAAAGATATAACACTGAATTCAGTATTATTTATTCTCAAACTCAGCTATAATCTTCTCTCCATCATGAAGTTAACCAAAGATTTAGGCTGCATTACTAAATTTTTCCCACACTCATGTGAATTTCAGGTTTTGAAAATAGGGATGACGATTGGCAGTGTTGAGATGGATGCAGGTCTCTACCTTCCGCGAGTTAATGCCTCAGAATGGAAAAACAAGAAGATTTCATGTGTAGCATCTCATGCTAAAGAAGAGAGTGACATAAGATTGTGGCACTATAGGTTAGGTCATCCAAATTTCTCGTACTTAAAAAGGTTGCTACCTTCTTTGTTCAATAAAGATTCAATAAAACTTCAATGTGAGGTGTGTCAATTATCCAAACATACTCGCAATTCGTATCCCTTGCAACCTTATAAGTCTTCTTATCCATTTCACATGATTCATAGTGATATTTGGGGACCTTCTCGTGTCAATAACATTTCTGGTTCTAGGTAGTTTGTTACTTTTATTGATGATCATACAAGACTCACTTGGTTTTTTCTAATGAAAGAAAAACCAGAAATTGGCCAAATTTTCCAAACCTTCAACCTAATGATCCAAACCCAATTCAGCACAAAAATTCAAGTTTTTAAAACGGATAACGGAGAGAATACTTTCACTCACAGCTCAGGTCATATCTAAATAGCCATGGTATCATACATATTAGTTCTTTTGTAGACACTCCACAACAAAATGGAAGTAGCGGAGAGGAAAAATAGGCATCTTTTAGAAGTCGCTCATTCTCTTATGTTAACCTCCCATGTTCCTAAACATTTTTGGGGAGAAGCAATGTTGACAGCCACAAATCTCATCAATCGTATGCCTTCCCGTGTTCTAGATTTTCAAACACCATTTTAGAGACTACTTCGTACCTACCCACATATTCGTTTTGCCTCACATATCCCACTCAAAGTATTTGCTTGCACAACATTTGTTCATATAAATCAGTAACATCATAGCAAGCTAGATCCTAAGGGCCTGTTTGTTTTTACTTCTTTTTTCTGTTTTTAAACAAATTTTGTGTTTTTTTGTTCCAGGGAACAAAAAAAGAACAAAACGCGTTTGTTTGAGTTTTTGTTCCAAATCTATTTTTTTGTTCCCGAGAACACTTTTGGAACAAACAAGAAACAAAAAAAAACTGTTTCTTGTTTCGAACAAAATTAGAAACACATTTTCTCTCCTCTTTTTTTTTTTCTTTCTCTTTTTCTTTGGCCGGTCACCGACCTCGGCCACGGCCGGCGACCGGCCAAAGAGGGCTAGCGACCTCGCCGGGCGTCGCCGGCCCTAGGCGAGGTCGGGCTTGCCCGATCCGGCGAGCCCGAGCTCGCCCGGCCACCGACGAGGCTCGGCCTCGCCAAGCCGGCGTCGCCCGGCGATGGCCCGGCGAGGCCGAGCCTCGCCGATGGCCGGGCGAGCTCGGGCTCGCCGGCCATCGCTGTGCAACGCCGGCCGGAGGTGGCCCGGCAAGGCCGAGCCTCGCCGGGGCCGGCAAGCCTCGTCGTGGCCGGGTGAGGCCGCCGCCCTCGTCGGCCGGTCGCCGGCCATGGCCGGAGCCGGCGACCGGCCAAAAGAAGAAAAAAAAGAAAAAAAAAAAAGAAAGAAAAAAAAAAAAAAAAAAGAAAAAGAAAAATAAAAATATTAAAAAATTAAAAGAAATAAAAAAGAATACAAATTTACCAAACGTGTTTCTGTTCATTTTTTATTCCCGGAACAAGTTTACCAAACGCGTTTTTTTTGTTCAAAATTGTTCCCCGAAACAGAAATACTTTTTTTCTATTTCTGTTCTGGAACAATTTTTAAATGTAAGTGTTACCGAACGCACCCTAAGTCGCTCAAATGTGTGTTTCTAGGATACACTCCAAATCAAAGTGGATATAAGAGTTATTGCCCACAAACAAAGCGTTTTTATACCACCATGGATGTCACCTTCTTTGGGCACCAGCCCTTTCACTCCAAAAATACCATTTAGGGGGAGAGTTGTGAGGAATATTATTTTTGGGACACTTTTCATTCACTCGGGTCACAACAAACAAGTACCAATTCTGCTTGTCTTCCATGTCTACCCATTCCAACATCCGAGAGTCATCCAACATCCGAAAGCCTTTCGTGTCTACCCATTCAAGATGCTGCACAAGACAAAAATAAAGAGGTAATTGTCTACTCTAGGCGGAAAACTCAAAAGGAGTTGAAGAACCATACCACATCAAAGCCGGCTCAATAGACAAACTTGAGTTCAAAACCCACAATAGATGAAAGTAATGCTTCTATAAGCTCAAAAAATTTTGATGTACTTGATGATCTTGATCAGCCCATTGCTCTTAGGAAAGGGAAGAGACGGTGCACTCAACATCCCATTAACAATTTTGTGTCTTATGAAAAGTTGTCTCCTAAATACAAGGCATTTGTTTCAATGCTAAGCAACATTCAAATTCCCAAGAATATCCAGGAGGCATTTGCTCAATCCGAGTGGAAAAAAGCAGTTCTCATGCACTTGAGAAGAATAATACTTGGGAATATACAAAATTGTTAGCTGGGAAGAAATTGGTGGGATGTAAGTAGGTCTTTACAGTTAAGCACAATGCTGATGGTAGTGTTGATCGTTTCAAGGCAAGGCTGTGGGCTAAGGGATTCACATAATCATATGGTATAGACTACGAAGAAACATTCACTCCAGTGGCCAAACTAAACTCCATTCGGGTGTTGCTTTCCCTTGCAAATATGTAGCACCGACACGCAACACGCGACTTGTCATTTCTCAAAAAGTAGAGAATTTCAACTCGTTCCGACACGTTAAATATTAAATAAATTTTTTTATATATGAATGCATAAATAAGTAAATAAAAAAAAGCCTAGAATTAATCTATACTAAAAACATTAATCATACATTTGTTAATATCATTCATTCTTTTAATTTGACAAATTCAACTACATTTCATTGTAATAATCCATAAAACTTGAAGAAAAAAAAATAAGTAATCCATATTCTATTATTAAATTTAAAATTTATCAATAAGCAAAAAAACAATCAACATTCCATCAAGTAATATAACAAAAAGTCATTCATCCATATTATCCACTTCTTTTGGAAAAAAAAAAAAAAACAGACTCCATCTTCGGCTCATCAAGTGAAAGATTTGCAACTTCAAGCACCCCAACATTTTCAAACGAGTCAAATGCATCTCCGCCAATATCCCATATCTTAGTCTCTCCTTCTACGTATTGTGGGCTTTTTCTTAGAAGACGAATATTGCTATAAATAAAAACCAAATCTTCTACACGTTTTTGGGTCATCTTATTTCTTCTCACCGAGTGCACAAATGAGTAAATACTCCAATTTCTCTCAGCACATGACGATGAAGAAGAAGATTGTGCAAGAAGCTTTAAGGCTGTGCTTTGAAGTATCGGTGCACATGCACCATGATTAACCCACCAAGCCTTAGGATCCATAGAATATCGATTTTGAATGGAATCAAAATCTCTAAAATCCCCATTTTTACTCGCAAAATCTACGTACTCCAAATTCACCTTGTTACACTCATCCAAGTCAGGAAAGTATTTCTTGAAGCATTTCAGTCTTTCTTGATTGATCTCCTTATTCTTGTATGGAGAAATTCAAGTAGGATATTCATTAAGCCATTGATCACTATAGTACCTTTATTTAATAAAATGAAATAAAATTAGAAAACAATAATAAATAAGATGAGTATTATATTATCATGTTAAAGAAAGAATAATTACTAAAGTAATAATCTCATACAATTTTAGAACTTACCTGGGATTTAAGGCATGTGTCAAGCAATGAAGTGGAGTGTTGTTCTTTGTCCAACGATCTACAAGAATTGTGTGAACCACCTCATAAAATGTGGAATTCTCATCTAACCTCTTCACTTCATGTGCATATATAGCTTTCTTCATTTTTTCGATCATCGAACCCCACATATCATAAACTAAGTGAAGACAAGGTTTATCGGTGTCACAAATTATAAGCATTTTATAAATAGGAGCCGTGAAGGAAAGTGTATAATCAATCAAATCCCATCAAAAATCATCCAACACGTTCTCCTTGATAAACTTAGCTTTCTCTTGATTAACATCTCGATAGATATTCCATTTGGGTTAATTCAAAAAAAAAAAAAAACACCAACTTTAGGTCGATGGACAAATCTGGCCCAAACTTTTTTTTGTCTCGTAAAAAAGCACAAACTTTAGGTCGAGTGACAAATCTGGCCAAAACTTTTTTTGTCACGTAAAAAAGCACCAACTTTAGGTCGAGTGACAATTCTGGCCCAAATTTTTTTTTTCATTTTGAAAAAAAATCACCAACTTTCACTTAAATTTTAAATTTGGCCCCCCTCAACTTAGATTCATTGATTGTCCTGCACTTGCTGGCTAACACCATCCATTGTCTTATTGTTTAAGCCACAGCTCGAAGAATAACGGTGAAACTGTGTCATCTCCTATACTTCACTAGCAAGTAAAAAAATCTCAAGATTGAATTTCTCTGGCTATACTTTATCACCGCCCATCAAGAGAAACCATGGATGAGATCCACCAACCTCACGGCTAGAACATTTTCTCCTGAAATAAGTTTAACTTCAAATAGAAAGTTAATGGTAGGGGTTAGATTTTGGATAGGAGTGAAAGTTTGTGATTTTTTATAAGACAAAAAAAAAAAAAAATTGGGGCCAGAATTGTCAATTAACCTAAAGTTTGTGCTTTTCTACGAGACAAAAGAAAGTTCGGGCCAGATTTGTCTCTCGACCTAAAGTTTGTGCTTTTTCATGAGACAAAAATTTTTTTTTGCCAGATTTGTCCATTAACCTAAAGTTAATGCTTTTTTATGGAATTAGCCCTATTCCATTTGTTACAAATCACCATGTTTTGAAGACCACTTTTTATCAACTTGAATCTCCTAAGCATCACAATTATCGAAGCAAAACGTGTATTCGCTACAGAAAGCAACTTCAAGCTAACAAACCCATTGTATATTGCTAATCTCATAGAATGGTTCATGATGAAATGTTTGATTTGCATAACTTCCTTAACTATATCTGAAATCCAACTACATTCCTCATAAACTATTTGATTGCTCTCCATATTTTTTGCGGCACAAATGTTCTTCAAAGCTAGATTAAGGATGTGCACCACACAAGACGTCTACATAATAGATGAAAATTCTTGCTCAATGAGTTGTCCCGCGCCCTTACAATTTGAAGTATTATTCGTAATTACTTGGACCACATTCTCATGCCCAATTTCATTGATAACTCATTTTAGCAAGTTAAAAATGAAATACATATCTTTTGTTTCTCTCGAGCAATCAACCGATTTTATAAACATTGGTTCTCCATCCGATACCGCCATAAAATTAATAAGCGGTCTTCTTTGTGAGTCGCTCCATCCATCACTCACAATACTTACACCCTTCTCCTTCCACATGATTTTGATAGGTACACACAACCTATCAATATTTACCTTCTCCCTTTGCAACAAAGTGGTCCTCAACAAATTATATTTCGGTGGTACATAACCTGCAATATTATGATTAGCGACATAAGTGAAAGCGAGTTGAAAATAAGGATTCCTTACTAGGTTAAACGGCAAGCCCACCGAATAAAACATCCTAGCAATCTTGCAATCTAAACGTTCATGTTGAGTCATATTAAATGCATTTTCAAGTGATTTTCCACTCTTGCTTCCACCTTTCCTTTTTTTGGAGTTCAATGATAAATCCATTCCGTCACCACCACCACCACTAAGTGAATAACTAGCAAGAGGTAGAGGTATATTTCTAGGTGCAATACTCATTAATTTAGTATTGACCTCTTTTTCTAATATTTTCATCTCCAAAAGATCTTTTTTTTTCTACTTTTGTGCACTTTCCAATTTATTTTCCACTTATCATCATCAAATGGCCCCTCACTCTCATGTATGAATTTTTAAAATCTTTTTAACAAAAGTTGCATCTCCAAGACAAATTTCCCCCCGCATCAGTATGATTAACTAACTTTGTAATATACCCCCATAATGGTTGTTTTACAACTTCATTGCTAGAGGTAGATGCTTGTATGCTTGAAATACTACTAGCCATGTTTAAATTTGAAAACATTCTGCAAAAAATAAAAAAAAAATAAACATGTTATTATCAATTGCAATAAGGTTTCATAGATGACTTATTCAAAATAGAGCGCTCAATACATAAAAACTAAAGCAAAATGATTTTGTGTAAATGCAATATTGAAAACCACTAGGATCCCGACAAAAAGCTAATGTTCTAAAGATTTTACATTCTTTTTAACCTGACTCCTCACACACAAAATATGATTTTATGTCTGTGTACTAGACTACTAGTAATAGAGAATAGTGCAGCAACTCTCCAAAAGATGTTGCTCCAAACTACTTGTCGAAAGTTAACAACTTTAGACAATTTCATTCATGGAAATTTTGTTGTGGGACCTTTCAATACCGGCTAGGTTAATTCCCTTCCCATGATGGCTATAGACTACCAAACTCTACTCATTCAAGCTCAAAAACATCTACATCAAAACCCCGTGCACCATCACAAGAACCTGACTCCAAAACGCGATAGCACCAATCGAACTTCAGCTAACTCGGTCCAATGGACAACAAAGGAACCCAGTTTGCTATATCCCCAACTAGCACTAGCAGTAGAAGTCAACAACCAAGCCCATCTATTCCAAAAGGCCAATAATTGCACCCTCAGTTCCACAATCGCGATTCATAGAGTCATCCAGATGAGCACAACACGACGAGGGTGTGGAATGGGATAGGAAGGTCCAAAGAACTGGAGCTCCAATTTTTCGACATCAACAAGCGTAGCCAACTCTATGTGTACCCTAACCTACTGATTATTCTTCATTTACTCGTGCACAATGACAAAAATCAATCCGTTCACTCAGGGTAAATCCTACTTAGTGCAAAGCAGCAAATAAGAACTCTTCCCCTCTGAAATCTTTTTTTATAATGCCTAGCAAATTCAACTCCGCCTTAATCTCTAGATCATTGTTAGGTTTCAGAATTGCCCTTACTCTTGTCCATGTATCCTTCTACCATAATCACAACAATTCAGCAATCCCAATTCCCCTAATAAGCATCAATGTCATACTCAGATTCGACACATGAATACTAAAGAACAACCTCAATCTTCCAATAAAGAGAGAAGCAAACAAAAACAACAACAACCCAGGGAGCGAAACCGGCAAAAGAACGGCACAAGAGCGCCGGAGATAGAGAGATGGAAAGAGGGTCTGAAAAATCCCCCTTTCCCCAAACTAACTCTAGGGTTTGCTGAAAAATCCCAAATCGCATTATAAAGAAATCCAAGATGCTAACCTAAGATGAGCAAAAAGATGAAATCACAAGATGAAGAAGAGCAATGCGGCAATGCCTATGAGAGGCAAAGGCGACGGCTCACCGTTGGGGCGATGGCTCTATCCTTGCAAGAGATGAAGGCGGAGTCGGAGGCGACTGTGGCAATGGGTGGGGCTAAGGCACGGGGGGCTACGGCGAGTCGGCCGACTGGTGGGGTGGGCCACGTGGCCGGCAAAGCAACACCGACGACACTCACAGCAAAAGAAAAGAACCAAAGTGCTCTGCTCACTCCTCCCTATACAGCCTAAAGTAATCACCTCGTGCTTAGTTCGAGAGGTTAACAAGGGTCGTTAAGAAGCTGAATTTCATTCAATGTCAAACAAATCATACAATGTTTGTCAAGAAGTCAGCTAAAGGTAAAAGAGTAGTAATGATTGTATACGTCGATGATATAATCCTAACTGGTGACAATCTAGAGGAGATTGGAAAACTGAAGAATATCTTGGCAGAAGTATTCGAGGTTAAAGACCTAGGTCAACTCAAATACTTCCTAGGTATGGAGGTAGCTCGATCACAGAAAGGAATTGCAATTTCCCAACGCAAATATACTCTTGATCTTTTTGAAGGAAACTAGTATGCTTGGGTGTAAACCAGCTGACACACCCATGGATTTTACAAATAAAACCGAGATGGAAGAAGAAGGACCATTAACGAACAAAGGGAGGTTCAAAGATTAGTTGGCAAATTAATCTATCTCTCGCATACTCGGCCAAACATTGGTTTCGTAGTAAGTGTGGTTAGTAGATACATTAACTGACCAACAGAGAAACACATGCAGGGAGTTTTTCGAATCTTACAGTACTTGAAGAAAAGTCCTGGAAGAGGGCTCTACTTTAAGAAAATGGAGGAGAGAAACGTGGAGATATTCATGAATGCAGATTGGGCTGGATCTCTCATGGACTAAAGGTCGACAACAGGATATTGTACCTTCATGTGGGGCAACATGGTTACTTGGAGAAGCAAGAAGCAACCCGTTGTTGCTAGGAGCAACGCTGAAGCGGAGTTTAGAGCAATATGTCAAGGAATATGTGAAGGCATATGGCTGAGAAGAATTTTCAATGAACTAGGATTCACTAATACCAATCCTATGTCATTATTATGTGAAAACAAAGCTGCTATTGAGATTGCCAAGAACCCGGTTCATCATGATAGAACAAAGCATGTGGAGATCGATCGACATTTCATCAAAGAAAAACTCAAGGAAGGAATCTTGAAGCTCTCGTATGTTCCAACCAATCATCAAATAGCGGACATACTAACCAAGGCTTTATCCAAAAATAGTTTCGAGACTCTAAAGTGCAAGCTGGGTATGATAGACATTCATAACCCAACTTGAGGGGGAGTGTTGAAATCATAATCGAATTTTTTGGTTATTTTGTTTCCAGATTTTCCAGATTTTATTTTTCTAGATTTTGTTTGTTTAGAAATTTGTTTACTACGTTTTAGGGTATTGTAGCAACTATAAAAAGGTTAGATGCCTTATGTAAATATTTATTCTTTGTAGAATAAAACTCAAAGTAATTTATCCTAAATTTCTTCAAAAAGCCTCGGTAGGTATACGCATTATGTGATGCAGTCGTTTGAAATTCTTGCCTTCACGAATGACTCATTTTTTTCTCTCTTTGATTTGTTTTACGAAGTGACGTCCGAGCTGTTGTCGCAACTTTAGGAGGGCAGCAGGGGGCTGCTCGAAGAGCTGATAAATAGCAGCACCTTTATGCAGGATTTATTGTGTGGTTGTCTACAACTGAAGCAACAGGTAGTCTAGTGATGCACGCCTCCTCCATGCATTTTGCCCTTCTGTCAGTTTTCCTGATGATCTTTGAGTGGTATAGATAGAATGATAATCAAATTTAGTAGCTTGTAAGGACTTTCCATGATGCTAAAAATTAGTTGATTTACCATCTGATATAATATCCATCCTGTTGGGATTAACGGATCCCCAAAAACCGGATTCGACGCTAAATCGAACCCCTAAAACGAATGCGGAAGACAAGCCCAGGAAAAATCACGTATCACCGATCATAAAGCACACTACGGATTCGAGCGTACCTTGTTAGCCACGGATTAGACACCGATGCCGAAAAGAGAAAGAGAATTCAGCCTTGTTCGATCTGAAGACGCCAATTCGCCGTGAAGGGAAGAAGAAATTGTCTTTCTTGCCTTTGTTCTTCTTTTGGGAGGAGAGGGAGAGAAAGAACGTACGTACATTGAAAAGGTATGTTCTTCCTCTCTCTCATCCCTTTTATACGTCCCTCCATCCACAGGCCTTATTCCTGTGGGCTGGGCTTTTAGGCCCATCATGGGCGGACAGGCCTTAAGCTCATCACTTATAAAACCATCATCTCTCACTCGCACATGGTGGGCCGAACAGGATTCTCTTTACCTCTCTTCAACATTCATACCAGTGAATAATCCGTGCGACCAGCATACTTTGAGAGCTCATTGCTATACATCTGTTAGGAATATATAGCAGCTCATATTGGGCGTCACACTCTGAGTAGATTTAGTATGCAGTACCCTAGATCGATCGATCACATTTATATATCTCTTAATCTCTTTTGAACAATGATATATTTATTGTATTCACAATTATGATTATCCAAAGATAGTCATAATTGGTCGACCAGTGAATACAAAACCACAATATAATTCTCCAAATCCGATCTTCCTCTTTCCTTCAAACTCTCAATTTCAGTTCAACTTGCTTTTCTAGAAATGTCCCATTAGATCGAATCAACTCATGACCATTGGTAACATTCTAAGATAGCAAACACTAAATAGAAATCTTGAGAATAAGTAAGAGTCATGAGGGCACTAAATTGAGGAACTCCTTTCCTCAAGAGTCTCATACGGCATGAAAGTTGAGATCAAACTTTTGCCACTCTTATTGGTCGTCTCATGCATACGTAGTATGAAATACGTATTACGGTATTAACTTCTTTCCCATGGAGCGTATGTCTACATTTTTTTTTAATACCGTACAGATGATAGTTTAGACATACCCAATGTCTAACTTGAGTTCACGTATCTACTTATTTACAAAATTCATCAGAACTCACATCTGGCATCTTAGATAGATAAAGTAAAATATGTGGGTTATTTTACTTTCGGACATCGTAAGTATTATGTCATCATCTTAACACTCAGTTAAGGCGACATATTTATTTTAAGCTTGAGCTCTCGATTATCACCTAGATAATAAGCTTAAAAAACCGTCCCATCTCTATTTATCACATACTAAATAGAGGCGATTACCCGTGTGAGTGGGCTAATCTCTTATCTGTCCGACATACTTTCTTAATATAATATAATGCACTGAGCATTAAGATGCATAAAGATCAAACAAAGATTCATAGGCATTAATGATGAAAACACAAATTCATTAAATGTGAATAACTCAGGGAAATTACAATATCCAGTACATCAGACTCTACGCAATCCTAGAGATTTTACATGACCACAAAACACATCTCTAGGTATTGGCTTTGTCATAGGATCTGCTACCATTCTATGCGTAGATATGTACTGTGAGTTCACATCCTTTCGTGCAACCATATCTTTGACAAAGTTATACTTGGTATCTATATGTTTGGTCTTGCCGTGATATTTTGGATCTTTGGTGTACGCTATAGCTGCTTGGCTATCACAATTAACTAATAATAGATTTGCAGCTTTCTCAATAACACCTAAATGATCCAAAAATCTCTTAAGCCAAACTCCTTCTTGTATTACTGCTGATAATGCCACGAACTCAGCTTCCATCGTGGACAAGGCTATACGCGTTTGTTTCTTACTGCTCCAACATATGGTGCCATTATTCAATAAGAAAACAAACCTAGAGGTAGATTTCCTTTCGTCTAAATCTCCTCCCTAATCAGTTTCAGAATAGCCTTCGAGTCGCAAATCATTTCCTTGATAACTCATCGTATAATCAGCAGTTCCCTTTAGATACCTCAGTATTCTCTTAACGGCTTTCCAATGTGCTGCACCTAGATTGGATTGGTATCTACTCACCATTCTAACTGCAAAATATATGTCGAGTCTTGTACACATCATAGCGTACATCAAGCTCCCAACTGCACTAGCATAAGGAACATGTTTCATTTGTTCATTCTCTTGTGGAGTCCTCGGACACAGTCTATAGCTCAATCATTCACCTTTCGCAATAGGAGTGTCTATGAGTTTACAATCTTGCATACGAAATCGTTCAAGAACTTTATTTATATATGTTTCTTGTGAAAGAGACAACGATCTCTTCGAACGATCTCTTGAAATCTTAACTCTAAGAATGTATGCAGCCTCACCCATATCCTTCATCTCAAAGTTGGAAGACAACCAACTCTTGACAAGTATTAACAAACTCCATATTGCTTCCGGCAATTAGTATATCATCAACATATAATGATATGATCACAAATTGATCTTTGGATCTTTTAATATATACACAATGATCCTCATCAATCATTGTAAAATCATATGTCATTATGGCATTATGAAAACGTATATACCATTATCTCGATGACATCTTAAGGCCGTATATCGATCTCAAAAGTCGACATACCTTTTCTTCTGGGCCTTTCACTATGAAACCAGCAGGTTGTTCCATGTATATTTCTTCCTCTAATTCTCCATTGAGGAAAGCAGTCTTTATATCCATCTGATGTAACTCAAGATCCATACTAGCTACTATTGCCAGAATAATGCGAATCGAGGTAAATCTCACTATAGGAGAAAATGTTTCTTCATAATCAATTCCTTCCTGTTGATTATACCCCTTCGCTACAAGGTGAGCCTTATGTCTTTCTATCGAGCCATTAGCCTTTCGCTTTATTTTGAGAACCCACTTGTTCTCAATAGCTCTGCATCTTTTTGGAAGATCAACCAGTTCCCAGACTTGGTTTGATTTCATTGACTCCATTTCCTCTTCCATTGCATGAATCCATTTTTCCTTACTAGGGCAATTCAGAGCCTCATTAATATTTCTTGGCTCATCCTCATCTTGTGGAGCAACCATAAAAGTTTCCCTTCAATGTCAAAACGTCGACGGGGAATACTTTGGCGACTTGTTCGCCATATGGAAGATTGTACACTTTGTACATCATTCCCCATTATGCTCACACTTGGATTAGATAATGATGATGTCGTCTCATTATGTGGTTGCAATCGAGAATGAGTTGAATTCAATTCATCACTTCTCATATTACTCCCACTTGGACGAACTCCACTAAGATCAGTATCTTGATCTAAGGTTTCAAATAGGGAGTTATCTTCCCATATTTCGCCCTTCTTAGGAAATTCATCCTCTAAGAATGTGACATCCCGTGATTCAAATTCAGTTATACTCCCACTTTTCTGCTCACCTATGAACAATACCCTTTTGAGTGTTCCGAGTATCTTATGAAAATACTCTTCTTTCCTCGGGACCCAATTTCCCAAACTTGTGAGAGGACTCATGTGTATAGGCAGCACAACCCCATGGCTTAAGAAAACTTAAGTCCGGTTTTCTACTTGTCCATAACTCATATGGAGTGGAAGTAACTGATTTGGAAGGCACTCGGTTAAGTATATAGGCAGCAGTTAACAACGCATCACTCCAAAATGTGATAAGTAAGTTAGCATGCGCCATCATGGACCTAACCATTTCCAGTAGGGTTCTGTTTCTTCTCTCCGCAACACCATTTTGTTGAGGAGTATATGGAATAGACAACTGTCTTTCTATTCCTTTTTCATCACATAATTTTCTGAACTCATCGATAAATATTCTCGACCTCGATCGGATCTCAATGCTTTCATTTTCTTGTCTAATTGATTCTCTACCAGGTTCATAAACCTTTTGAAACAACTTATTGCTTCAAATTTGTGAGAAATCAAATAGACATATCCGAATCGAGTATAATCATCTATAAAAGTGATGAAATAAACAGCCCCATGCCTTCCTCTCACATTCATTGGACCACAAACATCAGAATGGATTAAATGCAAAGGAAATTCAGCTCTTTTACCTTTTCCAAATGGTTTCCTTGTCGTTTTCTCTTCTAGGCAATGCTTACATATGGGCAAATCGATTTTTTCAATGTTGCCCAACAAGCCCTCTTTGGCTAGTCTATTCATACGATGTTGGTCAATGTGACCAAGTCTAGCATGCCATACATTCACATCATTATCATATGTATTAGGAGACGTGAGAAGGGAATAACAAACATTTGCATTAACATAATCAATATCTAATACAATGAAACCATCTAGAAAATAACCACAACCATAGTAATTTGTATTCAAAAACAAATTTACACCTCTATTATGGAAGTTCACATTAAAACCAAACTTAACCAACACTAAAACAAACACTAAATTTCGACGAATCTCCGGAGCATACAACACATCATGTAGGAATAAAGTGCGCCCACCATGCACGTTCGCCTGGCAGTGCCAATTCCTTTTACTTCAGCTCTGAGTTGTTTCCCACATAGATCCACTTAGTTCCGCCGAACTCGTCGAAATTCCACGAAGGATTCTCTATCCTTCGCTACATGGTCCGTCGCTCTTGAATCTACAGTCCACAAAGGATTAGACTCAGTTAAGAATACAGAACTTGACACATATGCAAAGTTCTCAATAGTACAAAGAGTGTGTACCTTCCTTGGCTCGCGACAATTGCGGACATAGTGAACCCTCTGGTCACAGTTGTAACATTTCACCCTTGAGATATTCTTCACGTGAGAACGTTTTTCTCTCTTCACATGAGAACGTTTTCCTCTCTTCACACGAGGACGTTTTCCTCTCTTTTGTTGGTTAATTCTTGGTTTCTTGCAATAAGGACTTAATCCCTTGCTTTCCCACATATTGAACGAATCAATACGCTTGCACTTAGAGCTTGATAATCCTACTGAGCTGAAAGCAACACAACAAATATCTGTATCCCGCTCAAATGCCTTGTGGCGATCATCTACTAGCTCAAGTTGGCGCACAGCATTCTCAAGATCTTCCATAACATGGTCAAGAGCTTTTAGTGCTTCTTTGTTCAAATCAGCAATTATGTTCTTAGTTGCTGAATCCATTTATCTGAACATATCAGACATATATGCAAGAAATATTAATGCCTATCACTTATGCATCTATTTTGCACAAACCCATCATATTAATTAATAATTTTAAGTAAGGTTTCAGAATCAAAAGGTCACTACGTTTCCAATCATCCTCCAAAAATCCTAACTTAAAATTATCATTAATATGATTGTCATATGCAAAATCAATTCTATGAAGCTACAAAAAACTTCTATAACTATCCACAGCTAACTACCCACAGCAACCAGCAATAACATAAAGTAACAGATAATTGACAAACAATATAATAATGGTGCTTTCACATAATACAATTAACATATAGGTTCCTTCATCAACAACAATCAGGTAGTTAACTTTACATAAGATGTCCACACAGCACACTTAACAAAAAAACAGTCATAACATCTAAAACCAATGTATCAAACAACGAATAGGAAAAGTTTCTACTTGAATCAATTTCTTTTTCTTTTCTTCTGTAAAATTTTCGGGCATTCTTGACAGCCACGGAAAAACAGACGGATATCCCTTAGGATTTCTCCTACGCACATTCATTCCTCGCTTAATCAAAGTCATTCCCTAGGTCGCGGTCTTTGTGGCTCCAACCCGATGATACTCATCTACAAATTCCATTACTAGCTCCTTATAACTAGTAAATCCTTTGACCTCCCATAGGCGATTCAACACTCCTTGCCATTCTAATGGAAGAGTGTTCATAAAGAATCGCACCATATGAGTATCTGGCATGGGATAACCGTTCCAAATGACTTCTTGAATTTTGTTGTTGACCTCTACAACATGATCAATTATGTCGTCACTCTCCCATCGATAACCATTCAAATCGGCTATCAATCTTAAAAGCCTTTCCTTTTGTTCATTTGACATTGTGCGCACACATGCGCGCGGCTTACGGGGAGGCATTGTTCCTGCAACAAATGCAGAACAGCAAAGAAAGGGATTACATATAATCCACGTAGACATAATTGAAAAAAAAGAAACAAATCCTTTTTTTTTTTTGTCAACGGTCAACGGAAGTCAACGGTCAACCGTCAAGTCATCGGACCGGACGGGCTAGTCGGACCGGTTGCGCCGGTCGGACGAACCGACCGCACGTGCCGCACGCGTACACGGGCTAACATCACTCAGACGTCAGCCGGCAAGTGCTGTGCGCGTGCCAGGCGTCCGCGGGTTGGGTCAGGTCGAGTCGCCGGCCGGTGACCGCCCGGCCAACGGACGTCGGCGCTGACGTCATCAATGACGTCATCCCGGCGTTATCAACCGTTGGTGACGTCATGCCGACGCCGCACGCGCCGATCCGTCGACCGGGCGCGTGCCGGTTCGCCGACCGGCGGCGCGCGCGCCAGTTCACCAACTGCGCGTGTGCGCACGTGCCGGGCGAGCCGCGCTTCCGGCGCGTGCGGCGTCTCCCGGCGTGCGACGACATCCCCAGCACTCGTCTCGACGTCCCCTTCCTCCCTATGCTATCAGAATTCGATTTCGACTTACGAAAACTCGGAAAAATGGGCGAACAGTGCTCGGGTGTCGGATTTCTCGCCTCGATCCGTACGGCCGAATCACTTTCGCGAAAAGTCAATCAAAAACATCAATCAAGTCGGGAAAAACGTGAACTAGGGCTCTAATACCGATGTTGGGATTAACGGATCCCCAAAAACCGGATTCGACACTAAATCGAACCACTAAAACGAATGCGGAAGACAAGCCCGGGAAAAATCACGTATCACCGATTGTAAAGCACACCACGGATTCGAGCGTATCTTGTTAGCTACAGATTAGACACCAATGCCAAAAAGAGAAAGAGAATTCAACCCTGTTCGATCCGAAGACGCCAATTCGCCGTGAAGGGAAGAAGAAATTGTCTTTCTTGCCTTTGTTCTTCTTTTGGGAGGAGAGGAGAGAAAGAACGTACGTACTATTGAAAAGGTATGTTCTTCCTCTCTCTCATCCCTTTTATACGTCCCTCCATCCACGGGCCTTATTTTTGTGGGCCAGGCTTTTAGGCCCATCATGCGCGGACGGGCCTTAAGCCCATCACTTATAAAACCATCACATCCTTACTGAAGTTTAGATTTGAAGGAGATTGCGATTGTGAATTTTCCAAACAGTTCATACGATGTGAAGCAAAATCATTTCAATGCTGTTGGAAGTTTGACTGAACCTGAAACAGGGTTCAAGGCTAAATGAGGGCCACCTCCCCATTTAGTCGCAGTATTACAGACCCTTGTGATGATTTTATTTGAAGTAAGTTCTGATTTTTTGTGCAGATGAAGACTCGGCTAAGAAAGAGGCCAAAAGACACATTGAAGATGGGAGTCCAGGTTATCCAAATGCGGATGTTGTTGTCAAGCTCCAAGCTTGGAATGCTAATTACTCCTAAATCGTGGCTCAAGCATCTCTGAGTGCACTCAAACGATTAGTTTTATCAGATAAGAAGCTCCCAGTTATAAGTTCATCAAACTACACATGACCCATGTACTGCAAATTGACTGGCTATGAAATAAGGGAACCTATCCTAATGCTAGAGGAAGCTGATGCTGAAACGGACCCTAGAAGGGTTGAGCCACAGAGATCAGATTAAAATGACACCTTGATGAATTTTTAACGAAATTATGAAATAAGCACGTCTATAAGACTCCCAAACAATTATGGCTAGTGTCGGTTTATACCTGATGCTGTAATGAAAACAACCTTGGACTTTGTTCTCAATGCGGTAAAAAGCTCTGATTGAACTGTAAATCCTACCGGTTTTGTCTCTTTCTTGCAGAGAAGAAGAGCCTCTACATAAGGTTGAGATGCCACGGAGATTGACCGAACATCACGATTCTATAACGTCTCCGGATACATTGTGAGAAAATTCAAGTTGCCAACACATTAGAGAACGAGGTAGATGGAGAGCAAGGGCAAACAGAGATGTCATCATCCAGTTCTTCTCGACTTTAGTGAAATCTAAATGGTCGATTCATTTTACTGAGGCTCCTTTCTCTCTTTCCCCACTTTTGTTTTTGTTCCGTCTTTCTTGTAAGTGATAATCATGAACAGGTCAATGGGTCCATTCCTTCTATGCTTACAAACTAAGTTATGAGTGAATATATACATAAATATATATAGGTATTTTGTCTAGTCAATGGGTGCATCCCAGTCGCCATCTCCAGACTCCTGCAATGGACATTAGACCACACAAGCAACAACTCTGAAAGAAGGAGGAGATCCGAAGAGAACGAAGATTGAAGGAAAGATGTTTTTCTTTCTATTCACTTCAATAATGTAAATGTACAATTCCTCTTGGAGATATAATACAAAGAGTGCACAAATAATGGAAATAAATGATTCTACGTATCAATCTATGTCTAGATCTAATATTAATTGATTATGTACACAATACTAATCTTCTAATCAAATCAATAATCAAATCAAATCTTCGGTTGAATAATCCGAGAGATTCCACATATCTTCCAACACTCCCCCTCAAGCTAGTGATCTGTAGAATGTCTAAGACGCCCAGCTTGCTCAACAGATATGTGTGCTGTCTTTGACATAGGGGCTTGTTAAAAATATCTGCCGGCTGTTCCATTGTCCCAATTCCTTTTGTCTCAATCACACCCTCTTGAATTTTCTCTCGAGTGAAATGACAATCCACCTCAATATGCTTGGTTCTCTCATGTACTATGGGATTCGCTGCAAGTTTGAGAGCCGCATCATTATCACAGTATAGCTTGGTTGGTCCTTGCACTTCTACTCTGAGATCCTTAAGTAGACCTCGCATCCACACTATTTGACATGTGGTTTTGGCCATAGCCCGATACTCTGCCTCAACTGAAGATAAGGACACAATGGGTTGCTTCTTGGTCTTCCATGAAAGAAGTGATTCTCCCAATTTGATACAATATCCAGTTACTGATCTTCGACTTATGGGACATGTTGCATAATCTGCATCACAATATGCTGTCATTTTCATGTCGCATTTCTTGGACAGAAGTATCCAAGTCCTGGATATTTCTTTAAATATTTCACAATCTTCAAGGCTACATCGAATTGGGATTGCTTTGGGCTGTGCATGAATTAACTAAGTGTATGTACTACATAAAAAATGTCAGGCCTTGTCATAGTTAGATATATGAGTTTCCCAACAAGCCTTTGATACCCTGATGGATCTTTGAGTATTGGGTCATCAATTTTTTATATGTCGCTTATCATAATCCGTAGTGGTCAATTTAGTATTATGCTTAATGGGTATTGCTACTGGTTTACATCCTCATAGACCTGCTTCTGATATAATCTCCAATGTAAACTTTCGTTGACTGAGGGAAATCCCTAGATCAGATCGAGCAATTTCGATTCCAAGGAAATATTTAGGTGCTCCTAAGTCCTTAATATGGAAAGTGGCATGCGAGTATTCCTTGAACTTTTCTATCGCAGTCTTATCATTTCCCATAAGAAGAATATCATCGACATATATCATCAAATAGATAGATGACATACCTTTGTTTCTTGTGAACAAGGCATAGTCATGTTTTGACTGTTGGAAGCCTGCTGTTGTAAGAGCATTCGCAAATTTAGCATCCCGTTGTCTAGATGCTTGTTTTAACCCATAAAGGGATTTGCGGAGACGATACATTTTATTCTCCCCCTGTCTCCGTAAGCCCTGAGGAACATCCATATATATATCTCCTCGTCTAAATCACCGTGGAGGAAGGCATTAGGCATGTCCATTTGATGTAGAGTCCAGTCATTAATATCAGCAACGGTCAAAAAAGAGCGGACTGTGACATCTTTGGCAACTAGTGAAAATGTTTCGTGATAGTCAAAACCTTCTCGCTAAGTAAATCCCTTGGCTACCAATGGTGCCTTGTAACGTTCAATGGATCCATCTGCACAATGTTTAATCTTGTAGACCCATTTGCACCCAATTGGTTTTTGATTAGGTGGCAATGAGACAAGATCCCATGTGTGATTGTCATTCAATGCCTTTAGCTCTGCCGTCATGGCTTGTTGCCATCTTGTATCAAGAGACGCATCATCATAACTAGATGGTTCTTTGTCTTCTGATAGGCGGCTGATGCAACATCTATGTTCCTGTGATAATCTATGAAAGGAAACATAGGATAAGATCGGATATTGAATACCTGGAGAGTTGTGAGTGGCACAGATATAATCTTTGGTCCATGTTGGAGGTCGAGTAGCCCGATGAGAACGTCTTGGACGATCGTCTTTAGCGGGAGTGGGAATTGTCTCATTGGAGACGAGTGGCGAGATATCATTGTTGACTTCTTCCTTAGTATTACTGGGATCTTTAGCTCCATCTTCTAAGAGATTTGCTGATGAGTTGGAATTCTCGAACTGGAGTTGGTGTCCCTGCTTGAACAAATGCAGGGGTGGAAGATAGATTCCTTGATTGAACCAGTGGTATGTAACCAGGATTTGGAGATAATGCGTCATCAGATGAGAGACCATGAGGATTGGAGCTTGTGCCTGAATCGTCATTTGGAGATGCCATGTTGGAGAAGGGAAATATGTCCTCATGGAAGATTACATCATGACTTATAAGAAATTCCTTTGTGTATATATCAAGAACTCGATAGCCTTTCTGCATATTGGGATAGCCCATAAAAATGCATCTCTAAGCACGTGGACTCAACTTGTCTCGAGAGCCTAATGTTGCAACATAGCAAAGGCAATCGAAAACTTTGAGATGTTGTAGTTCAGGTTTTCTTCCATAGAGCAGTTCAAATGGCGCTCGCCCATTAAGTATCTTTGTGGGCATGCGGTTGATTAAATAAGCTGATGTGATGACACAAGCTCCCCAATAATCATCTGGAACTGAAGCTTGAAACTTCAAGGCACATGCGACTTCTAAAAGGTGCCGATGCTTGCGTTCAACTACTCTATTTTGTTGTGGTGTATAAACGCATGAACTCTCATGCCGGATGCCATGAGATGAGAAAAGCATGGAGCAATTATGACTGAAAAATTCTACTCCATTATCAGTTTGGATTTGCTGAATTGATTTCCCAAACCGATTCTTGGATAAGGCGATAAAAGTCTTTAAATAAGAATAAGCCTGATCCTTAGATTGCATAAAAAAAAAATCCAAGTCACACGAGAATAGTCGCCTACTATTGTGAGGAAATAACGAGATCCATCATGATTAACCATATGATAATGTCCCCAAATATCAACATGTATCAAGGAAAAAATTTTACTAGCACAGGAGTTACTAAATGGAAAGGGGGAACGAGACTGCTTTGCAAGTGGACAAATAGGACACTTAGGACAAGGAAAGGTGGCACTGTGGCCCAATCTCATATGCATGGGAGAATTTTTGTCATTCATGCTCAAATTACACAAGGAGGATTTATTCAATGGAAAGTTGGATAAATCAAAATTACTTGGGAAGCTTGACAAAAAAACAGTCATTCTGAAAGACTACCCCAGCCCATTAGTCTGCCAGTCGAAAGGGCCTGAAAGAGATAGATATTAGCATTGAATATTACTCGACAAGAATTTTCTTTGCAGACTTTTGACACGCAAAATGAGATTAAATTGAAATTCTGAGACATAGAGAACATTTGTAAGAACAATTTGGGGACTGAGATTGATTGTTCTTGTCACATTAATATGGCTGATATTTCCATTAGGTAATTGTACGGAAACAGGAAAATTCAGCTCCTCATTTATTCTTGAGAAGAGGCCCTTGTCACATATAATATGGTCACTTGCCCCTGAATCAATAATCCATGCTTTCCTTGATATAGAATTAATCAAGCTATGTGTGATACCTGAAAAACTGCCTCATTTGTCAGAAACATCCAATTTTTACAGGGCTTGCATCAGTTGCTGGTACTATCCATAGGTAATAGGAGGATCAGAATTTGGGACGGTAGGTCCATTTACTTGGTAGGCCGCCGACATTTTTTTTCCTTTCTCCACTGGTTTCCCGTGTAGCTTCCAACAATTGTCAATCATATGATTAGAATGCTTGCAATATTCACAAAATAATTTACCCTTTGAAATTTTGCTCGAAATTTCTTGATGACGTGGCAAAAATTTGCCGTCAGATACTTTAATCGCGGGATCATCTGCGTCGTCCGATCCTTTTAAAATATCAAGGCTCCTACACGCCGTCGGATGTTCGTACTCGATCGGAGCCGATCATTCCTTCCCATTTAAAGGGTCACGTGTCTCCGCGAAACCCTAGCGAGCCTTCTCTGCAGAACCCTAGCGTGCCTCGTCTCTCCCTCTCACGCGCTAGGGTTTTGTTGGCTCTGTCCCTTCGTTCTCCGCAAACTGCAAGAGCAATACTTTCGCCGTTCTTCGCATCACTTCTTCGCATTCTCTAGTGATGCGAATCGCTGGCTTTCCTCATGATATATTCGCCAAATTGATGGCATGGGATCCATAGCCAAGATCTGCAAGCAAAATGTAAGAAATGTGTCGTTCAAAATGAGCAAAAAATGCGTTGCTTTCTCCCTGTCTTTGATGGACTTGTATTGTCTGATTATGGATTCGGGGCCCTCGAGTTTTTCTTCACCCGCTCAAGGCTGTTCCACAATGACAATAGCTTGTTGAAACAAGTCGTGACTGTCATATTCCCCTATTTTAAATCACTGAGTTACTGCATTAAGGTGAATATTTTTGCTTGATCTAATTTCTCGTACATCTCCTTGATGTTCTCCCACATGCCTTTGGCGTCCTCTGTCAATGGAAGTCCGGCCGCAACCTCTGAGGAGATGCAATTGCCGATCCAAGTTCGGACGAGTCAATTGCTCTTCCTCTAAAGTCGGGCTAGACGCTCATCGAGGGGAATTGGGATGGTTCCGTCAAGGAATCCATCCTTGTCCTTCGTAGCTAGGGCACGCCGGAATTCTTGCGACCACCTGGGGTAATTTTCTGGCCCAGTCAACTGTTGGCTAATCAGTCGCAGTTCTGGTCCGTCGCTTGTGGAAACGAACAAGGGGTCGCCGGGTTCTGGCCGTCCAACAAAGGCCGCCGTTGGAAACGGCATAAATCCGGGCGTAGGATTCGAGTAGGGATTCGTCCCTTGACCCGACTCACTCGACCCGAACGACTAACCCGCATTAAAAAACCCCGGGTAGGGATCGTTCCCATACTCGGTTTGCTCGACCCGTGCATCCACTCCATTCTGTCAGTTGGGCTTGCCCCACTTGTGGCTAGTGGGCCCCCGTCGGCTTGGACGTTGCTTTGGTGGCCCACATACCCAGGCGATGATGAGTTTGGGCTTGGCCCAACATAAATTGGATATGGAATCCACTAGTAAGGCTGGCCCGTCATGGGTTGCCCCATATTAAACTGAGCCTACGTGGGCCGCCATTACACAGGCTGAGTCTGAAGCAATTGTTGCTCTGCCATTGGAAATGTGACAGACGAGTTCTGGACTTGCAAGATCTGAGGCACGACTTCAGCAGCAGGGATGATCTCTCCAGCAAATTGGTTCCCGGTGGCAGAGGCTTCATCTTGCAGATTTGCCATGGTAAGTAAAAAAAATTTCGAGTGTGACACTAATGCCCGATAGTGCTCTTCTTAGCAGGTTAGAGATTTTGAGGCAAAAGGTCGCAGCAGAGAGAAGATTATGAGCGGAAGCTTGGTTCAGAGATTCAAACGCTCTGATACCATGAAAGAATGAGGAGATATGGAGAGAACGAAGATTGAAGGAAAGATGTTTTTCTTTCTATTCACTTCAATAATGTAAATGTACAATTCCTCTTGTAGATATAATACAAAGAGTGCACAAATAATGAAAATAAATGATTCCACGTATCAATCTATGTCTAGATCTAATATTAGTTGATTATGTACACAATACTAATCTTCTAATCAAATCAATGATCAAATCAAATCTTCGGTTGAATAATCCAGGACATTCCGCATATCTTCCGACAAACTCAAGTATATCCTTTTACTTGGCAGTTGGCGACTACCTCTTCCCAGGTTGTGAAAGTAGCCAGCAAGGTCCTTGGCAAACTCATCCCGGAAGATGCGCCCGTCCCTCCCAGGAGCTTTCATGGTCTTCCTTCCACAGGACTCGGATGAGTCACCCATCAAGCTCATCACGCCAGCACCCACGGCACATATCACCAAACCAGCGATCACTCCCGCGGCCATGGTAGCACCACTTCGCTCTCTTATCTTTGCTCTCACTCCCGCCCATATTGATTCTGATTAATATCACTATGCCTTCGGATAGAAGCTATGAGGTTTCTCTAGGTGTCAAAATCGAGTGCTCTAGGCCTTGATGCATACAGTGAGAGGCTTTCTGGGTGAATTTATAGCGGCTTTGGTGGCTTTGGAGTTTGGACTTGGCTCACTTAAGGCTCTCCCCTCTGGAAGACGAAGACGGAGACGTTGACATTGACTTGGAGTAATTCATTACTCAACTAACTTATCAACTAGCGGAAAGAGATTTTTGCTACAACACGAAGAAATTACAGCAACACGGCATTGATGCGAACTCCTGCATTGCTAAGGTGCGTTTAATAAGATTTCTATTTCAGGAACAATTTCTTTTTAAAAATAGTTCTTTTCTATTTTTATTTCTTAGAACAGTTTCTGAGTAAAACAACGTTTTTGGTAACTATATAAAATTTCTATTCCCGAATTTTTAAAAAATAGGAATGCATTTGGTACGACACACAATTTTTTTTTTTTTTTATAATGTAGAATTTCTTTCAATTTATTAGTAATTTTATTGAGATTTTTCTTTTTTCTTTTTTTTTTCTCCTCTAATCGATTGCCGAGCGGTGGCAGACGGCGGCGGGCAATAGACCACAGCAATGGCAAGTCTCCATCGATCGATTGGCAAAGGAAGAAGAAGAAAAGAAAGAAAACGACTTATTTCTATAAATTGTTTTCGAGAACAAGAAGTTAATTTTCTCTACCTCTTATTTCTATTTTAAATCTATTTCCTTGCCATTTTTCTATTCTTCTTAATAGAAAAATTAACCGACATTACTAAACGGATTTATGTTCTTTTTCTATTCCAAAGAAAAAAAACAAAAAAGTAAGAACGTTGTCATGCAGATCCTAACTCTCTTTGCCAAATTCAAACACGAAGGCCACAAGACTCAATTCAAGAGTAGCTAAAAATTGGCAAAGAAGAAGATCACCAAAAAAAAGGTTATAAATTTGTTGTGCGGATGCCAATTTAGTTTGACTTAGTTCTAATTTTTTTTTTGCCAAACTGCCAATTTTGATCGAAAATCACTAATGTTGACATCAATCATTCTACGTGGCATGATCGATGCTAACGTGGATAGTAGTTTTTGATTTTTTTGAATTTTTGCCTGAAATCGCTAACACGAACATCAGTTATCTTACGTGGCACGACTAGTGATATCGACCATTTACTGTGGTTGATCATCGGCCATTGTCGAAGCCTACCCCAGCAATCGGGGAGGAAAAAGGGAAAAAGTAAAAGTAAAAAGAAATTATAAAATAAAATTACAAAATTATTCATGTCAATACTGGTTATAATATGTTAGACAAACGACATCCAAATTAATGATTTCTAGCCAAATTGTCAAAAGATTTAAGACTACATTTTAGAATTGAATTTACATATGTACAATAGGTTTTTTTGATAATTTCCCTTTGGTAGAGTTAAGTTTGATTTTGATTAGTACTTGCTTGGATTATAATAATGAAGAGTAAATTTAATAGAAGACAAACATGAACAAAATATTGAAATGTAATGGGTCAAAAGAAGCAATTAGGGTGGAATGGAAGTGAATAAATTTTTCTTTTAGTGAAATTGCAAAAAGAAGAAGAAAAAGATAAGGAGTGGGACCCACAAAAAATAATATAATCAATTCAATGTGATAAAAGTATCAAGAGCCAATAAGGGATGGATATAAAGTGAGCCAAAAGAATTGCAAAATTTGTTAATATCAATACCCGTCGTGACATGTAGGATGACTAACATTCACATTAGGGATTTCCGATCAAATTTGACAAATTGTCCAAAGGTTAATATTTAAATTGATCGAATTAAAAAGTTCATGACTAAATTAATAATCATATAATAGGTCTCATACCTTTTTTAAAATTTCCCTCTGATAAAGTCATGTATGATTTTGAGATGCTCAGTAGCAATTGAAAAAAATAGAAGAAAAAAGGGTTTATATTAAGCATTTCTCCTGCTCGAGAAATTTCTCTCCAACGCTTTAAGAGTGCATTCCGAACATGGAGTCAACTTGTCAGTAAATATTATGACGGCCAACAAGCATGATGACCTTCACCATGAGTAGTTTTGCTTTTCTTTTACCCTTCTTTAGAACTTTTTTTGGGTTCTCTCAATTTAATCATCAAAATCATCACCTAAAAAGCACCAACATTTTCCGAAAGCTCCCGTGTCGTATCCAATAATCCGACACACGGTCAACAAGTATCGAAAAATTCGACATGCGAGTCCAAAACTCTGACACAAATTCCAACGCACACATGGTCAATTTTAAATTTTTTAATAGATAAGATCTCAAAATGTAAATATGTAAAAAAAGCAATATAAATAATAATAAAAATAAGAAAGGGGAAAAAATAAAAACCTAGTCCCCTCTTCTTTTCTGACTCTCACTTCCCGTGACTCATGATTTTTGGTGTAAATTCATCCTAAGCTCTTGTTTATTACTTATTTATTTGAGAATTCAAATCAAATAAATTTGATTGAAATTATATATTTCATATACAACATGTCTCAATGTGTCGAAATTCTCTTATTTTTAAAACGTGTCAACATAACATGTCGTGTGTTGATGTTGGTGTTACTTAGACCATCACAAGACAGTCTTCAACATTAGTGATTATACTCAAGGCACCAACAGTACCCGCCATTGCCGAAGATTAAGAGGTTCCTATGGACTCAAAGTGGAATCGAATTAAATCCCTCGTTGAAATCTTCACTGAATGCATAAACCAAGAGGAAGTTCTCTAACTGTTTAAGTGTTCCCGTGAGTAATCAATTCAAGCATTGTATAATTTCTTGAAAAGTAATCGAATGGAAAAGTGCAGCTACAGTGATTTAGAGAGGAGATGACGAAGAAAAGAAAAGGTAAATGAGTTGACAATTGACTGAATTTATAGATGATGTGCATCTTGGACTGTAAACAATAATAGGGGTGTTTTCAGCCCAAAAACCAAGAATGAAAATAGCTAATTAAGTGATGCGTCAAATTGTCATTGCTTATTGAACATAACCAATTACCAACATAATGCGAGATCGGAAAGTTGTCACTTTATAGGGTGGAAAATTTTATTCCATGGAAATATAATTGTAACCATGGACTTGGGAGAACCATGTTGGAAGTTACTTTTTTTGATAAATTGTCATCAACCACATGGAGAAGATATCAATAGGGGTGTGCAATCAAACTGGCTGACCTAAAAAATGGGTTCGAGAACCAATTCCCATTGAAACCGGTTCAAGAACCAGTTCTCAAAATTCGAAATCGGTTTGAACCAATCGGATTCCTAGTTCCAAGTGAATAATCACCCGGAAACTAGATTGACCAAACCTATATGGGAAACTGTTTTGTAAGCCCAAAAATCCAAAATTCTTATCTTTTTTCCCCTAACTTCTAATCTTAGAACTGCATTTTTCCTCTCGCATGGCGCTCCTCCTTTGACATTCCTCTTCCTCCTCACTTTCCTCCCTCACCAACTCACGATCGCACTGTCCATCGCCGGCTCATGGTTGCACTATCCACCATTGGCTCCCTCTTGCTCTGTTTCGTCTCATCAATGAAGAAGACTCATCTATAAGCTTGCGAATTTCCTCGGTTTTTCTAGACTTTTCTTTTGGATCAAAGCTAGGTTCTTCTCTTTTTCTTGGGGTGCCTTCCTAAGTTGGATTTCTTGTCAGAGCGGAAAGTTTGAGTTTTCTTAGGATGTTTGGTTAAAATGGTGAGGTCAAAGACTACAACCTTGCGCTTGGCATAGTTGATGGACTAGACCTTGTAGGCGCCAAAGGGGTGGCAAAGAAGAGGTCGGAGGCATTGCAAGAGAGCATGCGACATAAGCTCAAGGAGCCATAGCCGTCGTCAATAGCGAAAGGGTAGGAGATTGGGATGGGCCCACAGGAGGTGCGACAAAGGGAAAATGGGAGGGGGAAGAGCAAGAAGGTTAGGGTTTGGAGGTTGAAGACAATGGTGGTGGTGGGAACACGGGGAAACACTAAAGACTGCATTTGAAGGAAGAGAGAGAGAGAGAGACTACGAAGGGAACAAAGTCATGTTATCTAGGAATGAAAATTTTGGCAGGTCCAGAAAATTAGGAGAATTACGTTATTTTCTCGCATATTAATGTAAGATTCGAAGCCGTATAAGATATCAAACAGTTGTAAAACAGGTTTAAGTGAAAACAAGGTTGACACTGAAACCGGACCGGAAAAATAGGATGGTTCCAAAATAGGGTCTAATGCAAACAGGGTTGAGTACGAGATCCAAAAAAGGGGAACTGATTATAATAACGTTAGGTACAAGGTCCAGATCAGCGACCTATCCACCCTGGAATCCGCTCACCCCCAGATATCAGATAATAATATACCGATTCTTTCTTTCCAAAATGAAAAATTAACAACAGGGTAGTTCTTCACTAGGCTGAGCAGGACCAGCAAGAATTCCATAGAATATATACATAACAATCCAAAAGGAGATACTTCCAAACACCCAAAGAAAAAGAAGCCGAGATCTAAATGGAGTCGCAATCCCCATGACACAAAGGACAACAGCATTGCAAATTAGATAAGAAGATTCAAACCTCTTGCTCCAGCTTAGGCACCTTTAAATTGTGACTAGATCCAAGAGCCGGCTGCAAAATGCAGTAACAAATATTAAGCGCTTTCACAAGAATATCAGAGAAAATAATGACAGCAAGACAAATTGTCCCTCCATCTTTATATCTGGACACATCATCCCAAAGACCCCGTGTCTGCTCTTTGAGACAGCCATCATTGATGATGCAAAAAGAAAAATTACAGTTTCCATATAATATTGCCCATCTTGATTTTCACAATACTTTGCCAGTCTTATATCGAACCCTTTCACCAACTCCAAAAAATAGAAATCAGCCTCTTCCAGGAGAAAATAGTGATGCAACAAATGCTATATGCTATGATGAGCATTAGTCAGGCCATTTACCATCTGATTTCTTACTAATCAATGGAGCAGAACCATTAGAATCCAGAGTAGATAATTAAGTTATAGTCAACATGCGACAACTTAACTGCCTAGCAATAATGAATTGCAAGTTTGACGACAGTATAAATACCTTGCCCTGAAGACTCATTATGCTGGACCTCAACAATTCATCACCAACTATTGACCTCAACCTCTTGATGAAGTCATTTCGAGAGATCCTCTTGGTCTGACGAATATTGAGGAGGAAGATTAGACATTAACAAAAAAATTATAGTAAACAGGTGATTAAAAGAGTGATTGATCAAACATGACGCACCCTGAAGAGTTTATAATTAGCATCGATTGTGTTCATATCCTTGGCAGCAACTTCTTTTGAGATGGCATCAAACAATAATGGAAATGGCATCCATGGGGATTTGGGAGTCTTTGCAGAGCTTGACCCCAAGGTATCATCTTTTCCCTGAAGTCTCTTCTCAAAGTTCATACGAAGTAGGAGGTAGACATGGCAATTAATAAGAGATGACAAAGAGCATTGGCACACTCGGAGATGCAATCAAACTAACATCAAAATTCTGAACGCTTGGACACAACAAAGGCCATTTCCATTGAAAATATAGTAGAAAGACAACATATAAGAAACTCCAGCTCTTGAATCCTCCAGGCTATGGTAAATAAAATCACTTGGCCAACAATTCACTCTCAAACCAACCTAGGCTGCATAAAGATCCTCACTAATGAAAGAATCCAGACAAGAAAAGGCATTCACTCTGGTTTTTCAGAAAAGATGAAACCATCAAACAGGCATTGGAAAAGGCACTAAAGTCTCATATATGAAGAATTTCCTACATAGCCTATGGTGACTAAAGACTTACTCATACATGATAGATACTAGACGGTTTTCTCCAAAGGTTACAATGAAAAGATCTCACTCTCACTCTCTCAGAGCAGATGATAAGCTAACATATGAGAATAATCTCTGGGTCCCCAAGAATAAGAACCTAACATGGAAGCAAGTCAGCGGCTATCAATATTTGAGATTTGGCAATCCTGACTATAGGTTGTCTTGCTACTAAGTGACTAATTAACCCATTCCGCCACCTCTGAGCAACTACTAGATGTAAAGGCAACAAAATCAATTTAAGTTGCACTCACTTAGGGATGTCAACGGTTCGGTTCAATTCGGTTTTTTTGAAAAACCGAACCGTTAGGAAAAACTTTCGAACCGAACCGAATGAAACCCGAACCGAATACGACTTTTCTGTTGTATATATTTTTCGTTTCTAAGAAATAAGCTCTTATCAGTTTGTTGGTTCGGTTCGGTTCGGTTAACCGATAAAAACAATTTTGGTTTTTAATGAAAACCGAACCGAAAAACAGAATTTTTCGGTTTGGTTCGGTTTTTAACACCCCTAGACTCACTGAGTAGAAGGTCCAGAGGGAAAAATGACCTGAAAAATACTACTTTAACTATACAAGAGTACGGTCTAGTCAGCCTTACTGGGTCCACAGGTGACTGGCATAACGCAGCCTGATCAACAGGCCCTTTACTAACTGTTGCTTCCGATAGCTCATTCCGGCAATTCTTTCCAGCTAGATGCCCTGCAGCACAAGTAAGATTCCCTTGCTAAAATGTTCACCATAACTTACATGAAAAGGTTCCACATCAGTTCAACAATATAACATTTAAGCCTACCCTAGAAACCAGCTCGTTCACTCATATATTCTCTCCATATACATATCTATATAAATCTAATAAAGGTCTCACAATCCACTCACAAACAATCCCATTGCATTAATAAATTTCTTGAGCATGAAAATATGAATAAGGACAAGAAAAAACATTGCCCAAGATGCTAAAAAAGCAACACAAAAGTTCGATATCAATACTTCAACTGAGAAATTTCCACAGTAATAAATCACCTCCAGCGCTAGCTCGAATCTTGAAACTTATCACAAATTCCGGAAAAATGTGTGTGTTCATATTCATATTCCAAACTATATAGTACTGTGGATTTTGAAGATCTTCAACTCCACTGTCAAAGTTGCTGCTGCTAGGATAGAATTGTCTGGATCCAGGATGGACGAGTTCAACAGTGCCCAATATGACACGACAGAGCACAACGTGCTTTACCCCATTTTCATCATCATCACAAAACTTTGCACTGCAAAAGATGAGATAAGCTGAAACACCCTCTGAGGCTCAGAAAATATAGCAGCAATTACAGAGTACCATACGAGAGAATTATCAACCATGTATATTTACTACACAAGCTGCTCCTCAAAAAGTAAAAAGACCATATTTGAACTGGCACCAATCAAATAAAATAACAATTTTTTCCCCAAAGGATCGCAAATGATGGTAATTCAATATTCTCCTAGACTCCGGAATTTCCTACAAGTTATGTGGTTGATTAGTCCACCAAGTAATAAACCAGCACAGTTCCAAGCATCGCATTTGCACAAAGTGGAAATGCTATTTGAACTAAATCAACTAATTGACCACAGGGAATGAGTTGACTAAACCTACAGTTATGCTGACAAGTTCATGCTTCACCTACATAATCAAGGCCAACAATCTTGCAAAATGATCCAATTGAAGATTGCAATGAACAATATACTTATACATAGAAAAATTATCCATATTATAACCAAAAATAAACAAACCTAATATGTGTATTATCGACAGATGTGAGATGAACTCCAGAGCCATATGTACACACTCTCTTAAATCCACCAGCACTGGGACCATGCATCATAATACCAGATACAGCATCCTTATTAGCTGCAAGCCAACAATATTTAACATTTGGATCCCCACGAAGATTTCTGGTGATCTCAACTTGCTTTTCAAAGAGTTCCAATCGAGATTTCATTGAATGACTAGAGCAACGGTTAATTTCAATTATGTCTGAACACATGAGGAACCCCATTCCCATAACAAACATGTCTCTAACGGTATCAGAATTCAGTTGCTGATGCACGGGTCCAGTTTTAGTTTCTACTACTTTATTCATTAGTTGACCACCCCCAACTATATCCTCCAATTTTGTATCCAAAGGTTTATCAAGTTTAACATTATTCTCTGCATCCTCATTGCAATCAGCACGGATTTGGTTAATTTTAATTTTCTTGGCATGGCAACTTGACTCTTCAACACCTTCTTCCATATAACATATACGGGCTCCATCTATTTCAATATTCAGCTGAAGCTTAATCTCTTGCATCCCATTTGGTATCTCAAAAGAGTAACCAGCATCAGCCTCTAACTCGGATTGGCAGGACTTTTGCATCCCAGTAGTGCCTGAATAAGGCTCAGGGAAGAAGCGGCGACCAGCTTCATCAATCCAAGCAATATGTCTTTGTGAACCTGTTACGAAATCCCACTGGCTCATGTACAAGATATCCAACAAAAAATGGCATCCATTGGACTTCACTTCAATTGCTGGATTTTTCAACTCAAAACTTTCCTTGATCAACTCAACAATGTAAGTTGGAAAATCATTCCATTCATTCTCTTGAAAGAACAGAACCCTTTGTGGCAGGCTGCTCTTCATAAAATGTGTGTAATTCTTCGAAACAGAGTTCCTTGCCCGACAACCACACTCAGTCTTGCATCCATCTAGTCTTTTACGTTTACGGAGCTTGCCAACTGATGAGTTCGAACTAACTTTTTTTGAAAACAGGGTACCTCTCTGCCCCTCTTCACGTGTTGCACCTCGAGGTTTGCACTTAACAGCTACTCTATGCACGTGATCCAGTGCTTCATTCCACCTTGCTTCCATTACTAGATGAAAACAGTGCAATTCGAATTTAAACACTAGAGTAGGACGACATGATCAACGCAAAGCTTTCGCATCGAACGTGCCAGAGGAATCATGCCATGAAGTGGAGAAAAATTTCCTGCAAAAGAAAGGGAAAACCAAACCATTCAATTTCAGTTAGTTAGAAATAAAATCAAGGACCGTTGTTAGCCAGAAAGAAAAGCAACGAACTGTCTCTGGACCCAATCACAAGAACACCTACCAATTACTGGCGTCGACGGACATGTTGCGCTAATCTCTCCTTCACCAAACATCCTCTCAGTGCCGGATCTCAACACTGAGCAAAACAGCGAGCTCCACAGCTGCGCTGGCACGCTGAGCGAGAAGCTCCGCAATTCTTGGATCTCCCACTCAATTAGCAGCTACCCGAATCTATAAACCACATCATAAAACAGCAGGAACTGAATAAGCCCCAGAAACGAACTACACAAAGAGATCTGCCACGACCCTCCATTATACACACATAAACCTACCTAATCACGAAATAACCAACTATATAACCAAGTCGATTGCAATGATCTACAGTGCACACCAACACGAATCACGAATTTCCCTCGAAAAGAACGGCCATTTAAAGCAACTGCGAACTCCAATCAAGTTGAACCCTCAGTCGATCGGAAATCGAACATACAACTACCAAAGACCTAAATTTGACTCTGTTCATCGAGTCAACCCTCGCCAAAAACAACGTACGACGATCAGTGGATCCGCACAAAAAAAGGCAGCAGCAGAGATTTGAATTTACCTTGCGGCGCATGATCATGTCGGGGAGGACTTGATGCGCGGTCAATTCAGCGGGAGAAGAAAATCGGCAGAGTAGATTGCGTTGTTCTTGTTCGTCGAAAGAAAGGAAGGGATAGGAAAAGAAACAGAGAGATTTTCTTTATTTATTTATTTATTTTTTGTTTCTTTCTTCTTTTTTTAATATGTTTTGTGAGGTCCAAGACAGGGAAAAATGCCGACGTGGGCCCGTTCACGTGAAAGGGAATGAAACTTCCTTTCGCTTTCCCAACGTCTCAGTCCTAAAACAACCACCTTTTTTTTTTCTTTATTAAAGAGTATATATAGTTTGAAATAATATTATTTATTTTTAAAGTAGTACCTAATTTAATGTTATAAACTTCCATGCTAAGGTAAATTTTTGGAGCAAGGATCTATTTGATACCGGACAAACAGTATCCGATTCAATTCTTTTGTTTCTCGAAATAAAAAAAGAATAAAAATATGTTTGATAATTTTTTTGTTCTAGATAATAGATTAGAAATAAAATTAAGGAGTAAAAAAAAAGTTATTTCTTTATTCCCAATGACAACTTCAGAATCAAGATAACCTTGTGCAACCAAAGTAAGGGCGAGCCTCGCCTGCCCAACACCTGTGAGGCTTGGGCCGATGAGGCTCAACCTCACTGGTGGCCGGTGATGCTCCGATGTGATCGTCGGCCCTTGTCTAGCCAATCATCAACCACGGCCAAGGCTGGAAACCAGTTAAAATAAGAAAAATGTAATAAAATTATTTAAAAATTAAATCACAAAAAAAATTGAATGTCATACCAAATGCATTTTTATCTCAAGAATATAAATTTTGAACGGTTATCAAACGTTTTCAAATGCTCAAAACTCGTCTAAATAACAGAATTAGACAAAAAGCATTTCTAAACAGAAATAGTTCATGAAAATGGAATGGTTATCAAATAAACTTATAAGTGTACGAATTTCACCTCATGTGCTTGTTTGTTTTGGGCTAATAAAAGACCAACGAGAAAAAATTATATTGAACTTTAGAAACTCGTCCTATTTGTCTACTATTGAAAAATTGAGGCGATTGTAATAAACAAAAAAGACTAAATTTTTTAATGCTTTAAATAGAATGAGTTAGAAAAGACTTTATATCATAGTTAATGGTTTGATCTTATGATATAAATGACAGATTAAGTAAGATTATGAAGAGGATAGGTACGCTACGAGTCCTAAAACTTGTCATAACAGTCCAATTGAATCTTAAAACTTACAAAAAGTGCAATCGAGTAAAAAAAAATATTAAATTGATGAAATCAAATCTTTTCGTCAAAATGCCGATGTGGCTTTATATCTCCCATGTGATGCTAACATAACTGAAACCACGTCATTTGGTTTGATTTAATTTTCTAGTAGAATTTTTTTTAAAATTATATTAAAAAATAATCAAACTTTTAAAAATACAACAAAAGAGGAAAACCCGGGCGACCGCCACCACCCCATCATCACCGGAAGGGTTGACAATTCAGGGGATGATGCCCAATTAAGGGTTGGCGAGGGTTGCAGCCTCCCCACATCGGGCTAGGGTGACTAACCCTCATCTAGATTTGGTTGAGGGTTGTAATTAGTGGGGCTTGACTATTACTAGTCGAGGCCTAGTGATTTTTGCTAACTATCCCCCACCGTCGACAACTCCTCCCATCGATGGTGAGGTGTTGGGACAACAACTCTTGCCATTTTACCTTCCTTCTTCCTCCTCCTCCTCCTCCTCTTTTATTTATTTATTTATTTTAATTAAAATAATATTTATGTTAAAAATGATATTTGAACCAAAACAAATGTCTTTTTAATCTTATCCTTCGTATTTTAGCCTCATCAGCACTGTGTAGATAAATAAAATCATAAAAAATCACATTAACATTTTCTATTAACTAAATTGAATTGAGTTGCAACCAAAAAAAAAATGAATCAAATTAACGAAAATACTTAATTGATACAATTTGACAAGTTTTAGAGTTTAATTGTACTTTTGTAAGTTTTATGACTCAATTGCAATTTTATGACAAATTTCAAAACTTTTAATGCACTTCTCTCATTATAAAGTGTTATATCAAAGATCCATAGTAAATAAATTCAATAGCAAACTCTATGACCATCTGACTTAGACTATAAGCTAATGCTATAATTAAATTCACTCGTGTAAACTAAACTCTGCACTTCTTTATAAGCTTTCACAAATTCATGTAAAATGTAATGATGAAACTAGTTTAACTAAATATATTGTTCATAAACCAATTTAGCTTTAAATTTATTGTATAGATATCATTTTAATCATAAACTTTTATTCAAATTTCAATATAACTCTTCCAGTTAGTTATTATCTGAAATTGCCAACTTATGAGTCTAATTATCATCAACCAACCTACATAGTACTACCAACATACGATGTTAACAACTTTCCATAAAAGGACATTGTTTTACTTAATTTTATGATTTTTTTTTTATCATTCTTTCCTTATTCTCACTGATATTATTTGAAAATCACATGAGCTTTTAATTACGTTTGATATTTAACATTTTTTCAAAGACATATTAATTCATTTATTTTTCTTTCATACGAGTAATTGTAATTTTGGATTAATATTGTATCATAATAATTATATTTTATTAATTAAACTAAATTATTTATTTTTCATTTTTTTTATTTTCTTATTGTTTTGTAGTTGATGCGAAAGTGATATGATAAACATTTTTCATGGCAATTGAGGACTATATGAACTAAAAATGCATTATCATCTTACAATGGGAAAATAGCATAAATGGTCAATGAATTTTGATACAATATATAATGTAGTTCTTAATATTTTTTTATAATGCAATATCCAATTTTTTTTCTATTTGTTAATATTCAATATATTCTCAAAATTATATGAAGATATTTAAAAGTTTAGGATCACATTAAAAATTCAAAAGTTCAGTAATAACATTATATATTGGATCGAAGTTCAAAGATCATGTTCAACAAATAAATTGTTTAGGGATAATGTTGTACAGTAAATCAAAATTCAGAAATCAATCGTCTTGTTTCCCTCTTAAAATTTAACCCAAAGGAAAAAAAGAAAAGAAAAAGGACAATAGGGTACACGTGCGCCAGTGGTCCGTCGGGGTTCAAGTGCTCTTCCCTTCGCTTTCGTTTGCCTCTTTTTTCTCTCAAGCAGAACTCGAAGGAACTAGCAAGCAAGCAGCGATGGCGAAGGAAGGCGATCTTTGGGACGATTCCGCTCTCGTCAACGCCTTCGACGACGCCATGTCCAAGTACAAGGTACTCTTCTGGGTTCCTCCTCTCCACGTTTGTTCTTGCCATACTCAAGACTGCCTGAAGCATTCGAGTTCGTTGTCCTGCGCTTCTTCTCTCTTTTTTTTTTCTTCCGTTGCTTTTGCTTATTGATAGCTCTGAGGCACAATGAACCGCTAGTTACAGAGACAGAGCACGGTAATAGTCACCTCGTGCAGCTGAAGAATTTGGGTTGGAATATTAGGATTGATGCATAGTGTCTATCGAGGCGGTATAGCCAGAAATTGATCCTCTTTCTGGGTTAGCTCCTTTTGTTTTATGCTTTTATTTGCGGCATGAATGGAATTTACAAATGCCGGTGATCGAGGATGGGATTTTCTTCAGTAGTATTGGGTTGTTATATTGTGAGAATCCAAGTCATGGGTAAGTCGGCCGAAACAATGGTTTGTACTAAGCTCTGCTTGTCTTGTCTCGACTTTGATCTGGCAATAGTGGTAATCCCAGGGTGAGGCCGTCCGAGGATCGAAATCGACTATGTCGACCTCTGGTTTTGCCCTATTTGTTGTTCAGATTGAGGGAAACGCTTCTCTCTCAAAACCCATTCCTCCACTGATGTTTTGCAAATCTTTTGCTTCTTGACATGAGTCTCACTGTGGTTTTGATAGCTCATGGGAACCAGCTATAAGATAGATTCAAACCATGGCAAAAAGAGGAAAAGAAAAGGAAAAAAAGCGGAAGAAGAAGTACTAGCCTTAGAGGTTGCCCTAATCTAAATGAAAGTCTAGCACGCATTAAGATGAAGTTTTAAGAACTCATGATTTAATTTTCTGGTATCTCAATAATTGAAAAGCATGGTGAGAACGAGTGGGATGAATAAATTGTTGCATTAGTTGAGGAATTGGTTTCAGTAGCACGTCTGGAGGAATTACCCACCATCTTATCATTTCTGTATATGGAGATGACTTACGGCATGGATTATGGTGAACTAATGGGGACATTTATCTCTTCTTCTTCTTCTTTTTTGGCTCAGTTAATGCATGGCCAAAAGAATAGCAATGCATCCAAAGGAGTAGAAGTCGTTGATGAGCAGGAAAAAAGTGTTTCTTCTCCTGGCCAGGAAAATCACGTCACAATGTAAGCATGTAATCTTGGGGATTACCCATTTGTGCTTGGTACCTCCTTGAGATTTTGGTTATCCATGTTTTTGAACTTATCATGCTCTAATTGAATGAAAATGTGCTTAACAAGCAGATGCATGTATCCCGTGCTATAGAAAGTGTTTCTTCACTAAATGGAAAAGCATAATAAGTGTTTCCATCTATGATGGATCATTGTTATCTCATATGCTTTCTTTTGAAGCTTATGGTGTCTAAAGCCAGAGATACATTCAGAAGTTATTTTGGAGGGAAATATGATTTGTGCAGATATCTCTTATCAATTCATACTGAATGTCTTTTTCCATGGAGGGGCTTAACTTGGAATGTTAGACAGTTTTATTGAGTTATTGGGGAACTTCGATCAGCTTAATGCACACATGCTGACACATGTGTGTGGTCAAGAAGAGAAAAGAGTGCATATTCACTGGTTAATCTTGCTATTCTTGTTTATGAATGCGTAGGAGGGAAGAACCTAAACACGCTGTAGCATCAAATTGTGCAGAAGTACCTGGAGAGGCTAATAACGACCCATCAGTTAATGGAAACCCTTGTGTAGATGTGTTGGCTCAGGGATCTCATCCAGATTTATCAAATGGTGTGCCCGTACAAGATACGCTAGAAGCCCATTCATATTCTCAATATGCTGAAGGTTATGACCAGTTACTTGCCGAATATAATGAGCTCGAGCAAAAGAGGGAAAAGGTCCTTCAGCAGTTGCATCAATATGGTTACTGGAATTACCAGTTTCCTCAGGATGCTACTGGAGCTGCTCCTAGTGCACCGTGGACTACTGCTACTGCTGCTGTAGAGCCCTCTGTCCCTTCAGGCCACAGTTGTCCAGTTGGTAGTTCATGCTGCCCTTATGTTTGTCAGTCAATTGTAGCACCATGCCCTGTTTCTACTTGTTCTTTTGGTAAAACATGTGCTGGGCAAGTCTGCAATGGTGCTTCTTCCACAACTCATCAAAAAGTGCCTGTCGAAGATTCTGACATTACGAGGACAGCTATTGAAGCTGCAGAGAAAGCAATATCTTCTTTGAAGATAGGAAGATCTACTGGTGAAGAAGGTGGATCTGGATATTTCTCAGGTCAGTATCTGGGTCAATTGTACAATCTTGATTAGGAAACTTAATCCTTTGTCTTGGAAAGTTGTGATTATATAAAGATAAGGAGTTATGACTGTTGAAAGAGAACAAAGCACTCTTTAAAGGCAAAGAAACTGAGAATTGCGGGGCTGAGCTAAAATCAGTTTTAAATAGCTAGAGTTCTTGTTGCATATAAATGCGCATGCCTAGAAAGGTGGTGAGCTTGATTGAACTCTTGACATTTAGCTATGAGGAAGGGCTTCGATAAGTGGCAATGACATTTTTACTTAGTATATACACAATGTTATTGCAAGCATGTTGCTGTCGGGCAAGCTTTAGCTCTAGTCTTATTCCTTTTTTTGTATCTTATTGTTGAGTCATCTTTTGACAGTATATATTTTGTGTCGCACTGAATGACAGATAAAGAGAAAAAGCTAGAAGGGGAAACCTTACAGACTGAAAGTTCCGGAACTGATCTTAGTGTTGTTCTGAATGCATGGTATTCTGCAGGCTTTTACACGGGCAAGTAAGTATATGTTCTGTACTTATACTTTGACAACTCCCACCAATCTCCCTTTCCAAATTTTCGCTCATTGCATGCTGTTCTTCTATGTGAGAATGATTTAGTGACAGGATCTAATTCAGCGAAAATGAAAAAGTTAAGGAAACAGTTCTCTCTGAAAACGGCATCATGACCTCTTTTTCAACATTGAAGAGATTCTACGAGTGATACTCTGTTAATTCCGGTCTAAAACTAACGAAAACATGTTCCAGAAACACTGATTAGCTTAGCTAAAGGAGTAGGTAGAGCTCAGTTGGTACTCACTGGTAAACTCTGACTTGCTATTTGCAGAATCTGTTTGTTAAAGACTTCTTGACATGTGTGTGGTTACAGGTATCTCGTGGAGCGGTCTGTTCGAGAGAAAAGGCATTCCTAAACAGTAAGAACTGATCCCTGGTTTTGAGCTCCTCGGAAGCGGGTCTGTGCCAAAGTTTTGGACATTCGTATGCATGATTTTTGTAATTCAATAGTGTATGTTCTTGGACTGTGGCTCCATCATGCAAGCTGGAAATCAGACCTATTACCGATATCCCGAAAAATCTGTAGTTCATCTAGCATTGCATTGCCAACACTTTCGTGTTGTGCAAAGGTTACAGGCTTACAAGTAAACAGCTCATACGGACCGACTCTCATGTCAAAGATTCTCCAATTTCTTTTCTGAAATTGTTGCAGTGTCACTGTAACTTGGGCAGGAATCGGTCCCAGAGCTTGATTCGTGCCCTCGAAAAGGCGTCAAAGTGAAATGGAGTTGGAACTTTTAGATTAAATTGGACGAGACTCAAATGACGATCCTCCACAAGTCTAGTTCAAGTGTCGAGAAATCACTTGTAAAATCAAGGAAACACCTACGCGCGGATGAGGTGAACCCTAATGGTCGAATGCCATGTATCACTCGGGACTCACATCATCTATAGTGTCAATGCTCATTCGACCTCGTGATGGATGGGGGTCGAGGCCGGAATGTGCTGAAATCGGATGTGTTTTGCTATGATTCTAAAGTCAACTTGCCGTAAAAACTATATATTTCGGGCCTGTTGGGCTTCGAACCGGGCCAAGAAACCGACCCGGATTGCCACGAGGATGTTAGTGCGGGATGGAGACACTTGATTTAATCTTCGCCCATGAAGGTGCGGTTGCTGTCTATTGTCGGTAATGTGGTGGAGCATCGGAGCTCCTTTTCCATGGCATTTCGAGCACGTGCGAATCCGGAAACCCCCAAACGGCGCAAGGATATGTCCAAAGCGTCTTGCCGGCAGTACAGACATTCGTGGGGCCCACCGCCCTCGTATTCCTCTAAGGGCGTACGATCCCTCTCCTCGTGTTGTCGCCGGCCACGTGTCCCCCCGGTGGCCCCTCCCGATTCGCCCGCTCGCTCGTCGCCAAGTTGGCCTTCCGCCTAAAAAGCAAAAGGGGAAAAGTTGCCCACGTCTTTAAAAGGATATTCACGTTTTCTACGGTGAAGAATTCGACACCTAAATTCTCGGAATCACAATGTTTTCTTTTTCTTTTCTTTTTTTTTTTTAAATTTGTACAACACTTGGGGAGCTCAAATTAAATCTTTCCACTGAATTAATTTTTGACTCGCATATTTAATGATCAAAATCGGAAGTATTGCTCAACCTCTTATTTATCCTCAATGCATGATGAGGTACCTAAGCCTTCCCTAGTCTCTATTTAATAACGACGACAGGAAAGCTCTAACTAAAAGTAATTTTCATACTACAAGACTCTATTTATAAGTAAAAAAACGAATGATTTAGAAAATAATTTCTTGAAAACAATTGCTTGGTCAATAAAAATGTTTTCTTTATTAATAATAATTTATATCTGAAAATTACAGTGAACGATAAGAAAATATTATTTTGAACACATACCCTATTCGTTCAAAAACGGCCTAGGCGATGAAAAGCGAGCACGTGCTGTCCGGCCCGCCAACCAGCGACTACTCTCGCACACCTCTCTCTCGCACATCTCTCTCAACTTTATCTGGCGATGATAATTTGATAAAGCACCACCTCACACTCACCCTCCCCCTTTCACTCCCTCTCGTTCTTAATCTCCCGTCGCAAGAGAAGAGGACTATGTTGAGCTCCCACCTCAGCCTCAGCCTCAGCCTCAGCCTCAGCCTCTCTTCCTCCTCCGCCACCGCCTTATTGCCCCGCGCATTCTCCTCCCCCTCTGCCGCCTCCGCCGCCGCCCCCTCCGCGCCGTCGCCGTCGCCTCCTCGTCTCGTTGGATCTCCCTCCGCCCCTCCCCCCCGCGGTCCACCTTCCTCCGCGTCCGCGGCATGGCCGAGCTCGTCCAGGACAAGGAGTTCACCGAGAGCAGCGGCGCCGCGGCGGCGGCGGCGGCCTCCGGCTCCGGCGACGAGGAGGCGAGGCAGCACTCCCGGATTTTCGTCGACGCCCGCTCCGAAGAAGGTCGGCTCGTGGCTTTTTTTGACCTCTTGCTTGGGAGGACTTTTCGTTTTTGCTTTCTTGCTTGCTACGTCGGAGGACATGAAATCGAGGACTGGTAGTGGATTCACTGGATTGTGGTTTCGAGACGAGTTTGTGAGCGTGTAGGATCTAGTCGTCTTGTTTCTGCGAGGCCGCCAAATGACTTTGCGCGATTGAAAGGAATCGGAAGAGTGTTGAGCCGGAGGCGTAGGACTGAGTGCTCGATGATACTGGCTCGAGCGGAACTTCTACCCTATCTGGTGCCGTCCAGTCGGATTTCGTGAAACGAAAACTCATATCTGACCTGACCTATTGTTAGGTGGACCGACTGTTGTCTGTAAACTGTGGTGATGTTTTTGCTTTCAGAAATGTTTCTATATTCAATCATCTAGCTGCCTATAATTTGGATGGGAGGACTCAAAATGTATGCAGGATCACTTGATATTCACTTCTGTTCCGGCTTACCTCATTTGATGAACATGAGTTTTAAGATCGGAACGTTTCCATCTTTCTGTGGTGAATAAATTACTGCACATATGCTAAGGCAAAAATAATCAGTCATTGTGGTTTAAGCTGTTCAAGTGAAGTCATTACTCGTTGTTTACTTTATTTACAGTGTATTGATTAATGTCCTTCTGAGCCTGCACTTAGTAGAGTTCTTCACTGTCCCTGTAATTACATTGTGGAGTGAAATTTACTTCGTGCATGTGTGGTTTTCCAGTGGAAATTTTCATCCAGAATTTTAAGCTTTGTCTAATTACCAGTGCCATATATACACGCGAGTGAGGTTCAACTATCTATGCAGAATTCTATCTCATTCTTTTCTTCTGTCTGTAATGGGCGGTGTTTTGGTCAACTGGTTAGAATACAACTCGAGGCTGCTTCCAAAATCATCATGCCAAGCTAGTCATTTTTTTTTTTTTTGCTTTGTTAAGTCTGCCAAACAACAGTTACCTTCTTGTTCAGAAAGATATTAATCTGTTTTTTCCCCCTTCATCTCCATTAGAAGTACCCTGTGATTTATGGATTTGAATGCCCATTCTCATATGTGAGGATGGGAATGTGATGATTGATGCCTCTTTGAAAAATTCTTGTGAAGTCACCATGCTATATTTGGTTTCTAGTTATACATAAAAAAGAAAGAAAGTAAAATCTCTAACTAGCAAGATAATGCTGTCAATGAATGTTCTTGCCCCCGTCACCCTGATTTATCTACAAGGATGGAAAACAAATGAAATAAATGTATTTGGAACATGAGCCCAAGAGGAATAAAATTTCATATGATCAGGTCTGATTTATTAGCCTTGTCTTGTATGGTTTTTCCAATTTTGATTTCTCTATGCAAGAATTCAAGGCATCATAACTCTCAAGCTCATTGCATGATTTGCTTGATAAGACACGCAAACTGTTCTTTTGTTCTTAGTTTCATGTAATAGAGAGATCAACTTTGGGTCTAACTTCACTGGCTGTCTTGAAAAATTTATGAGCAGAGTTGCTATCTTTAATCACCAAAGAAAAGGACGAGGGAAGGCTACCTCCAAATGTTGCTGAGGGGATGGAGGAATTGTTTCACAATTACAAGAATGCGGTAAATAATATAACTTGACTCATTATTTAGCATGATTGTTTATGTATGTTCCCCAAAGAGGCATTTGTTTTTGCTCCTTATCATCGTTCAACTTGTGTCAAGTTTGACCTTACCCTGGAGTCTTGACCATGTTTTTTTCTTTATATCCTGCATTATTAAAATAAGAAAGCAAACTTTTGGATAGACATTGGAGAAGTGTGAAGATAGTCAAATCAACCAAAGAGTTTGAAAGATGAGGTCCGTTCAAGTTTTGTTCAATATATGTATTGATTGGTCATAATAAATTCAGACTTCTAGTTTGAAATTGTAAATTGTATGGAGAAAAGCTTAGTGATGTGAACCTTAATCTAATGCGAAACCTTTGCATCCTCATATGATCTGATGGAAAGTTTCAGGGTAGTGTTTGCGCCTCTGTTTCAAGAGCGATCACTCAGTGCAAAATCTTGTACAGTTAGCTTGTTGGTAAATCAACCCTTGTGGCTCCACATTCAGGACAGTTTTGGCCAATGGTCATTTTCATTTGACGATGTGTTAGCATGTTTACAAAATGAATGCTTATGAAACTATATGAGCAGTTTTGGCCAATAGTCAATTTCAAAGCTTGATTTTCAGGTATAGAAAGGTAGCACAATTGTCCTGCTAGTCATTCCTTTGTGTAAAATAGTTTTCTTTAGGTGGTAAGTAAGTTGATGGATGGTCCTGAAACAAGTAGTTTATAAGTATGTTTCCTTCTGGTATGAAGAAATTCTGGACCTCGATTTATTCCCTGAGATAGTAAAATTTGCATCTGGAGAAAGTACAATCGTAGAAATACCCCTTTGGTTGACTGAAATTGCAATGGATTCTATGTCGGAGCTACATCCCAGGCCATCAACTTGCGATCTGATCTTACATTGGCCTCTCACTCAGCTATCTACCATGGGGATGGGATGGCTTCTATTTCTATTTAGTTTGTTTGGCTCTTTATTAGAGGTTGCAAGAAAAGAATATGGGGGGGGTGGGGGAGATCAACTTGAAGTGCTGTGACTCAAGAAATTGAAAGTAAAGGATTACAACAGTCTTTGTTTTGCTAAGCGTAAATAGCGATCTTCATGAGCTCGACGAGGTCATTTCGTTGTTAGTTCCCTATTTGTGAAGTGCTTGTCAAATTTATCTGTCAAGAATTAATGTCATGACATAAACATAATGAAATATAAAATTATAGCTCTTTCTATATAATGCTGATTCAGTTGTGAAACTATCTCATGCATGCACCAAAAATGGAATGTTCATAAGTATGTCAATGGTCAGTTATACATTTGATGATCCAATGTGGATTGAAATCTGGATATGCATCATTATTTGTTACCCTTTACATGTTTTGCTGTTAGGAACTATGCAACTTGTCATAACTGTGGAATGCATTGACTAAACTGAAGAAGATACCACCATATGCTTGCCTCTTAACTGTAGGCTTGGTCTTCAGAAAATGATACGGTGATGGTCTTTTCAAAACATTTCTGCTATTTAAGCGTAAATTGAAGAATGGCTTGCTATTACTGCCTAATTCATATTTTCCCAAATATTCTCTGTCCGAAGTTCACGATATAGTGTGTCGAATAATGGATGAAAGGAATGGCTTTTACTACTAATACTATCAAATTACATATTCACCCTGGTAGGACAATGTGTTGGTGCATCTTTTAGTGCTATTACATTTGGTGGTTAGAATCTGGTATTGAACTTTAAAATTTTTTCTGCTTTCCATTTTAAGGTTCTAATTCCGTTTCTTCCTGTGTCGTCCACAATCTTATCTGGTTTTCTTCCATGTTGTCACGCTACAGGTCTTCCAAAGTGGAATTCCCCATGCTGATGAGATTGTTCTGTCAAATATGAGTGTCGCGCTTGATCGGATTTTCTTGGATGTTGAGGTAATTTTTGAGCATGTAAATCTTGGTTGAATAGCAGCGAATCTCTTTTTATTTATGCATTTGTCTACAAGAAAGAGTAAAGAGATTGTTTGTGTGCACTTAAACTTTGCTAAAGTAAACAAAGCTTGGATGTGTAAAACTTTTGATCTGACAGAAAGCAGTAATCTTTCAGGATCCTTTTATCTTCCCTCCATACCACAAAGCAGCAAGGGAGCCTTTTGACTACTATATGTTTGGTCAAAATTACATCCGTCCTCTGGTTGATTTCAGGTTCATCGATAATTTTGTGCTCACTTCCTTCCCAAAGCTTCGCTGAAGAATATTAAAAGGCACTCAAATTATTAATGTTCTATAATTTGCTTGGCTTGTCTTCACATGTCAAAGGTTCATGATGTTCTAGCGATGAACCTACACATTTACTTTTAATTAACTTGCATTTCTAGGAAACTCACCACTTTGTCATGATGTCTTTTTTCCACCTTTACTCCCCTTTCAGCCCTAATTGCTTTAGGAAAAATTGATTTCCCTTCCAGGAAAGTGCAAAAACACTGTCCCTTCTGTCCTCTTTTTCAAAATAATAATTCAGAATACTAGGGAGCATAAAATACTAAGAATTAAGCTTCTGTTATTAACCCAATATATGAATTGCAAACTCCTAAATTGTTTTCAGAGGGTTTTTATGGACTTATCCCTAAACAGGGAAAGCTCCTGCACTAGCTTTTCTCATTGGACCTGTGACTAATTAGTTACATTCCTCTAGATATCTCTTAGCATTTCTGAGTTGTTTTTACTCTTTCACATATCTCTTAATTTGCTCTTTGCTTCTGATTTTCCTTTCTGCAGAAACTCATATGTTGGAAACATTCCTGTTTTTGATGAAATCCGCGAGAAACTTCAGGAGGTGAGTTGTTCTTTTCTTACCCTTCTCCTTTAGATGGACCGAAGACGACTCTGTGTCTTACTGAAACCTGTTGCATTCACATTGCCTCTTAAACTGAGATTGTTTTTGTTGTCTAAAGAATAACTGAAAGCCATAGCATATCCCTCTTGTTCTTCTTTTGTACAGTATATTTTCTGTGATTCAAGTGTTAGCTTGGACTCTTAAATATTTCACTGCTTGGCCTTTCCTATTACTCTTCACTGGATGAAATTACCACTCAGTAGATTGCGTTCTGCTTGCTTGTAATGTAGAATTATGATCTGAAACTGTTTATAAATGATTCTGGTTTTTTTTATGCATGCACATCAAATCTGACCTTTAGCAGCTTCACAAAGTAAATAGAGGCAACAGATCACTATAGAAGAGGATCCAACTGTTAAACATTGCTAATTTATATCTTAAATTGCAGGGCCACAACGTCGTTCTGATATCCAACCACCAAACTGAAGCAGATCCAGCTGTTATTGCTCTGCTTCTTGAAGGAACACATTCACATATTGCGGAGAATGTGGTACAGATTGTATCTTGTATCAGACTCGATTGTTATTTCATTCGTGAGTATAGGCCACAAATGGGCCACTTGCTTGAACATATCTTTTATCTTCTAGTGTAGACTTATGTAGCTGGAGATAGAGTTGTAACAGATCCACTCTGCAAGCCCTTCAGCATGGGAAGGTGCTTAAAATCTCTATCCTCATGAGTAGTTATAAAGTTTAGCATGCTGATGAGTGATTAGGCAAGCTCATAACTGGAATCTTCTATTTTCTCTAGGAACCTTGTTTGTGTATATTCGAAAAAGCATATGTTTGATGTTCCAGAGCTTGTTGAGATGAAAAGGAGATCAAATACACGAAGCTTGAAGGAAATGGCTTTGCTTTTAAGGTACAATGTTCGCAGCTTTTCATGTGAATGCAATCTCATATATGAAAACAATTGAACGGTGATGTATCTTCAGCTCCGATGAAAATGCACTGATGGTAAAGATCCTATTTAATGTGAACAGTTGGTCACCTTTTGCCTCCTCTATTTGTCCTTACATTGATTCTTCATGTTCATAAGTAGACCAATGCTCTTACTACAAGTGAGATGATATGCTAGTTATGCCTGAGCATTGCAGGGGTGGATCACAACTACTGTGGATTTCACCAAGTGGTGGCAGAGATCGTCCTGATCCTCTTACAGGAGAATGGTATCCGGTAGGTTTTCACTCTGCTCTCTGGAATTGTGCAGCAGAGTTCCTTTTCTGCTGCTGCTCTTTCTTGATTATGTCAAATATGCTTTACTGAACTTCTATGCGGTACCGTAGTTGTAATCACTTGTGTTTACTTCATTCTGCCACTCGAAGATAGAAAAGTTTGGTCTGCTCACTAAAATCCGTTTAGTTCTCTGGTCGTTGTCATCTGCCATTTTCAGTGATTCTGATATAAAAGAGTGGGCAGGCACCCTTTGATTCTGCTGTGGTAGACAATATGAGGAGGCTTGTAGAACATTCTTCCGTGCCAGGACATATCTACCCATTGGCATTATTGTGCTATGATATCATGCCGCCTCCAGCCCAGGTTTTGGAATCTACATGATGTATGTATTTCTTATTGTAACAACTTTATTCTGTCTCATAAGGTGCAACTTTACAGGTGGAGAAAGAAATTGGTGAAAGAAGAGTGATTACTTTCCATGGTGCTGGGTTATCAGTCGGACCGGAGATTAAATTCAATGAAATTACTTCCACCTGTAACGACTCTGAGGAGGTTACTCCTTATTACTTTACCCTGATATGCCTAACTTTTCTAATATAGTCTGCTATCCTTTTATGCTTTTCTATAGCAAGTATTATTGGTGCTTATGTTGACTTGTGAACAGGTCCTTATAACTACTTGTTGCGACTGACTACTGTGTGTATGTTATCTCTTTGGAATATATCTACCTTACTTTTCCAGATTTCTTCTAAATTAAAATAATTGTGTTCCTAATTGTATAATGTTTTTGTTCTTGTGAGTTTGGTTTGATTTACAATTTTTGGATGGCAATAAGTATCGGCATTGTTTTAGTGGTATTTATACAGATCTTTCCAGGTCTTCCGTTTTTAGATTCTTTTCTTGCTCGAAGTGAAAATCAATAATCTTTATTGTGAAAAGACTAAGCTGGTGTGAGTCTTTACATGCTATTATGGTACTGTTGGAAAATTCAATTTTTTTTTTTTTGGGTCGGTAACCAATGAGAAAACCAATGCTCTCTCTTTCCTTTCTTTAACACTCATTGCGTCTTCCAAGCATGGTCCCTGACATGTCCTCATTCCCTTTGCAGGCGAAGGAGGTATATGCACGGGCTCTTTATGAGTCTGTTACTGCGCAATATAATATTCTCAAATGTGCTATATATGACAAAAAAGGACTTGAAGCATCAACTGCAGAGGTTTCCTTGTCGCAACCATGGAATTATGAGAATTAGTGGCATCTTTCCAGAGGTATTTTTCGCTTCAATAAATTTAAATAGAAAAGGTGCTTCATGAGATGTTTCTGGTATCAGAATCTGTTCTTGGTTGTGTCATGTCAAAGTTTCTGTTGGAGAATGACTTTGAAGCCAGTTTTAGAGATATGATCAGAAGGTAATTATGAGCATATCAATTCTTTAAACAGAAAATGTATCAGCTTATTAAAACTGAAGGGTTTGGGTTGTTTGGTTGGTTGTGCTTTTAACGACGGCATTTCATGGATGTGAAAATTTTTCCATTTAGCATCATGCACATCGATATACTTCTTCAATAAGATCAAAGGTCCACCTGACAAGCATCAAATTCTGCCTGGTTTGATGAGAAAGGCTAATAGAAGTTTGATGTTATATCAATTTGTCGACAATGTTAATTAGAAGAAATCAGTGGATTGTGCTTTTCTCATTCTGTACCTTCTCTTTTTCGTGCTGTACCGATAATCTTCTTTCTTGTTCAGATAAAAGTATCATGCTGGTGCTTTATTCTTCTTCTTCTTTTCAATTTTACTAATGGATAAAATTACCTACGTTCCTCTTAGATAATTTCTCTTTTTAAAGTAGTCAGTTCTTCCACTCCAATACGTTTCCTTCATGTTTGTCTCCTTCCAAATTTATCCTCCATTGCTATAATTTGAACAAGTGCTAATCATATATGAGAGTAAAGAAATTTTAGTTTTATTTACAAATTGTTTACTTTACTTCCTTATATTATCTATCCTGGGTTATTTTAAACACCACCTACCTTGACAGGACAGGCACATATTTTTTTGGTTTCCAAACTTCTTGTCATGTTCATTGCCTATTTAGATGTTGTATTAGCGAATTGGTGGTATTTGCTGTGCTGTTGTTTGGTTTTTCTTTTCGTGCCACTGTTCAGAAAGTTTTGTGTTCCCTGTAAAATGAACTTTTTCCACTGCCCAAAAAAAGATGTTGCTACATATATTAGATGTTCAATCTTCTGTGTGGATCCACTTGGGGTTTTGCACTGACGAAGTACTGGTCCAAGACAGCATTTGTCCTGTTGAGGAGGGGGAAGCCAGGTTTATGCTTCTTCTTGGTATCCGTCTTCTGAAACTTGATGTTCCGTCTATGAGCCTGATCTGCTACGTGTCTATGTAGAGGGCATGAAAGCTTCACTCGAAACTGCACATCTAAGTTTCTAACTCGGAAAAGATCATGCGATTTGCATGTTAAACATACATTATATACTCTGTAACAATGTTGGTCCTTTGGTGTTGTTTTGCAGGGGAAAGGTTCCCTTTTGGACATGTATTCATAATTCATTAAGTAGATCTCTTCTGATCCAATTCAAGTACATACTGGAAAACGGAGCTTTCTTTTTGCGGACCTTCTGACGAACTCTTGGAAGTGCTCGAACCATCATCTCTTTTCTCCTTCCGTCCATAGCTTCTGGGAGGTGACTAGTCAGAAGTCCAGGGCTGCCTCAACGTGGCGCATTGTATGCTGTACAGCAATAGGTGGAGCTAGTCACTGATCGGGCATCTTACAGTCTCACATGTATATGGTCTGCTACATAACAGCCATCAATTAATCGCTCTAGTTTTCCTTGTAGCTTTTTGCCTAATAGTCTTCATCTTAGTCTCTTATTTGAACATGGCATATCACATGATTTGGTGCCGGAAGGTGGTAGATTTTGCCTTGGCAGGTGGGTGGAAAGCCCCTCGGTTTTGTTAGCCGTTTAAGACATTCGTTTTTCCTGACAGGAGCAATGGGTAGTTGCCCTCTTATCAGTACACGCCAAAGAAAGTACGCTTTCTTATGATATCGATGCTCCCCATCCAGCTCTCTGGCACTCAACTCATGTCATGATTTTCATTCATTCATTCACTTTACAGCTTGCTATATTGATTCAATCTGCCAAGTGACTCTTATAGAGATGAGGCATATATTAGCCACTTACGACGGCCTTGTGAACTCAGATTAGCTAGAGAATTGCCGCTATTGACACTCTAATCTTAACTCAAGGAGATCAGTTTCCTTTCGTCTTTGGACGACGAGGAGTAAGTTCAAGTCCACTGCGACGTTCTCTGATCGGGATTATGGAGACCTAACATCTCAAGTTTAGGCCTACATCCTCTCTGATTCATGCGATTTTCCTGTTTAGTAGCGGGGGTTTGCAAGAGGTAACCGAACGTTATGTGATAAAACAAACCAATTAAAGAAAAGTGATTGTGCATCCGTAAGATACATGGCCATCAGATAACCTTTTTATCTGGTGCACAGGCGCGGAAATTGCCATGAAATCATATGTCAGAGCCTCATTACTATAATCCCATATCAACTAAGTCTATGGATACCAAGTAGGAGTTTCGTGATGCAATATTTAAGCTGCAGAGTGCACTTAACACTTTTGATCACATCATCCTCATTAGAATATCGATGAACGTAATAAGATCACCTAACTTGCCATGGTACGCCATGTCAGCGACGCGTGATGCGTCGGATGCATAACTCATTCAAGCAACCGGCAACTTCTGTCCCCAAAAAAGATTTTGAGGCGCATCACGTGTGGAAAAACGGAGCCAGCCCTATAGGTTCGCTGTTTTGTACTTGACCATGCGTGCGTGTTCGGTCGAAAACCACATCATTCGGCTTTGCTGCTGTCTCTTCTTTTCGGTGTTTGTTTCTTGCGCGAGGGGAAGATCATGTGCGCTTTCCCCAACCGCGCCTCGCGAAGTGACGGTTCGGGAGTTTAAAAAAATAGTCGGGGGGGATGCGTCGTACTGTCTACGGACTGCGCGGGTTGTTTTTATTTATAGATGCATCGCGGGGCAAGGAGTGTATCGAGAAAGGGACAGTCTTTTGATACATTAATTAATGAACAGATTGGTCGATTTGCACCTCGAGCTGGGGGCTGCATCAAGATCCCCTGTGGAAGCTTGCCTTTGTTTATACACCTTAAATCGTGGCGACACGTACTTTGACTGATTAATAAATGTTGCATTCACGAGGATCCGGAATAATCTCACATTCTCTCTCTCTTCAAAAGAAAAGAAAAGAAAATCAAAATTAGAACAAGGAGAGGGTTAACATCATAGTATCTTAGGAAGAACCATTCCATTCCATGCCTCCTGGTCATGCTCCAAACACGTAATTCGGACACTTTTCTACAGTAACCTTGCCTAGATGGCTGTCATCACACCCCACAATTAAGCAAAAAATGTGTTTGATATGTCATAAACGTTATATGATTATGACATGTGACGCGATTGACCCATTAAAATTGAGATAGATACGTTTACGACTGCAAGATCCATAGCACTCGGACCCATACTTGTTGTTTAGTGACGTTAGAACGCAACTATCACGATGTCCTTGTCGCGTAAAATTTTTCTTCTTGAAAAGACAGACTGCCGGAAGTAAATCGTCCGCATTCATTCATCTGCTCCCCTCGAAATTGTTACATATGCCGTCTTGTACAACGAGGTTATTTCACATGCCAAAGCTTTGCGTTCGAGCAGGGCCGCGAGAGCCGTCGGATGGACAAATCAATCAGGCGAGGCGTCCCTATCCGGCGGATGGGTGGCGGATGGGCCCCGCGACTGAGTGGCGAAAGTCAACAGACCGAATCAAAATGATTGACCTGACGGGGCAGCAAACATCATGGAGACTCGGTGACATGACACACCCTCCCGGCAACGGAGGCCCACGGCACAGGGTGGGAAGATCATCATCTTTGCTAATTTGTCTTTCTTTTAAACCTGACCATCGAGCGAACTTTAAATAGATAATCATTAAGATTAACATTATAAAAAAAATTCTAAATTGATATATTTATGATAAATTTATCAAAAAATAAATTTTAATTATAAAAGATAAATTTACTCTAAGTTAATATTTTTTTCAACAAAAAACAAACTTATTTCAAATTAATTTTTGGATCGCCAAAAATCAAACCGGTACAAGACAAATATATCATCTGTTAAATTTAATTAATCTAAAAATACAAAATGATGACAAACGAATAGTAAAATCTCAAATCGATAGGACTCAACTGTCGCATACTATCCAATTCAGTAATTTGATAATAAAATTTAACGGAAAATAATAAAAGATAAATTTGACACAAGCATATCGGTGTGAGATGATTTTATCAAAAGCGTACAGGTTTGGGATTTTTTGTAATTAAAAGATTAGTTTGGGGTTTTTCATGATATTAAACCTATTTGTCAAGATTATCAGTTAAGAGTTTGATCGAGGAAAGCATCAAATCGCTCGACCATGGTCCAAAAAGATTTTTCAATAAGTCCAAATATTTGAGAAAAAATGAAAGTACATTTCATTTTTACAGTGTTTATATGGTGTTTATATCTAATCAAATACTCGGCAATATTTGGATGCGGCGAGTCATAGACCTCGGATGTGAAGTATTTATGAGAAGTGACTTCTTACAAGCATAATTGAGAATTCGAGATTATGTTAGGATTCAAGATGATAGTCAAAGTATAATTTGCCTGTTATGCTTGTTGAATTTGATTGATGGGTGTTCATGCTAAATACAAGTGTTAAACCTGTTTTGTCCGAATAAGCTCGTGATATAACAAATATTATAACTTATCCATGGAGGTTGAGCCTAGGTAGCTCAGGAGAGCCTTTGCAGGCGAGCAGGAGCTTGCAAAAGAAATCACTTGTCATGTGTCACGGGATGGCAATTTCTTGACCGCAAAATAGCCCCGTGCAATGATTGGTAAATCAATAACATCATGCTAGCCTTCCTTCTACAGTTGTTTCTATGAACCATACAATGAATAACAAACCCATGTCAGATTATACCACGCTCAGTTTAGCTCAGGTTTCTAGTTCATCAAGCGAGATGGCAGAATATTTTAAGTACAACAATTGATTTCGACCTTCCATGGCTCATTAGGAGAGTGGCATCAGCTTCGATTCAATTTGTACACAGGAGGCCAACCTTGTTTTTAGAGCACTATAGAGATATAATCTTTATATTCTAAAATTTCTAACACCAACCATCCTAATACTAATACCCATAAATCAGTTGTATTCATTCCTTCTGTATCACCCACTCTTCACTTGATAACTCAAATTCCACCCACAAGTGTACGCAAGTACTAGAGAATCATGAATCGTAACATTCTTCCCCACTCAATTTCGCAACACTCTTATTGCGGTCTATTGTGTTGCTTCTATGCATTTCCTAATCATGAATGCGCTACTTTGGATCACACATTGAATGACAATACTCTCCTAATAGAATAGGCCACCCACCGGTAGCTTCTTTTGATCACAATTGTTTGTGCATCTTCAATCACTTGTGCTTTCCTTGATAAGTGTGGTATTTTTCGCCAACTACACCTTTGGTAGCACCCTATTTTGCCTATTAAGCTTTTCTTGACTTTGGAAAGTCGACGGAGGTTTCTTCCTTTTTGAAAACATGACAGCAGACCCATCTTGAGATTTGTCTATTAATCCAAGAACATTTTCCTTGTTTAGTGAGGAATCGGTTCTTTCCTATGGCCCCATTGTCATTCTAGAAGCTTATCAATAGCCGTACTTTGTTTGAGCACGTTGTGCCCCGGCAATTCACTTTCCGCCCCTGTAGGATCGGGAAGATCACATGTTTTTTCCGACTCTAACTCGTTTATTAGAGGGTGTTATCTTTTATGATGTTTTGAAGATGACAAAACAAATTGAAGGCTCCTAACGTGTTTGATAATTAAGTAACAAACTATACAGATATAGAACGTGTAAAGGATATTGTCAAATATTATATATGAAAAAGTCAAAAAACTGGATGAATATATTCAGACTATGTCTAGACCTTAAAGTTAAATATGTTCAGAAGTAGACTCTAAGGATGAATATGTTCAGACTTAAGTTCAGATTGTAAAGTCTCTTCAGATAGAATATACTCAGACTTTACACACAAAATGAGACACAAGTCCAGAACGTGACAAGGTCCAGAATGTGATGGATTCAGAATGTGATATGACACAAGTACAGAACATGATCCAAAATATGACAAGTTCAGAACATAGCAAATTCAAAATGAAGCAAGTTTAGAATGAAACAACTTGACAGAACATAACATAAGCTCAAAACGTATAATGACTAGTGATCTCGTTTGGATTTCATACCAAGATAGATTTGATTGACTCAATCTATTTGATTGACAATTGGATCCTGAAGACAAGAATTTTTAAAAGGAGAATCTCTAATTATGGAAATCAATATTCTATTTGTATGGGCGGTCATAATCAACTTGGAATTCTATTTTTGTCACTCAATGGCTACCTAATCTTTTTGATATAGATTTGTCTAATGGGTAGATTGAAAGATGATCTTTTATATATTGTCCAATGGCTAGTTTGGAAGTGGAGGAGTATTAAAGGAGACCAATGACCAATGAGCAAATAAGAGACGAAGCGTAGAATTTAGAATTCTAAAGTTTGAGCGAATTTTGATCATACACTTGTCTTTCATAAGCTTAAACATTTGTGATCATGAGAGAAATACCAAAAGAGTGACTTAGTGAGATAGTGTGATCTACCATTGAATATTTGCACTTAAAGTTGTAATATCTTATTGATCATATAGTGAAATCCAACCAGTAGGCTATCAGCATTGGAGAATTGATGTAGGCTTGATTTAAACCGAATCACTATAAATTTTCGCATGCAACTTTCTCTTCTTTTAACTCTCTTCATTTAAGTTTGTTGCACACGTACAAGTATTCTTACTAACATCATTAGAGAGAAATAGGCTGTGAAATAGGCTGTGTGGCGCTTGGTGAGCCAATTTCACTAGGCTAGCTTTCTTTTCTATAGTTGTTTCCAAGAACAATACAACAAATGACACCTAATTTAACTCGGATGTCTAGTCCATTAAGCGGGACAACAAAATACTTTAGACATAACAACTATACTTGGCCTATTATGACTTCATGAGGAGAACGACATCAACTCTCGATCAATTTTGCATGTGAAGCCAATTCTGCCTTCAGAACTTTATAATAATTTTTCTATCTTAAAAGTTTTAACACCAATCATCATGATACCACTCTCACGGACTAATTATGTTCATTTCTTTTGCATCACTTACTCTTCACCTGAGCACCCAAAGCTCCACCAACAATGATATGCAAGCATGGGCCGGCTCATTTGATCTTATTGGGTATGATATTTGTTAGCTACTCAAATTGGCAGCTCGTCACCCAAAAAAAAAAGAAAAAAAAAAAGAAGGAAAAAGAAGAAATCCCTCAAATTGACAGATAAAAAGGGATTTTAACTTTCGGTTAAATGACTCACCAGACCACATGCGTAAAGAAAAATGCACCAAGAAATTTTCTCCGCACAATATGATGACGAGATTTGACTTGTCTTATCTCGAATAGTGTCTGTTCCCATAATCCCATCATCTCATCCTCGCATGAGCCAGCTTTTGCATGATGATGTCTCTTAAGGTTTTTGATGTTTTTGTAATAATTATGGAGAACGCCGATAGGGTAGTGGAGAGTGCTTGGGAAGATGACAAGATCTCGAACAATTTCCCAAAAGATCACCTCCTAAATCGCAATCGAAGTTGGCGATTATCTTCAATAATTAAAAAAAATTAAAATTAAAATTAAAATTAAAATCCTCCCCCTCTCCTTGCAAATCGTGCAGATGATGCCCCCCACTCTCTGCCTGCCCAACACCTGTCGTAAAAGCAAGAGCGAGTTCAATCAATCAACCTTGAAGAACCCATGAGCGTGCACTCAAAAGTTCGATCCCACATTTTACCATCTCGTACTGTCTTTTCCCTCGGATTTGAGCATAGAACTTTATAACGTTAAAAAATTAATAACATGAAAAATCCCAAATTAATATATTCATTATAAAATTTATTTAAATTAATTTTTTCAAATTGGTACATTCATGATAAGTTTATCTTTTATGAATTTTCGCCAAAGTTTATTATTAAATTTGTTGACGTGTGACATGTTATGGTGACGTGATAGGTCCACGTAAAAATTTATAGGATTAATGTCACATAAAATTCATAATTAGTCATAGATGTACCATTAAATTTATTGCAAAAGTACCGTTAAACTTATCATATGTATATCGATTTAAGATTTTTTGTGAAATTTACTTTATGGATTTTCATGAGGGCTTGTCACGTTATCATACCACATCACCATGTGTCATTTAGGTCGGCAAATTGAACTTTTAAATTTGACAGAAACTAACGAAGGGTAAAATAAACCTACTTGTTTGGAGTTTTATGATCAAAAAATTAATTTTAAATAAATTTATCCCGGAAAAATCAATTTTCGATAACTTTTTCACTGGTGTATTTTGGGGTATTGATCCTAAAGCTAAGATTACTTTCTATTTCTATGTTGATATGACTGTGCTTGATGCTACTCTTTTCACTGCGTAGTACATTTCATTCGATTTGTTACTTTGCTGTAGGAAGAAATGATGCGATTTCTTTTGGTCCAAGTGAAAAGGACAAGCACTCCTCAGAACGGCCAGGAGGAAAAATTGTGTTTTTTTGCAGGAGAGGGGGAGAGAGAGAGAGAGATGATTTCTGCAGTTTCTCTCCATTTTTCCATCCTGGGCTACGCTCTCTGTGCCCACCTGACACGCAATGAAGTCATGCACATCTGTGACCTCAGTTGTTGTTAAGTGTGAAATGAAAGTTAAGGCGCTGCTTGTCCCTGACCTGACTGATCTGAGTTTTCCTCACCCTCTCTCTCTCTAAGATTTCAGCTGCAGACTCTCTCTCTCTCTCTCTAAGATTTCAGCTGCCCCACGCTCGAACAGTGCAGAGTCACTCCCTGTCTAGAGCCTCTCTCCTTCCCCTTCACTCGCCAGCTGCGTCTTCTGCAGCTGACCGCCTTCCCTCCCCCAAAGGTCACTGTTCAGACAGGACCCATCACGGTCCCGACAAATCTTAAGCTCGGACAACGCGACCCCTCCGCGAAAACCCAACTCCCTGTCGCTGTCCAGCCGGCCCGAGAGCTCACACATGCACTCAAGCTCGCGCCTTTCTCAATGACGGCTTCTGGGTCTCCTCAGAGCCTCTGTTTCCTCCTCTGGGTGGCGGCGAACGCGAGCGCGAGTGCGAATGGGGTGCGTGGTGTCTCAGCTGGCTGCCAAGTTCGCCTTCTTCCCGCCGTCGCCGCCGACGTACCGGATCAAGAAGCGTGATGACGGGAGGCTCACCGCCGTCTCGGCCTCGTCGGCGGCGGCGGTGGCCCCCATCGCTAGCGCCGACGACGACTCGCTCGACGTGCTGCTGGTCGAAACCCGGCGCGGGAACAAGATAGTCACCTTCTACCTGAGGAACCCGTACGCGAGGCTGACGTTGCTGTACTCGCATGGCAATGCGGCTGATTTGGGGCAGCTCTATGATCTCTTCGTGCAGCTCAAGGTCAATCTCAGGGTCAACATCATGGGGTTCGTGATTTTTTACCTTTGTTTTTTTTTTCTCAGCTTTTAGTTTTCTTGGAGAAATTGATTTTGCCGTGTCTGTAACTTCAGGGATTGTTGTGGTATCTGGGTTACTTTTTCTTGTAGTTTCTCAAAGTCTGGTCCTTTTCTTGCAGTTTCAGATCTGTAAGTTCATTGGTGTCGGTTCTCCTTTTTCCAGTTTCATGTGGGTTTGAGTAAATTTTAGGTTCAAGAAAGTAATTTTCAAGAGACTTTTGAATGGAAAAGGAAAAAGAGAGAGAGAGAGAGAGAGAGAGAGAGAGGGAGAGAGAGAGAAAGTAAAGTAGACTTTTGGAGCATCTCGCGAGTTCTTTCTTACTAGTCTTTTTCGTGTTCTTCCTTTATTTTTTTAAGATTTCACCAAAAAAAGTTTCTTTCTTTGGGTTTTTAATTTCAGTGTCTTCAGTGCAGCAAAGCTATTTCTCTTTGTTCTTTGTTATTCCCTTTTTTCTTTGGGTACATGACATTGTTTACTGTTTTCGCTTGAGTCTTGACCTCTGTCGAAACTTGTGGGCTCTCTCATGAAATGTCTCTTCCATGCTTAAGAAGTTAATCTGCTCCGGGGAAGCTAATGGAAGAGGTCTCATAGGGTAGCTGCCTGAAAAAAAGACTGATAAATGTTTTGTTCGATGTATGACATGCTAAATTCTTGATCCCGTATTAGGCTTGTCGATGAACTTTTCTATTTTTACTGCTTGCAGGCCAGCTTGGTTTGTAGAAGGGAATCTTTTTGTTTATTCATGCGAGCTCTTCTGTTGGAAGACTTGAATTATTTCCGAGTTTGGATTGTGAGTAGTGATCAATTGTCTCGTATTGATTTTCTTTCATGCAGATACGATTATTCTGGTTATGGAGCGTCTACTGGTAAGGTATGCGATCACCTACTTATTGACTATTTGCAGTTAATATCTGATTGTTTAGCTGTATCTCTTACCCAAGCGCCATAGCAAAATTATGAGTGCTCTGTTGCTGTTTGTGCTGTTCTCATGTTGGAGGTTACAGGGTAAGACAGAGTGCCAAGGATTTTTATTTCAAGGTTCACAAAATAAGTGGTGATTGCAATTCCTTGTTGTATTTGCCCACTAAGTTTCTACAAGCTGCAAAAGATCAATTCTATGAGAGGTGTCGAACTTGGTTATACTGAGATTTGGTAGATTGCTCGTCTTTGTGAATAATAAGCAAAATCAATCGTCATATACATATTTAATTCTGACATTAAATGAAGGGAAGGCAGATGAGTATCTGCAAGAGGAAATGAGTTACGAGAAAGTTAAACTCCATGACTCTGTCGCTGCTTTTAATTAGTGCAAATTCCTCACAAGCATATGATGACATGATTAGTTTCCCAAAATTCGGGGCATACCTAGAAAACTCGAGATTAATTACTTAATAAAGCATATTTATATGTCTGTGATTTTGGTTGGATTTTGTAGATAGTTACTTACGTTTTTACTCATCATGAATTTCAGCCCAGTGAATCCAATACATATACAGATATAGAGGCGGTTTATAATTGTCTCGAGACCGAATATGGGGTCAGCCAGGAAAATTTGATTCTGTACGGCCAGTCTGTTGGAAGTGGACCAACACTGCACTTAGCAGCAAAGTTGCCGAGGTTAAGAGGGGTTGTCTTGCATAGTGCCATCCTCTCTGGCCTTCGTGTGCTCTGCCATGTGAAGTTCTCTTTCTGCTGTGACATATACAAGGTTAATTGCCCTGATGCAATTCTGCTGTTAGTTGACGTAACACAATTATAAGAGCGTTCTTATGACCATCTCTTTATTGGCATTGACTCTGTCGAACAAGCCATTAACTGTTGGGTACCCATGCAGAACATTAACAAAATTCGGAAGGTGAAGTGCCCGGTGTTAGTAATACATGTAAGTTCTTTGCATCTTCAAACAGTGGAAAGCTAGATCCATTTACGTAAGCAGTTTACCATGTGAGAATCAAAATCTTCTCTGTTTTCATTATTTTGTTCTATGAAGCTTCAAGAAATTGCTGTGTTTTTTTCTTTGGTGTGTCTTGAAATAAAAACACGAGTTGTATTCCATAATTGTACCCAGTTAGCTAGTTCACCTTCTTCCTGGTGCATGAGTGGTTGGATTTAAGGTTCCTTTCTGTTTCTTGGTTAACTTGGGCTTCTGAGCTTGTCGAGTGATGGGTATTACTTGGTTAATTTGTTTTATCCTATGTTCGATTTTCACTTGGATTACCATAAACTGTTATAGAAGCGGGAATGTTGGCTACATATTCGGGATAAATGCATATGGCGAGACTCTGTTCTTCACAAAATTGAAAGCAATGAGAGGACTGCCCTGCAGTTCCATATCCACTTCTTGCCTTTTTTTTTATTCAGCGGGCTTAACAATTAACTTAACGATTGCCTTGCTTTCCTGTGCTTGGTTCGATGTGACAGTGGATGATTCTGAAAACTTTCACAACCTGCAAGAGTAATTCAACTTATTCGATGTCAAGAGCCTAAATTTATTTATAAATGTGCACCTTGTTGGTTTTGAAATTTAAAATAGTAGATATGCATAAAAGGTACCATTTGTAATTTGATAATCAATAAATTTGCAATGGTATTGAAAGTGTATTCTGCAATATTTGCAGGGCACGGACGATGACGTCGTGAATTGGTTACACGGCCACGGACTGTGGAAAATGTCGAGGGAACCATTCGACCCTCTGTGGATCAAAGGAGGTGGGCACTGCAACTTGGAGCTTTATCCCGATTACATCCGCCATTTGTGCAGGTTCGTCCACGAAATGGAGAGCATTACCACAGAAATCCGCCTAAAAAAGATTCGACAGACTCTCCACCTACCGAGGCGGTCTTCTACATCCACATCTACCAAGTGCTGCAGAATCAAATTCCAGCGTCCCAAGTGCGCAGAATGCTCACTACCTAGCTGCGCAAAATGTTCGTGCCAGCCCAAGTGCACCCGATGTTGGAGACCCAGCTGCTTCAAATGCTTTTGTAAACCCAAATGCTTAAGATGTCCGAGGCCAAGCTGTCCAAGGCTGAGCTGTCCAAGGCTGAGCTGTCCACGGCTGAGCTGTCCGAGACCGAGCTGTGTCAAGTGTTTCAGCTGGGCGTGCTGCTGCTGCTGCTGTGGGGGAAGAGGCAGCGAGGTGAACGATAACAGAAGTAGGGAGGTATAGTGATTCTGTGCTTGTATAGACTTCTCTCAACTGGCTAACAACTGTCTGATCCTCTGGAGTAGTCACTCTTTTAGAAGGGGCCAAAGAATGTTTCCATGCTTTATTTGATACTGGCATGTCAAGCGAAGCGATTCAAGAATTCATGCAATGAATTATTCTAATCTTTACCCTTCTGTTCCTGTTCTAATACCTATGATTTTCAGCTGGCCACACCGTGCTGGGGATTGAAGTTACTAGAAAAGATTCTCAGATGAACTCAAATCGCGGTCATCGTACTTAGAAATTCAGTCGCCAAATGCGCTCGAGTTGCCGCGCTACACGGCCGTATAAGTCGTAACCACCAAACCATTTTACACATCGAGTATGAAATGCACCTAAAGCATTCCCCAAGGTTAGTTATTGAGGTGGGATAAGCTCAAGATCGTGTATCCCCACATCATAGAACCGACCATCTTTCCCTGAGCGAGCCATTAAGCTGATTACGGACATATCCAGTCTGAATTTTGAATAGGACATATCCAGTCTGAATTTTGAATAGGATAATGATATAAATGATCGATGAACTTTGCCTTAATATACAATTCCGTGTTTGAACTGCAAATCTGTTCAATGTGGTTTTTAAAAATTCTAATGAATTTTTCATTTATTTAATATCATCCTTAAACTTTTGACACATGTTCAGTTTAGTTTCTCGACTCCAAGAAAATGTTTTATATTATCATTTTATTAATTCAATTTCTCTAATAGCATTGTGCATTTTAAAATTTTAGATACGACATTACATGTTGGGTTAAAACGTAGGGATCATATTGAATAAATTTAGATCATATTGAATAAATTTAAATTTTATGGATTACATTGCATATTAAGTCAAGTATCATTTACCCAACTTTGAACCATAAATCTGAAAGGGCTAAATCCAAAGGTGACCCCTAACTAAAACCTTGAGCTCCTTCCTAATCTGCAGATTGCAAAGCCCACTTGCTTTCTCTGTGCTGGGCCTTTGCACATCCGTGTATTACTTTGGGGTCTCGTCACTCGTGGACTCCACAGCATACAACGTGATGTAATTTCAAGGATTAGTTTGACAACTACAATAGTTTTGACTTTAAGGATTCGATTAAGTTAAAAAAAAAAAATTCACCTAATTTGCTGAGTAAGGTTGTGATGACTTAATTCACATAGCAGAATGCACATCCTGGATTTGCTATTAACATGTGTTTGATTATGCATGCTTTAAAATCGCAACACTACAAAACTGGGTGAGCCAGCTTCCAAGGAGTTTGCCAAACACCTTATAAAAGTTACAACATTATTTTTCACAGCCATAACTAGGAAAGTCGAACCAAATAGGCTCTAAGATAATCCTGGACAAAATCTCACAAACCAATGGAAAACTCAAGAGCAATTTATGGATTGGAAATCTAATCGTTCGAAAAGAGTATATCATGTGCCAGTTGCACAATTGATGCGATTCAATCCATCACTTATAGTGTCCACAAGTTGGCTGCATCATAACCGCTCTTGTGTTTGACATTTGTGATCTATTAGTTTCGATTGATTTGTTTCTTCACATGCCATGTAACTATCTTATGGAATAACTTTTCCGCATACTCGGTCACAAGCAAATTGGATCGAAGCCGTTCGCCGGGACATTTTAAGCGTTGTTGGTCTATTACGATACTTTAGAACGAAAATGATTTGAATCTAGAAGGGCAAAGGAGTCAGAGTAGACGTGATCCCCCCGTGTTTTCATTCATTCAGCAATCACCGCCGTCTCCAACTCTCACGCCACCCCCGCAAAACACACACGCACAAATTCCAAAAGAGACGCCCCCGCAACCCAACTAATCGACCGTTGAAAAAGCGGCTTCTGGTGGGCTGTGGGCCCCACGCGCTTCTATGACTGGGCCCCATTCCCACCCCACAACCCACATGGGCACTTTTCGCACGTGCGAACGTTAGCTCGCATTCCCACGATTCGCTCAGACCATCCGCCCCCTACCTAGTAGACCTAATAAGTCTCGGTTTCACCTTAAATCCGCAACGCGCCTCTAGAGGTTGTACGAGCACGAATGAGCTATGTCCAAAGCGAGTAATGTCGTGCGGGCCGTAAACCTGATGGGGATTTGGGTCACCAGCATGTCTCGATTTCATATAACTTGGGTTATTGCACCGGTAGCTGAGTCTTGTGCAATCTTAAATTAGCGCTTGTACTATGTGTTTTTTTCAAGCCGTGCCGGCACAAATGAATTGTGGTGGGGCGGTTGTATGACGTGGAAATGCAATGTTTTTGCAATTTGCATAAGAAGCTTTGGAATTTTTTGAATATTCCGACAAAAACATGGTTGTTGTAATTCTAGATGAAGTCGATATTATTAATTAGATGGGAAATTTAATTGACTTGGCCAACAGAAACTTAGTTTCTCATGGCTGACAGCATGACAATTGGCATCGAAGAAACTCCGGAGATGTGCATGTTCTAAGCTGGCGAAGAAACAGTCAATAAACGCAAGCTTACGAGGATAGCTTTATGCTAAATATTATATACTCTCAAATGCCTCCGCAAATTATTATTATTATTATCAAATGCTTGTCCTCCACCTTCATCTGCCTTTCGGTATGACGTATCTGATTTATTATCTATTTAATATAAATATTGACGTTATCTTTTCTCAAATGTTTATATATGATAAAATAGATGGGGAGCATTAATCCCTCCATTTTAGCTAGTGCGGCTTTGATTAAGGCAGTTGGTGCAGCGATTCTTACTGAATCCTGAGGATGGTTCCTTCCCTACCTAAGGGTCTTTTGTATATGTTTGCCGATTGTTCATGCCATGCTTTTCCTTTCTAAGTGTTAATGGGTTGCCACGGTTGTAGTTTTTTTCCGGCATCTTCCACTCATTATGATCCGTTATTTTGAGTGTGAGTTTTGATGCCGTGTTCTTTTTTGTTCACTCGATTTTTTCAATATATTAATTACCTTAAAAAATATATGAAATCGCCATATTTATGCTTTTTAGCTTTTGTTTAGTAGCAATTTTCAAAACAAACGGGCCTTTCTCGGAGCATGTGGGAAACATGATGACAGCTTGGGAGATTTGCACGTTGACTTTTTGAAAAAGCACGAAGTAGGATGCTAATGATCCTTTCTTTCTCGTGAACCCATGATTAGCAGTCGTTTTGTCAGTGACCCAAAGATGGCTTATGAAAAAGAATACGAGGCCAATAATTAACGCCGAGGCAAAAGTTAATTACACGTAATTGATTAAAATCTTGCTTTTAATTTGGTTCGCGGTCAAATTCGGTGCGCAAAAGTGACCAATCTGTCTTGCTTTTGGTCCTCATGTTCCTGCGGAAAGAGAGCATTTCCGTTCATGTAGGACCAAGAACTTCGGGTACCCAACTTTTGTAAAAACTTGTGTGCCTAGGGCATTGAGATATGCTAAATGTAAGTCGTTATACAATGCTTATTTTATGCAGCATCCGAGAGAGATATTATGAACGTTTTAAATGGTTTTGGATTATTAGAAATTCAAATGGGAGTTCGCGTGAAAATGGATAGCATAAGTCGTGATGGTGATATAGAGTTATAGTGAATATTCGAACTCGACAAAAGGATATTTAATTTTCCTCTCTAAAAGCTATGATTCTCAAATAAATGACTTGATGCATGCTATTTGGTCATTAGATGCGAAATGGTTATCCCACCAAAGAAAATGATGTCACGAATGGCTGATTGTAATTGAAGTTCCGTCTCTTTAATTAAGCCTTCACTTACTCTTAGATTAAAAAAAAAGTAACTAAAGACCTAAAATTAGATAATTTTGCCCATTGATTGTAAATTATATGCAATTTTTATTGTCAACCTTCCGCGTCGAAACTGCGTTCGGATTTGGCTGAGTTAGGCATTTTGTCACCTTGTCAAATGGAGACACATCTTCTGACCAGCCAACACATGCATTCAAAGTCAAAATGCAAGCGGGTTTTTCTGGTAGATATCTTCGTGCGAGTGGGAAAGGCTTCATTCCAGTGGAATATTCAAATTTGGGTTGTTGTTCATTGTAAACCATTATTAACATATAATTAAATCATATGTTGAGCTTAAATTGTTTTTATAATAACCAATAGTTTTTAGTTCTCTTGAAATCTCATGATGCTCAAGTCTTGATTTTTTGCATATTTACCTCGATGGTCCTATCGTTTCGTTTCCTTATTCAAAATGATAATTAATAATCCAAAAGTATATATAATTTAAGAAGAAATAATTTGGTGAAATACGTTAATTGAAGTTTGTGATCTTAAAGTTAGTAAATGCAAGGGGCGACTAATTAATGCAAGAATAGATAACTCAATAGAAAAGTTGGTAAATTAAATAGAATTAATAAACATTGCGAAGTTGTTCAAAAGAGAGTTAGTAACTCAAAACTAACTGGCATTTTAATCTTACAAAAGTTGGTAAAATCATTCTAATTTGGGTTGGTAATTTCATATAGAAGTTAATAAACTAGAGGTGTAGGTAAGTTATGCAAAACAAAAGCAATTAAGTTAATACAAAATTCTAATTTGCAAACTATAAAAAAAAGTAGGTGATTCAAAGAAAAGGATGTCGATAAGTTATTAATATGTTATATTTTAACAAAGGAAAAAAGTCACCAGTTAATTTTTACCTGCATATCTTTTACACTTAACAACCCTCATTGAAATTTACCAACATAGAGAAAAAAAAATCCATTATTTTAAGGCGGCACAAATAACATAATTCAATTATTTTTAACGCAATTCTCTAATAGAATAAAGCTAGATCTTGAAAAATCATCATTGCACATGTCGATGGACGAACCTACCTACTCTAATCCAATCTGAGGGTTTGGATTATATCGGTTCTGCTGTACTTTACGCGCAATCGGACAAGATCGTGGCCAGTTTTCCTATAACAAACATCGAAGATAATTGCCCCTTTTGTTTGACCTCGCTTACTCCATCTGAGTCCGAATAATTTATGTAAGACCCACGATTTTGATGCAAACTAAATAGGGTTTGTCTCCATTCGCATGTCTGTCTCGTTGGTATTTCCCTTTTTTTTTTTTTTTTTTAATTTTATTTTCCATAAGAAGACTCGAGCAGCGTGGACAAGGTCCACCGTCATCATCCTCACCTCGCTCTGCATGCCATTTCAACTGACAACTAATGGGACAATCCTCGGTCAAATCTCTCTTTTAACGAAGCTGAATGATCCACAAAATATTTTGTTAAAAATTGATCATTTCCATCGCTCATTTAAGTAAGCAGACAGAAAGAAGTTTCGTCATTTGCGAATACATTTGGAATAAATTATCATAGATAATAAAAGTATTTTTCAGTAATTAATTATTTAAGGCAATACGAACAATCATTTAAAAAAATATGTTTTTGAAATAATTCATTTTTAAACAAAAGAATGGCACCTCCACGAATAGTCCGAAGGAAAATGATGTGCATCGCGATTTTCTGGGAGTGGCAACTAGTGGGAATCTAGTGGACCCTGTCGTGCATGTTGCGTTCAGACGTGCGTGTGGACGGGACGCTCGTTTCATTGAATCTAGCTTTCGAATTTCATCCAGTGTAATTGCCGGAATTGCATCACCAGCCAACTTGTCGTTCTTGCTGATGTGCTGCTACTTTTCATTGGATAAATCTGGTTTGTATCACTTATATATTTATGCCGATCGATTAGGTGTTTGACTGAGCGGTTCAAGAATTGATTTGCATGCTAAAGATGATGGGTGCAAGCCTCCAGTCTATCGGAAATGGTCCGCTAGACCTATCGATGTTTACCATGCCCGAAGCACAAATTGGGTGGGTATAGACAAGCAATTTTGTTCTCAGTCTTGATGCCCACTTCTCAAGAGAATTTAATTTCTTTTAAATAGGGTGAACATGTCCGAATAAAATACTCTAACTCTCAATACCAAACGACTCACTAAACCCTGCACATTAATCAAGCTCAATTCTCGAGTTATAATTTATTTTTTAATGGACTGATATGGAGTTAGCATGAAAAATGCCGATCCAATATATTATATAGAATACAAAAATGCATCGGGAGCAGCCAGCAATGACTCCTCACTCGCTCGCTCGATCCTTTCTAGCCTAAAAGCTTAAGATTCTATGACATAATTCGTACTGCATACACGATCAAGTCACGAAATAACATGAACGGATCGTATCATAAAATAAAATCATCGATCAGGGAATTGGCTCGGTCCTTGAATTGCCAATTGTACTTTTGAGGAGGAAATGATCCGATCAAAGTTACATGAAATGCGACATGATTAAAGAAGTCGCATAAAAGAGCCGCACCTCGACAGTTCCGTTCGAGCGCATTCATTGACCAAACCCACAAAGGAAGGCGGCAAGCCGGGTCGGGTGGCACGATCGGTAATATCCGGGGAAGAGGCGCGGGCTTTTCGGGCACACGAAACGGCATGATTCGGCGTCCGAGGAAGGTAATGTCCGGTAATGAACAGCTCACATTCCCTCCCCGGTCTTCTTTCCCTCGCAGGTTATATTAATCCCACGCGGCCAAAAGGAATTGAAAAAGTAAATAAATAAATAAATAAGCGAAAAAAGGGAAATTCGAGCAATGCCAGCTATAAAATGAGCATGAAATCGGAACTCGACCGTCCGATTAAAATGTCGAATTTGGAAGTTTCAGATGCTGGTTTCCAAAAGCATGTTTTATTAGGGCATTAGATTTATTGCCCCTGGGGCTTTCCAATTGTAACAACTTCTTATCTTCCTTCATTTGACAATGACTGAGATATTTCGAGATCCTAGTAGATTACAGAATATCGCCCTTCATTGCAATTTATTATTACAATACTAAAATCCTTTGTAATTTATCAATCCCACTTAAAGTCCGAGCTATATGAATCTCAGAAGATTAAATAGCCGAGCATCGGGCCTCGAACCTGGCCAATTTCCGGCCATCCTTATCTAATTTCATGTGGAAAGATTCGTGTTATTTAACTTTTGGGATTTTCTGAGAGATGATAAGTGCAGGTTGGAATGTTCGGCCTCTTTCTTTGTCTTTCTCTAGTCGTGGAAAACTGAACAATGTCATGACAATGGTCAGCCGGTTGCAGCGCGCGCACCGTAGCGCGCCCGCACCGGATCCTTACCCCGTCGCCGCGTAAGCTGTATCGGCGTCCCAATTCCTCTCTCTCTCCCCCTCTCTTTTTCTTTTTCCGAAATCCCGGAATTGACCTCGGCGGAGTCCCTGATTTGCGCCCTTTCCACGCGCACGCTTTCCAGTATAAACTCTCGCAAAAGAAGTCTCTGCCTTTTCGTCGCCGTCATCGTCCTACTCCTCCACCGCTCGCTCTCCTTCCCACCGCCGCAGTCGCCTGCGCGAAGCATTCTCTCTCCCCGCCGCACGCGGCGAGACCGACGGCCGTCGAGCTCCCGAGAATTCGCTCTCCCCGCCCCCCGGTCCGGCGACGCCTGCTGCATTGCCTCTGTAAATGTAAGTGGCGCGCGCTCTGCTTTTTCTCCTTCGACTTAGGCTCGGCTTGCGTTTTGAACTGTTAAACGGCTGAGGTAATCGGCGCGTTCGGTGAGGTCGATGATGTCAGTGCGAGTGGGGAGGGAGTAGTTGTTTGCTAGGGGGGTTGGACTCGGTCCGGTGGCGGTGATGCGTGATCGCTGATCGCTTCCGTCTCGGTAAGGTTTTAGAGAGAGAGAGGCTTGAAAATGTCCGACACGCGCTTGAAAGCATGGAGAGTTTGAAGCGGTGAGATCCTTTGTTTAATCAAAGGAGTTGGTGTATTTAGGTACGACTTTAAGCTAATTCTCTCCGTCTCTCTCTGTGTTTTGCTCCTTCGTTGATCGAGTCCTGTTTGCTCTGCTTTCAGTCCCCAGAGAGAGAGAGAGAGAGAGAGAGAGAGAGAGAGATTTTGTGGAAAATCCTACTTCTTCGTTCTTATCATATATATGCATTCTTTGTATAGTTTTATGCATCCTATATGTATAGCAAAATCAAGTGGGTGAGAGAGAGAGAGAAATCTGAAAGCTTTTCATCTGCGAGTCTTTGTTGCTTCATGTCGACATAAATTTTCAACCTTCGAATTTCTTGACGGAGTTTCAGGTTGTTCTGTCTATCGCGCCCAGGATAGAACAGAGGAAGTCATTGACGCAATGGCTTCTGATCGCCGCTATAGCCACCACAATGATGACAGCGATTTGTACGGCAGCGCGGATTTCGCTACCTACACAGTCCAGGTTCCTTCCACGCCCGATAACCAGCCCATGGAATTGACCAAGCTGCCCTCCTCCAAGGAGCGGGTCGAGGATCAGTACGCCTCGAGCTCGCTGTTCACAGGCGGCTTCAACCTTGCCACACGTGCGAGCTTGAAGGAGAAGGTGATCGAGTCAGAAACTAGCCATCCGCAGATGACCGGCGTGAACGGGTCGGAATGCGAGTTGCCCGGGTGCGACGGCAGAGTAATGAGCGACGAGAGGGGCAATGATGTGGTCCCTTGCGAATGCGGCTTCAAAATTTGCCGGGATTGTTACAGTGATGTGACGAGGGCCGGTGACGGGATTTGTCCCGGGTGTAAGGAGCCCTACGAAGGGAAGATTGCAGAGGTGATGAAACTGGATAAATCGCAGGCGTTGTCAAAGATGGAGAGGAGGTTGTCCATAGTGAAGTCTGCTTCCTTCAAGAGGATTTCCACCAATGAATTTGATCAAAACCAGTGGCTGTTTGAAACAAAGGGGAGTTATGGATATGGAAATGCTATGTGGCCAAAGGATGACGAGGGCGGAAGTTCTAATGGGTTTGGCGACCGCAATGATCTTAAAGACAAGCAATGGAGGCCGCTGACTCGCAAATTATCAATATCAGCTGCAATTCTTAGTCCGTACAGGTGATTCAATATTCTAATCCCTTGAAATCCTTGTTCATGAACATTCGAAATGCAGCTGAGGCATACTGTAATTTAGGAGAAAACTAGCCGCCTAATGTTGTCTATCATCTCAACTCTTCTTGTGTAATAATACCCATTGCATACTTGTCTCTGCAAGGCTTAGCTAGTTTGACTCTGAAAAAGACTTGAGAAGAATTTTGAAGGCGGGATCGGGGCTATCAGAAATTGCTTTATGGCTTGCGTTCAGATAACTTAGTTCGAGATTAATCTGGTCAAATAGTTATAATTCCTGATGGTTTTATGAAGATGTATGTTAAAAAGAACATCAAATGCGTCCTGTTCTCTTGAAATATCCCTGTGATAATGCTTCTGTTGTTCTTCGTAACAACTTTGATATTCCTGTAACACCTATGGACGCGTTAACCAGGAATTTGTGCATCTGCTTCCGTGATAATTCATATGTTGACCAGGGTGGCTTAGGAGTAGTATTGTTGTAGCATAATATTGATTCCGGTGAACTTTGATGGATGTTTCAGCTGAGAATTTTTTCTTGATCATCCGTCTTTCACACCGCAGATATAGCATGTTCTTATCTTTAGCATGTCTATTTCCAATTAACACATTTTCAATCCTCCCTACTCTTTTAGGCTCCTAATCCTTGCAAGAATGGTCGTTCTTGGATTATTCTTGGTATGGAGGGTCAGTCACCCCAATGAGGATGCGCTCTGGTTATGGGGAATGTCGGTGGTTTGTGAAATCTGGTTCGCATTCTCTTGGCTACTTGACCAGCTTCCGAAGATCTGTCCCATCAATCGCATTACTGATCTAGATGTTCTGAAGAGGAAATTTGAAACACCTAATGAGCACAATCCTACTGGGAAGTCTGATCTTCCGGGCATAGATATGTTTGTCTCTACGGCAGATCCAGAGAAAGAACCTCCACTTGTGACTGCAAATACCATTCTATCCATTTTGGCAGCCGATTATCCGGTTGAGAAGCTTTCCTGCTATGTTTCTGACGATGGGGGAGCACTACTAACGTTTGAAGCCATGGCTGAAGCTGCTAGTTTTGCCAACTTGTGGGTACCATTTTGCCGGAAGCATGATATAGAGCCAAGAAATCCCGAATCCTATTTTAGTCTGAAGAGAGATCCATACAAGAACAAAGTTCGGTCAGACTTTGTCAGAGACCGCAGGAGGATTAAGCGAGAGTATGATGAGTTTAAAGTTCGAACAAATGGTCTTTCTGACTCTATTCGGCGACGTTCGGAGGCATATAATACTCGAGAGGAGATCAAAGCTTTGAAGAAACAGAGAGAGGCTAATATCGATGATGAGGTGGAAAATGTGAAGATCCCAAAAGCTACTTGGATGGCTGATGGAACCCATTGGCCTGGCACTTGGACACTTCCTGCGCCTGAACACTCCCGAGGTGATCATGCTAGCATTATTCAGGTAAAAAGCTGCTGCTTTTTCTGACTGTTATGCCGTTCTTTCCATGTGTTCAATAGTTCAAATTTCTAGAGGGTTCATGGTTAGCTTAGTCATTTTAGCTTAAGTTGTTTTAATGAAGACTTTTACGCAAATATACGTTTTTGTTGATTCTTTGCTAGTCCTGCTTCGCTTTCTTGTGAACACTTGGATCATCATCTGGATCACTTAAAACACACACCTTCTTGGCAGCCCTTATGATATATAATCGTAACTAGATGTGCTCATCTGATGGATTACGTTGATTCAGGTGATGTTGAAACCGCCGAGTGATGAACCACTTAAAGGTACAGAAGCTGATTCCAGGTTTATGGATCTAAATGAAGTAGACATTCGTCTTCCACTGTTGGTGTATGTTTCCCGTGAAAAGCGACCTGGTTATGACCACAACAAGAAGGCTGGGGCGATGAATGCTCTTGTTCGAGCCTCGGCAATAATGTCCAATGGCCCCTTCATTCTTAACCTTGACTGTGACCACTACATCTACAACTCTAAAGCACTGAGAGAAGGTATATGCTTCATGATGGATCGTGATGGGGACAGAATTTGCTATGTTCAGTTTCCTCAGAGGTTTGAAGGCATCGACCCATCCGATCGCTATGCCAACCACAATACGGTTTTCTTTGATGTGAACATGCGTGCTCTGGATGGCGTTCAAGGCCCAGTCTATGTAGGTACTGGATGTCTATTTCGTAGGATTGCTCTTTATGGGTTCGACCCGCCTCGGATTAAAGAAAGCAGTAATTGTTGCAGTAGCTGCTTTGCCCGTCGCAAGAAAGCTGCATCTGTTGCTTCTGCCCCTGAAATTTCCAGAGAAAACCCTTCGCTTGTAATGGGAGACCCTGAAAGTGAAGAAATGACCACTGCACTGATTCCTAAGAAGTTCGGAAACTCATACATGCTCATTGATTCCATACCTTTAGCTGAGTTCCAAGGCCGACCCCTTGCCGACCATCCATCCGTGAAAAATGGACGGCCTCCTGGTGCTCTCGCTGTTCCTCGACGGCTTCTTGATGCGTCAACAGTTGCAGAGGCAATAAGTGCCATCTCATGCTGGTACGAAGATAAAACTGAGTGGGGCGACCGGGTAGGGTGGATTTACGGGTCCGTCACAGAGGATGTCGTGACAGGGTATAGAATGCACAATCGAGGATGGAGATCTGTATACTGCGTGACCAAGAGAGATGCTTTTCGTGGGACCGCGCCCATCAATCTCACCGATCGGCTTCATCAAGTCCTGCGCTGGGCGACGGGCTCGGTGGAGATATTCTTCTCTCGTAACAATGCCATCATGGCCAGCGGCAGGATGAAGTTCCTTCAGAGGATTGCTTACCTCAACGTTGGAATTTACCCTTTCACTTCCATCTTTCTTATTGTCTACTGCTTTCTCCCGGCGCTCTCTCTATTCTCTGGGAAGTTCATTGTGCAATCGCTCAGTGTAGCCTTCCTAACTTACCTGCTTACAATCACCCTGACTCTCTGCCTTCTTGCAATCCTCGAGATAAAATGGTCTGGTGTCACACTGGAAGAGTGGTGGAGGAACGAGCAATTCTGGTTGATCGGCGGCACAAGCGCCCATCTTGCTGCTGTGTTACAGGGGCTACTGAAGGTGATTGCAGGGATCGAGATTTCCTTCACCCTGACTTCAAAATCGGCCGGTGACGAGAACGACGACGAGTTTGCAGACCTCTATATCTTCAAATGGACGGCCCTGATGATACCGCCGGTCACAATCATCTTCACCAATCTGATTGCAATCGCCGTGGCCTTTTCCCGAACCATCTACAGCACCAATCCACAGTGGAGCCAACTGATAGGCGGCGTGTTCTTCAGCGTCTGGGTCTTAACCCACCTATATCCTTTTGCGAAAGGACTAATGGGACGGCGAGGAAGAACACCGACTATAGTGTATGTCTGGTCGGGTCTCATAGCGATTACCATCTCTCTCCTTTGGGTGGCCATCGCTCCTCCATCGAACAACTCTCAAATCGGGGGATCATTTCAGTTCCCGTAGTTGTATCATCACAGTTGATCGGGGAAGACACAAGACGGCATGACTTGGCATTTGATCGGGGTGATCATCGCCGTTTGTCCTCAAGGTGTAGGGGTGGTTTATAGTAGTTTTCTTGCTGACTTCTAGCATACATTCTTCCATTCATTCATTACAAAGCTATAGGGACTCTATAGCGTTTACAGTTTATAAACCACCTACAGAAATAGGCCTCTCTCTCTCTTCTTCTTCTTGTGTATACAGGGTGTTATACCTGCAACACATCAGTTTTCTGTATATCAATTCAGACAATAAACGAGATCTTTCTTAGAAACGCACCTTTTTTTCTCAAGTAAGTTCGTCGGTTCTTCGGAATGTCAAGTCAGAATCATTTTTCTCGTTCAGAGTAAATTGATGGGGAGTTCAAATCCTTACTTGATGCATCTAACATGATTCTACGACGACACATTGACAATGCTCATCTGATCTTATGAAGGTGACTTATGATTACACATATTGACAATCAATTATATACATAGTAAACATTGAGATGATTCTCAATATTCAATTTGATTATTCAAGCCATGCATGCGAAGATTCCCCCTCGTATTATCTGCCTGGAGCCACAAAAATTAGAAGAAATAAAATGAGATAAAAAAAGTCTAGGCACATGTAATTACAGCTGACGATCAAACTACATCACAGGCTGCTCCTCCGACACCAACGGTGTCCGATGCCCCCTCCGCCGCGACCGCCGCCTGTGGCTGCCACCGAACTTGAGCCGCCCGGTTGTATTGAACCGCTCCTTCTCTGACTGGCGGATCACGCACTCTGGCGGAGAAATCGCGTACCGGATGGTGTCATAGCAGTAGGAGTAGTACATGTAGTTCTGCCGGAACCGCCGCATGGCCGCGTGCCGCTGCACAGTGACGGTGGCGAAGTCCTGGGCCTCAAGGAGGGCGAGCTTGTCGTAGCAATGTCCGGAGGGTACTGATCGATGGGGTCAACAGGGCAGCCTTGGAGGACAAGGTCCTTGAACTCGGCCACAAAGGGAGCGTACTTATAGTTGACCTTGTAGCGGCCGCCGGAGGTGGCCCAGTCGGAGGCGTCCCAGATGGTGGCGTACAGGGACATCGGTTTCGCCGGGTAGTCGCCGCCCATGGCGTCGTTGCGGATTATTTCTCTGATGGGGACTTCGTCCACGTAAAATCTGTGCGCAAAGAACGTACCACACAAGAGAGATGGTCAAACAGTGTGCGGCTGCAATTTAGATGTACTTGATTAAATTCAGCCCGACTGAAAGCTCAAATGAAAAGTCCTAAAGTCCGAATAATACAATTGTGTAAAATAATCCATAACTAGCATTACAAAATAATACCAAAAAAAAGGAAAAGGAAAGGTCCTAAAGTCAAAGTTTGGCTTTGTTTAGAGAGAGAAATTTTCTAAGTATCTTGCGCAATTAAGGGCAAAATTCGGTGGCCCTATCCGTCTTAATCCTCTTTTCCAATTTTCCTTAGGAGTGTAAAACAACGGTCAAACTCTCTAATGCTTCATTCTTAAGGCAAGAGAACTATATGTCATGTGAACCGACCGAGACTAGAATCAACATGGGGCGTCCCAACTTTTCTTCGAAGCCAAATCAGTCGCTGTTGGAAATCTAATTTCGTGTTTGCAAAGACAGTAATGTCAAGAAGCTACACTACTGTCCGTGCAGTGACGACTAATTCGGATTTTTAAATTGAATCGCCACTAAATTGAAATTGTTCAGAGACTTTTGAACGCATGCGCTCGGCGTACCTAAGACCAATTCAAGCTCTGAAACTAGAACAACCGGGTCAACAAGTATAATCTTCACCATATATCTCCAAAGAAGCTAGTCCCTTTCGAAGGCTTTTTCGTAACTCAGCCCTAAAAGACCGGCCACAAGAAAACTGATTAAACGTACAGATGTAGAGAGACATACCGTGCTGGAGGACCTGAAATTTAGGCAGTGAAGAAAACAAAGAAGGGGGGAAAGGAATAGAGAAAAGGGAAAGCAGCTCACATGATGTTGGTGGCGGTCCAGAGGATGCTGTAGCGATGGAAGGCCCTGGTGGGATCGAACCAGAGTGTGTACCGCTCCTCCCTCCCTCGGCTCGTGCTCCCGTTCCCGTACACGTTCGTCTGGAACCTCCATTTCTTGCCCTTTATGTTCCCCAGGAACTCTATGTCCAGCTCGTCGTGGGTCTTCTCGAATACGTCGCCATTCGATGTCTGCGCCATGTTTCTCATGTCATGTATGAGAGGTGATCGACCGGAATTTACATAGACCGACCATAAAATGGACTGGTATTACTAAGTGGTGTCGACCGTACTAATATCTACCACATCACCTACAAAATGAGTCTCGGTACAGGTTGATTTATTTTCCATTATTATTGCTTATCTATTCTTTCCCGATATCGTGCATAAGGAAATAAACTAGGGTCTTTATTTTTCCATTTATATGGATTGGATTGCTTAGCATCGCTCCCCAGTCAAATCCCTATAATTCGGTCGATCAATTAAATGGTTCACTTTCTAATTTAAACTCGGAGTACTCTCTCTCTCTCTCTCTCTCGAACAAACCTACCACGAATTCCTCGAATTCTGCTAACGACGCTTCGTTTTCATGCATGACAGCCCACCCCACGAAGGGTGAGAAGATTTCTTCACGAGTAATGACATCCAACGAAAACCATGCATCACTTTGTAAACATGCCGGAACTCAGAAACACATTCAACGATTTTACTCACATAAAAGGCGACGACGATGCCGGCCGTGTAGTCGGACGGCAGCTTAATCCTCGCGCTGAAGAAGCCATACTTGTAGAGATTGGAGGAGATAAAACCGGACCCTGCAAAAACAAAATCGTTCTTTTAACATACACGCATGTAGATCATCGACACGTACGCCTGTCCGTACGTTAGATGCAGGGACATGGGTGCGGGAGGCGAACCGGAGAAGCGATCGAGGAGGAGACGGACGCTCTTCCCGTCGCCGGAGCGGACGACGTTGGAGTCGCCGAAGAGAGGAGCGTAGGCCTCGTCGAAGGTGATGGGGACGATGTCGAAGGCCGCGGCGGCGCTGGCGGCGTAGAAGAGGAGCGCGAGCAGAAGAGTCAAGGAGGACGACGAAGGTGATGAAGATGAAGTCTTAACCGCGAGAGAGACGAGGCGACGCAGAGGATCCATAAAAATTTTCTGGCGTTGGCTAAAAAGTTTCTTTCTCCTTTCTTTTCCCTGCACCTCTCTTTTCCTTCTTGCCTTTTTTCCTGCCGTGATCAGTTTGCATATATAGCATTACCCATCAACCACGTCATTACACATCCAACTGCAATCTTTTCTTTTGAATTTAGAGAGAGAGAGAGAGAGAGAGACGGGGTTATTAGCTTATTTGGCTGCCGTGGATTGAGCTGAGTGTACAATAATGACCTTGTTAAGAGGAGCAAATCAAGGGTTTGCCACTGTGTGTCTAGGGTTTTCTTTTCCTTTTTCTGAGTGTCCATGGTTTTAGATGATTTGGGTTATTTATTAGCCGCTTGCTATGGTGGTACATACATTATTTTATTCTCTCTGTATATCCTAAAGATAACATTATTGATATAAGTACTTCCAAATGAATTTGTCATATTCAAGTGAGATAATATATATTATATATGATGACAAGGAGTTAGGATGACCAAGATAAGAGTATTTGTCCCTTTGATTGTGATTCTTATTTTGGCATGTCATTTAGCTTGAAAAAGGTTTAGAACTAAATGGAAATTTAGGTCGTGCAAATGACATGTTCAAACTAATTCTTGAACATTTGCAATGTATATGCATAGAAAGACAACCGATCTATTGCTAGTAGGTTTCGACCGGAACTTTCCAAAAGACAATACAAATACGCCATCTCGACCTCCCACCAACATTTTTTGAACGGTGCACAAGTAATCCATTCAGACAAATACACTCATATCTTAGTTTGAATAATTCAACCAAGAAAAGTGCTGTGGGACTTGGTCCGGCCAGATTAAGACAATGAGGAGTGGTTATGTACGCAATGGTCCCATCAATTCAATCCATGCTTTCTTTACCTAAGATGAGCATAAGTCGGTTCGAAGATGGGGACGTTCGCTACTACACGTAACGAAGCTCCCCGGAGGCCACGACAAAGCACAACTGGAGAGTTCAAGACAGTCCAATCTTGTATTATACAAGTAATTAGAGTGGCTTCCTGGCTTTCCTAGAATCAATTTCCTCACCGCCCGACTGGATTCTTCCTATATTTTGATATGAATTGAAGGGTTAGTTTCACCTAACGACTCCAGCACGGACAGGTTTAGAATCTCTCTTCTCTCGTTTCACACTAAATGGGGGAGGAAGATAAGACTTATTTAACGACTAATTTTTGTTGGGTGAGGTCACAAGCCAAAGCCCCCCTATCGTTTTCGGGTTACAGTTTTTTCGTAAACGTAATAAGACCATCGATAGTAGCTACATGTCGCCATCGATCTCGATGTGTCGTGATTAGATAAGCCTTCCCGCGAAAGCTTCGAGGTAAACGGAAGGGAAAGAAAAAGGCATAAAGCCGATGTAATGCATGTGTCGAAAGGGGAGGGCCGCCCCATGATGCGTTGTTTTCAGGGTCAATTTCATGATGTCACGGCATGATGGATCGTCGATGAACCATGTGAGCAAGCAATGGGGAAAGTCAATGAGTGAATTATTATGCATGGTATGGCCGGAGGCAAATCATTGTGCATACACTAAGTTCATTGGTGGCAGCAATACTCGACTTCGAAGCACTCTAAATAATGATGAAGATGAATCCCGATTAAGATTATTTATTTCGTGACAAATGAATAATTTAAAAAATATTTTTTTAAAAAATAGTTATTTCTATCGTTTGGAATAATTAGTTAATAGAAAATATTTTCATCTAAACATTTTTTTTATGAGCGAAGAATATATTCCTCATTTATTCATTTTATAATCAATCCAAGCAATCTTCCTTTAGAAAAATATTTTCCAGATTCTGTGTATTATACCAAATGGGTTATCTAGAACAAAGTTGCCAAGTTTTTCGTGATGATAATAATTATTGGGTTCGGTATAAATGATTAGCAGTCAAGGAATTTGGTAAAACGGGTGGCAGTAGGTGGGCATTATTGTCCACATATAAAAGTTGGGGAGGGAAAAACAAGTGAGGCGATTGAGAAGGGCTGGTTAGGTAATATCGAAGTGAACCCAGGGGCATTACAGGAAATAAAAGAAAGTCTGGGCTGGGCTTTTATTTTTTTTCATTTTATCATTCTAAGGTCCACCCTGTAGCCGGAAGAACCGGAGGCGCCCTACAACTACGGCGGCGTATTTGCTGCCTTGCTGTAATTTCATGCTCTGCCAACATCACTTGGGACTGAGCCAACAACGATAAACTAGACAGCCAACGAATTATCTCAATATAGAAACGTTTTAAGTTGGTAGGTTTGCCTAACATCCATCACTGACATAGCAATGACCATGCCTATGGTTCAGCACTAGTCAAATTGATTTGAGTCCTGCGATGAAAAGCTATCGTCTCGTCGATCAACACGGCCGGCCTGCGACAATCTGAAGTGGTGTAATGGATCCCGTGTTCAAAACCACATACCCAGATCTGCAAACGAATATGAGCAGAGTGTTTGATGATCCAATGCACTATGAACAACCTAAAGAGAGACACTACCATCTTCGGCCACTAGGAGAAACATGTGAGGATTAGCCCTTTTGTACAGCTCAGAAGAACATCCACTCTTCCAAACAAAATTTTGTCTCTAGCTTTTCAAAATTGGTACTTGGACTCGACCAAGTTTTCTGCGTCCCACAGGAACGATCCGAACGCTACTGCCTCCAATATCAGCATGGTCAACCCAGACACCGAAAGGGAGATGACTTCGTCGCTCGACGTGTCGATGGAACCATCCTCAGCAACCCTTATATCTGGCCTTCCGAACAATGCTTGTGTCTGCTTCTCTATTAAGGAAATAGCCTCCTTGGATCTTATGGTCGCGTATCGCTGAAGAGTTTCCGGATCCAAGTACATCACATAAGATCGGAGTCTATATAATTTGCCTTCTTCAGAATCCAAGAAACTGCCTCCGTCACCATCGTCAGGTGGAATTCTGATCAAAGAATCTGGATCCCAAAATGGGCTTGTCGGTATGGAATCCTCCGACCTCACCCGATTCTCAGTATATCCCTTAGGAAGAGTGTTCATGGTCCTTTCAAGTTGAAATCGCTCGTCCACTCTTCTAAGGAAATACCCGTACATTATAGAAGCAGCATACAGTTTTCCGAGTTTGATTTTGCTACTCTGTATAATGGTATCCAGGGGTCCCACCACTCGGTCTCCAACCACGAGGGATAAGTGGCTCTGTATCATTTCAAAAGCTTCGGGAGAATGGACAGACTCAAGCTTCTCTTCTTGGTTAGGCCAGTAATCCACACGACCTGCAGGATCTGATGTTGTTGTAATCTTTGGAATCATTGAGATGTTATTTTCCAAAAATCTCTGTACAATCAAGGAGTATATTATCTCTTCCAGTGTTTTACGCCTCTCCTTCTCCTTGACCTCAGCAATTCTCCTGTGCAAGAAATAAGGGTCACATCAGAGAGATCATCCTGCAAAAACTGTTGAATTGAATTGTTGGGAACGAAAATTGCATTGGTATATTATCTTTTGAACCAACTGAGCAAAAAAGAAACTCCAAGTATTTAAATGACCACCACTTCATTATGTTAGGCTCCAACTGAAGAAAGATATTCCAAAAGCTAGATAATCAAAAGTTAAATTTGAGTGGGGACAGTTTTCATTAAGATTTAACAGTTCAAGATCGAGCAGATTATATTTTACATCTCAACACTCTCCCTCACGCAAAGGCCAAGAAAGATGATGAAGGCTTGAAGGGTGAAAACACAAGATGCATAGAGAAGCAAAGCCACCATTGTGCGGACAAGGGTTGTAAAGAATCCAATCCAACTCAACATGTATGACTCTTATACCATGATAAACTCAACAAACTAAAGCTATGAGAGAACAAGGTAAATCATATTTTAATCTGAAAGTAACTGAGGAAGAAAATAACATGTGAAACGGGTTTAAAAAAAAAAAAACGAGACTTCACCACATTGTAATCATTTGCCCAGCAAAGTAAGGTGGACATACTTACTAAGATAAAGGCACTCAAGTAGATATGTCCATGTCAAACTTTCTATACTTCCACAGAAGTGAAGTAACTATGTTCTTGGCCTTTCAATTCTTCATAAAAATCTGACAAAAATCCATTTAGTTTCATATATTTCTGCCACCAGTTTTCGTATTGGCTCAATTTTGTCCATTCTGGATCAGACTCATAAGTCAACATGCCACAATGCAATGTGCCCAAGTGCATCAATAACAACTTAACTATGCTCTCTAAAATACCAAAAACCTGAACCCCATCAATTCCACAAGAATGATCAGTCTTACTGACTAGTGAGCAGGTTCCAGGTTTGAATGAGGTCAACATGTTTCAGGGCACAGCACTAGATATCAAGATCATTACTGATATGGAATGCTTTATCATCATTCTTGTCACTTTCACTTAATGATCAAACCATTAACTTAGCAAAGAATGAAGACATTTATCATTTTAAGCACCAAAAAGCACATTGTAGACTGTTTGTAAAATTTCAAGATACATAAACTTACGAAAGAACTGCCAACTAAAGAAGGAGGTGGCTAACTCAAATTAAGAGGCGATCAAACCACAGCCGCTAATCAAACAAGCTGACTACAATATTCCCAAACACAAAAGGTGTCCTCTATTGTGGCTATTACCAGGCCAAAGCTAAATGAGGGCCACTATGACCAAGCAGGCCTGGGTTACTTTTCAATTTTTTTGCTTTGTCGCTCACATGATCAGCACCAAGCAATATTAACAAGTTGGTGAATTATAACATTGAACTATCTTCAACCAGAGATCTGCAGTTATTTATTATCAAAACCAAGCTATAATAAGATAAAACAAGACAACACTGACGTGAATTAATTTTGCAAAGGCTACGCCGGAATCCTTATTCTTCCCTCAGTGGCAAGTTCGGGAAGTATCAGATCAATAATGGTGAAACCACTAAACTTAGTAAATCACTTTCCAAGTCTCTGCCCATGGCAAAGCCAAATTTCAAGCTGCAGACCTTATGGTTCTTAATAGCTGAACGAAATGAAACAACTACAAGTTCAAGTGAAGAAAACTAGTAAGTAGAAGGAGAATGGGGACAAAGACAGAACCACATACTGGTAGAGTAGATCTGCTGATGCAGGATTCTTTTCTTTTTCAGCATCTCTTTCACTTTGAAGGTTCTCAAGCTGCTGGTCAGCAGCTGCTAAAAGCAAATGTGGATGGTTTTGGAGTATCTGTGCCAAAAGCTGTCCGATCGGGGACTCAAATGTTAGAGGAGCAACCGGGACTGGGTTGTCACTTAAATCCCCAGAGGCTCTAATCATGGAGCCTCTTGTTCGACACCTTCCCCGCCCACCTCCTAATGTCTGGATAGCAAAAGAACGGCATCTCTAGGAAAGACAACACTTTGTGAGGAACATGTACATTAAACTAGAAATTTCAGGGTTCAGTGAATGCAACATATGCATCCACTACTAAAACATTAGTCAACAGGAGAAAGCAACCAGATGGACATATCACGTTCCATTATTCACTCTCCCCAACGTCCAACCCAAACCTGTCACCAAAAAGCACAAAGGGAACCTATATGAAGTGTATCAACTAATAACAAATGTTATATACAATTGCAAACCCCACTTGCAATCTAACAATAACAAAGGCGAGCGTGAAGCCTCATGCTCTCTCCATCATATCGACATTTCCACCCTCAAGAAACTAGCAGAGTGTCAACATGCATCATTCAAATCATCAAGAACGATGCTACAGGCACAAATCATGCTAACAGTCGCTCACAAATTATGTGGCAAACTCATGTTGGGTTCTTGAACATAACCCACTTGTTTAGATGCCCGTTTAGAGTTCACGGCCACGCTCCACAAAACCAATGTCACAAGAAGCTCTCCCCACCCATGGCACTCCCCTGACTCTATCTCCACAAGCTATCACTCATCACACCATCCAAAACGAACCATGATGGTGGCACCAACGATTTGCCCACACAAAAATCTCCAATTTTACGGCGGGTTGCACCACCAGGCAGCTTGAAAAGCGTCGTCTAGCTACCTCTCACGACGACACGTGCAAAGAAACGGGAAATTCGCTCGATTAAGAGCACACCCATATTGCAAAGTACCAAACCAAGGGAACCCATGAAAACATTTTCAGCCTGCTCGACCATCACAGGGAGAAAGCACATACCTTGACGAACCCGCCAGAGAGGAAGGACTTAGAACCCGACAAAGGATGGATATGGCTGAATTCGGAAGGGGACTTGAGGCTTCCACCGGACGCTGACGGAATGCTCATCAATACGTCGTTCGTCGCGCCCAAAATCTGCATTTTTTCCTGCAAAATTCTCTCGTCGTTGCGGGACGAAAGAAGCACGAGCGCGCAGGCAGAGAGAGAGAGAGAGAGAGAGAGAGAGAGAGAGAGATGTTCTGAGGAGGTTTTACGGTACCGAGAGTGTGGTCGAAGCAGTTTGGTTCCGTCGTTTTTTGGATATTTTTCCTCTGCTCTTTTTTTTCCCTTAATAAAGACATTTTATTTCCTGCCAGAAATTGATTTGTTTAATTTAACCATGAGATGAATTTATAAACGAATATTTATGTAAGAAATGAATATTTTTTTGTACTTGATGAGGATATATCATATAATTTAGTTTACTAATAGTATATAATTAATTTCAATATACAAAACATTATTCCATTTTTAATTGCTCTCGCAAATCAATATATTCACATTGTTCCAATAAATTATTGTATTTTTTTCGTAAAGTGATTTCCATGTTGAGCCTATTCTTTTTTTTTTACAGTAATGGATTGTCAAAAATTTTAAAATATTTACATTATCCAAGAGTGATTTTACATGATTTATAATCAAAATAAGCAAATTAATGACAAGTTACAACCTCAAAGCATTGTCACCCGTGACATCAAGTTACAAAACTATATAAATCGTATATCTAATTTCTTTTTTAACATCCACAAAAAGATACAAGGTACTTGAACATTTATCAACCCCACTAAGAATAGAATCTCTAATTGCAAATGTCATCCAAATTCTTCATATTGAGGTTTATTAAACTAAGGCATCAATTAGGTCCTTAAAAATGAAAATCACACGACAATGCTCTTGACTTTTCGACTTCCATGACATATAAGATCGACCAGTACCTCAACAAGGATGACTCAGGCTGCATTAAGAAAGTTGGCAATGAGTACCTTTACCTTTTCCACTAGTGGAAGACCAAATCTTTCCCTTATCTTGTTCTTTCCATGGTGGCTCGGGACACTCTTGCTCCTCCGGTGTTATCCGTGTCATTCGAGGCGACTTTCAATAGGCCTGGCCGGATCATCAGAGACGATAAGCAAAGGTATGATTGTGGTCTGCAGATCTTGGCTGATGAAAATTCTGATGCCGGACAACACTATCTCGTCCTACTTCATGGTGATGGAGGGAGCGGCCTACGGCATTGAGACCCGTACTTTCTCTCAAGATGCATTTGTCTAAGTGCTATGTAGGTGCAATTGTTTGCATTTTTCTGATGAAAGTTAATATGGTGTTTACATTTATTGAGTTGCATTCTTTTGTTGAGATGTACTTGTCTAAATCCAAGTCGTACCTATTTAAATTTCGACCAATGCAAGTCATGTGGGGTAATTTATAAGGGACTTATTTTCTTTTTCTAACGAGTCTCCTCTACTGCCTTTTGTATTTTTATTTTTGTGCAATCCAGAAAACCTGGCCCGAGCATAATGTAATCCAAAAAACCAGGCCTAGGCATAATGTGCTCAGCTCAGGCCTGAGAATCCTACGTCGCAAATGATGATCCCATTGATAATAAGGAAAGAGAGTTCTTACTTCAGTTTTTCAACCAAAGGCTCAAAATGTCGTCGCTCTACTAGACTCCGACACTTCTTGCTCTCGCCCAGTAATTCGATCGAAAGAAAGGATCCGATGTCCTTAAAACTCCCTGATTTCTGATCATCTTGGTTCATCTTTGCCGATGCACTTGGTACTCTGTCACTCCTGTAGACGATACTGTCGCCAAAAACTTCCCTCGGACAGCTAAAAAACCCAATGCATGAATTTCTGAACACCAAAAAGGCAAAGGACTACATGATCAGTTCATTTCAATGCACGTTGAGCAATGAAATAAGGTCTCTGAAAGACAGCTCGAATAATCAATCTCTGGGTTTTCCAGTTGTGGAGAAGGAGCATGTTTAATCATCTGTCATCCCAATATTATCAAGTGTCTCTATGCATTTAATACAATTAGGCCAGTAGACGTTCAGATCTTTGCGAGGGAGAACTCAAAATGGATTGCAGTGCCCAATAAGCAATGAGAAAAACAGGAGTAGCACATGGATGAACTCTATGCTCGTTAACAGCATGCTCAAGCTCATTAAATTCTCTAAATTACACATCAATCAACAGTACTTGGTACACATAAGTGTGATTGCTACCCTTCTCAACAGATAAAAATAAGGGTGGAAGGCAAACTTCACAGTGCTCAAGCCCAATCCTACATCCTCAACTATAAGGCTTGCTGACAGATGATTAAGGCAAGACAATTAACACATCCTAAAACTATCAAGGTCAGCTTCAATAAGCGGTGGAACTACATACTACGTAAAATGAGAACTTCCTGTTGCTAGTTGGTTAGGTTACACTCCAGAAACCAGCATGACAGGGTAGCCAATAAATCTAGCGAGCATTCTGGCCATGTTCAGTCTTTGCTGTCTTCTGAGATTCACTGTTCAAATGTCTTTCTTCAGACCTTGAATCTTCATGTGCGGGAACTTCCCCCAACCTTTCCTACAAAAGCGTAGCATAAAGTATTTTAGGAGTCAAATCAGATGCTGTAATGTGTTGATAGTTCAACAGGGAGTTTAAGGGTCAAACTGGCTATAAATCTGTCCCCCGCACCCCCCCGGGGGGGTTTCGTGCTGTGTATTATGGGTGTGTGTGCGCATTGATCTGTAATTGTGCATGCACTAGTACGTACAATTGGCTAGGTTTGTCCCGAACAAAAATATATATACTTCCATTTAAAAGGGCAATTAATGTCTACCGTGTTATGTTGCATGGATGATTGATCACTAGTCAGTTAGGTTTGGTAGCAATAGTATCTTATGTAAAGGAGACCTTAACAGTCACCTAATAAACCAGAGAACAAGGTTGGATTAACGAGTGACTAAGCTACTGGAGGACATACTGGGCAACAAAAGAGGAAGAGAAACAAGAGAAGCGTCTTTTATATCACCTTCAGAGAAGCATTCTCCGCAAGAAGCTGCTCGTACTCACTCCTGATGCGGCTCACTTCAGCTCTTAGAGAGGCATTTTCGTCTTTTAAAGCATCAGCACGGTGTGCAAGCTCGTCACATTCAGCCTGGCTCAATGCAAATTATTATAACAAACTTCATTGCTGTAATCGGTGCATGTACCTCAACAAGAATTGATTTTGAGACCATTGCAATTACCTGCTTCCGAAGCCGAGATCGCCGAGCAGACTCTCGGTTTGACTGCTTCCTTCTCTGCCGTTTAATTTCTCTTTCATCCTAAAACCAACATAAAAGGTGCAGATACTTTTTTTGAGAAATCGATGAAGCACATGGAGTTAAAATGCGATAGCTCTATAAGATATCTCTGCAGCTACATATTAATGTCCTAAAGAAAAAAAACGTGCTTTTAAACCCCATGAGTACCAACTACACCGATATAATTTACACAAAAAACAAATGCCAATAAGCAAATCTACAAGTATCAATGCCCATGCAAGCAAATGCAATCAGCATTAAGAAAGCAATGGGAGCCCCTCATAACTGCAAGAACCTTATGTCCAAGCTTCTTGTACCCTATTGAACAAAAAGACCGGATTCATTGTGAATACAATTCTAATGTCTAGAACTGAAGCTAAATTGTTGATGCCATAGAAAAAGAAAAGGCCAAGTAATATACTTGGCCTTTTTAACCAGGCAACTATTGCCACAAATACAAAAAATGGAGAGCTACAAGTCTTAATCAAAATTTTGAGGTAACCTGTAGCCAAATCTGAGACTGAACACTTTCTCTTGACCCAGGAGTGACCATTCCTCCTGCAACTGGGGTAGAAGGAACCTTCCCACGAATTGCAGGGATAGCAGGAGTACCCCAGTAATCCATTCCAATATTCAAATTTGTAGTGGGACCAGGAACACCTCCTGGGCCAGCAGCAGCAATTGGCACCAATGCCACTGATTGGTTCACTGTTGCATGTGGAGTATTTGATCCTCCATTTTGAGAACCATGTTCAGCATTGCCATTTTGAGATACATCTGCATAAAAGATATCACAAAACTTTCATTAATACCCATGCTCACAGATTAAAAATGTGCAACAGTATCATCAATTCTCAAGCACTAAACCTTCCAAGGAGTCTTGTCTGCCTCCTGATTTCTGTTGGGAGTCCTGCAAAAATTGTCGTGTGGATTCAACTATCAACCGAGAGAGAAACATAGTCAATCTAACAATTGGGAGTGCGGCAGCTGAAGCCCCTTCTACAGAAAGAGTGTTAGAAAAGGAGGGGCTTGTCCGCTTATTGTTTGTGTTCCTATGTCCAAGATGTCATACCTCAGCTTATGCAATCCATTTGGCTGGAGCAGTGCAAAACTCATATGTTACAACTGATCACAACAAACTAACTGGACAGTAATTACTAATTCATCAAGTATGCACCAATGGACATTGCTGATGGATGCCTAATTGTAAATTTCCTATAGTTAGATAAAATCCCTTGGGGAGCAAAAATGATCACGGCACTCACGTTAGAGTTATCATCGCTTCCTTCACTTGAACCTTCACTTGCACTATCAGCACTGCATATAAAGTCCAATATCAGCAGAAGCGTTTCCAAACAAAATGGTGCAACATTCATGTCAGGTAAATACAGAAACGATTAAACTCATGCCATCAATAAACCACAGTGAAAAAAATCTAAAAAGAAACCACATTCTGATAGCTATGCCATAACGCTCTGCACCATATCCATTCACTACATACTACCGTGAACATATAACAAAACAGAGATCTTCATGATAATGGAAGATAAAAGTCAATCTTCTCCAAATAATTCAACAAAGCTTTTCAAGTCAGATATCTTCATTATTTCCAACTTAAAAAGGAAAGCAACCTCACAAAAGGAGAAGCCTTTAGTCATCCTTGCTGACATTGCCGTATGCATATGATAACTACAAAGGGCACTCTACCTTTTTGAATAAGCACCATTAGCAGATGCTCCAGATGTTTTGGCAAGCTCACTGTTTTTTCCTGTAATCATATTCAGACTCCCCAGGCTCCCTTTCGATCTTTTGATAGGCAATTTTTCTTTCACTTCAGTCGGCTTACCATCAGCTTCCCCAGTTGTACTTCCCTGCAAACATGCGTGATCATGAGTTGAGACTTCCAAAGTGACAGATGGTTAGCAAGAAATTGTCCAGGGAACTCATGGAAACCTCAGCAATCCCATTTGGAGAAGGCATGGCAAAAGGACTAAAAGGATAAGATCCCTGTTGAATAAGATAGGAGATTATAGTCAGTGGCACTAGAGCTCGATGAAGATAACATATGTAGAGTAATGGATGTGAAAGTACCGGGGGCATAGATGGGTGCGCATATATGCCACCATGGGGATACATTGCAACGTAGGGATGCGGAGGGGTGCCATAAGGAGGCATAATATGCTGCATCAAGGGCTAATGTTAGGGCTCTAATAACAACATTAAACAATGTATTGGGCTTGAATAAAGGACCAAAGTATTAAAAAAAGAACATCTACAAGACTAGACTGTGAGGATTATTAGTGCATGCATGTCAGCTGAGACAACACCAAAGCAATGAAATAAGCCTTATCTAGCATCTAGTCTGTGGGTCAGAAGCACATAAACAGAGACAAGGGCTGAAAATAAAAAAATGTCCAACTGAAGCATGGAGAACTTCAAACAGTTACCAAATTCATATGAATTGCATTCCATTGACAAAACAACTGCTATTAACTCTAGTTCTAGACAAGACACCCAAAGTATATGACACACTGAACAACAAATTGAATGCATGTCAAAAGAGAGAATGAGTCACCACTTCCAAAATCCATCAACTACACCTCTCCTTACAAACCATCAATAAAACTGTCTCTTCCTTGTAATTTTCAGTTCCGCCAAGCATTTTGACTGTAAGTTGCTAAATATATTCAAATATTCTGGCCCCTCCTATGAGATTAGACAAAGATTATCGTGTACTGACTATAACCAGCCAATTACAGCCCAACTATTTCATGATGTATAATGTAATCTGTGGCTTAAAGAACTTAGCGAAACAAGCCATCTTCCATTTGTGACAACAGACATAATCACATGGGAGATTTTCAAGTAAAGCTCTCTTGAAGACCAAGTGCAAAACTATTATCACTATTTATCGATACAAATAGTTATCGATACAAATAGATAAGCGCCCAAAAGGATGCCATATTCTTCATTTTCTTACTGTCAAAGTTAAGTGTGTAAGCATTTACCTAAAAGCTTAAGTCGTTAGAGAACAATGAAAATTGTACTTTGTATCTACCCCGCCCCCCCCCCCCCCAAAAAAAAAAAAAGCACATATGCTGTTAAAAGGATAATGAAGTAAAATACGCAAGCAAGCCCACTACATGTGGGTAAAATAATAGTTGAAACACTGCGCCAATACATATAAAGAAGAGAATCCTATAAATTGGCATAATAGAGATCTTGCACTCCCATACTGGGATAAAATTGAGTATCCTACAATTTGATTTTAAAAGCTTCTGTTAAAGGCTGGAGTGGATTATATTTTATATCTTAACATAACACTTAAAGTACCTACTATGTAGCTCATATTAAAAGTCAAAATGACTTTAAATGCCTTAACTAATGAGCCAATTTACTTTACTGAATTACAGAATAACGAAATTTATGCACATCTGAGTATTAGATCATATTGGGCACCAACTCTGTGAATTCTAATGAAAGATGAAGTCCCTAGGACAATATTGCCAAGTAGTGGGGTCTATCACAACTTAAGATTTTTAGAAGCATAAGTAGCATGAATTTGACAAACCTGAACGCCCCACATATATGGTTGAGCATGGGGACTTGATGCCAAAAACCCATGTGGAGGAATAGGAGAATATGCCTGTTTGACAGACAACAATCGTGTGAGAATTCGGAAATCCACCTACGGGTATCAAATTACACTAATTGGCAACAGTTTCCCGCAAGTACACCTGAAAACCAGACCAATCTGGAGTAACTGGGTTGGCACTAGCGGTTGACGATTGCTCCTGGACATTAAAAACCAAAGGCGAAAATGCAAACTCAATTCAAAAGTTTCACTTTTGGAGGAAAACCTCGATAAAACTGATAAACTGAGCAGATAAAGCGAAAGTGTACCAGGGTAGTAGGAGGTGCCCCCTTCGTCTCTTTCTCCTTTGCAGATTTTTCAGTCTCACTGCTACCCATGTTTCTACCCCGCTCTCTCCACAAATTCCTCAAAGCATCCTGTTCTAAAAGCATCCAACATTGCAAGTTACTACATACCCAACAAATGAGCACCGTCTTTAAAAATGCAAACTTCAACCAACAATTTCAGAAGCCCAATATCTCGAGATTGCACTAAATGCAAATTAAAAGAGTTATCACCAATAAACCAAATCGGCTGCATTAGCTTCCAGCTGATAAAAAAAAACTTAGCTCTCTCGTTTAAATCCTAAACAACCGACAACCCCAAAACTCCAAACTTCCGATTCCGTTGCCGCTCACCCGTTATTCCAGGAATTGAAACTTCGAAAATCAACACGCGGCTACAAGCCCGGATAAAGAGATTAGAGAGATGCGCATGCAGCGCAATAGCGACCGAAAATGGGCAAACTCCGCCCTCCGAAACGCAACATTCCGAACGAAGACTTCAAACGCAATCCGCACACCAACGGGTGAGCACGGAAATTGACTCACCGATCGAAAGAACACCGAGAAATGCCTCTCTGCTTCACTGATGGAGGAGTGATCGCGAATCGATCAAGCGAAATTCGCAAGGGAGCAGCTCGGCCGCCGAGGCCGCGGAATCACCTCGAGCCGGGCGGGATTCCGGCGGCGGGTACGGGAAATTGGGACGGCGTTCGGATAATTCGAGGCGAAAAGGGGGCGAATTCGGGGAGGGACGGGATCAAAAAAGGGGAATTAGGGTTTGGGCTTCCCTTGGGGTTAAGAGCATTTGGGGGTTCACGGAGGTGGATTCTATGGGGGGACGTACGGCTCAGCTGTCCTGTTTGGGGGAAATTTTATGCCGGTTTTGCACCCGGTGGGAATCTCCAATTCCCATGTTGTCCCTGCGCTGCTTCTTCCTTCCTCTTCTAGTCAAACACGACCCTCGTTTTCTCCACGTGTGCTCCCGATCGCAGCAAACTGTTATCCCCGTCAACGGAAACGCCAAAGTTAACGACTGTAACGGCCAGCCGTCTCGTTTTCTTTTTTGTTTTTTTTTCCTTTACACGTCTTTTTTTTTAGAAAAAAATTCAAATAAAGATCCAAAGTATTCTCATTTTCTCGAATAAAAATATATAATAAATATTATTTCAAATTAAACAAATAAGAGCCTAATTTTAAGGGCTCATCGGCTGACAAAATGATACGGTCGATCAGGGATATTTTCATCCAAGCATAAGTTAAATTTAAATTAAATTAGATTAGAAAAAAATTTCAAAATAAAACTTAAAAAGAAAAAAGAAAAACACAAGCGGGAGGGGACGCTGGGTGAGGGACAACGACCCCCACTCAGGCACCAACAACCTCACCCGCCATTGCTGCTGCCCCACCGGCGATGGGGCAGGCCCTCTCGCCTATGTTTTCCTTTTTTTAAAGTTTTTTTGTTTTTTATCAAAAAATTTAAAAAGGAAAAAATAATGAAAAAAGATAAACAAATTTAGGAAGATGAAATTGCCTATCACAATTAGTGAGTTCAGACCCTTCTTTATGACTGATATGGACACTTCAAACTTTTATTTAGAAAATTATATCACTTAATGTCCTTATTTAAAAAAATTTAAGGTCTTGTCAAAAATAAGGATTATTATCAAGCACTTTCGAGTTGGGTAAGCGACATGTATTGTTGGGATTTGTTTTATAATTTGATTATTTCGCATATCGATAAAAAGTGGATGTCCAAAATATGCTTTGCATCGGTGATGAATCTAATAGTAAGTCCTGGCGATGGAATTATTCGGAAAAGAAAAATTACATGAATGATCTACAATTGAAAAGATTGAAAAATATTAGTTTATATTTCGCAATAGGTAATTTGTAAGATTGGTCAATTTGGGACTGAATGGTGGCTTTGAGTATTAATTTATTAATTGTGGTTAATTTGTTCATTGCGAATTGCAATGTACGTGAGTTGTAACATGATGAGCATCAGTTTTATATGCTTGACACATAATTATTTGCAGATTTTTTTTTTTTTTTTCCCTTCCTGTTGGGAAAAGAGGTGTACAAAAAAACTGATGACTACTTGAACCGCTCGGAACCGGCGGTTTTCAATTGTAGACCCGGACTCGCTCACCTAAACCAAATCAATAATATATATTTAATTCTTGAGATAATTTTCCAACAAAAAAATTAAGAAAAATTAAAACCCTAAAATCTCTAATTTGAAGCTCAATACCCATTAACTGAGTGATCATCTCGTCTTACTCTTACCTCATTTAAATTGTCTTTCTATCTCAAGTTCAACGCTCACGGCCTCAACTCTCAATTTTTAATATGAATCCAATATTTTTACTAATTTTGTAATTAAAAATAAGGAAGTATTTTGTTTTTTGCTTTACTTTGGTTTGCTAAAAAACGTTGCACTGAGTGCAAGAAGCTTGGTAAAACTAGCGATCCAGTTCTCAAGTAGGTCCATGCAACCAACAGGTGTTTCCCAGCTCCAATTTTTTGAAATTGGTTTTGTATGGGTGGTTTCTAGTTCTATGGTAGGAATTGCCCATCCACACCATGCTTACACCTAGTTAGGAATGGTTTTGCAAAAGCTATTTTGTTACGCAATGATTTTACTACAAAGGTTATTAGGAAAATGCCATATGAGAGTTTAAAGCTTTCATTTTCTCGAATAATGGCCTGAAGTAAACATTATTTAGAATAGGGTCTGAAGTTACCATATCAGTCTCAAATAAGAGTTTAAAACGGGCATAGTTGTTGCAAATAAGGGCCTAACATCATCACCCAACTAAAAAGTCCAGTTGATTAAGGGCATTTTCATAAAATAAAAAAATAAAAATTTAACATAAATTTTGGTTAAATTAAATTAAAATTTTATGACTAAAAAAAAAAAATACAAGGAGGCTGGCCCTTCCCACCTATGTCCATCGTCCCATCACTGGTGGGGAGGCGGCAATGGTTGGCTGCTGATGCCCTAGCAAGGGTCCACGACCCTCGTGGACTCTCGCGTACCAAAGGCAAGTCTCGTAGGCCCTCGCCATAATCGAGAGAGGGCTCACCAGACCATCGTCGCCAATTTACTAGCGATGGGGCGATGGCTATGGGCGAATGGCTTGTCCGATCTCTTTTTTTTCCTTTTTAAGTTTTATCCATTTTCTTTTTCTATGAATTTTTTTAAATTAAAAAATAGAAAAGGGAAAGAAAAAAGAAAAAAAAATCTAAAAAATTAAAAGGCAAAAATGCCCTCGACAGTTGGTGAGGTCAAAGCATTTTTTGAGACTAACATAATCACTCAAGACCCTTATTTGAAATAATATGAAGTTCAGGTCATTTGAAAAAATGATGGTATTTTAAGTCTTTATTTGAAACGATATCTACTTCTTATCCTTATTTGAAAAAATCAAGCATTTTGGGCTCTTATTTGAAATTTTTCCACTATTATTTTATTGCACGTGATATAACAAGTCACTTTAAAATAAGAGCATCGCAAAACACATGCCAAGTAAAACATGATTCATGGTACACGGATAATAATAATAGCCAATTATACTACGTCATCGCTCTTTTGATTACAATAATATGCCTTGTGATTTTGGTAGTCGAGAAAAATGCTAAAAAAGTTTTGAACCTATTTGTCCGAATATTGATTTAATTTTAAAATTTTCTTTTGACAATTTACCAATATAATTCTTTCGGCCATTTCGACCGACAATCGCTAATGTGGACACTAATATGATTCCTAATATAATCATTTTGATCATTTTGACGAATAATCACTAACATGGACAATAACAATTTTACGTCAAATGACTAATACCGACGTGTATAATTTTTATAAATTTTCTATTCTATTTTTTTTCACTGTGGCTCGACCTGTGATAAAAAGAAAATAAAAAAGAAAAGATAAAAATTATAATTTTTAAAAGGTAAAAAACTTTATAAAGTTGTAAAAATTGTTGATATCGGCGTTGGCCCATGGTTGTTCCATGTAGAAAGGCCAGCATTTACATTAGCAATCACCGATCAAAATTGATTGAAAATATTATACTAGTAAAATGTAACTAAGTCGATCAAATTAAAAAAAATGTAGGATTGAGTTAGTATTCGATTTGGACTTTTTTTTACCATGGGAGAAGAGATCATTATTGTGAATTATGCGACGACGGCCTTCCCTCGGTTTTCTTGGGAATTTAAGGCTTTGCTTGTTCTTTTTCATAAGATGCAAAAAATGTTTCATTATTTCCACCGCAGTTAAAACATTATTCAAAATCAAAAGAGGTATAAAGACTTCATACATGAATTCACATGTCAACTATTGTAAAAGTTTCAAGGGATGAAAGAAAAAAAGATCCAAATGTGTGCTCAATTGGGATTAAAAAAGGTAAGAAAAATAGTCGGGACACACTTTTAAAATTCCAATGATCTCGAAACTATGCATGGAACATCGTGTGTGGAAAACTAAATTCCGAACTCTATGTTCTTCTCTCTAAAAATAATTCATGAAACTTTTTAAATTTTTGGATATTGTGTTCGCACGCTGAATTAATTGAAAATTTTGATCTTTTCTCTTATTACTAGCGGAATTTGACTATAAAGTTATACTTTTATTAGGGTGAGTTTGGTTTAATTTCGCAGATGGACTTTGGGTTTAATGCAAATACCGATACCTAAAACCCTTTGGAGAAATACAAATTGCATTTGATAAAAACTCTTTTCAAATGGATTTTGGGTTTAAGTAATATTTGGCGAATTTTTTTAAATTTTTTACAATAGGTTTTGACTATATTTTTTTTATTAAAAAACAACTCAAGCTCTTCACTCGAGCTGACGAAGGGCTACGATTGGCTATGACTCCTAGATTTGAATCTTGCGGCTATCGACACATGACCCAGGGTGAGATCGGCTTCATTGGTCGCCTTTGTGCGAAGAAAACGACGAGTCACAATGAGGGATAAGATCGAAAAATTAAAGAATTGATGATGGCAGTTTTAGAAGAAAATAATATTTTAATCTTGATTTTAACATTTCGCAAATACTATTTTCGAATACTGAGTGTAAGTAATATTGGGCTTTCAATATTCTTTTAATGTCAAAGCCATTTCAAAATATTTGCTAAACACCTTGACATTATTCCTAAAGGTTTTGGAAGTTGAAAACCCATATGGAAAACTAAACCGGCTCCATAAATCCTTACTACGTTTAAAAAAAAATATATAAATTATACATAAGAACGCACTTAAAAGTAACTCACTTCGTTTAATCCGTATTCTCGAAACATTCATGAGTCAAATCCTAGTCATAATTTGTATTTTTTTAACATTTGGAGAGAAAAATTACCGAATATTTCGGGAAGCTTTATACTTCTTTTTTCTTTCTGGGAAAGCTTTTAGATGAGTTTCCTCTAAAACTATATCTCGAATGCTAAAAGATAATTTTTTCAAATTCACAAACCCATTAGAAAATTTAACCCGGCGTAATTCGCAAGAGGGGGCTGGCAGTGATATTTGAAGGAGATTTATCGCGAGACGCCGCGCAGATGAACGAGGAAAGCAAATCCAATCCGACCAGAAGTCTCCGTCTCGTCGTCGCGAAGCTGGAGCGGCCTCCGTTGCGATATTCAATCGAATCGAATCCGATCGGAGCCTGTCGCATCCGCCTTTGCACAATCCATACGCCGCCGCCTCTTGATTACTCCTTTGAATCCAGCTGAATCGCCGATACCCGTCGCCATCATGGGCTTCGAAGACGATCCGTACGGTTCCGAACCCTAATTATTTTCTCTTTTTTTTCCCTGTTACTCTGGCAATTTCAGTGGTTAATCGAGGGATTCGTTGCGGGTTTCTTGTTCCAGTTACCGGGACGAGGATGGCGAGCCCTTGATGGACTTCGACGACATGCCGTCGGATCGGGAACAGTCGCCCGCGCCGCGACAGCGGCACGATCACTTCCTCGACGACGGCCTCGAGGACGACGTCGGAGGGGACGACTGGAAGACCAGCCGCGACCGGTCGCAGACGCCGGTGTACGACCGGGATCAGTCCGAGTCGAAGTCGAGGCCTCGGAAGAGGTTGGTGAAGAAAGGCGCCGGGGGCAGTAAGGCCAGCGACGCGGGCCTGGATGACTTCGCGGACGATGACGAGGGTTTTCGCGGCGGAGGAGCTGGGGACTTTGCGGGGGAAAGCTCGGAGGAGAGGAGGTTGAAGAGGAAGAGTGGAAAGGAAGGTGGCAGTGGGAAGAAGGAGAAGAGGCACAAGGGGGAGAAGAGGCACGGGACGAAGTCGGGGATTCCGAAGAAGGGCGCGGTTTATCCGGGAAGAAGTTCTAGGGATCATGACGGGGAAGTTAAGGAGATGTGGGAGACCGTCGCCGGCGGCGATTCTGAGGTATTTCATCAGTTCCTCTGTCTCGGGTTGTGGATGCCTGTCTCTGTGCTGCTGATTGATGTAGGTGGTTCGGGACTGGTTTTGTATGTTAAGCATCGATCCCCGGCTGTTCGGTGCTTTTGAGGCAGCTTTGCTTGCGTTCTGACGCGATTAGATTTGATGTTTGGCAGTTAAAATTTATGTTTTTTCCTTTCTTTTTCTCCCGAACTGATGTTGTTACCTAATGTACGATATTCAGCCTGCTGGTTCCGTGAGTTGATGTCGAGGAATTCCACACGCTTGTTTGTTTCTTGTTTGGTGTTTTGGCTTTTGGTTATCAATGTCTACCGTTTCCATTAGTCCATAGACAAACTTGGGAATTCCACGGCCTTGGTTGTTTCTGGTTTGGTATTTGGGCTTTTGGTTGTCATTGTACTCAGGAATTCTTTGTTTGCTCATGCTCTAGAACCTTCAAGGCAACATGCTTAAGTTCCTTTGTTGCCTGGAATTGGTTATTTTGTTCAAGCATTCTTGGTTGCTTTAATTTTTGAAACCTTGTTACATGTCTCTTTCCTGTGACAGGATGATCGAGATGGTGTTAGGACTGTGGACGATGATAATTTTATAGATGATAGTGGTGATGATCCTGCGCAAAGGTATTACATGGATAATGAACCAGCTTCTCCTGGTGATGCTCCTCAGGTCAGTATTCAGTTCATGATTAGATTTGTACCAATCAATTCTTTCAGGGCAGGGTTATGCCAGTGTTAATGTCAACTGGATGCATACCTATGGTTTCTTTCCTCTTTCATTTGCAAATTGCTACCTATCATTGATTTAACTTCATCATTACTGATAAGAAAAAAAAAGTTTGAGCTTCATCCTCACCATTCGGTATTGCCTTTAATTTGCTAGGCAGAGGAGGGTGAGGTGGATGATGACATCAAGGAACTTTTCAAAATGGGTAAGAAAAAGAAAAAGAATGAGAAGAGTCCTGCAGGAATTGCTCTGCTGGTCGAGAATATCATGGCTGAGCTTGAGGTCACAGCTGAGGAAGATGCAGAACTTAACCGGCAGGGAAAACTTGCTGTCAATAAGCGCAAGAAGTTGTCTGATCTGACAGAAGTTCTATCTAAGTAAGCTATTGTCACCCTAGTCTGATCTGCTTGCTTGTGTTCTAACTATTTAGGCTCCTTAATTTATCTGTCCATGATGAAATTTGGCACTGATGCAGGAAGGAGCTTCAGCAAGAGTTCTTAGATCATGGAGGCTTAACACTTTTAAAGAACTGGCTTGAACTTCTTCCTAATGGAGAGTTACCCAATACGAAAGTCCGTACTGAAATTTTAGAGAGATTGACTGATGTATGTTCACTTTTTTTTGTCTTCATTGTTGTCTGGAACAAGTGTGTAGCTGTTGCTTCACGCTAAACCTTTTGTAGAACTTGAAAAACTGCTTCTTGTCTGCAGTTTCCTATTGATTTAGAACAGTCTGATAGGAGGGAGCAATTGGAGAAAAGTGGCCTCGGAAAGGTTAGTGTTTGCCTTGTGAGGGCAACAGTTAGTCCTAAAATTCCTATTATATGTACTTACCTGTACTATATAGACTGAGTCACCCCCTTGTGCAGGTTATAATGTTTTTGTCAAAATCTGCTCAAGAGACTACGTCCAACAGAAAGCTCGCTAAAGATTTGGCAGATAAATGGGTAAACCACCCATCCACTCACTCCTAAGTCCTAATGCCTTATAATATGCAAGTTTGAAATTCTTGACATTGTTATGTGTCATGATTAAAAGTGAATTACTACATCGTGGAATAGCCTTGTTGTGCTTCAGTGGTGCCATCGGTTGATAAATCATTGAGCTCGTGGCATTGCTTACCCTAGAAAGATTCTTCTCTAATATATTGGAGCCGAGAGTTAGACAAGTTACCTTTTCGATCTCCTTGGTACATTGGTCTTCATCTAAAAGACATTTGCTTCTGGCTTTGGTTTTTTCTTCTGTTTCATTGCTGCCTTGCGTAGTTTCTAACCATGAATGTAAGAATCTTTGCAATTTGGAACCCTGTATAGTTCTGTTTTTACTGCAGATGTTATTTTGGCTGATTCGATTTTTTTCTTAAAACTTTCTTTTATTCATCTTCGTCTAAAATTTCTTTTAACTGCCACATTACTGTCTTTGCGGTATTTGACTTCTGGTGATTATTCTTCGTTGCTCAATGTTTCTCAGCTTCGCTTGCTTGTTATGTTTCTCAGCTTCGCTTGCTTGTTATTGATCTTAGTATTTTCTAGTTCATTTTGAAGACAACTTAAGCTCATCTGCTTGATGATTGGTGAATAGAGTGGGGTTGCGGCTAGTTTCTTGGATTTTTGAAACAATGCATAGGATGGCGATTGTGCACATAAAGAAGATAATTCATCATGCATCAGTATTTTCCAAGGATTCTTACACTGTGCTTGTCTATTTGACGGGGTTGCAGAGTCGACCAATATTCAACAAGAGCACAAGATTCGAGGAAATGAGACACTTGGAAGATGATAGGATTCCCTATCAAAGGCCGTCGGTGAAGAAGTACTTTCTTATTCTCGTTACTTTTGCATCTTCGCTTTTCTACCATGTCCATTTTCTGTCAATAAAGAGCTTTAGGTTCCCCCCCTCTGTTGTGAATTTTATAGTTTCCTTGGATAACTGTCTTATCTGGATGGTGGATTGTTGGATAGGCCTGCCGGTAAAGATACTGGGATGGAGTCTAGAGACGGTGATCTTGATGCTGATGTGTTCTCATGATGAATTTTAATCTCTAATTAGCCTCATTAGAGATTCTTGTGCTGGCCTTGTCGGCAGTTTTAATGCTTGACCTCATTGCAGAGAGCGCAGATCTGGTCAGTCATCCTCTAGGCTGCATGATTTCGTGGTGCGTCCTCAATCTAAGATTGATCCAGATGAAATTAGAGCCCGTGCTAAGCAAGCCATGCAAGATCAGCGCCGACTAAAGGTTAGTCGTCTAATATCCTTGTGATGGACAATAAAGGATTTTTGTCATGTACTCTCATTAGATCTGGTGCTGGGAAAAATGAGCAACTGTTGGGTATCTTATACTGTATGAATATGTATTAGGAGTACATGAAGAGGAAAATGCAGGTGTTCGTTGGAGGGACAACCGGTCTGCATTTCCTATCCAGTGTGGCAACTGCATGCCATACTTAATAATCTTTTTCTTAACAATGGTCGTTTCACTTCCTCTGTGCCATGCATAACCACCTGGAACCTGTCATTTAGTCTGAATTTCTTGTATATGAATTTACACTTGAGATTTGGAGTTACGGAAGATCTCTTTCTTAGCACCTGCTTGGGTAAATCGCTACCCAGTTGTCCTTCCTGGTACAATAGCATGTTCCCTCATATTTTCGTGCATGGCAGATGGACAAGAAGTTGCAGCAGTTAAAAGCACCGAAAAAGAAGCAGCTTCAGGCTACAAAGCTTAGTGTGGAAGGCCGTGGTATGACGAAATATCTGTGATATGCAACCACACTCTCTAAATGATCCGGATGAAATGTCCGCTGTTCATTGGGATGGATGGGCCAATAAGGGGGCATATTCAGATGTGCACCAGCGGATTTCAGATTCTCATACATGGAATCGGCGTCTTTTCCATGCATGCACAGCTACTATCAAAGCTGAAAGATCCATTTGAAATCGTATCTTCGATTTGAAAGTATTGTTTAATTGACCATTTGACAGATGCCTTTGTTGGGGCATATATCTGATGCTTCGTATTCTTATGAGCCTTTGAGGACCTCAAAGTTGTCCCGAGTAATTTAATATTAGTTCTTTCAACTTTTGGTCCTTGCGTTACCTGTCGTGGATGAACTTATGTAAGTTGAAGGCAGAGGAAAAGCAGGAAGCTGCTCAAAATCATTTTATTTTTTTTAACTAAGTTGTTTATGGACTAAAATCGCAACGTCTTATAAAAGAACTGTCGATTCGTGAATGGGTTGTGATATCATTTCCGATGTCGTCTCCTCAGATCATTTCTGAAAAATGTAAAGTTGAAGTTCTTCGCAGCTTGTAGCCCTGCTCGGGAGCGCTGGTATACAATTAAACCTCAGCGAATTGGAGGCCGGGGTTTCGGTTTCTTTTATTTTTTCTTGACCTGAGGGTTGAAGCAAATGTTACTCTGATGATTCTTGGTCTTTTTCAAGCTTTGGAATTAAGTTTTGCGGTGTTGAATCAACAAAGTGTTGACTTTTAGTTTGTAACAGAGT